>CM074722.1:193757535-194357535 GCA_037306005.1 Rhinophrynus dorsalis | reverse complement strand
GATATGAGGAGGTGCATTTCATGTGTGTACAAAATTCATAACAGGGGACATATGGGAATTTCCAATGTTGTCAGTTTAGCTCTTCAACACATGGATGTTATGGGAGTCCTCAATATCTTGTTTTTTCATGGTGTTTAGGACCTCTGGGACACTCAACTTGTTTCTAGGCAAACACAAATCAGTGGAGCATGGGATATTTGTCATGTCACCCTGTTGGTTCATTGGTGCAGCAACAGAATTGCCCTCATCAGCTGCTATCACATGTCTCATTTCATTCACATGACATCACATGTTTCCATATCGTATCAACAATCATTAGCACTAACAAGCATCAGGAGTAGCAGTGGAGGGGAAGGGAAGCAACATTTCACTAAGCTACCTGTACATCCCTCTGTTCCATGATGGGTCATGTCATGGCTACCTGTAGGAAAAATTACAAAAGTGAATTGTTATGTTGTACCACTGTTTGCAGGGGGATAGGTCATATCCTTAAACTGGCAGTGTCATACACTTATGGAATTGTACGTGTCAGTTGAACTCACAGGGCCACTTTGAACAATTCATTGCATGGCATCTGCTTCTGTTCATTACACTGAAAGCTATGTAGTTGTGATGTTCAAGCAGGCATGTTCCAAGGAGGTGGCTACAAGTCATCAATGGAAGGCCATGGGATGGGAGAGAGATCACTATAAATGTATCACATTCATACGATGATGGGATGGCATTTTAAGGCAGGAATGGGATGGGGCCAGGAGAAGTCAGCATGGCAGAATAGACAAATAGGAATGAGGGGCTTGTCCATGTGACTGCATGGTTGTACAGATGTTGGTTTTGGAGTGTGTTTGGGTTATTTGATGGTTACCCATCATGCGTGGATGTGACAATGGCTGCATCTTTGTTCACCATTGAATACTTATCTTACACACACAGGCTTGCGATGCATTACAATTTACAGGTGTGCATAATAGCTTGTCTGGACATTACATATTGATCACCCAGGGGGAGCGTGCAATGGAATGGTTCACATTGATTAGCACAGACCTTTGGAACACAGGGGGTTAATGGATACATGTACATTCTCTGAGAATTTTGGGGACAGGTAAGTAATTTCAAGGGTGCTTCCTTGGGATTTCAGAGTTTATTCTTACAGTTGTTCTCTTTCTGATATGTCATAGATAGGCTGACCATACCTCACCTTTAAAAAGGGACACACATGAAAAATGCATTCTACAGGGTTGCTTTGATTTTGGTGCACTCCTGAAATATGTCTATTTCCTATGTGTCCCTTTTTAAAGGTGAGGTATGGTCAGCCTAGTCATAGAGCATGTGTGAGATGGTTCTTATCTGCTTTCTTGTGTTCTATGAGGGTTTTTAATTGTTATGTATTCTAGACCTGGGAATTATAGGCGCAGTATCAAAAAAGGTATGCCCTTACCACTCGCCACACACAATTGAATAGCAAATGGTTTGAGTTGTTCCATTGATGTGCATATCTTAGCAGTCTTTGTCATTATTTACCGCATGTTGGCTGGTAATAAGATACCAAACTGTGCCTGCAAAACTACATTGCCAATTTTTTTCGTAGCGGAGGTAACTGAATCGAGCCCTGAGCAACAGGGAGCAAATACACATTTCCATTTGTCTAAATGACATTTTAAAACCCTTGAATGCTGGAGAGATCATCAAAGCTTCAATAGGTGTTAGAGATCTCAACCAAGAGTTTAAAAGGATTGTTTAACCCTTTCAGGGCTAGTGTTGCATACCCGTCTGGCATTCAAAGGGTTAAATCAAGAAGAATTTTGATATTAATTCCCTATTATGAAGTCGATTTGCCCTAAAACTACTCCACTTTTGTCCTCATATGTCCACCCTACAGAGTTATTTCAAAGGCTTTGGAACGCAGTCAGGGTTTCAGTCTGTCTTATTTGAAAACAGATAAAACCTGCTCTGATTACCATTTTGTAATGTAGTATGCAAGCAGAGGATGAAACAGGTAGTATAATACCTTTAATTGGTCCATGTAATTGAAATCTCAAATCTTTGAACATCACAGAGTTTAAAACTTGAAAGGTTTCCTTACAGCTGATGAACTCAAAAGGTTGTACAACTGAAATATTTTGGTCTGCTAAAAATTATATCATAGTACCTATTTTATCCCCTACTTGAAAAACGATCATCACGGTTACACAGTGGGGATAGTATACTAAGAGGAACTGGAGCAATTATGGAGTAAACCAAAGGCACAATAGTGGACACATAAAAATTCCCATTGAGTTAAATGGCTATTTTAAATCCTTGAATGTTAGAGAAGCCTCCATGTGTTGCTTTAGAGATGAATATTAATCTTGCATTCAAGGGGTTAGAAGCATATTTATAGTAATGGAAATGTTTATTTATCCCTTCTTATGCATTTGTTCTCATTAGTGCACCAGCCTCATTCAAAGAAATTGATTGGTTACAGTTAAAACTACTACATCATCAGTACAATTGCATATTGAAATAATATATGCTAATGTATATAGCAAAAACAATACAACTATAACAGAAAAAAATGTATTTTAAAGATTTTTAAAAGGGAAACTCTCAAGACTAATGAGAATTACCGCACATGTGGTGGGGCTGCCCAGGGGTGCAGAGATTTTGTTCAATGTTGACGTATTTCCTTTCCTTGGTCACTGGGGTCCCAATGGCTTTGGATCTGTGGGTTCTGGTCCTGGGGCTCCACCGGGGGTGTATCTGGGCATGCCAAATCGCAGATTTCTCAAATGATTCCAGCAGCTAGAAACCTGATAGCTTCTCACTGGAAAAAGAGAGTGCTCCCCAGACAGAGGCTGAAGATGGAAAAACTGACCTCCCAATTTTCTAATTCATTATACAGAGTTAATGTAGTTCCTGAGTGGCCTTTATTAATTCTGATAGCGCTGTCTTAGATATTAAATTTCTAAATTTTTCAGCTGTGCTGTCTTTCTCCTTTCCATAATCTACCCTTTCCTTCTTTATTTTCCTTCACCTCTTCCTCACCCTTCTTTTTTTAAAAAAAAACTTACAGTTGCAGGACAAACTGTTACGGGTTTCTATATTTTGAGATACAATAGCACTGTTAGTGTATGTACGTGACATATATTAATGGTGGTGTGCTTGCCTACCTTTTCCTCTCTTACCCCAATCTCATGTGTGTACAGTGTAGTTGTTATGCTTATGAGCATTTATTTGATGTTTTTTCTTGACCTGACATAGTTGTAATAATTATTGTCTTTATTTTTCAAGATAGCAGGCTATACTGCTAACACTTAAATGATGAGCCCCATGCAGAATGCTTGTTGGTGCCTTGCTGGTGCTTCTCAACTCTGCAGCCTGTGTGAACACATTTTGAGCTTTTCTTGGGAAGATATACCATAGCTTCCTCCTTTCTAAAGGCAGCTTTGAGAAAAGTTAAAGTCATTGTGGGAATTAATGTACATTTTTTGTGGTTGATCCCAACTGAGACTGAATGTATACTGTCAGTCTAGATGTGAAAGCAGAGTCTCTCTGTTCTGAGCAAGGATGAGAATGTTGTCTAAGTAGTGATGAATCAGACACCCTTTTTATCAATACCTCTATGACTGGAAGAAGTCCAAAGGGAAGACAAACAAACTGGAAGTGATGTCCTACTTTTGAGAATCTGAGAAACATCTGATGTTTTGGTAAGACCAGAATCTGTAGGTAGACATCCTTCAAGTCCACTGCTATCATCCAGGCATTATGTTGCATTATGTTGCACAATGGAAATAATGGTGTTTAAGGACTCCATCTTGAACTACCTTACTTTAAGAAAAGTGTTAAATATTTTCAAGTCTAGTACCAAATGTAATTCTTCCAAAGGCTTCTTCGCAAAAAAAGAGAACTAAATAAGTTCCGCTAATCTGTTTGTCCTTTGGGACCTCTATGATGGCCTTTTCATGCATGTTCCTTCAGGAAGTCTTCAAGAGTGACTTCTCTGTGCGCCTGAGGGAAACAGGGATTCCTTGAAGATTTTGATGGCTCTCCATATAATTTAAGTAACCCACAGATCTTGGGCTTGATCCAATAAGGCATTGTAAAAGTGTCAGTAAGGCAAAAAGGCATTACCGACCTTTAGCCATGTCTCGTAGCTCAGCTGTGCAATAAACCGTCTACCTGAATGGCTAACGAGTGTAGACCAAAAAAATTAATGTAGCTTCAAAATGCGCATCACACCTTTTTTGTCCTAACTGTACATTCCTTTCAGTCAATAAACAATGCCAGATACATCAAGTTCAAAGGAAACAAGATAATGGTCTACATTATCTAGTGAAGCTAAATGTTGTCAAGACAAGTTCAAATTCACAGCCAATCACAACACACCAAAGTAAGTAGTACATTCAAATACAGCTATATATACTCCAAAGTAACTGACACACCTTGCCTGAGTTTTGAGTATCAGTGAGCTAGAGCACAGGGCCCAGGAGCGGAGGACAACAATAGAGAGAGAGGATCTGTCACAGTTTTGAAGAACACTCAGACAAGACTTGTAAGGTTAAAAGAACTTTATTGAAAATAAAGTACAATGAGCAAATACTTTCCCAACCCACACAGGCCCAGAGGGAGACAGTACAGGTACTTCCCATAACTTACACAGGTCAGGTAGGAACAGTATGTCAAATAACGTGCAGACTGATAGCAGGAGCCCTAGAGCGCTAGAGTGAGGTGGAGGCAACAATTTGCTGATAGCTTCACTGGAGCCCTAGAACGCTACGGTAGGATGGAGGCCCAAGACTCACAGCTATGGCTGCAAGGACCCTAGAAAGCTAGGGGTGAATGGAGGCCCAAGACCAACGGATACTGGCAACAGGGACCCTAGAATGCTAGGGTTGTAGGGAGACACACGGACCACGGATACTGGCAATAAGGACCCTAGAATGCTAGGGTAGAAAGGAGGCCCAAGACTCACGGACACTGGCAGCAAGGACCCTATAATGCTAGGGTTGTCAGGAGGCACAAGACTAACGGATACTGGCAGCAAGGACCCTAGAACGCTAGGGGTGAGACGGAGGCAACAGACCACGGAAGGCAATGGGTGTCCGGTAGTATGTAAGTGTACAGGAGAAGGATCACAACACTACAGCTGGCTCTTGAGCCCTAAGGCCACATCGGTATGGTAGGCAGGGTGAGATAGTGAACCGGACCTAGAACTCTAAGGTGATAGCGAGGTTCAACAATGGTGTTGATAACGCCCAGAGGATTGCCTATAACTCCCAACCAGGAGTGAGCACAGCTAGTGACCGTAGTAACAACGGACACGTCAGTAAGGAGATGAGTAACTCAGCCCGACTGTAGACAGCACGGAAACCGGTACTCCGTATGTGCACACCGCCAGAGGCGGTTGATGCCAGTAAGCATGGCTACAGCAGCGGGTGCTCAGCCTAAGGTCAGCAACGTAAGCGGGTTCTCAGCCAATCCAGTCAGCAACGTAAGTGGGTTCTCAGCCAGTCTGGTCAGCAACGGGTGCGGGTTCTCAGCCAGTCCAGTCAGCAACGTAGCGGGTTCTCAGCCAGTCCGGTCAGCAACGAATGCGTGTTCTCAGCCAGTCCGGTCAGCAAAGTAGCGGGTTCTCAGCTAGTCTGGTCAGCAACGGTTGCGGGTTCTCAGCCAGTCCAGTCAGCAAAGTAGCGGGTTCTCAGCTAATCCAGCCAGCAACGTAGCTGCAGAAATTCAGGATATACAGGAATGTCATCAGGCAGGCCAGGTCATACATGAACAGAGAGGCAGCAGTAACTAGCGCTAGGTTCAGGTACACCACGAAAGGGCGTCCAAATACTGACAGGACAGGGTATAAAAGGGCTGGCCCTGGGTGGAGTCAGGTCCAGGGACCAATAAGAATCCAGCATAGTAAAAAAGGAAGTAGGAATGTCGCCACGCAGCAGCCAGGATCACGGGCACCGTGATAGGAGCATACACTGGGGAGAATTAGATGTTTTGAGTAGAGAGCATTGTATTAATATATACAAATAATACACTTTGGCACATATTGCATACACACATACACACACACCTTTAATGTATACACACACACAATACATCTTAATGTTTCATTTATACAGTGTGATTCAGTGAGTGCAAGGGAGTGACAGAAAGTGATTGTGATCAAGAGTGTCTGTGAGTGTCTGTGTGAGGTCCTGAGTGTGAGATGGCAGGGAGAGGAGTGGAGGCTAGATGGATGGGGTGAGGCAAAGTAGAGGAGGAAGGTGAGCAGGGCATCCCCAGTCAGGGAAGGAGAGGAAGAGCAGCTGGACTGAAAGGTACCGACTATGGATAGGTACATCACAGATAGGAACAGAACTGGCAGTAGGATGAGGGGTTGTGTTGGTGACCAACACACACAGCCAGGGACATCGCAGACAGGGTATGAATCCCAAACCACATCACAGAGTTCAAACATGTCCCAGGCTGGTGCAGAGGAAGACAGATTGCGGGACCCCATGTACAGGGGAATATGGCCCCTGTGCAGAGCATGATTGAGAGGGACCTCATTATGTTCTCCACAGAGAAGGTGACTGGGATTGGTGCTTGTAAGAATGTCGCTGTTATGGACACAGGTATGTTGCTTCAGAATTTGCGACAAAAACTGCGTCCATTACATGGATATGCTCCCCTGTCCTAAAATCACATTTAGTGTTTTAGACACCATTTTCCTTTGTTGTCTCCCTGGTCTGTTTGGGCGGGAAAATGACAAAGAAGGACAACCTGCTCTTTTGTTTCCTTTGTTCTAGGAGAGGGGAGGAGGGGTGTGTCAATCAGGTAAAGTGGGCTGGTGATGGGCGGGGCTTGCCAACAATAAGAGAGGTGTGCAGAGAGTCAAGGGGGGCAGTCTTGAAGAGGTCTTTTGGGAAGAAGGGTCTTGGAGCAGGAAAGCCATGGAGAGGGAGATGTGACCAGCAGCAAGGGGGCCATGCCTTGCCTAGGCCCCAAGAACTGTTCCAGGATCCTGGCCTGTTTTTCCCCTGTGGCACCATCCTCATTGTTCCAGATAGATGAGTATAGAAACTAAGTATCTCTCTATTATTTTCATACTATCTATAATATTTCTAGGAAAAATACCTTAGTAACCAACGTATAGTGTTTTCTACTATAATTGTTGTATTATGTGTTTTATTTGCACTGCAGTAAGTAATTGTCTAGTTAATATTATTAGATGTTTTAGCTAGAATATATTTGATAATATACAGTGTATTGTTAATATTATTGTTTGTTATTAAATATTATTGCTTATTGCTAGTACTGGGGTGTTATTGTGTTAATTGTGGTATTGGTCATTAGGACAAATTTCTCTGGATATATCCTTTAATTAAAGGGTTGGCTTTTTGGGTGTGGGCAAATTCATATTGCTTCTAATAGCTGTGTTGGGGTTTGTGTGGTGTGAGCAAGTTGTAGGCCCTGGCCTTGCTCATAGATTTTATCTCAGAGCAAACACATGGTCTGACTCCATCTTGCTAGGCCCCAGCCTGTCTCCACATGGTTGAGGACGCCATTTTGTAAAAAGCACATGGTGTGAGTTTGCAGTTTCTTCACAACTACATTGATTTTAACACAGCTGCTATTGTGCAACCTTTTGCGCCAAATTAATTCACCCAAAGCCACGAACATAAAACAAATGGCGTAGTTGAGCAGGGTATTCGCAGAAATTATTAATATTAATGATTAATAGCCATTATTGACATATTTCCTAGAAATTAATATTTTGTTAAAAAATACATTTTTTAATAATTTTTTAATTAATATTTTTTCCTGGGCAATTTAGTCAGTAAGCCTCCCAAGTTATTTTTGTGTGCCAGTACCACACTGCGACAAGAGTGGTGGGTTTTAGTATTGTCACATTGCAAGGGGCTTATTCACTAAAAGAGGATTTGTGTGCTGGAATACTCTTGAACTGTAATAGGTGTACTTTGCATGCTTTGATTATAGACTTGTGGGGCCCTCATAGAGGAGTTTCAAACTTCAAAGTGCATAGATAAGTGCTCATATTACAGTTACCTGTATTGTCTGTATTGCATATATGATACGTGCCTGGGTATTGTGATGTATATGCCTGGTTATTGTGTAGGTGTATGGGTATAGATATATACAGAGGCAAGAGGGAGCGTTTACAGTTACACTGCTTCAATTAACCCTTGTGTGCTCTCATTAGAGGAGTGCTAACTTTGAGGCATTTTAATTGTAAACGTTTAGGTCAAGGTTCTGCAATTGCCGGACGTGATATTTCTAGTGTGGCTAGATTTATTGCGCATATGCATATCTCTGTACTGTCAAGATTTCCTATTAAAGGGACTTTAATTAACTCTTGTGTGCTCTCTGTAGAGTGTAACTAACTCTGAAGTCCTACTTCAGTTAAATCCTTGTGTGCCTCTGCAGAGAAGTGGCTAACTTTAAAGTCACGCTTCAATTATAGACTTGTGTGCTTTCCATAGAGGGTAACTACACTGGACAATTGACTAGTCACTAGCACTTGTACCTAGACAGGTGACTTGAGCACCTGAGGCAGGTGACTAACTAGCATTTGTACCATTTGCCTTTGTGGAGATGTCACTAACTTTGAAGTAGTGCTTCAATTATAAAACTTGTGTGCCCATTGTTTGGGAGAACTAACTTTGAAGCCTAATAGGAAGTCACCTGACGTGCAGGTGTGTGTATATGAGTTTGTTTGTTTTCTTCAAAGGCATAAAAACATTCAACAGTTTGTGTGTTCTGTAACTTTCATAGTGGTTTGCGTGTTTTCTCCCTGTGTGAAAGTAAAAACATACGTGTGCCTGCTAACCTGTGTTCAGGTACTTGGTTAAACACGCATATCTGCTCTGCTGTTAAATTGCTTTAATTAGAAACACTTGTGTAT
Source organism: Rhinophrynus dorsalis (assembly GCA_037306005.1). NCBI lineage: Eukaryota > Metazoa > Chordata > Amphibia > Anura > Rhinophrynidae > Rhinophrynus > Rhinophrynus dorsalis. The sequence continues at coordinate 194,348,651 of CM074722.1, read as the reverse complement.
TGTTTACAATACTAACTTTAAAGTATATTTAACGTAGAGCATGAATTTCCTGAGAGCATGAATTACTGAGTGCTTTGATGGGGGATTAATTCTACACTGCCCAAAGTAATATGTCTGGATAAACTGGATTATTACCTACATAACATCATACTCTATCAGGTGACTTTGAGCGCTTGTTCCCTGGGCAGGTGACTAACTAGCATTGTACCATTGCAGTGGACAATTGACTAGTCACTAGCACTTGTACCTAGACAGGTGACTTCAAATACTTGTACTAAAATTCCTAAGATTTATGTATGTGTTATATATGAGTTTGTTTTCTAGGGCAGGAAAAAAACATTCAACAGTTTGTGTGTTCTGTGACTTTCACTGATAGATGATTTGAGTGTTTTCCCATAAGTGAAAATAAAAACACATAAGTGCGGCCTGAGTGTGTGTGGGTTAGTGGTACAACACATGCTAGTAAGGCTCACTACAAACACGTGATTGTCCTACCGTCTGATTGCGCTTGATTTTCTGACTGAGAGAATGGGTTTCTTTAAGAAGAAGTTGAGTGCATTGATTGGGGGCAAAAGACCCAAATTTGGGGCTGTACCACATTGGGCTACTGCTATGGGTAGATGGAATGCCATAGCAGATGAGCTAGTACGTCACAGTGCTCCAGTGTACCCAGAGGTTGGGGAAGAGATAGGAGATATGGCACTTAAGCTTGATTTAGGGGTCTATTCTAAACATGAGAGCAGAGCTGCGGCAGAAGTGGGGTGGATTATTTTACATGCCTTAAAAAATGAGGTAGTAAAGAGACAAGCCCTAGAAAGAGATTTAGCTGATGTAAGACAAAAATTGTTAATATCAAATGAATGTTTGGAAAATAACAATGCCCGTAAGACTGAATTACAGGAGACTAATACTCGGCTAATCAATAAACTTGACCGTTGTCGCTCTCACAGGGGTAAAGTGCCATACACCACCAGAAAGGTGAGAACACTGACTCCAGGGCCCTGCAGGGACCCAGAGTCACTCTTCTCATCCTCCTCTGAAGAAAAGGAGTACTCAAAATACTCACATGTTTCCTCCTCTGATGATGACGAAAAGGTGGACAGCTTCAAAGCTCGCCCACTCATCACCCAGCAGAGAAAACGAAGGGTACACAGGGACTGTGATAGACATGAGTCTGTAAATGCTAAAAGAGGGTCCCCTTTGTCAATGATAAATGGTACAGCAGAAAATGGTCAGATTTTTGTGAGTACAAAAGGGTTAGCAGAATTGGGGGAATACAAAACAGAGGAAAAGGTTAATCAGAAAAGGGGTGTCTCCATGGCTAGCAAGCCAGAAAGGAAGGATGAAGGGATACCACCTATTGATAAACCTAAGAGGAATAATAAACAGGATGCTTCCAGATACACAAAGGTGTCAAGGAAAGAAATGATGTTTGATCTTGTTAAAGCTGGTGTCAATGTAGATGAACTAAAAAAAAGGTCAAATCATGTTTTGTTCAAAAGGTGGAAAGCTTTTAAGAGAAAGGTACATATTAATGTACCTATTTCTAAAACTCTCACTAATGAAACAAATCTGATATACACACCATCTGAATTTAATATTCCTGTTGCTAATTCCTGTCCTCCTGTCCCCCATCCTAGGAAAACAAAATCCATGTACCCATCAGCTGAATTATGTGCCATAGCAGACAATGACGGAATGGACCCATGGGACGGCCAATCCCCAGCACAAAGTTACCCATCAAGGCTGGGGATCGACAGCCCCATGTTCCTTTGACTGTAGGGTGGGGAAAGGAAACCAACCACACCTAGGTTTTAGCCTTAGTATACACTGGGGCCGAGGTAACAGTGTTACAGGTAACCCTTCCAAACTTGTAGGCCCCATCATTTCACAGAGAGGGTCTAGGGGAAAGAGTAACTAAGGCTATACAAACCACAGTCACATATTCCATAAACAACGGGCCCCTGGGTTTATGGATAATATTTTGAGTTTCCAATTTCCTGACAATATCTTGGGGGTAGATATATTGTTAGGACACATAATCGAGATGCAGTTGAGAGGTGTTCAGATTTTGGCTTTCCTCACAAACCCTCTTATGTTCATGCGGCATGGGAGGTGGTGAGAGGAAATACAAACAGGACACCTGTTGTCATTCTCTCTCCCTGTAGTCCAACAAGGGCTACCAGGAGGGTTGAAAGAAATCAGATTAGTCAGTTTTAGTTCATCCTGCAATTTTGCTCTTTAAACGCTCCTGTGATTCCTGTTAAGAAGTCAGACGGTTTCTTGGTGTGGAACGATAGATTATTGGGGACTCAATAGAGTGGCACCGCCAATGAGCGCTGCGGTCCCCAGTATCGTCCCTGTCATTTATGACAGCCAAACAGACACAGGGGTGGCATGCAGCGATTGAAATAGTGGATACTTTCTTTTCCAATTCTCATTGCACCTGAGTCACAAAATTCCATTTGCATTCACTTGGGAAGGAAGCTAATATACCTTTGATGCCCCAAGATTATCAACACTCCCCCGCCACATGCCATGATCCGGTTGCCAGAGAATCAAGCCAACTTCCAATACCTTTTAGAGACTGTGACATTAAAGGCCCCAACCACTTGGGGTGAAGATGCCTACCTATCCGTGCAGAGGTGGGCCAGAAGTCCAACTCTCATGCAGTGGAAAATGGTACCCACAAGAGCAAGGTGGATTAACAAAGCTTCAATGGTCTCGCGACATATGAATTCTTGCCACATCCAAATACTTGGAAGATACTTGCATTACAGCTTTCTCCAATCAAGTCAACTTTGCCATATGAGGAATTATACCCTGCAAAGAACAAAAGACGCTGGACTGTTGTAACATGCAATCCGTATGGAGAGGTGGTGATACAAGAGCAAGATATAGGTGATTCAAATTACCAGAAGTATGCCGATATAAAGAGACTACCTTTGGCTTATTACATGGAACATTAGTGTGGGGAGGTACAGAACTTTGGGAGAAGATTTGGGCAGCCGCCTGAACAAGACTAATGCCAAGAGTTGTGGGGGAAATGAACCTCAATAAAACTACGGAAGAATTGACTCAAATAAGGAACCTGAAGACCAAAATGAAGAGGTCCCATAAATCCAGTTTTCAAAACGGACACCGGTACTCGCTTTGCTGGTCAGTCCAACAATGGGCGCAGGCTATCCCATATCACCCCAAGCCTCGGGGTTGATTAAAAGGTGCAATGGGCTTTTGAAAGGACAGATTCATACACTATCCCCAAGTATGTCATAGAAGGGGTGGGATAGAACTTTTACACAGGCTCTTAGGATTTCACATGACTGACCAACAGAACTTATCTCTATATGCCCGGCTTACATGTAATGACAATCCATTTGTTAGTTTGCGGGTTGACATGTACTGGTAGCCACCCCATATTTCAATTTAAACTAACATTTTATTTTATTTTTTCTCTTGGTAGTGGGAGAGGTTAACAGAAGTTAGTCTTTCCCACAGGAGGCAATATGCCTCCAGGAACAAGAGGTTACCTTAGTGCTCACTAAAAAACTGACCAAAGAGGGTTGGAGCACAACAGGGAGTGTGAGTGTGGATGGATGAATGCATCTCTGTCTAGGAATGACCCAAGTAGGTTAATTGCTGGTACAATCCTAGGAGAGGTGGAAGCCTGGGTACCCCATAAAATCTTGTTATCCTGGGATGAGGATAAACAAGTGCTCATGGGGTACAAAGTGTGGGTGTTACCGCAATCCACTGATCAGCACAGGCAGAAAGGAGAGGTTATTTCAGATGGTCCTGGTAATACTAAAGTTGTATTATGAAATGGTGATTCTGTACCTGTCTTCTTTCCCTCAAATAGATTGGTGGCCGGATAGCTCCACTGAACCCTTGATCGTCCAACACATTCATGAACCCCTTGGCCAGCTATGCAAGAGTGGACAACTCCTCTGACTGTTGCGGCACCATCCCCGTCAGTGAGGAAGGAGGGTACCCGTTCCTTGGAGTCCCGTGGGCACAGCGAGAAATGAGACAACTCTCTGGACACAACACTGGACTCTACTACCAAACTGTCTTATGAGCAGCTACAAATCAGGGCGGTAGCTCTCCAAAATCGCCTAGCCCTGGACTGTTCTTACTGCCAAAGTAGGAGTTTGCTGGCTGGTAGGAAAATATTGCTGCAGTTATATTGTGAACTATGAAGGCGAATTTAATTATGATCCATCGAAACTGACAGCTATAATAGACAAACTCCAGGAAACATCAGACGTTGGACTATTTGGGTGATTTGGGAAGTCAGTGACCTACCTATCCAGTGAGCGACTTTAGTGTGGTTTATGACATGGGACCAAGAGGTGGAATGTTATGGACACAGGTATGTTGCTTCAGAATTTGCGACAAAAACTGCGTCCATTACATGGATATGCTCCCCTGTCCTAAAATCACATTTAGTGTTTTAGACACCATTTTCCTTTGTTGTCTCCCTGGTCTGTTTGGGCGGGAAAATGACAAAGAAGGACAACCTGCTCTTTTGTTTCCTTTGTTCTAGGAGAGGGGAGGAGGGGTGTGTCAATCAGGTAAAGTGGGCTGGTGATGGGCGGGGCTTGCCAACAATAAGAGAGGTGTGCAGAGAGTCAAGGGGGGCAGTCTTGAAGAGGTCTTTTGGGAAGAAGGGTCTTGGAGCAGGAAAGCCATGGAGAGGGAGATGTGACCAGCAGCAAGGGGGCCATGCCTTGCCTAGGCCCCAAGAACTGTTCCAGGATCCTGGCCTGTTTTTCCCCTGTGGCACCATCCTCATTGTTCCAGATAGATGAGTATAGAAACTAAGTATCTCTCTATTATTTTCATACTATCTATAATATTTCTAGGAAAAATACCTTAGTAACCAACGTATAGTGTTTTCTACTATAATTGTTGTATTATGTGTTTTATTTGCACTGCAGTAAGTAATTGTCTAGTTAATATTATTAGATGTTTTAGCTAGAATATATTTGATAATATACAGTGTATTGTTAATATTATTGTTTGTTATTAAATATTATTGCTTATTGCTAGTACTGGGGTGTTATTGTGTTAATTGTGGTATTGGTCATTAGGACAAATTTCTCTGGATATATCCTTTAATTAAAGGGTTGGCTTTTTGGGTGTGGGCAAATTCATATTGCTTCTAATAGCTGTGTTGGGGTTTGTGTGGTGTGAGCAAGTTGTAGGCCCTGGCCTTGCTCATAGATTTTATCTCAGAGCAAACACATGGTCTGACTCCATCTTGCTAGGCCCCAGCCTGTCTCCACATGGTTGAGGACGCCATTTTGTAAAAAGCACATGGTGTGAGTTTGCAGTTTCTTCACAACTACATTGATTTTAACACAGCTGCTATTGTGCAACCTTTTGCGCCAAATTAATTCACCCAAAGCCACGAACATAAAACAGTCGCCTAGCATCAGGTCCTCACCAATGTCAATGTGGTATCCAGGTGTAAGCGAACCATCGAGTCCATTAAGAAGCAATGGACCAATTGCAAAAGGCGAGTGAAGAAAAAGATGGGAGACCTTGCCATGTAAGAGAGAGACAACAGAGGTGGTCCACCTGCAAGCATCACGTTCAATGCCTGGAATGAGATGCTATACCAGAACCTCTCCACAACTGTAGTCCATGGGATCCCTGGTTGATGTGTCACGGGTGATGAAACACTCTCCAGACTCCTGTTAAGTCCATCACTCCATAACTGTCCACTCACAATACACTTAACAATGCTCAATAAATTGAATGTGTTGTTTGGCCATTATGGAGGTTGAAGGTGAACAACTGACACCCTTAGTATACTATGTGCAAGACTGTCCCAATTTGTTTAAAGGTTTTAGCCAACCATGGTTGTAATATCAAAAATCACTGCAATGTACCTTCGCTAACATCTATGCCCCTAACTCTAAAGCTGTCAAATTTGTCATGAAAATCCTAAACTTCCTGGAAACATTTGCACAGGGCTCTGTGGTACTGGGCATAGATTTTAACATTATTCTTAATCCTTTATTAGACAGTTCCACAGACTGCTCTCAATATTCTCTCTCCTCTTTACGACACCTTGACTCTCGGCTGTCGCAATCCCGCCTTCATGACATTTGGAGGATGCTCTAAGCCTCTGCTAGAGATTTTACTTATTATTCTAGCCCTCATAACATGTACTCTCGTTTGGACTACTTTTTCTTAGATCAATTCCTGCTTCATCTCGCCTCGCAGTCCTCTATAGAGCCGGCCTTAGTATCAGATCACTCTCCTGTCTGCTTGAAACTTTCTCTCCCTTCCCACAGACTTGGTAAACCTACACAGAAGCTGAATGATACCCTCTTGAGCTCTGCTTGTGATGTATCTCGTCTTCGATCGTGCCTTTCTGATTTTTTTGATATAAATGACACCCCAGATATCTCTTCTCCCATCTTGTGGGAATCTCATAAATGCTATATGAGAGGTGAAGTGATTAAGCTTGGTGCACACAAACAGAAACTTTTCTGAGGTGAAATTTCTAAACTTGTCCAGACCATTAAGGTTAAGGAACAATCCCACAAATCTACCCTGTCTGCTGACTCCTTGTTCGAGCTCACTACGGCCTGTGCTGAACTTGCCTCTTTGCTTAAGAGTCGGCAGATTAAATCCTATCAATGGGGAACAGACACTTCCACAATGGATTCTGGGTCTAGATCCTCCACTACACATGTGTCCACAGCGATATTGTGGAGTATGGCACATGCTAGGATAATATCACAAACTTTCCCTGGTTCATATTTTAGAGCCCCCTTGAGTTATCCAGGCACTGAAATATTGGTTTGAGCAGGCCAAAGGTGCATTCAATCACATTTCTGACCCTGCCATGAGCCTCATTGTAGCAGTGCTGTGCAGGTGTTTGAGGATTTTCAACAGGTGTGAGGGCCCACAGTCTGCAGCCATATCCAGCATCCCCCATGGAGAAGTGACATTGGGACACTTGGAGCACATGGTTAAGCGGAGGATGTTGTGTAAGGGTACATACTATTTGTGCATCATGAATATACTAAGCTGTGTTTTCTGTAATTGTGTGCATGCCCTTGTGGATGTGGTGTGATGTGTAGATGGTTCACCCACCCAAAAGCCATCCTGCTGTGTAGGTTTCAGCCCCAAAGTCCCAGAAGTTGGAGTCATGACAACTGCCAGGATAGGTATCATATACATGAGTGATCCTCATGTAATCATCACAACATCTGAGCGTTGATGGAGTGGAAATGCTTGAGATTAATATAGAAATGACCCTTATGTGCAGGAATTCTTATGCACACATGAGTGCACTCAATGACCCCCATGACTCTGGGTATTCCTCCCCTTGCGTAGAAGTCCTGGCCTTCTTCTTCAGGGCTACCAACACCTTGGACACCACTCTAGAACATGTGGCCTGGCAGATCCCAGATGAATATCCCTCTATTGACTGGAAAGATCCACTTATGGCGCACAGCAACTTCTGCATTCCAGATAGTGCACGGCTGGTGCTGTATATGGGATCTATGTCATCCTTGATCACCTCATATAGTGTCAGCTGAGACAGCTGTGGTAGGTGTGGGAGATCCACTTGCGGCAGCTGAGACGCTGCTGTCTGGTTTGGTCTTTCAGGTGGAGATGGGCTTCTGGCTCTCCAACCATAACATCAGCGTTTGCAACAGGCGAGAGATGTGCAGGTGTGCTCTCTGAGTTGTCTCACTATAAACACGCCACATCTGAGGATGTCGCGATGCCCCCTTAGACTGTAGTGGGGTGTTGTCCATGCTCGATCATCAGGTACAGAGGGATTGTTGGGAAGGTGTGTGTTGTCCAGGTTAGTATATTCCAGTGTGGCTCTTTTTGTTTGTAGTAATTTCTATTTACCTGTCAGATGCATGTGGTACAGGTACTGGTGCACCTGGGCAGCTCAGGCAGCCTTGGGTTGCTTAATGATTGCCTGGTGTGCTCATTGTGTTATGTGGACATATGTGTTGGTATGTGTTAACCCCTGTTGTGCCAGGGTATGGTGTCACGGATTGTTTGTGGTTGATTTGTGAACCCCTTGTCCAGGTTTGATGGGTTGCTTTTGTTTGTCCAGGACTTCTTTGTAGAGCAGGCACATTTGCAGTGTAGTTCCTTGGCATTGCAGGGGTTAATTTTGCTGTCATTGGTCTACGTGATAGGTGTTGTGTGAGCTGTTGTTTCCATGTTTAGATTTGTTCAGCTGTGTTTTTTTCCTTCGTTGTGTGCTGTAGGCCAAAAAAAGTTGGCATAGAATATCTGCCAGTTTATGTATCAGTTTATTGCATGTTGGCACCAACCGCACAGAATTGAACCGCTCATGGGTAGAGGTGCTCCATTGATCTCAATGGGCAACATATTAGCAGGTTAATGGATGGCTTATTGTGCTTGTATAACTGCCATCAGCTTTTTTTTTTTTAACCAGTGGTTATTGGATCGAGCCCCTTGAATGCTTCAGACACAGACTTCTGTAAAAAGGGTTAGTCTTCCCCTACTGCAGTGGACTGGGCCTAAACACCATCAGAATTTATGACTTTGAGGGATTAGGAGGATTGTTTCGTGATCAAAATTCTGATTATCCCCCTCCCTAGGGTTGAGGGCTAAAGAAAGCTTTCCCTGACCTGTAGGATCAAAAGTATCTAAGCCCTTCCTTCTGTGGTCTTTTCACCATAAATTCAGATTGTCTCCTTCTATCTTGTGGTAGGAAATGCTGAAAAGAAAAAAAGATGAGAGCAAATATTATTATTTGAAAAGTTGTCTGAATTCCAGGGTCTAAACCAGTGGGCTCTTCTCACTATAACCGCCAAAGAAATAGCTCTTGACCTTCAGACTACAGATGGGAGAAAGATTTTGTCTCAAAAAAGAAACAGGATGAAAATTGCACTTTTTGCAAAGCAGGATATATTTTGTTAAAAGTGTAGTTTTTTTCTATTTTTTTGCCTAGTACATTGCTTTGAAATCAATGGAAAGACAGAATTTCTCCCCATCATATGGCAAATTCCTCCTCTTTTACCACAGGTATATAAAAGGGTGTCAGGTTCTCTCAGCATGCAATGCTGTTTTCGTGAGAGGAAGAGAAACCAGAACATTTTTGTGTTAGAAACAACAGGCTAATTAAGTGGAGTTGAAGCTTAGTTTAGGGAGTATTTTAGGAAGGAAGTCTGTTCACTGTATTAGGGATAACAATCCTGAGTAATTTTTATCCAGTCCTTAGGTTTCCCTCCATAACATTCTAATAATGGAACCAAGGAACAAGAATGGTAGTATTGGGTCAGGCCAGGTAGCCCCAATCCCCCCCCCTCCAAGAGGGCTATCGATAAGGATAATGGGCTTCCAGTCTGGGTATTTTATAAGCCCAAATAAAAGAGTTAATTGCTGATTGGAGTTTAGTTAACTCACGATTAGGGAATCGTACTGGGAGAGTTTTAAATAGAGCAATTTCTGCAAAACTACTATCTTGATCAAATTTATTCGCCCAGTCCATGAAACAAACAATCCATTCCATCTCTGGAAGCCAGCTGTAATTTGGTTAAGCAGGAGAGATTCTGCGAGGGGATGGATTGGACATCTGGGGAGAGAAAAACTCACAGATATCTTAATCTGTCCAATTTCCATTTAAAGGCGTACAAGCGTTTAAGGTGAGCACTCATATGATCAGGGATATTTAACAGGAGTATCTCAGATTTATTATAATTAATGTTAAAATTGGACAAATGACTGTATTCCTCAAAGATCTCCATAAGCGGTGGAAGGGAGGACTCCGGGGATGAAAGAATAATCAGAATATCATCTGCAAAGCTGGAGACCACTGTATGCTCCGTTGCAGAAGACAATCCCAGAATCTGAGGATGTTGACAGATCAGATTAATAAGAGGCTCTAAAGTCAATATAAATATTATTGGAAATAATGGACATCCCTGTCTCTTCCCATTGTTAATCTGAAAGGAGTCAGATAATTGCCCATTTACCAGGAGACGGGCCGAAGGTGATTTATAAAGGCTTAAGATACTATGGAGGGATGTTCGTCACATACCAGATATAGCAATGCTTCTCTTATGAAGGACCAACACACTTTATTGAACACTTTCTCTGTGTCGATCGTGAGCAGTATCATAGGGACAGCATTCGATATAGCCATGTGAATGATCGTCAGGGCTTTGATAGTATTGTCTCGGGTTTCCCGCTTGGGCACAAATCCCGCCTGTGACGGGTGTATAATCCGCTCCAGATAAGGCTTCAGGCGGTTTGCCCACAATGATGAGAAAAGTTTAGTGTCCACATTGAGCAAAGAAATGGGACGATAATTCATACACTGAGTCAAGTCTTTATCTGGTTTAGGTATCAAGGTAATGTGAACCTCAAGAGCTTGGTCAGGAAAAGCACCACCCTCAGCTATCCCATTAAAGGACTTTAGTAGGTGGGGGGATAGGAGATCGGAACATTTTTTATAGTATAGTGCCATGAAGCCATCTGGTCCTGGGCTCTCGCCCAGTGGAATATTTTGAATGCCTTTGGATATATCCTCAAGGGTGAAATGCTCCTCCAAAAGAGCTACTGCATCTGTGGGTAGTTTTGGACAACCTAAACATTGCGAAAAATTCCTTACCTGAATGTCCCTTGCAGAAGATGCCTGTTTGTCCTCCGGAGGGGTCAAATTATATAGGGTAGTATAGTAAGTATGAAACAGTTCTGCCATTTTCGTAAAGGAATAATGAGGAAGACCGGCAGAGTCCCCAGTCCTTGCAATGCATTGTTGTGTTCGCTTAATTTGAACAATCCGAGCCAAGTGTTTACTGAACTTATTTCCCTGCATATTAGTCCATAGAAATGATTTTTGAGTTTCTATCGCATATCACTCTCTAATCTGAGAACGGATTTTAGTAATCTCAGCTAACGTAGTTGAAGAGACATCTGTAGATCTAATTTCTGTAGATCAGTCAGCAACAGCTGTAAGGCTCCCAGCTTGATCAGAGTACAACGTAAAACACACTTGTGTGCCTCCCAGACAATGGACTGGGATACATCTGTGGGAGTATTACATTCAAAGTATTCCTTTATGTCTTCTTCCAGTGTGGACACAATAGATGGATCATTAAGAAGCAATTTGTTTAATTTGCAGGAAGCCCTCCCCCCCAACTCCTTCTAGGAGTACCAGGATCCATATAGGTACATGATCTGCCCAGGTGATTTGTTCAATTGCTGCCTCCGTGACTAAGTGGAGGGAGCGTTGATCAATTAGAAAATAGTCTATGCGGTTGTATCTGTTATGTATTGGTGAATAGTACGTATAGTCCCTTGTCTGCGCCGATAATAAACGCCACACGTCCATCAGATGTGAGTCTCTCAGTAGTTTACCTCAGTTGGCAATTGTGGAAGGTGGAACATGTGTGACTCCAGATGAGCAATCCACTGAGGGGTTTAGTGGCATATTAAAGTCCCCCACTCAATATGAGATGGCCAGTCTGAAACACCACTAGTTTCTTCAGGGTGGAAGAAATAAACCCAAGTTGACCAGAGTTAAGATCGTATATTGTAGCCAAAGTGTATTTCACACCTCCCAATAGACCCTTCAGAAATATATATCTCCCCACCTCATCTCGTTCAACCCCAGAGATCACCAATGCAACAGATCTATGCATCAGTATGGACATACCTCTCTTTTTTCTTATTGTCAGAGCATGTAGCTTGTCATACATTGGTATAGTACCAGTTAAGGAGAGATGGGAGTTTATCAGTCCAAAAATTATTCTCCTGGATGAGAACCACCTCCGCCCCAAGCCTATGAAATTCCCGCAGGGCCTGACAGCATTTTTACTGGATATTGTGCCCTCTAGCATTGATTGATAACACCTTGAGGTATAGAGTCGGGGACAAACTCACACCCGGGGTGTTTATAGTCATCCTGACATTAGCTATAGCAGGGCTCAAAATTTCCACTCGCCTACTCGCATTTTGCGAGTAGATATTTAGTGAGGGCGAGTGGAAACTGAAGCCCTGTATTCAGTATGAATATAACCTTTTAACCTTTCCCTGTAATCTCGCGGTGTTAGTGTCCCCCCTCCTCCACAATATGACAAGTTCCATCCTCCCGCATCATCACGCGCCCCTGCGGGCTGTGATGACATACAGAGAAGGGGAAGAGGGCAGAGGCACCGGAAGAGAAGCGCTTGCTGCCAGCAGACTGATCGCTACTGTCTGGCAGCAAGCGCTTCTCTTCCGGTGCCTCTGCCCCCTCCCCTTCTCTGTCTGTATGTTATCACGGCCCGCAGGGGCGCGTGATGATGCGGGCAGGAGGGATAAAGAGAGGTGCAAGGGGGGAGAAAGAGGCACAAGGGGGAGAAAGAGACACATGGGGGAGAAAGAAGTACAAGGTAGGAGAAAGAGACACATGGGGGAGAAAGCGAGAGACACATGGGGGAGAAAGTACATGGGGAGAAAGGGAGATACAAGGGGGAGAAAGTACATGGGGGAGAAAGAGAGGCACAAAGGGGAGAAAGAGGCACAAGGGGGAGAAAGAAGTACATGGGGGAGAAAGAGAGGCACTTGGGGGAGAAAGAGAGGCACCTGGGGGAGAAAGAAGTACATGGGAGGAGAAAGAGACACATGGGGGAGAAAGAAGTACAAGGGAGGAGAAAGAGACACATGGGGGAGAAAGAAGTACAAGGGAGGAGAAAGAGACACATGGGGGAGAAAGCGAGAGACACATGGGGGAGAAAGTACATGGGGAGAAAGGGAGATACAAGGGGGAGAAAGTACATGGGGGAGAAAGAGAGGCACAAGGGGAGAAAGAAGTACATGGGGGAGAAAGAGAGGCACAAGGGGGAGAAAGAGAGGCACCTGGGGGAGAAAGAGGCCCAAGGGGGAGAAAGAGAGGCACCTGGAGGAGAAAGAAGTACATGGGGGAGAAAGAGAGGCACGAGGGGGAGAAAGAAGTACATGGGGCAGAAAGAGAGGCACAAGGGGGAGAAAGAGAGGCACCTGGGGGAGAAAGAGGCACAAGGGGGAGAAAGAAGTACATGGGGGAGAAAGAGAGGCACCTGGGGGAGAAAGAGAGGCACCTGGGGGAGAAAGAAGTACATGGGAGGAGAAAGAGACACATGGGGGAGAAAGAAGTACAAGGGAGGAGAAAGAGACACATGGGGGAGAAAGAAGTACAAGGGAGGAGAAAGAGACACATGGGGGAGAAAGCGAGAGACACATGGGGGAGAAAGTACATGGGGAGAAAGGGAGATACAAGGGGGAGAAAGTACATGGGGGAGAAAGAGAGGCACAAGGGGGAGAAAGAAGTACATGGGGGAGAAAGAGAGGCACAAGGGGGAGAAAGAGAGGCACCTGGGGGAGAAAGAGGCCCAAGGGGGAGAAAGAGAGGCACCTGGGGGAGAAAGAAGTACATGGGGGAGAAAGAGAGGCACGAGGGGGAGAAAGAAGTACATGGGGCAGAAAGAGAGGCACAAGGGGGAGAAAGAGAGGCACCTGGGGGAGAAAGAGGCACAAGGGGGAGAAAGAGAGGCACCTGGGGGAGAAAGAGAGGCACAAGGGGGAGAAAGAGAGGCACAAGGGGGAGAAAGAAGTACATGGGGGAGAAAGAAGAGCCACATGGGGGAGAAAGAAGTACATGGGGGAGAAAGAAGTACATGGAGGGGGAGAAAGAGGCACAAGGGGGAGAAAGAAGTACATGGGGGGAGAAAGAGAGGCACAAAGGGGAGACAGAAGTACAAGGGGGAGAAAGAGGCGCAAGGGGGAGAAAGAACAAGTACATGGGGGAGAAAGAGAGGCACCTGGGGGAGAAAGAAGTACATGGGGGGGGGAGAAAGAGGCACAAAGGGGAGACAGAAGTACATGGGGGAGAAAGAAGTACATGGGGGAGAAAGAGAGGCGCAAAGGGGAGAAAGAAGTACATGGGGGGAGAAAGAGAAGCGCAAGGGGGAGAAAGAAATACATATGGGGGAGAAAGAGAGGCGCAAGGGGGAGAAAGAAGAACCTGATATGGGTGGAGTTAAAGGCGGGGACATGGGTGGAGTTAAAGGCGGAGCTATGGGTGGGGCTAGGAGTGGAAACTGGTGGCGAGTAACTTTTCAGGCCTGGCTAGTAGCTCAAGACTTGAAATTTTGAGCCCTGGCTATAGTACAGTCGTACTAACAGGTAGCTATATAACACACCACCTCCGGTAGAGGAAAGGGGGAACGAGGGAAGAATTTAGGAAGGGTACTGAAAGGATAGAAAGATGGGTTGAAGCAAAAAAGATAGTAAACCTCAGACTGTGGTGCTCTGAGCAAGAGAGTTATCCACAGGAACCAAGTTGGTCACAAAAAAAACAAAACAAAACGTGTGTGATCCAGGAAGTACCTAATCGGTCTCCTGAAACACCAAACAATCACGTATGGGTTAAGTTTAACCCTCAATGAGGAGTTGGATATCCAACTTGTGTGGAAAATGATTCAAATAATGAACATCCACCCGACCAAGCCCAAAACTGTGAAACATAATGAAAATCATTTACACCTAATGGAAAAGTAAATGCAGTGAAGAAAAACAGAGCATTCTGAAAATCCCCTAGACTGATCCTGTTAATCATTGATGTTAATCAATGACCAACACCTCCCCCCATTGCAGTCACAGGCATACAACCAGTTGGGAGGCCCCTGCAATGTATCCCTTATCTATTGTGTCTCCATCTATCGTATATGTCCACTAAATCCCTCATGAAATATAAGAGTACAGTTGATAGAAAAAATAAAAACCTCTAAACTTAACTCTTAAGCTATAAGAATGTCAATCCTGACATCACCAGCAGTCAACCAGTTAAACTGCTAATACAAAGCTGCTAAGTTAACCCCTAGAAATCCCCCTTCCCCTCCCTCCAGGGACATTCTGCTACATCTCAACCATTACACTAACTCATTTAACTATGTCTGTTCCTGAAGCTTTAACTGATCCTACACAACTTAAGTATGCAGTTAGACTTTGACCTTCTTAAAACTAGGTAAATCAAATATAATTTTACCTTTCCAGGTGCACAGGGTTAAGTGAGCCTGATTCTCCCCCCAGGGTGTCCCTACCTTCCACTGCCACCAAGTACCATCTACAAGCTTAACCGTATTCTCCATCTACTCCAGACTCGCTTCATCCAATCCCCATCTCCGCCCCCTTCAACTATATATCAATCCGGTAACTAGCATTAATGTGTAAAGTACGCATTTATAGAACAGAACCACAATAAATGTTCTAAAACTTTCAGCTTCCTACTCCTCTAAATCTGAATCCAGGGGGTAGACCTAGGACGTCAACAAAAATAGTAGAGTAGATTCCAAATCTTTAGGTAAGATCGTTTCTGGAAGGCTTCGAATTCATAAACTGCATCTGCGGCCTCAGTTATTGAGGTCGTCTAATTTATTTGCAAGCAAAGCAATAGTGTCATCTTGTTTAGCCAGGAGGTCTCCAAAAGTCGTTTGCTTTTTCACCAGGACATCTCTGTCTTCTTCAATATCCGACATAAGTTGTGTGATATCTTAGGCCAGAGATTTCATCATGGACCGCAGATTTTATCTCTATTACCAAAGCTTTCAAGTCCTCCTTCGTGGGCAGGTGGTGGAGCGCTGCTCTGGTTAGGGGTTCTTTGTACCCCATCTCCAAGGAACAGGCTAATGGAGTGCTTCAGCTAGGATATATCCTTTTACAGGTAAACTTTTTGTTTGCTTATCTAAAGGTGCGAATCGAGATGGGCCTCTATGACACACTGGGAGGTACTCTGTCATTTTCGCCCCTGTTGGAGCTCTAGATGATGATTTCTTCTTATATGGCATCTACGATGTTCAAACAGAAATGAGCCACTCTGAAATCGGGTGTAATGGTGAATTAGCTCTACCGTAAGCTATGTTTTAGGCTCAGGCAATGAGGAGCTCTATCCTTAAGCGCCTATCTCGTTTGGTGGTTGTTCCGCCCCCGGCATTTCCTTTTAACCTGAAGAAGGCATCACTAGCAGCAGTAGCAGCAGACACAGGCAGCTGATCTGTGCTCCTGATGGTGGTGTTGGTATTAATTCTGAGCCTTCTCTCATCCCCCAACACTAGTTTTGGCCTCTTCAGGATCATGTTCCATCTTGACACTCTAGTGAAGCTAAGGTGAGGAGGACTTCCAGAGCCAGAGGAATGGTGTGGGCTCCCTTGACCGCTAGTTTGGACACTTTCAAATGTTTCCCCTATCACTCCAGCTATTTCACCATTACTATTACTACTAACATCACCCACATCAAGTTCAGCCACAGAATCCTTCCTCCTCAGTCTAACAATCACTAGTAACATGAGGATATTGTTGATTACCCCCTCCTTCACTCCTAACACTAACAAGCTGCTGGATCTTAGTAGCAGTAGTACTAGAACTGGCAGGACTGCTTGGGAAAGGCAAGTGTGATTTAGGGTCCCGTGCTGTCACTCTTGGCAACATTTTCTCCCCCCCCCTCCTGAGTACTACAAGACACTTTATCAGCAGGCAAAGTATTGGTGGCAGCAAGTTCAGCACTGGCAGCAGGTACAGCGCTGGTGGCAGCAGGGGCAGCATATCTGGCAGCAGGTACAGAAATGGTGGTTGGAGGTACAGCAATGGTGGTTGCAGGTACAACACAGGTTGCAGCATGGGCAGCATGTCTGGCAGCATGTACAGCACTAGTAGCAGCAGGGGCAGCACATCTGGCAGCAGGTACAGCACTAGTGGCAGCAGGGCCAGCACGTCTGGCAGCATGTAAAGGCAGCTGACCTGGCTTGCTCTCACTAATACCACCCTTTCCTCCCTCTATTCCCCTTCCCTTTTCTCCCTCCCTTCCCATTAAATTCCCCAATATTCCTTGGGGTGATTTAGGGGGACTGGACAGCATTGGTTCAGTACTGCTAGTCACTTCCTCCTCCTCCTCAGACTCAGTGGACACATAATAAGGGTCCTTCCAGTTCCTCTTTTGCTGTTCATAGTGATAGCAGTCACTATGAGCCTCTCCTAACTCAACTTTGCCAAAATATCACAGCAGAACAGCATAGCATGTCTATCTCACTCTGTAGCTGCTTCTATTATGTCTGCCTTCCTAAAATTTGTCACGTTTTTATAGCGGAAATGCACAAACAACCTAAATCAATGGGCGGAAACTTTCTAGCCATTGAAAAAATGGCAAAAAAAGTTTGGTCAATGGGCGAAAAATGTGAAAATGTTAATTGCTAGTTTTAAATCAGATTTTCCTGCAAAAAAAGCGGAGAACGTGTTTTTTTTCTAAATTTCTTGCGGGAACACGGCGACAACTTTCGTCCATCCCTACTGATGATTTTGTAATTCTAGAATATATCCCTCTGGTATCCTACTCTTCTTCAGATACAGATGAAGGTGAGAGTGAGAGATGATGACATGGCAAGAAAGTTACCTGAAAGGCAAAGTCTCAGGCTTCCACTACTAAAAAGGATCACTGTGTCTGTCTATAAACTGTTTGAGAAAACAACGGAAAAGTCTGACCCTGGACAAGCAAAAATCCCCAAAAACACATAGCCATCCTGTCAGTCATCATCAGCATCATCACCGCTTCCATGTCCAAGTCCCACTCAGCCACACACACTTATAGCGTTGAGTAACCAGCAACAACACAGGTTAACAGCATCCACACCTTAGCTTTGATGAGTGCCTCTTCTGCTCTTGGAAGTGCAGAACCTGTGGCGCCTACTAGCAATACAATTTCAGCAACATCTAGGCCCAGTAGTAGTAGTAGTAGTAGTAGTAGTAGTAGTAGTGGCAGCCTCTCAGGAACCCCACAGTCTATGAAGTCAACAGTATGGAGATGCTTCATTCAAGATCTAAAAGCTAAGTATGGTGCTATCTGTAGTCTGTGTAAGAAGCATGTGAGCAGGAAAATTGGGCTCACATCTAATTCCCACCCGAAGCACAACCAGAGGTCTGACTGGAAGACACATTAGCAATGGATCAGAGGTGCCAAAACAGCAGGTACTCCTGAATATTCCTGGGCCTCTGGGATACATAATAGAAGTGCTGTTGATGTTTCAGGAAAATTGGGCTCACATCTAATTCCCACCCGAAGCACAACCAGAGGTCTGACTGGAAGACACATTAGCAATGGATCAGAGGTGCCAAAACAGCAGGTACTCCTGAATATTCCTGGGCCTCTGGGATACATAATAGAAGTGCTGTTGATGTTTCAGAGAGTGTGCAAAGATTTTCTGCTTCTGCTGCAAAGGAGTATGCCTACATATACCACCACCACCCCTGTCATCTCAACAGGTGAAATCATTAAAGAAAAAAGTTACTATGTAGTGCCATAGCACACTTAATAAGTTCTTAGAAAAAAGACAAATCCTGCACAAAAAATAATGAAGAAGTATGTTTATATTCCATAAACATACTTTTTCATTATTTTTTGTGCAGGTTTTGTCTTTTTTCTAAGAACTTAGTAAACTTGCCAAAATGTTGGCGGTTGACATGCTGCCCTTGTTTTTTGTTGAAAAGAGTGGCTTTAAAGAACTGATGTAATATGTTGCACCCTTCTGGAATATCCCTAGCCAGAGTAACTTCCTTACTTAATCAGAAAGTTAGCTTTGTGGGCAAAGGACAAAGGCACTCAGACTGCTAATAATTATTTCAAGGTGTATGTTGCTGAAGGACTCACAATTTTGGCTTTCTGCTATTTATTTCTCTATTTCAGTCCTCAGAAGTAATAATATGGTGGGAAATCTTTCAGTCATAGAAAACATAGACAAAATATGGCAAAATTCTAATGGGAAATTTATTGAAAGTGACATAAAGGAAAAACTTTAGGTATTGTCCATGGGATGAATGTTTCACAAAAAAGGGAAAAGTCCTGTGGGAAATTTCTCTGACTTTTTGCACATCCCTACTGCAGACAAACCAGGTCTACCAAGGAATCTATCATTAATTCCACCATTAACTTTAATTCTGTTAGTGAGTCAACAAACACTGACCTTTCTTCTCTGTGCACTATGGAATGTTCCACATTCTCTAGCCATTGTTGCATAGCCCAGAGATCAATGTGAGGGCTACTGCTGGCTTACTAGCTGAACCCATTGTAACAAATAGCCTTTTTAAATATCTCTCATGTCTCTTATCCAATGGATCCTTGTATGATGAGGCATCATCTAGAGATAACATTTTTTCTGACCAGACTTACCATTGCTGCATTCAGTTTAGGAGGGACAACCACTTAATTCACAGTCTTTGTCAAAGAAGAAATACGTTCTTACTTTATCTTGAGGAAGGCTTACAGCTTCTATCTACTGTTTTTCATTCAGACAAAATGAGCTCCTTTATGACTTCATTCGGGAAACATAACCAACTTCATGTTTAGTGAGGAAAACATCTTGTCTCTAGCTTTTCTTCCTGTGATTCATTAAGGTCTAGAACCTGATGCACTGACTTAATGAATGGTTCTACAAATGTTAATTCAAAAAAAGTCAATTCATCTAATTCTTCATCTTTCTTGGAAAAGGAGTCTTTTTTCCCTGAAGAGGCATAACCTCTTTATAATTCTACAGAGAAATTACACCTCTTCTATCTCCATATAATTTAGCCACTTTCTTAACTCTGAAGCCTCCAGAAGACCTTGCATCACAGCTTGCTTGATGAGGTATGAGAGATCATATGCAGAAGTTTATGGCAAAACACCAGTCATCTCCTGCCAACAATCCTGGCAGACTTCCTTCCTTCCCATCGCAGGTTTATCACAGTGGAACAGGCTCTAGGAGATGTTGAAGCTCTTAGAGACTCTACAGCGCTGGAGGAGCTGGAAACATATAATAGTCCAATCAAGCACCTATCACTCTGTTTAAAATAATAAATAGAGAATAATACCTTAGTAGAACGTAACCCCCCATACACACACACACACCTTGATATGCAGATTTTGGAATGCAAAGTCAGGATCCATACTTGCTCCAATAAAGTGTCTATAACATACAAACATGCCCAAGGAGATTGGTAAGCACCAAAATATCAACACAAGAAAGAAGGAGACAGGAGAAGGAAATGTATAAAAAGAACACTAGGGATTTCCTTTATAAGGCAGCTGTGAACCAGAAGAGCAAAAAGGACTGTAAATACCAATACATATTAAAGGTTTTAAACAAGGTACCCTTCCTGACCCTGCTAAATGTATACATACTGTACCTTACTGGTAAACCACTGATGAGGCCTTCTCTGGCATCCCTTGAAGCACACTGCTCCATGTAACATCCTGCTACCCAGATTATGTGACATCAGACCTCTGCATAACGTTGATGTGGCAATGCTCCACAACTCCTCATTTGTGACCTAAGCTACTAACCAGTGTCCATCTCATCAGACTACGTGACATCAGCTCGCTCTATATCATTGATGCAGCAAGGCTTCACAACTGTGAACTTGTGGCCTAAGCTGCTAATTACCTGGCAAGGCAAGCCATAGTTCACTGTACCTGCTGAAGGGTCCTCCCCTCAAGCTGAACCTATAATGGGGGCTTTGACCAAGGAGCTCCAGAGCAAGGGGCTGTGAGACCTGGCATTGGTAAAAGAATCACCATGAAGTCCCATTCCAGGACTGGACATTAAAAACATCTAAGTAATCATAAAGGTAGACTTTACACCTTTGGAGTTTTGATTTCCTGCCCTATTACTAAGGAGGGACTTAACCCCTTTGGGGAATTCCTGCCATTGATGTCCAGGAAAAAGACTTAGGTTCTTGTTTTTGAGACATTCTTCATGGGTATCAGTGATAATACACTAATTGTATTCATTATAAAGTCTTATATTTTTAAGGATTAGTCCATGAGGCTACAAAGGAAACTGTGCACCTAGAATAACTTTGGAAGCTGCTTTCAGTTGTTTATTGGTGCAGGTTTCAAGTTTCATAATTTGGGCGTTTTCTTGAAATTCAAGCTCATTATAGCAATATTTACAAACTTTATTCACAGGGCAAACCCCACTCCCCTAATAAAAAAAGTGTTTAACTTGTACCTACATTTGTATCACATCAAGTAGAGGAGAGGGATGAATTAAAAAAAATTCTTAGGGGTCTATTTAATACAAATGTGCTTTGAAATGCAGAGCAGAACAAATAGAGTTTGTGATTGCATTTGTACTGTTTAATACTGATAGAAAGTGTTTTTGTTTCTAAAAAAAAATCACATTTGTTATTAAAAAACACAGAAAATAAAATTAAATTAAATTGCTAGTAAATTCAGCATTGATTCAAACAAATTATCAATGACAATAAACATTTGTATTGCTTCTAAGGAAAGTTAGCAATACCAAAAAAGTCCCATTTGTAAAAATAAAAAAAAAAAAATTAGAAATTCTAAAAAAAATTTCTACATTTTTACAGCTGCATGCAATTTTTGTAAACTCTGCAGACCCCTGCACGGAGCACGGAGCACGGAGCAATTATGCGCAGGACGCCAATGTGCAATAAAAGATGTGTTCATGTGAATTTACAATGAAATATTAGAATTAGTCAACCTAGAATGCGGTGTAACCCCGAGGGATAGCCAGCTAGAAACAAGATGGCCAGCAAGAATAAACAACGGGGGATAATGGTTAGACAGCCTAGAATGCGGCTATACCGCGAGGGGTAGTCAGTTGGCGAGGAAACAGTTATAGAAGATCAGACGTAGAATTTATTTGGAGTAAAGACAGCTCACGAGATTATTATATCAGTAGCGTAGGAACTGAGAGTGAAGTAAGCTAACTAGTATATAGTGACGGGACTACTCCTCAGTAATCGAGCGGTTAGGAGATACAAGCAAAAACGCTCCACGCCCGATAAACACAGATAATTAAAGGGAATGGAAAGTGAACTAATATAGAAAAATATGAGGCTGACTAGCGTCTAACTAGTTAAGGAATCCACCGTGAAACATATATTTAATGAATAGAAATTCTCATTAGTGAGAGGTCTAATGAACAGATAGATAAGGACAAAGTAACTTTCCTGACTATTTAAACATTGCTAGCTATTCAGAGAGAGCGATCTTTTGGCAGACTACTCTTACACAATTTCCCTAAAGTGCTCCAGATTCACCTCAGAAGCATAAAGCTTATGAGAGTGTTTGTTTTTAAAGGTTTGATTTGTTTTTATTATAAAAACTAATATAGTATATGAGTTTTATGATCCACTACACATTGAGTGTTGAACTGGTCTCTTTAACATAAGAGGAAATATTAAAGGCAACTTAGTAATTACAAATAATAATATCCCAATAAAGTGCTAGTTCTTCTTTTTGTTGTAATGAATCATTATTTAGAGACCTGCAACAACAGATATTAATAAAATTAGTTAAGGAAATAAGACCTATAGTATAACGTAGCATCATTACGTGTCCGTTGTTACCACTGTCACTAGCTGGGCTCACTCCCGGTTGGGAGATATAGGCAATCCTCTGGG
Organism: Rhinophrynus dorsalis; assembly: GCA_037306005.1. Lineage (NCBI taxonomy): Eukaryota > Metazoa > Chordata > Amphibia > Anura > Rhinophrynidae > Rhinophrynus > Rhinophrynus dorsalis. The sequence goes on along the minus strand of CM074722.1, from coordinate 194,326,214 downwards.
CGTTATAACACCATTGTTGAACCTCGCTATCTCCCTAGAGTTCTAGGTCCAGTTCACTGTCTCGCCCTGCCTACTGTACCTCTGTGGTCTTAAGGCTCAAGAGCCAGCTGACGTGTGGTGGTCCTTCTACTGTACCTTGCGTACTACTGGACACCTGTTGCCTTCCGTGGTCTGTTGCCTCCACATTACCCCTAGCGTTCTAGGGTCTTTGCTGCCAGTAGCTGTGAGTCTTGGGCCTCTTACTACCCTAGCATTCTAGGGTCCTTGCTGCCTATACTGTTAGTCTGTGCCTCCTGTCAACCCTAGCGTTCTAGGGTTTTTGCTGCCAGTGTCCTTGTGTCTTGGGCCTCCTTACTTCCCTAGCGTTCTAGGGTCTTTGCTGCCAGTATCCGTGGTTCGTGTGTCACTTAACAGCCCTAGCATCCTAGGGTCCCTGTTGCCAGTATCCGTTGGTCTTGGGCTTCCGTTCACCCCTAGCATTCTAGGGTCCCTGCTGCCAGTAGCTGTGAGTCTTGGGCCTCCATCTACCCTAGCTTTCTAGGGCTATCGTGACACTACCAGCAGGTTGCTGCCTCCATCTCACTCTAGCACTCTAGGGCTCCTGCTACCAGTCTGTACGTTATTGTTATACTGTTCCTACCTGACCTGTGTAAGATGTGGGCAGTCCCTAAACTGTCTCCCTCTGGGCCTGTGTGGGTTGGGAAAGTATTTGCTGATTGTACTTTATATTCAATAAAGTTCTTTTAACCTTACAAGTCTTGTCTGAGTGTTCTTCAAAACCGTGACAGTATTATTAGGACTCATTGTTAGTTCTCCTTTAAAAAGAAGCTAGCAGAGGTGTAAGTATATTTAGATCATGTTTGACATAACTAGAAAATAAATATTCACACAATTAACAAGATTCTAGCCCTTGGGAATAGTCACTTAAAACGAGGTACACCCCTGAATACAAGTTTGTGTATTGAAACTAAATTCATTGTACAAAATATGTAAAAACAACAGTCAGTAAATATGGCAGCAGAAAAAGAATGAAACTGTTTATTTTCTCATCTGAGGATACGTGGACAGTCCCAAGCACCTGGGAAGTGCTTTTCTGATGGGCATATTAACCAAGTCCTTGTTCTTTCTGTTGTGAATGTAGCCGATGTGCTCTTCAAACCACAGCAACTTGAATCTCTTCCAGTCCCAGTAATTTAAATTATCTTCTTCTCTCTGTACTGCAGCTCTCTGCAATTTTATTTTGATTCCCTCCTTTTTGACTTTATACATTCTTCAAGTGCTTAATAAGTCAGGCTACCTATACTTTTTTTATGCTTTTGTCTTCACCAATTTTTTACATTTGTATGTCCCTGGCATTGAGCTCTCTGGATCACTGTTTCAAGAGATGTTTCAGTGTGGGACTATGAAAGCAGATATATTTATGAAGTGTTACAGTCTTTCTGCAGGCTTTTCTACATTGTTTCACTGTCTTTTTCAGATTGTATCTTTTTTACCTTGTTACACACCCTCTGCTTGCACAGTCCTAAATATAAAGCTTTCTGAAAATAAATTCAGAGAGTTTGTTGTCAGGGGCATAAGAGTATAAAAATAATAGGTTAAGAAGAAAAAAATGGTGTCTCCGCCCCCCAACCTCCCTTCTACCCTTACCCTACCTCACCTCTTTGTTCCCACTATCCCTTCTACTTGTCTTCTCGTGTGGACTTCCCCAGTCTTCAAATTATATTATTATTCAAGTTCCTTTCATGTTTAAAAGACATTCATTTCTGCTTTTATTAAGCTTCACACTATATATTTTTGAGTCCTATGCAGAATGCTAGTACAAGCTTAAGAATTTCTGATAACGTGAAGATCTCTAAACTTACATCTTCTAGTTTACCTTCTCTCATCACCTAACATATACTATGCTTTGTAATCATTTGCTGCTGTGACTATCAATATTATTGTTTCATCTACATTGTAACATCTCATGTCGATATGGTTCAGTCTAATAGCTTTGTATGGAATTCTTTTGCTTCAATAAAAATATAAAATAAAAATAAAAAAAAAAAAAAGAAGAAAAAAATGTTGGAAAATTGACTTTATATATTATGTTCCTGACAATATGTAAAGTCAAAAAGGAGGTTGACTTTCATTTTAACCCCTGAATGACCGGCGCACACATGCTCGGCCGGCATTTGAGGTCCACGGGGCATTTTTTTTTTTGTAGATCAGATTCAGGGCTCCCCGAGCGGCGTGCATCCGCGCAGGGAGCCCTGAATTCAATGATGTGCCAGGACCATCACTGGTCCTTAAGTGCCGGACAGCCCTGATAGTCCTGGCACAGCACTGGATGTTAAGGGGTTAAAGGTAATCTCCTTTAAGCCTGTGAGTTCCAGAGGGGGAGTTAACAATGCATTGTAGAGCAATGTGTTGCATACCTCTCTGGCACGCAAAGGTTTAATGCAAGAGAACTAAATTATCCAAACAAAAGCGCTCTGACATTTACTGATTTTAAAAAAGCAATCAGGTCAGATAATATTTGCGCAGGAAACACATTTCAAAACTAATCTTATCCTGACATTCCAAATCATTTCTAAACACAATCCTAAGTAAAGATGTTCCCTTTATTTTTAATTAAATAAAACAAGACAGTGAAGGGTGCAACATTTTTGTGAGGAATTATTGAAAATCTAAAGCTCACATATGCTACAATTTACTTTCCTCATTTGATTCAACTAAAGTCATGTAGCAAATATTGATTGATTTTGAATCATTTAAAATAGGATACTAGTTCTATAAATATGTGCAGAAACAGCAGTCTAAAAGTATTGCTTTATTATAGTCTCACACAAAGAATACAAATGCAATTATAAGATTTCCCACAAGCATTCTGATATTTCACCCATTGTCCTTATAGCCATTATGCTGTGCCTAGCTATCCTAGTGGGCAATTCCCTCTTCCATGGTCCATGGTCCTCTGTGAAGGTAACTTTAGTGGTTCAATGCACCATAAGTCATTAAGGTAATTTGTCAGGACCAACAAGGTCCTCATAAAATCAGCTAGGTGTATAAGCTAATAGATATAAGATGTTATTTATCTGTTGAAATGCAAGTGTGAGATGCAGCACGTGGGATGGACCACCAGACCCTTGAAAAGAAGATTCTTGGAGCATAGGAACAGCATCCTCAAAAACAATAGGAAACATTCAGTTTCCAGACACTGTAATGATTGCTCAACTTTTGAAACAACCAGAGACATTACTATTACAGGAATAGAATATATTGCCCCTACAATCAGGGGAGGGAACAGATTCCAACTTTTAGAGAAACAGGAATGTTTCTGGATATTCAAACTGCATACTCTGGAACCACAAGTCATGAATGAACTGGACTTATGGTGTCTTTAACCACTTAAGGACGGCCGGACGAACATGCGGCCGTCACTTAAGGGCCACGGACCATTTTTTTTTTTTTGCTACATCCGCTTCCGGGCTTCCCGAATGCGGGAAGCCTGGAATTCCATGACAGTCCAGGACCACCATGGGACCTTAATGGGATTCTACCCATGACAGTCCTGGACTGTCATGGGCTGTTAAGGGGTTAAGATCTAACAAGCTTCCAAATACCTTCTGTTGATCCCGGAATCCACGATGGTAGAAGGGCTGTATTAAGATGACTCCAGTGCTCCCCATAAAAGAAACCTGAATCTACTGAATATAGATTACTGGCCATAAGTATCTAAAGTAAGGCGGGGTTGTTGAAAATACCTAACCTACTCAATAGGTGCAAATCTAATACCTCAACTATGGACTGTTCTCTGTAACACAAGATCAGTAAGGGGGCAAGATAATCCTTTACAAAAAGGCTATGTCCATTCCTACCTCCATTCCTAAGTTTATTAGTTAATATATGCATATTTTTGTACATACTTGCAGGAACTTTTGATGTTAGTGTGGACAGGGAGCAAATCTCCATGATCCAAATGCCACATGTTTCATAAGGATAATAGAAGTTAAGTAACAATAAAAACTACTCCCACCAGAGAAATTAGTCTCACTAGTAGGGGTGGGAGAAAGGTCCCGTTGTGTTCCTACAAAACAACCTGTTAAAACCATATGGTTTTTCACTTTTTCACGGGAAAATCCACTTGACAAAAATGTTTCTTCTATTTTTTTGCAATGGTGAGAAAGTTTTACACCCTTAAATCATGAGCTTTTCTTCTTTACTCTATAAAACCATGCTGTTTTTCCAGTCAAACACAATACAAGCAGCTACAGAGAGAGAGGTGTGTGCTGTGAATTAATAGCAGAGGCTCATAGTGACTGCTATCACTAAGAGCAAGTGTAATAATAATAATAAAAGGAGGTCCTGGAAGGACTATTATGCATCCAGTGAGTCTGAGGAGGAGGAAGTGACCACTACCACCAACATGGATGACTGGTTCCCCAGACCCAATGCTGTCCAGTCTCCCTACATCAACCCTAAGGATCATGGGGATAGAAGGTAGTAGAGTGAGCAGGACAGGTCAGCTACCTGTGCCTGCTGCCAGTGCTGCCCTTACTGCCAATGCTGTACTTGCTGCCAGTGCTGCCCCTGATGCCTGTGCTGTGCCTGCTGCCAGTGCTGAACCTGCTGCCAGTGTGTCTTGTAATACTCAGGAGGGGGGAGGAGATGATGCCAAGCAGTCGCACCTCTAGTACTACCACTAAGAAGGTCCAGCAGCTTGTACAGAGTGTTAGGAATGAAGGCGGGGTGATCATATTACTATTGAGGAGGAAGACTCAGGGACTGAAATTGATGTAGTTGGTGTTAGTAGTAGTAACAGTGATGGTGAAGCAGCTAATACGACTAGATTTAGGGGAGTGGTAGGGGAAATAATGCAGAGAGTCCAGACTAGCAGTCAAGGGAGCCCACAACTTTCCTCTGATCCTGAGAGTCTCCTTCCCCCCACAGCATTGTCCAAACACCCACCCAGGTGGAACATGATCCTGAAGAAGGTAGAATTGTTGCCTAACAGAAATAATACCACCACCACCAGGGTCACAGAGCAGCTGCATGTGCCTGCTGCTAGTGCTGCCAGTCTTCCTTCTTGAGGTCACCAAGAAATGGGAAGTATGACATTAGGAGACCCTCTACCACATTTCTCATCAATTCCTCTAACGGGTAGGATGTCTGCAATAGAGCAGCAGCAAGGAAGGACTGGTGGCTGTGGTGATGATGATGGTGGAGAAGCTGGGATGGAAGAGACAATTAATGACCTTTTTAGCCCAAACTGAGAAGGAATGGGAGGCAGGGGTGGGGATGGGCAATGCCACCACCACCAGCAGTGAGCTTTTGGAATTTGCAGAGTTTGTTACTGCTCTGCTGAGTTGCAAGGGCAGCAGGATGCTGAGGAGCAGGCTAGCGGACACAGTGGGAATGGGGTCAATAATCGATGTGGGACTAAGACAGGTTCCACTTGCCAGAAGCTTAGTGTGGAACTATTTTTCTCTTGGGGTAGGCACAGTGCAGTCAATGGTGGCACTTTGCACAATTTGTGACAAGTCACCTTGATAACACACATGAAACACAGACACCATGACATTTATGTGAAAAATGTTAAACACAAACACCCACCAAAGAAATTGGGCACTGATGTTGTTGTACCCCTTGACTCTCCCCAAAGGCAACAAGAGGCGAGGCAGAGATCAAAGAGGAGGCTTAGAATTTTTATGGCAAGCAAAACACCTGGCTTGCCATCACATACTTGCTCGAGGATAACTAAATCTTCTGGTGATCCACTTTGTTATCTTTACCTCCCCCACCGGTTGATAGCCATTCAGTAGATGCCGGGATGTGGCAGTTTGTATCCACTCACATGTCAGTTTGGCGGAGGATAATCCCAACAAGGGCATATAGCAGCATATAACAAGATTCCATCCTGCAGAATATGCTAAGTTGGTGATAGGGAGGGATCATCATTACTATTAAACTGTCTACAAGTTGTCATGTGTCCTTAGAGGGAAGTGGACAAGGGGCATAGTGACAGCAGCAGCAGTACTTCCTTCTGGTGGGAGGATTTCACATTGGGGACCCTAAGCATCATGGTGTTTGGATAGAGTTGTGCCAGGTGTTTGATGTGAGTGTAGATATGCCCATTGTTCATGGTCCTTCCCTTATTTAGCACACACACTGTATATACCTGAAGTGGTGGGTGCTAGTTGTGGTGCTGCTACTGGCTCAAGCACATCACTGGAGCTAGTAGAGGCAAGTGGAACAATGAGCATCATCACCCATATTACTGCTGCTGTTGATTCCGTTGTCTTTGAGCTGTCTAATCACCTTGCTGTTTAAACAACTCAGCAGCAGCAGAAACAGCAGTTGCAAATTTCGCAATTACACCAGGGCATTCGATAATGGCCAATGGCCACTGGCCAATACAACATGAAATGCTGGCACTAGGCCAGTAGGGAATTTTTTTCTCAGAGTTTGTTCTTTAAAAAAACAAAAAAACAAAGGTCTACAAAAAATAAACAATTTTGGGGGGCTTGTTTCTAACAACCCTAAGTCCTGCAAATCAATGTTTCTTTAGGGCTTGTGTCAAACAAGTCTAAGTCCTACAAATCAATGTTTCCTCAGGGCCTGGGCCTAACACAAGTCTTATTTTCTACAACTAATCAATATATCCTCAGGGCTTGTGCCTCTAATAAGTCAATGTCCTACAAATCAATGTTTTCTTGGGGCTTGAGACTCTAACAACAAGTGCTACAAATCATTCTCTATAAAGTACTCTATCCCATCTAGTATCAGTCTGCCTCAGTCATAGCTTACATCAGGGGGTCCCTGTCTCTGTCACGTTACATACCAATTTCTTATTTTATTTTTAATTTTTTGTTCACTGTCCCACAAATACCAGTCATCAACCCCCCAAAAAAAATCCCTGGTCAACTGATTCTTTCCCCATCAACACAGAAACCCTCCTCAGACCCCTTTTGTACCATGTCTTATGGGGGTTTTTCAATTGTATTTAGTTTTTAATTACCTGTAACCCAATCCCAGTAAACAAACCCCCTGAAAAACATTCCCTGTTCAACTGATTGTTTTCCTTCACTCCCCCAACATAGGCACTCTCATACCTCCATTATACTTTGACTGTGGGAAATAAAATAACATTTGCTATGTGTTGTGTGTAAATTCAACGTACCCATTGATTACAATGGAATGATTTAGGCGAGAAAAGTGGAAAAACTGCACATTCCCCAGGAAATTATTTGCCAAGTTGAAAGTGCCATTATTTGTCAATTTTGGTTTGAGAAGAACATTTTTGACCATGCCTACTCACTAGGTTCTCTTTAGACTGACTTTCTCTTGTGTCCCCACTTAATCTGAGCAGTGATATTCCCTGATAATACGGAACTATCAACCTGATCTACTATAGAGGCATGTGAAGCATGTGGTAATACAGCCATAGACCAGATTGATAATTATATTCACCATCAGGTATCAAACCCAGTTTCATCGAATGGGTTAGGAAATTAGCTAGGGTACATATTCTCTGGTCATATATAGAGATACACCTGGTAATAATACTAGTCAGGTCCTCTGTGGGTTTTCATCATCTTCTAGTTAGTTAGCTGTCTGACCATATTAATATGTGAGTACATTTTCTTCAGTTTGTGCAATATTTACAGTGAGGTCTGTTAAATTTTGGAATTCCTTATGCAATGATATGGTTATGGCAGATACAATGGATACATTTAAGAGAAAATTAAATGCATTTCTTTCAAAAGGGTCATACTGTGTGTTAGTAGGGAAAACAGGAAGTTCTGATAGTCTAAATTATTTGGCAGCAGGAAAACTATATAATTCTCATGTCTCTGGTTTATGAGGCATGGGTTGAACTTGATGGACTTATGTCTTTTTTTCAACCTAATTTACTATGTTACTGTGTTACTATTTACTGACACCCTCTTTAGCACTTTCTCTCTCTTTTTTCTGGGTTTTGGGATGTTCATACAATTTTGAGAGATCATGTCTATTGAGAGAGTAGCCGTTGTATATAGGAGTATGAAGTGCTAATACTGTTTCAGGGGGCAGTTTTTTTCTTCCCCAGCTACTAGTTTGTTGGAATTGGTGTAGGCTATTTTTCAATATATTCCTTTGTGAGTATACACCTAGAGGTTGCTGGTGGTGGTCTAATATCCAATGAGATTGATATACATAGAGGCGCCCTTTGGTTTCTCCTTATTTTCTTTAAAACATGGCCTTCACAGTTAAAGAAAATCTCTCTATCAGATCTCAAAAGGAAAAGTACTTCAGCAATATATAACAAACAAACAAACTGCAGTCTCAATAATGTGAGATACACACAGATGTTAAATAGACAATCTATAGTATAAAAGTAAATTAAACTTATTGTGAGTTCCAACAATTAGAAAGTATCATAAAACCACTCACACAATGCAGCTTTATTAGAACTTCAAGAAAATAAATTAGAACTCCAAAATATACCAAAATAAAAGTGTGTTAGCAGGTTTAACTGGTTTAAACATAAACAATATATCTATGTTAATATGTGCATCACACATTTAATCACATTCGTTAAATCTAAATCTCATCAAACACACCTTGCAAGAGCTCAAAACAAGAAGGGTGTCAAAACACTTGATAATAGATAAACAGCAGATGTATTAATCCTTTGTGTGCCAGAGAGGTATCCAACATATTGCAACACAAAGTGCTGGATAACTCATTGGTCTAGATTCACTATATTTTGAAGAGGGCTGAAAATGTCGATGTCCTGTCGGAGTAGCGTCGAAGGCACATCGATAGTATTCACTAAAGTGTCTACAAGTGTCACGGTTTGTTATGACTCTCAGACACAGAGTAAGATAAAAACACAACTTTATTGAAAAGTTTAAAGGAAACCCTTATGGGTAGCATACACATAGAACATATAGCAATAATGCATAGAAGTTTGAGTAGAGGTATATAACATGTAGAACAGGCTCTACCGGCCCTGCCAATACCGGGTAAGGCAACCTTAGGTGGCACAAGGAGAAAAAGGTTCTACCAGCCTTACCAATATACCGGGCAGGGCAGCCTGGAGACTGGTAGAACGGATAGTAAAGGCTCTACCGGCCCTGCCAATATACCGGGCAAGGCAGCCAGGAGACTGGTATAACGAGAGGCAAAGGCTCTACCGGTCCTGCCAATATACTGGGCAGGACAGCCTGAAGACTGGTACCACCAATAGTGAAGGCTCTACCGGCCCTGCCAATATACCTGGCAGGGCAGCCTGGAGACTGGTAATAGAATAGTAGAGGCTCTACCGGTCCTGCCAATATACCGGGCAAGGACAGCCTGGAGACTGGGACAATGAATAGTGATGGCTCTACTGGCCTTACCCATACCGGGCAAGGCAGCCTTGGCTGTAAGTACTGGATAGTAGCGATGGTGACCTCAGTGACTGGTTAAAGTGTAATAGGTCAGTCACATAAGTTGGACAAACTGAGGCCATCTGAACCGACAAGATGATATAGGCCCCTATAACACAGGAGCAAACCAGTACCCACGTACTGGAGTAAACAAACTCTACTGGTGCTGCGAGAAACACAGAAAGCAACCGATTAATGCGTGGAGTAAACCAGTACCCGCGTACTGGGAAGTAACAACTCTACTGGTGCAATAGCAATAGGTTATGCATGGAGCAAACCAGTACCAGCATACTGGAGTGATAGGACCTCTGCCGGTGTAATGAGCAGCCAGTTATACATGGAGCGAACCAGTACCCGTGTACTGGAGGAATAGCAACTCTACCAGTGTAATGAGCAACCGGTTATAGGTGGAGTGAACCAGTACCCGCGTACTGGATGGACAGAATCTTACCGGTGCGATGAGCAATAGGTTATTCATGGAGCGAACCAGTACCCGCGTATTGGAGTGACAGAATCGTTACTGGTGCAATGAGCAGCCGGTTATACATGGAGCGAACCAGTACCCGCGTACTGGAGTAACAGAATTGTTAACGGTGCAAAGAGCAATGGGTATATACGTGAAGCGGACCAGTCCCAGCGTACTGGAGTGATACCAGTGCAAGGAGCAAAGAGTTAAATGTGGAGCGAACCAGTACCCATGTACTGGAGTGACAGAATCGTTACCGGTGCAATGAGCAGCCGATGATACATGGAGCAAACCAGTACCCGCATACTGGAGTGACAGAATCATTATCGATACAAAGAGCAATTGGTATATATGTGGAGCGAACCAGTACCCGCGTACTGGAGTGACAGAATCATTCCCGGTGCAATGAGCAGCCGGTTATACATGGAGCGAACCAGTACCCACGTACTGGAGAGTCAAAACCTCTACCGGTGCAATGAGCAACCGGTTACACATGGAGCAAACCAGTACCCACGTACTGGAGTGACAAAACCTCTACCGGTGCAATGAGCAGCCGGTTACACATGGAGCAAACCAGTACCCGCGTACTGGAGTGACAAAACCTCTACCGGTGCAATGAGCAGCCGGTTACACATGAAGCAAACCAGTACCCGCGTACTGGAAGGAAATGCACAAATGAGTGAAAATGTCGCCAGGGCAACTGGAGGAGAGAGACACACTGCAGGAGATCCAGGAGCAGGAACCCAGCCGGTGAAGAACAGGAAACAGGTCTTCAGGCTGTCAACCGGATCAGGAACGGCAGCAGGAAACAGCAGAAGGGACAGCAACCTCTACCGGATCAGGAACAGATGCTGGAACCTGGAAGGCTGGCAGACTGGAACTTAGGCAAAACAGATGAGCAGGAACAGAGAAACGGCCCAGGAAGTACAGGAACCCAATGCAGGTACAGGCAGCATGGAGACAATATGAAAGGGCAACCAAAGGGTGCCCAAGCTCAGTTTAAATATGCAATACAGGGCGGGCTGAAGGCAGGCAGCCAATAGAGAGCCCCCTACTGGTAAATGACAAAGAAAGGCAGCAATCACGGGCACCGTGATAACAACATCACATCACCATAATTCCGTCAAAAATATGTCTACATCGACATTCATCTGACAGGTTTACAAATTTTCATTCATCACATGGACAATGGCCTATTTCATATATGGAAATGAAGCATGATGACTAATTTCCATATGGAAATGCTGACAGTTTCATATGCAAGGGTGTGTGTTGATATGTTAATGTGGCACTTTGACACATTCACTAAACTCTGATAGCAGTCACTGCTGTAGAGTTCACATTCTCAAAGTCACATACCTGAGGTTGGTGAAGTTGGGATCTCCCTGTACTTTCCTATGCAGTAACAGCCCTCAATCCATCACAAGCAGGGAGAGTTGTGAACTGTTGTCAATGTGGAAGGGATTTTCTCCCTTCACACATCACCAACACTATGAAAATACTGAAGTTGAAGAGCATTCTCTCTGCTTCCCAACTTGGCCAGTAGGGGAGTGAACAGATTGCTTTCAGCACCATGGACAGCATCACTCCCTTATACCTTTGAGTGCTGTAGGAATGTGCATTGCTCCCACTGTGGCACTCACAGGGTTAAAAAAGTACCCTAAGCACTACACAATTATCCCCTTAGCTATGTATCATATATGATACATGTTGTGCACTCCCAAGAGAAAAAGGCTGTGGGTCAGGTAGCATCTATGGGGATCTGTGGCTACCACTTGCCCCCCAGCCTTGTTCCCCTCGGAGTGCATAATATGTATCATACATGAAATATAGCTAAGGGGATAATTGTGTAGTTCTTGGCGTCCTTTTTTTTTACCCTTTGAGTGCCACAGGGGTGAGCAATGCACATCCCTATGGAACTCAAAGGTATAGGGGAGTGATGCTGTCCATGGTGCTGAAAAGATTCTGTTCACTCCCCTTCTGGCCAAGTAGGGAAGCAGAGAAAATGCTCTTCATTTTCAGAATTGTTGTAGTTTTGGTGATGTGAGAAGGGAGGATATCCCTTCCACATCAACAGCACTTTGACAATCCTGTATGCTAATAGGGACCTTCTCTCCCCTTGCATCTGAAAATGTTAGTGAATATGTCAATGTGTGTGTGCACATCGAAATGTTGAAGTTTTTCAAACACAAAAATCATATCACCATAGAATCTAGGCCCATGTCACAAAAAAGGTCAAAAGAGCTCTATTAGGATTTATGGATTCTAAATATTGCAAAGAGTAATCATCCAAAACATACCACCAAATCATCATTTATAAATAACTGAAAAACAAGCAAACCTGTCTTAGGAAGACCAACAACACTTATTAGCTACAGGTATAAAAAAAAACTCTAGCAAAAATGCAGAGATCAAAATGCTATAAATAATACAGAAATATAGATTAATTTAAACTACTGAAGTTTCCTAACGATCTATATAAATACTTGTATATTGACAAAGTGATATTTCTACGCAAATGTTTTATAAATATGTACAGAAAAACTAGTGAAAGTCATGTAACGATGAATCAATCCCATTGAAAATATGAGGCTTTTGCTTTCATTCTTAAAGGGATAGAAATATTTCAAAATAAAAGCAGCTCCAATTAATCTTCATAGTATGTGGGCCATTTAGAGTGTTATTTCAATACTGTCAGAGTTGTAGTTCAAGAGTAGTTGAATGATAAAATATCCCCCTCCTATCCCTTTAACCTAGTGTAAGCCACCTCCCCTCAGATGTGGAATCTGGTCTTAAGACCAGACAGCTTATAGCAAGGGACAATCTTGTTACTTTGAGTATAATGAAAACCCAGCCCCCTTGACAGGCTTTTCCCTTACATAGTAACATAGTAACATAGTAGATAAGGCTGAAAAAAGACATGCGTCCATCAAGTCCAGCCCATGCCAATAACACCCCTGTTGATCCAGAGGAAGGCAACAAAAAAGCCCTCTGGAGCAATTTCCAGTGTAGGTGTGTGTGTGTGTGTGTGTGTGTCAAATAGTTCCCCGGCTCAATATCCTATTTGCTTTGAAGCCATCTGTCATAACTGTCAATATTGTTCTGTGCTAGATAGGCATCCATTGCTTTTTTGAATGCAGTTACATTATCTGCAAGCACAACATCCCGAGGCAAAGAATTCCATAGCCTTACCACCCTTACTGTAAAGAATCCCTGCCTGTGTTTTAGTCGAAAGCTCTTTCCTCAAGTCTTAATGGATGACCTCTTGTTCTTAGCTCAGCTCTTTGCATAAATAATTCATTGGATAGTTCTTTGTATTGACCTTGAATGTATTTGTAAATGGTAATCATATCACCCCTTAGACGTCTCTTTTCTAATGTAAACAAACCCAGTTTGGCTAGTCTCTCTTTGTAACTCAGATCCTCCAATCCCTTTATCAGTTTTGTTGCACGTCTCTGCACCTTTTCTAGTTCAGTAATGTATTTTTTTAGAACAGGCGCCCAAAATTGTACTCCATATTCTAGATGGGGCCTAACCAAGGATTTATACAGAGGTAGGATAATATTAGCATCCCTTGCTTCTACGCCTCTTTTTATGCAGGCTAGTACATTAACTTATGTTAACCGAAGACTGTCCCTCTCTGCAAGCCTTGATGCTCTGAGGTGAGCAGTGTTACATCAGTAAAAGGGGTGGGAGGGGAATACTTTATCATTCAATTACTCTTGATCTACTCTCTCCATGGCCCAAACACTATGAAGATTAATCGGAGCACCTTTTATTTAGAAACATTACTATCCCCTTAGGGTACTGTAGGTTTGCTTCAAATTTACAAAATGTTTTGTTTGAAAGATAAGCTATGTCATTGAATTTCTAAATAGTTCCTGACCAGTTGTCAAGAGTAGTTGCCAAAGGTCTATGGCCACTAGGAAGATCGATTATTTTTTTAAGCAGAGAAACCATAAATCAACAACAGGAAATGTTTCATTTGTAAGTGAAATGGTCATTTAACATTGGCAAAAACAGGTAATACAACAACAAATAATACCCAAGAAAGTAATTCAATAAGCAAGATCTCAAACTATATAAAACAAGGTTCCTGAATTCAGTATATGGCGACACACCAATATCCATGATTCTCTCTCTTATTGATTGTTATAAAACAGTGGGTATAGTCCCTGAAATTAATATGTGTGGTCTTTAAAGGGCAACTACTATCTGATAGTTACCCTATTGGCAGATTTGCTCACCTGGGATAAGCACTGTTGTTTAAGCTGGGGCTGCATTGAGAGCCTCACCACACCAACAGGGTGGAAGAATGGGAGTCTGAAAGGAGACATCCAGTGATACCGAGTTTATTTCTGCTGCATCTTGATGGACAGTTTCACTAATGAAAGATTGACCCTTTTCCTCTCTAATTGATCTGTATCAGAATAAGGGGAGGAGCATGGAGGAACATATTTTAAATCAGCATAAAATATAAGAAGGCCAGCATCATAATTGTATAGTACTAAATTATCTTCCTCCCCTCCTTCTTAGGAGGATTTACACATCACTGACCACTAGCTTGTGGCAGCGTGCCACTGTAACTAACTGATGCAGCAGCTGTTTTCACTAATGCTAAATCCTCCACCACTTTGGCAACAATACTATAATGCAACTCACTTTTGTCTTCACTGTACTACTGCTGGTGAATAGGGGTGGGCGAATGGTTTCAGCAAAAAATTCCATGAAAACCACATTGTAGTACACTTTTTCATGAGAAAATCTGCTTTAAAAACAGCAGTTAAGATCTTCTAATTTTTCGCCCTTTACCAAAATGTAATCACCATTTTTTCAATGGCAAGAAAGTTTCCTCCCATTGATTTACATGTTTTTCACCTTTTCACTATAAAAACATGAAGTATTCCAGGAAGTGAAACACAACAGGAGCAGATACAGAGTGCAGCCAGTCTAGCCAGTGCTGCTGGTGGGACTAGTGTTAAGGGAGTGGTAGGGAAGCAATTGAGAGTGTCCGGACTAGCAGTCAAGGGAGCCCACATCATTCCCTTGACCCTGGGAGTCCTGTTCCCCCCATGGCATTGTCCAGGTGAACCACATGATCCTGAAGAATTGTTACCTAGCAGCCATAATACCACCACCACCAGGAGCACAGATCAGCTGCCTGTGCCTACTGCTAGTGCTGCCAGTCTGCCTTCTTCAGGTCACCAAGAAATGACAAGTGTGACATTAGGGGACCCTTTGTTACATTTCTCATCACCTCCTCCAAGCAGCAGTAAAATGTCTGTAATAGAACAGCAGCATGGAGGGGCTAGTGGTGGTGGTGGTGATGATGAGGGTGGGTAAGCTGGGGTGGAATGGCCTTTTTAGATCAAACTGAGTAGGAATGGAAGGCAGGAATGGGGATGGGCATCACCACCACCACCAACAGTGAGCTTTTGGAATTTACAACTGCTTTAATTCCTGCTGCTGCTGAGTTGCAAGGGCAGCAGAATGCTGAGGAGCAGGCTACTGTGCCACAGACCGGCATGGACACAGTGGGAATGGGGTCAACAAGTGATGCAGGACTAGGGCAGGTCAAACTTGCCAGCAGAAGCCGCAATACTTCTGTTTCTAGTTGCTGTGTTGATTCTGAGGCAGTAGCAGCAACATCATCCTCTGCCCCAGACAGTGAAGGGGAATGTGGAGGAGGAGAAGAAGAAAGAGACCATTCGTCTCCACCTTTTCCCTCCCCCCTGAAGTCATCAGTGTGGGACTATTTTTCTCTTGGAGCAGGCACAGTGCAGTCATCTACAACGACACTGTGTACAATTTGTGACAAGTCAGTGAGAAGGGGAAAGGAGGGCACAACCACCCAGATAACACACATGAAACACAGACATCATGACATTTATGTAAAACATGTTAAAGCCAAACACCCACCACAGAAATTGAGCACCTCTTTTTCTGTAACCCCTTACTCTCCTGAAAGGCAACAAGAGGCGAGGTGGAGATCAAAGAGGAAGAAGAATAGAGCAATCCCAGCCAGAGACTGAAAGTTCAATGACGAGCAAAACAACTAGCTCGCCATAACCTTCTTGCTCTAGAATAAATACTTTGTCTGCCAATCCACCTCTTTCATAGTTACCTCCCCTGCCAAGTGATAGCCATGATGTAGTTGTTAGGATGTGGCAGTTTATGTCTACCCATTGCTCACTGAGTGCAAGCAGTGCATCAAGTGGCATCTTAGTAGATTCCATCCTGCAGAATATGCTAAGCTGGTGGTTCATCATTACTATTAAAATGTCAGAAAGATGTCATGTGTCCTTAGTGGGTTGTTGACAAGGGGCATAGTAACAACAGTATGATTTGGTTTCTGGGGGGGGGGGGTTCACACTGGGGACCCAAAGTGTTATGGTGTTTGAATAAAATTGTGCCAGTTGTTTCATTTGAGTACAGAAGAACCCATTTTTCCCAGTGCCTCCCCTATTTACACTGTGCACATTACAGTTGTTGATTTGAGAAGCACATTTCTTGCTCTCAAGGGAAACATTTATATTATCAACACACCCATGATTTTGGAGGAGGGGCAGGTGGAGGAGCATTAGTGGCCAACTTCTTCATTTCTCCACATATACCTGAAGTGGTGGGGGATAGTTACGGTGCTGCTACTGCCTCATGCGCATCACTGGAGGTAGACGTCGCAAGTGGAACCTTCATCACACATGTTACTGCTGTTGTTGATCGCATTCCCTTTGAGCTGCCTAATCATCTTGCTTCATAAAAAGCTCAGCAGCAGCAAGAAACGCAGTGGCAAATTCCGCAATCATATCAGGGCATTTGACAATGGCCGGTGGCTACTGGCCATGGCCAACATGCCATGACCTGCTGGCACTAGGCCAGTGGAGAGTTTTTTTCTCAGGGCTTGTGCTTTAAAAAAACAGACAAAAAAAAACCCATGTGCCTACAGAAATATAAACAATTTTAGGGGGAGTGTTTCTAACAAGTTTAAGTCCTACAAATCAATGTTTCCATAGGGCTTGTGCCAAACAAGCCTAAGTCCTACAAATCAATGTCTCCTTAGGGCTTGTGCCAAACAATTCTAAGTCCTATAACTCAATGTTTCCTCAGGGCTTGGGCCTCTAACAGCCAATCTTACAAATCATTCTCTACAAAATACTCTATCCCATGAAGTATCAGTCTACCCCAGTGGCAGCTTACATCAGGAGGTCCCTATCTCTATCATGTTACATACAAATTTCTTATTTTGTTATTTTTTTTTATTAACTGTCCCCCAACACCAGTCAACAACCCCCCCAAAATAAATTCCCTATTCAACTGATTCTTTCCCCAGACTCCACCCACCAACACTGACACCCTCTTCAAATCCCTTTTATACCATATATCATAGGGGCATTTTAATTATATTTAAATTTTATTTTTGTCCCCCCAAACCCAGTAAACATGCCCCCAAAAAACATTCCCTGTTCAACTTGATTCTTTATCCACACTCCACCAACACTGGCACCCTCATACCCCTTTTATACTATTCTTTTGGGTTAGACAAAAAAAGCAGAAAAATGGCACTTTGCGCTGGAAATTATTCACTAAGCAGGAAGTGCCATTATTTACCGATTACAGTTTGAGGCAAAACTTTTCACCCACCACTATCTCTGTCTCTGTCATCTATCAGTCAAAAACTTCCCAACTACCTCTCTTTGTTGTCTATCTCTAAACTAGCCAGAATCAACATTTCATTAGATTTACCTCTCTCTCAAGGACAGACTAACAAAATGCAGTAAACTGACACACCCTTTTATACTAGATGGAAAGTATGGTAATATAAGGGGGGAAGTATTCAAGTGGGGAGGAATTACATTACTATCATCACTGTCAATGCAATGAAAAAAGAAAAATAAAAGGACAAAACAGAAATTTGCAAACTATTTTTCTCATGTTTCCTTTTTGTGGCACCGTATTGTAGTATTTATTTGCTACATAACTTCTGCAGTTTCTCACTCATATGAACTGTTTTTTGTTTTTTTTTTAAATGAAAGGACAGTAAGGAAACATTACAGAATCATTGATAATTCACATAATAATCAAATAAGAGATACAATGCAGATAGTCAGATAGGTATCATAACATGGAGATACAGCTGTCCCATTTTAATTTTTTATAATTGAAAGAAATTAAACTAAACCAAAACTCCCCTCCTCCATCTCAACCTAACCATATCTTTAACAGGAAACATATCTCCCACCATCCCTCCCTCCCCGGGAGACGAGCGCAGCCTCTCTCTCATTAATTATTATGAAATGTAACAGATAACAGCGTAGGCATCAATTAACAGATAAATATATAGATAGATAAGTAGCCAGATTCTCCAGAGACACCACACACGAAACATAGAATAATAAGGATTTATCTCATAGCCCTCATTGGTAGAGAGTTCTAGAGTTACAATAAGACATCCATAGACCCCATATTTGGTTAAATTTATGCGGGGTACCCCCCCCCATAATGAGGAAGATTTTGAGCTACCAAGGCCATCTAGTGGTCATGTTTGGGGGGGTGTTCTGACATCCATGATTGTGCCACCGCCTTTTGTGCCATAATCAGCAGTTCCCTAATCAGTACAGTATGGAAATTTGAGTGGAGTTGATCAGGAAGAATAAAGAATACGCATGTCTTTGGAGAAAGTGACACATCCCACTGCACTACAGCTGACACAATGCTCAACACATCCTTCCAAAATCCTCGTACCAGAGGACACTCCCACAAAAGGTGTAAGAAAGTGGCACCTGCCCCCCCCCACCTTCTGCACCGGTCGTTATCTACACTACCCATCTTGAAAAGACGCACAGGAGTGTAGTAAGATCTGTACAAGATTTTAAGTTGAATTAATTGATGCCTGGCCGTAGCAGTTACTGCTCCAGGACTCCTCAAAACCATTTCCCATTCATAGTCCTTGAGGGCACCCACATCAGCCTCCCATCTATACCTAAGCCCGTCTTCTGCTCCCATATGAACTGTTCTTAATCATGAAGCCCCACTTTTCTTGGACTTCCTTCCTGATGAGTGTAACGGTTTTGTAAGACACTCAGACCAGGAGGTTAGAATAAAACACAGTTTTATTGAAAAACAAGGAACACTGCCCACTACAGGCTAAATTGGCAATGACAGGTAAATGGATATAGATTTATGGATGCCTACTCAGGCCCAGTATGGAGTAAGAACATATACTGTCACAGGACAGGCATAATATGGAACAGCAGTGGCACAAGGGTTAAAGTCCTAGGTAGGTAATCAGTCTCCGTTGTGGTGTGTTTAGACAACACCCAGTAGATGGTAAAAGCAGCAAGAGACTGTGGTGCACGGTATGGGAGCACCTTAGCAGTGAGACAGAACTGACACACTCCAAGGACAGATACCCAACACTCTGCAAGAGCTGAATGGAACTAGAGCCAAAGGCACCCTTCCGGTGTGGTAACAGAGTCACAAACACTGCAAGAGCTGAATGGAACCAGAGCCAATAGCACCCCTCCGGTGCGGCAACGGAGTCTCAACACTGCCAGAGCTGAATAGTACCAGAGCCAATAGCACCCTTCCAGTGCAGTCACGGAACCCTGTACACTGCGAGAGCAGAAGGAATCGCCCAACAGCACCACTCGGTGCGATAACTGATATACTGTGCAAGTAAGGTGTAAAACGGAAGCACAATTAACGGAGGCCACAATGCTCTGCAAGTGTAACCAGGAGGCTCGGTATAGCGGAAGCTGTAATGCTCTGCAAGTGTAACAGAAGGCTCGGTATAACGGAGGCAACAGTGCTCAGCAAGTGTTAATGGACAGGCTCAGTAACGGAGGCAACAGTGCTCAGCAAGTGTTAACGGACAGGCTCAATATAACGAGGCAACAGTGCTAAGCAAGTGTTAATGGACAGGCTCAGTATATGGTGGTACAAACTCTGCAAGAGTTAACTGAATGTTCAGTCTGCACAACACTGCACACAAAAGTTAAAAATGTCACCAGGCGACATAGAGTCAGGCTCTTCAGCAGGAACACTCTCAGGACAACAGGATAGCCAGAATCAGGTCACAGAGCAGGAACGTCAGCCAAGCTGGGTCGGTCACAGAGCAAGAACGTCAGCCAAGCCAGGTCAATTACGGAGCAGGAACATCATCCAAGCCGGGTCAATCACGAAGCAGGAACGTCAGCCAGACCGGGTCAATCACGGAGCAGGAACCAATAAGAATAGTCAGACGGGCCAAATCGGTACACAGGAACACAGGGACACAGCAACGATAGCACTGGTACAGGAACACCACGAAAGGGCACCTGACAGGTGCCAGAGGCCCGGTATATGAAGGCCACACTGGGCGGGCCAAACAAGCTCAGCCAATGGGAGCGCACCACAGCAGAGAGTGACAGAGAGATCATGGGAACCGTGATAATGAGCTCTTTAAGGACCAACGGGCACACCCTACTGGCCCTTAAAAGGTTAAAATATTGTCTTTTATTCAGAGACTATAAGGTAGCCAGCTTATTTCTAGTGTCTTAGATTTTTCTCTGTGTGGTTTTGTGGTTATGATTTAGTGACATGTAAGGTGAAAAGTCTCTCGAAAGCTATAAATGGCTTTATTCAAAACCTAAGTGGTATATTTGCTTATCTTTATTAGTTTATCAGTCAATAAACTTCTGATTTCGCACTAGCAGCACGTGTCTGTAATTGTCTCCTTTTGCTATTATTCATAAGAGCTTGGCTCAGTCTAGCGGCAGTTTTCTAAATTAGGTGGGGGCACTGTGTGACTTACAATTAAACAAATGCAAAAAAAGAACACTCAGGCATTTACATTTAACCTTCAAATCAATTTGTCTGAGTAATAAGTGGTATCCTGTCTATATACAATATTAAAAATGAGGATTTAGTTACATAATTTGAAAAAAAATAAGGTAAGCCTTAACATCCATACCAAGGATACCTGATTGTGGGCCAGTCATAAACAGAGCATTATATAGCATTTTTTAAAAGTGTGTCGGAGATCAGTCACACTCTTCAATGGCAAACTATTGAATTAAACAAGGTTTAAACTAAGCATCAAAAAAGCTTTCGAATCTACTAAAAGAAAAATAACCAAGAGGTATGGTTTAATCATAAATTTTAATATAAGATACACCAAATTGAAAATCCTAATTATAATGTCATGAAATCTGAGAAAAACAAAACAGTAGGTTTGCACACCCGAGAGAGAAAATGAGGAAGAATAAAAGAGAAAGAGACAGGAAGGGAGAGAGGGAATGTGAAAGAGGGAGCAGGAGAGGGAGAGAGAGAATGAATACTGCCTCCCCAGTACGGATGGGCAAAAGGTCCTGTTGTGTTCCCACAAAAAAAAATCAGCAAAACCCACACTTTTTCACAGGAAAATCCACCTTAAACAAATCCTTTAAAATATTTGTCTTTTTTGCCTATTGCCAACATGTTTTCGCTATTTTTTTCAATGGCTATAAAGTTCCCACCCCTTTCCTTAAATGTATTTTGCATTTTCAGGAAGTGAAACATAAAATTAAGCAGCTAGAGAGATAGAGATGTGCATTGTGATTTTGTAGCCATTCACATAGCAAAATAGGGGTAGCAGAGGCTCAGGCTGTTGGCTAAAGGTATTAGGAGCCATCTGAAAAAGAAAAGGACGAGCTAGAAGGACCGTGATGCATCCAGTGAATGAGAGTAGGAGGAAGTAACCACCAGCATGGAATGGTATGGGAGCCCCAATTACCCAGACCCAATGATGCCCAGTCCCGTTACATCATCTTTTGGGATCAGGGGGAAAATGGTGTCATGATCGGCAAAGGCACAAGAAGAAGTGGATAGCAGTGTGAGCAGGACAGGTCAGTGACCTGTGCCTGCTGATACTGCTGCCAGTGTGCCTTCTGATACTCAGAAGGAGGAGGAGATGATGGCAAGTGTGACAGCAGGGGACCCATTGTTCTCCACCTTTCCCCCCCCCCCAAGGTCATGGGTGTAGGACTATTTTTCTCTTGCGGCAGGCAAAGTGCAGTCATCAACGGTGTCCATACCTGGGAATTTCCAATTGAGGCCTGGAGCAGTGGGTGACAATAATGACGGGAATTGCGTCAAAAAGGGGCAGGGCTTGACACGAGTTGGGGGGCAGGGCTTAAAGGTGACACACAGAATGCTGGGGAAGGAGGAAGACCTGGAGAAACAGCAGATGTGGGCAGAGTTTCAATAGAAACTCTCCACACCCGGAGGAATCTTTCAAAACAAGAGTCTCCGGGGCAAATCCGGAGAGTTCCCAGGTATGGCGATGTCACTGTACTCTTTATGCAATAAATCAGTAAAAAGGGTAAAGGAGGGAATGCATGTTGGCACAACTGCCCCGATAAAACACATGAAATACAGACACCATGACATTTATGTGAAGCATGTTAAAGCCAAACCCCACAAAGGAAATCAGGAGCTGCTGTTGTTATACCCCTGTCTCTCTCCAAGGGGCGCCAAGAGTCAAAGAGGAGATTTAAGAGGAAGAAGAATAGACAGCAACGTCTTCTGGTGATACACCAATTTAATCGTTACCTTCCCCACCAGCAGATAGCAATTCTGTAGATGAGAGGATGTGACAGTTTGTGTCTACCCATTGCACATTGTGCGTTATATGGCAATGTGGTGGAGTATAATCACAGGCATGGGATCAAGCAGCATCTGAGAAGATTCCATTCCTCCTAATATGCTAAGCTGGTGGCAGGGTGGATTCATCAATAAAATGATTAAGACTGCAAGTTGCTATGTGTCCTTAGCAGAGCTGATAAGGGTCATAGTGGCAACAGCAGTATTTAGTTTCTGGGGGGATGATGTGTAGATGTGTCCATTGTTCCAAGTATTTTCCCTATTCCCACCACACTGTACACTTTGCAGTTATTGATGAAAAGCATAGTTCCTTCCTGCTCTCAAGGGACAAATTAGTATTCCATTTCACCCATAATTTTGGCGGAATTGTAGGAAGAGAAACATTATTGACCAATTTCTTTTCTCCACATATACCTGATGAGGTGGGGGCTACTTGTGGTGATGCTACTGCCTCAGGTACATCACTGGAGCTACTGGCAAGTGGAATCATTTTCATCATCAACCATAACACTGCTGTTGCCTAATCATCCTGCTGCCCCCAGTCAACAAAAAAATCCCCCAAAAATTCTCTGTTCAACTGACTCTTTTCCCAGACTCCATCAACACATACACTTTCATATCCCCATTATACTGTGAGAAATAAAATACAATTTGTTATGTGTAAATTCAGTCTTCCCATTGATTTCAATGCAATGAGCTAGGCAAATAAAAGCAGAAAAAATTGCACTTTTTGGGGAAATTTCCCACTAGGCGGCAAGTGCCATTTTTCTTCTACTTTGGTTTTAGTCAAAAATGTTCACCAATCCCCACTCTCCAGCACTGAAGAGGTTAAAGGTCCCATTCAAATTAGTAATAAGTACTATTTCTTGTGGAACATTTCATATCACTTTTTTTAAATCATCTTTAGGAAGAGGATCTGCATTCATTGTACAAGCTGCAACAACCATGCCTACAATTAGTTTTTTCAGTACATGGCCCTGTTCCCTTACATGATACAGTTGCTAGCTTCAGCATGTCTGAGAGTGGAGTGATGTTTTGCCTGTTATTGTCTGTATGAAAATTGCATAATAATGAATTAGTACAACTTACTGGTTATTATTAATACTGCTGGTGCAACTTTTTTTTTTTTATCATTTTTACAAAAAGCCTCCTCAAGCAGAAAAGAATCATCCGCATGTAAAGCACACGCTGCAACAACCATGACCACAGTCAGTATTTTGGTACAACTTTACATTTGGTAGATATAATGAGAGCAGTGCTGATTGTTACTGTAAAGTACATCACAGGGCTTGAAGTAAGCAATTAGTTACACAAGACAACAATAGTAACCATGGTCTCATCATTCAGATTAATGAGGTTTTTGATTGGTCCTTTAGTTATATAAGGGTAAGATAATGTGAGAAGAGACAAGAACCCTACTCCCTACCTTGCTCCTAATATACCCTGATCAATCAGTACCCTGCCTATCCAGGGAATGCAATCACTCTAGCATAATGCACTATTGTTTCAGGGCACACTGAGACATAAAAATTATTCTTTCAAACATGTCTCAAGCTGACACCTTCCCTGTAACTGTTTGGGAAACAGCATCCTCATTTGTTTAGTGAAAGGTATATACAAATAAATTATATCACTGATAAAGACTAAAACTCAAATGGGTAGTTATCTCATTGTTTGTAACCTTCTTTTGACCTTTCTGCCTCTCACAATATTATTTTCAACCCATATAAAATGCTAAAGCATGCTTTTCTTAATTTCTCCTGAGTCTGTCTCTCCTGCGCCTGAATATATATATAAATGTTTAAAGGGGAACTATCACCTCTTAAACAGTTTTTAGCATAGGTTTAGTTATTCATGTAGTTTTAGGAAAGGTGTGGGTTTTTTTCTCACTTATATACTTTTAAAGATATTTAATCTTCAAGCTGTTTCAGTCAGCATAATGCAGAATGCTGAATCACTGGCACAGCTCTTCTTGACTTCCTAATTCTCCTTCAACTTCCGTCCCAGCTGTCCCAATGAGCACGTTCATGCTTCCCTTCAGTGTGGGGCGAATGGCTTAGCATTGCATCAAGCTCCGGTTAGCATTATACTGAGGTTGCAACCTCAGTATAATGCTAACCGGAGCTTGATGTAACAACAGAAGCAATTCACACCACACTGAAGGGAAGCATGAACGAGCTCCCTGGGACAGCTGGGAGGGAGGTGGGAGGAGAAGAAGAACTATGCTGAAGATTCAGAGTGCCCATTATGTGGAAGTGCATAGCACAGAAGATTAAATATCTGTAAAAGTATGTAAGTGAGAAACCCCCCCACACCTTTCCTAAAACTACTTGAATAACTAAACCTATGCTAAAAACATTTTAAGAGAAGAATGTTCCCCTTTAATACTTGACCCTCACACTGTACATCTCAAAAAATATTCAGATGATGTTCTAAAATCATTAAATATTTCAGCTCTATTCTCCTAGTATACCCCTTTCTGCTTTAATATGGTCTAAGAACACTCTCCTTGTTTCTTCTTTCACCTCCATATGGTTTTTTTTTCAAACCTTTTCCTTTGGTGTTTTAAACCAGTAGCCTACCAACCATTTAACTTTTCTCATCTTTAACTATTCATATCTTGTCTGAAGCAGCATACTCCTTAAAGTGGACCAGTCAGCTTACAACTGAAATGGAGCTACACGAGGGATACCACAGGGCTTAGAATTAAGCCACACAAATGTAATTTCCCTTGTAAACTCTATAGTATCATTATTGTAGCTTTACCTAATTTGTAAGCGCTGTAGTATCAGTAGGGTAGCTCCATTTCAACCGTAAGCTACAGGATATCACTTTCCTTACTTCACAACATTAATGCAGATTTTAAAATAAACAAAAGGAGTTGGGATGGGACAATGGGCTGTAATGATAGTAGAAATGGGACATTTGATTGAATTTGCCTCCCATGCTACAAGCTTTCAGCCCTCCCCTGAGGGGAGGGAGTCACACAAAGAGAGTAAGAGACCCTGGGATACCCCTCTCTCACCATATATACTGAATGCACTGTATATTTTTGAGGATCACTTTGCCCATATAAATTAGTGGGGCAAGAGTTCAATGTAGATTATAATTCACAAAGCACCTTTAGATTTAACCATCTGCATGCCAGAAGGATGTTCAACTCTCTGTCTCTGAAAGGGTTAGCAATAAACATATTTATAATTAAATGGGACCCCCCATAATATCTGGCATTTCATGCATATTGTCTCAAAATTTCAGCTTACCTAAACAAACACAGTTCTTGCCACCTGATGTTATCCCTGCCCAAAGATGAATCAAATGGATGTCCAATCAGGAAGTGGCAGCCTATTATACAATTGCCTTTGGATGAACTCTTCAAAAGTGGTGCTGGATACCAATAACGTAGCAGGATGTGTGCATTATAGAGAATGGTGCATGTAAAAATAGGTGCACAGTGCTGCTCATGCACAAGAAGGCTGCATTCACACTGACCCAGATAGAACCTGTGTTCTGAGATGATTGGCTCCAACAGATGAAAACCTTGAAATAGCCTTACTTTCACTTCAGGCCTTCATATTCCTATTGCCTCCTTCTGGTTAGGAACAAGAGGCATACATGCTTTAAAATTCCTAAACATTAACATACTTAAAGGAAAGGATGGGGAGAGTCACTGAGAAAGTGAAGATACTTTCTGGT
This sequence comes from Rhinophrynus dorsalis, assembly GCA_037306005.1. NCBI lineage: Eukaryota > Metazoa > Chordata > Amphibia > Anura > Rhinophrynidae > Rhinophrynus > Rhinophrynus dorsalis. The sequence goes on along the minus strand of CM074722.1, from coordinate 194,300,036 downwards.
TGACATACTGAAATAAGCATATTGAACACATCTACAATATCTATTAAAAGAGGATTTTACTCTTACCTGTTAAATCCTTTTTCGCTTAGTCCATACAGTATACTGTTAGCTCTGGGTAGGCGATCCACCCCTTTAAGTAGGCAGGAACAATTCTAGACTTGATTGCAGTAAGTGGAGCCTACCTTCCCTCCTTGGCTACAGCTAACCAACCAGCTCCAGAAAGATCTGAGACACTAACTATTGACTAGATAGTGAAGGGAAAGAAGACTCCTATGAGCATGACCCCAAAGGACCCCCACAGTCTGCCACAGGACAGCCAAGTATGGTCCCTTGACAGGGTGGGAGACCAATAACCTGTATGGACTAAGAGAAAAGGATTTAACAGGTAAGACTAAAGTCCTCTTTTCTCTGTCGTCCAATACAGGTTACGGGTAACTCTGGGATGTCCAAGTTTCCCAGAGGCGGTAAGTAAGGCAAGGACCAGGTGCAAGGCCCCCAAAGTCACCAGAGCAGATATGAACCATCAGATCAGCGATAGCCCAACAAAACAATGAAGTGTCAATGGCCACTGAACAGGGGTAACACACCCCAAAACTGTTACACAGCACACTGAACTAGAGCCAACAGGGCTCAAAAGTGAAGGAAGCACTAAGAACCGAAGGAGATCCTAGACAGGCAAGACTGCCTCCAGGATCTTCCTCCCAAAGCTGGCGTCAGCCGATGCCAGCACATCAACATCAGAGGTGGGGTCAGGGCAGAAGGAGGGCACCACAATCTCCTGATTGATGTGAAACTCTGAAACCACCTTTGGATGAAACTCCTGAGAAGTGCGAAGCACCAACTTTTCCTTGTGAAACACCAAAAAAGAAGGTTTATAGGACAAAGTATGTAACTCCGCGACATGGTGAACGGACACAATCACCAGGAGAAAGGCCATTTTCCACGTCAACAGGCATAGAGGAATAGTAGCCAAGGGTGCTGAAGAACACCCAAAACAAAGTTAAGATCCCACGGAGGAGCGGGATTCTTGAAGGCAAGACGAGTATGAGCAACGCCCTGGAAGAAAACCTTCACATCAGGAAGGATGGCAATGTGCCTCTGAACTCAAACTGAGGCTCTTATCCACAGCATCCTGCAAAAAGGCCAGGACTGTAGGCAGATCAAATTTTGAGACAGGTCCTTGTCAGCACACCAAGATAGAAAGGTTGACCAGACATGATGGTAAATTTTGGAAGAAATAGGTTTTCGGGAAGTGAGTATAGTAGCCACCACGCCGGAAGAAAAACCTTTCTTTTTCAATATTGAGGATTCAATTTCCAAGCCGTCAGAGCTAGCTGGTGAACATCCTCCTTCCACAGGTAACCCTGTAGAAGAAGATTCAGATGGCAAGGAAGCTGGAATGGCTCCGTCACTGACAGATTCAGAAGCTCCAGAAACCAAGATTGTCGAGGCCAGTATGGAGCAATCAGAATGACTGGACAAAGCTCCAGTCGTAATTTCCATAACACCCTGTGCAACATTGGGAGGGGAGGAAAAATGTGGGCCAGAGGGAATAACCAAGGAATGGACATTGCATCCATTGCCAGAGCTAGAGGGTCCCACCGAGAGCAGAACCTCCGAACCTTCCTGTTGTGTCTTGTCACCATCAGGTTGATGTAAGGAAGACACTAGTGATGAGCGAGCACCCCAATGCTCGGGTGTTCAGGTGCTCTGACCGAGCGCCCCCGGAGGCTCGAGTGCTCGGCCGAGCACCCGAGCCCCATTGAAGTCAATGGGAGGACTCGAGCATTACACCAGGCACCCCCTGCTCTGATGAGGGGAGGGTGCCTGGTCCATAGGAAAAGGGCAGAAAAGGATGGAAACACCACAGAAATGGTTCAGGGACAGCATAGGGAGGATGTCTGGATGCATCTTGGACTCCAACATCGCTGCTGGGAACGATCTTTCGCCCGTAGTACGCCATTTTTACAGACTGACCATAAAACACACAAAAAGGAAAATAAAAACGACTTTAGGCGAAAAATTGTTACCAAACAATATTTGCTGTATATTTACTTGTATATCATCTGCAAATTCTCCCAAAAATTTCCTTGATTTTCTGAAGTGAGGCCATGATTAAGAGGGAAACGTGCGCAGAGGCAAATTATCCCAAAAATTTCCTTGATTTTCTGAAGTGAGGCCATGATTAAGAGGGAAACGTGCGCAGAGGCAAATTATCCCAAAAATTTCCTTGATTTTCTGAAGTGAGGCCATGATTAAGAGGGAAACGTGCGCAGAGGCAAATTATCCCAAAAATTTCCTTGATTTTATTGAACTGAGGCCATGATTAAGAGGGAAACGTGCGCAGAGGCAAATTCTCCCAAAAATTTCCTTGATTTTATTGAACTGAGGCCATGATTAAGAGGGAAACGTGCGCTGAGCTGACCATCTAAAACATTATGGGTGAGGGTCTGCTGCAGAGCTGACCATCCTAAACATTATATGCGAAGGCCCGCTAGTGAGCTGACGCTATAAAACATTATATGAGAGGGCCCGCTAGAGAGCTGACCCAATAAAACATTATATGAGAAGGCCCGCTGGTGAGCTGACCTATATAAAAATTGTCAAACAGGGCCCGCTGGTGAGCTGGCCCTATATAAAAATTATATCACAGGGCCCGCTGGTGAGCTGGCCCTATATAAAAATTATAGCACAGGGCATATGGAAGAGGAGGAGGAGGATGAGAAGATTAAGAGTCAACCATATACCCGTTTTTTGGGTGGAAGGGGTGAATGGGAATACAGAGTATTCCCATCATTGTAAATAATATATGTAAAGTGAGTTTATGTTCCCCCGGGGCTTTCCTCCAGTGGAGTGGAGAAGTCAGGGGAAATCCAGGCCTTGTTCATTTTTATAAGTGTCAACCTATCAGCATTGTCGGTGGAAAGGCGGATACGCTTATCTGTTATGATGCCACCAGCAGCACTAAATACCCGCTCAGACAGAACGCTGGCGGCAGGGCAGGCCAGCACCTCCAAGGCGTAGAGTGCCAGTTCATACCACGTGTCCAGCTTGGACACCCAGTAGTTGTAAGGCACAGAGGGATCATTGAGGACGCTGACACGGTCTGCTACGTACTCCTTCACCATCTTCCAAAACTTTTCCCTCCTTGTGACACTAGGCTGCGCATCAGGGTGAGGGTGCTGGCGGGGTGTCATGAAGGTGTACCACGCCTTGGAGAGTGTTGCCCTGCCTTTCTCGGAACTGCTGTGTGCTCCCCTTTTCTCCCCTTCTCGGTTGGCCAAGGTAGCACGTACTCTGCCGCCAGCGTTGTCAGATGGAAAATTTTGGAGCAATTTTTCAACAAGAACCTTCTGGTATTGCACCATTTTGCTTGTCCTCTCCACCGGAGAAATGAGAGATGAGAAATTCTCTTTGTAGCGGGGGTCCAGAAGGGTGAACACCCAGTAATCCGTGTTGTCTAAAATGCGTACAACGCGTGGGTCACGGGAAAGGCAGCCTAACATAAAGTCAGCCATGTGTGCCAGAGTACCAACAGTCAAGATTTCGCTGTCCTCACCAGAAGGATGACTCTCAATCTCCTCATCCTCTTCCTCCTCTTCTGCCCACCCACGCTGAAGAGATGGAACTAAAGTTCCATGGCTACCCTCTGTAGCGGAGGCAACCGTGTCTTCCTCCTCCTCCTCCTCCTCCTCCTCCGCCTCCTCCAATTGTCGCTGAGAAGACGAAGTGAGGGTGCTCTGGCTATCACCTTGTGTAAGCTCTTCCTCCCCCATTTCCACCTCTTCCACATGCAAAGCGTCGGTTTTAATTGTGAGCAGCGAGCGTTTCAGTAGACACAGAAGTGGGATGGTTACACTGATAATAGCGTTATCGCCGCTCACCATCTGTGTCGATTCCTCAAAATTGCGTAAAACCTCGCAGAGGTCTGACATCCATTCCCACTCCTCACTTCTGATTACAGGAAGTTGAACGGAGAGGCGACGACCGTGTAACAGCTGGTACTCCACTACTGCCCTCTGCTGCTCACAAAGCCGGGCCAACATGTGGAAGGTGGAGTTCCAGCGCGTGCTCACGTCACACAGCAGCCGGTGAGCTGGCAATTGTAAGCGCTGCTGCAGCTTCAACAGGCCGGCTGAAGCTGTAGATGACTTACGGAAATGTGCACACACGCGGCGCACCTTGGTCAAGAGATCATGCACATTGGGGTAGGTTTTTAGAAATCGCTGAACCACTAAATTAAATACATGCGCTAGGCATGGTACGTGTGTGAGCTTGCCGAGCTCCAAAGCCGCCACCAAGTTACGCCCATTATCACACACAACCATGCCTGGTTGCAGGTTGAGTGGCGAGAGCCACTGCTCGGTCTGGTGACTAATCCCCTGCAACAGTTCTGAGGCCGTGTGCTGTTTGTCCCCAAGGCAGATCAGCTTCAGCACGGCCTGTTGACGCTTCCCCACTGCAGTGCTACACTGCTTCCAGCTACTGGCTGATGGGGGAGTGGCGCTGCGTGTAGAGAATTCGGAGGTGGAAATGGAGGAGGAGGAGCCAATAACGTAGGTGCTGGCGGAAACCCTGATGGAGGTAGGGCCCGCAATCCTCGGCGTGGGTAGCACCCGTGCCATCCCAGGGTCCGAGTCGCTCCCAGCCTCCACGACATTCACCCAGTGTGCCGTCAGGGAAATGTAGCGTCCCTGGCCACAAGCACTTGTCCATGTGTCAGTCGTTAAGTGGACCTTCCCAGTAACTGCGTTGGTCAGGGCACGGGTGATGTTACGGGACACATGGTGGTGTAATGCGGGGATGGCACACCGGGAAAAGTAGTGGCGGCTGGGGACCGCGTACCGAGGGACAGCTGCTGCCATCAGGCTGCGGAAGGACTCAGTGTCCACAAGCCTAAATGGCAGCATTTCGATGGCCAGTAATTTGGAAAGGTGTGAGGTTAGTGCTATGGCCTGTGGGTGGGTGGCTGGGTATTTTCGCTTGCGCTCAAATGCCTGGGGTAACAAAATTTGGACGCTGTGCTGGGACAGGGAAGTGGATGTGGTCGCTGATGGTGCTTCAGATGGTACAGGTGCAGGGCGGGAGGTATGCGGGCCTGCGCCTTCGACAGGCGATTGGCCGGCAACGAAAACAGGGGAAGAGGAGGCAGTGGTGTGGCCTGCAGACACAGATGGGCGATCCAGGCGTTCCTCCCACTTACTACGGTGCTTGGATGCCATGTGTCGGATCATGCTGGTGGTGGTGAGGTTTCTAGTGTTCATGCCTCGGCTCATTCTGGTGTGGCACAGGTTGCAAACTACAATTCTTTTGTCGTCCGCACTTTCCTTAAAAAAACGCCATACCGCGGAACACCTACGCTTTGGCAAGGGAGATTTACGCAAGGGGGTGCTCCGTGTAACATTTGCGGGCCGGTTTGGTGCGGTCCGCCTTCTTTCTGTAGCCACACCACTGCCTCTTCCAGCCTGTTGCGGTGCTGCAGATGGCTCACCCTCAGGACTGCTGTCATCGCTCGGCTCTACACCTTCCCAGGTGGGGTCAGTCACCTCATCGTCCACCAAGTCCTCCTCCACTTCCTCACTCTGATCATCCTCCCCATGTCTTGATCCCACCACATACTCAGTCATTGACAACTGTATAACATTCTCCTCAACAAGGTCTTGAGACAGTAATAGTGGTTGATTTAATGGCAACTGTGTCTCATCATCATCATCATCATCCACTACTTCCTTTGACCTTAAATGCCGTTCACATTTGTCATCTTCTTGTGATTCGGTACCCTCTAGAGGTTGTGAATCAGGGCACAAGATGTCATGTTCCTCTGCAAGCGTGCTTGGAGAGAGGGTCAAATGAAGGATTGGTGATGAGACGAGCTCCTCACTATATCCCAGTGTGGGATCACTTCTTTGACCAGACCGTCTATGGTGGGAGGAAGGATGATCAGAGTGAGGATTATGTTGACCAGACTCTTGGCTACTGAGAGTGGACTTGGTGGAAGACAGGGTGGTGCTTAACCGACTGGAAGCAGTATCAGCTGACATCCAACCGACCACCTGTTCGCAGTGGTCGGACCTCGAGAGTGATGTCCTGCGACGCCCTGTAAAATTAGACATGAAGCTAGGTATGGTGGATGTCTTTCTTTCTTGTGCTCTGGCACCAGGCACAGTTTCTCCGCGTCCTGACCCGCGCCCTGAACTATCAGGATCACGTCCATTTCCCCGTCCCTTTTTACCCGCCTTCTTCATCTTACACGGAATATGTGACTTTAATATTTGAGTTTGAAGACTTAACAGTATTTCTTCCTATTCTGCAACTGTGCAGAGTACACAGAATAGGCTGCTAAACTGCGGTGACGCACACTGAATGGAATATGTGACTTTAATATTTGAGTTTGAAAACTTAACAGTATTTCTTCCTATTCTGCAACTGTGCAGACTACACAGAATAGGCTGCTAAACTGCGGTGACACACACTGAATGGAATATGTGACTTTAATATTTGAGTTTGAAAACTTAACAGTATTTCTTCCTATTCTGCAACTGTGCAGAGTACACAGAATAGGCTGCTAAACTGCGGTGACACACACTGAATGGAATATGTGACTTTAATATTTGAGTTTGAAGACTTAACAGTATTTCTTCCTGTTCTGCAACTGTGCAGAGTACACAGAATAGGCTGCTAAACTGCGGTGACACACACTGAATGGAATATGTGACTTTAATATTTGAGTTTGAAGACTTAACAGTATTTCTTCCTATTCTGCAACTGTGCAGAGTACACAGAATAGGCTGCTAAACTGCGGTGACGCACACTGAATGGAATATGTGACTTTAATATTTGAGTTTGAAAACTTAACAGTATTTCTTCCTATTCTGCAACTGTGCAGAGTACACAGAATAGGCTGCTAAACTGCGGTGACACACACTGAATGGAATATGTGAGTTTAATATTTGAGTTTGAAAACTTAACAGTATTTCTTCCTATTCTGCAACTGTGCAGAGTACACAGAATAGGCTGCTAAACTGCGGTGACACACACTGAATGGAATATGTGACTTTAATATTTGAGTTTGAAAACTTAACAGTATTTCTTCCTATTCTGCAACTGTGCAGAGTACACAGAATAGGCTGCTAAACTGCGGTGACGCACACTGAATGGAATATGTGACTTTAATATTTGAGTTTGAAAACTTAACAGTATTTCTTCCTATTCTGCAACTGTGCAGAGTACACAGAATAGGCTGCTAAACTGCGGTGACGCACACTAAATGGAATATGTGACTTTAATATTTGAGTTTGAAGACTTAACAGTATTTCTTCCTATTCTGCAACTGTGCAGAGTACACAGAATAGGCTGCTAAACTGCGGTGACACACACTGAATGGAATATGTGACTTTAATATTTGAGTTTGAAAACTTAACAGTATTTCTTCCTATTCTGCAACTGTGCAGAGTACACAGAATAGGCTGCTAAACTGCGGTGACACACACTGAATGGAATATGTGACTTTAATATTTGAGTTTGAAAACTTAACAGTATTTCTTCCTATTCTGCAACTGTGCAGAGTACACAGAATAGGCTGCTAAACTGCGGTGACACACACTGAATGGAATATGTGACTTTAATATTTGAGTTTGAAAACTTAACAGTATTTCTTCCTATTCTGCAACTGTGCAGAGTACACAGAATAGGCTGCTAAACTGCGGTGACACACACTGAATGGAATATGTGACTTTAATATTTGAGTTTGAAGACTTAACAGTATTTCTTCCTATTCTGCAACTGTGCAGAGCACACAGAATAGGCTGCTAAACTGCGGTGACACACACTGAATGGAATATGTGACTTTAATATTTGAGTTTGAAGACTTAACAGTATTTCTTCCTATTCTGCAACTGTGCAGAGTACACAGAATAGGCTGCTACACTGCGGTGACACACACTGAATGGAATATGTGACTTTAATATTTGAGTTTGAAAACTTAACAGTATTTCTTCCTATTCTGCAACTGTGCAGAGTACACAGAATAGGCTGCTAAACTGCGGTGACACACACTGAATGGAATATGTGACTTTAATATTTGAGTTTGAAGACTTAACAGTATTTCTTCCTATTCTGCAACTGTGCAGAGTACACAGAATAGGCTGCTAAACTGCGGTGACACACACTGAATGGAATATGTGACTTTAATATTTGAGTTTGAAGACTTAACAGTATTTCTTCCTATTCTGCAACTGTGCAGAGTACATAGAATAGGCTGCTAAACTGCGGTGACACACACTGAATGGAATATGTGACTTTAATATTTGAGTTTGAAGACTTAACAGTATTTCTTCCTATTCTGCAACTGTGCAGAGTACACAGAATAGGCTGCTAAACTGCGGTGACGCACACTGAATGGAATATGTGACTTTGAAATTTTAGTTTGAAGACTTAACAGTATTTCTTCCTATTCTGCAACTCTGCACAGTACACAGAATGTGCTGCTAAACTGCGGCGAAGCACACTGAATGGAATATGTGACTTTGATATTTTACAGTTTGAAGACTTAACAGTATTTCTTCCTATTCTGCAACTCTGCACAGTCCACAGAATGTGCTGCTAAACTGCGGCGAAGCACACTGAATGGAATATGTGACTTTGATATTTGAGTTTGAAGACTTAACAGTATTTCTTCCTATTCTGCAACTGTGCAGAGTACACAGAATAGGCTGCTAAACTGCGGTGACGCACACTGAATGGAATATGTGACTTTAATATTTGAGTTTGAAAACTTAACAGTATTTCTTCCTATTCTGCAACTGTGCAGACTACACAGAATAGGCTGCTAAACTGCGGTGACACACACTGAATGGAATATGTGACTTTAATATTTGAGTTTGAAGACTTAACAGTATTTCTTCCTATTCTGCAACTGTGCAGAGTACACAGAATAGGCTGCTAAACTGCGGTGACGCACACTGAATGGAATATGTGACTTTAATATTTGAGTTTGAAGACTTAACAGTATTTCTTCCTATTCTGCAACTGTGCAGAGTACACAGAATAGGCTGCTAAACTGCGGTGACGCACACTGAATGGAATATGTGACTTTAATATTTGAGTTTGAAAACTTAACAGTATTTCTTCCTATTCTGCAACTGTGCAGAGTACACAGAATAGGCTGCTAAACTGCGGTGACACACACTGAATGGAATATGTGACTTTAATATTTGAGTTTGAAAACTTAACAGTATTTCTTCCTATTCTGCAACTGTGCAGAGTACACAGAATAGGCTGCTAAACTGCGGTGACGCACACTGAATGGAATATGTGACTTTAATATTTGAGTTTGAAAACTTAACAGTATTTCTTCCTATTCTGCAACTGTGCAGAGTACACAGAATAGGCTGCTAAACTGCGGTGACGCACACTGAATGGAATATGTGACTTTAATATTTGAGTTTGAAAACTTAACAGTATTTCTTCCTATTCTGCAACTGTGCAGAGTACACAGAATAGGCTGCTAAACTGCGGTGACGCACACTGAATGGAATATGTGACTTTAATATTTGAGTTTGAAGACTTAACAGTATTTCTTCCTATTCTGCAACTGTGCAGAGTACACAGAATAGGCTGCTAAACTGCGGTGACACACACTGAATGGAATATGTGACTTTAATATTTGAGTTTGAAAACTTAACAGTATTTCTTCCTATTCTGCAACTGTGCAGAGTACACAGAATAGGCTGCTAAACTGCGGTGACACACACTGAATGGAATATGTGACTTTAATATTTGAGTTTGAAAACTTAACAGTATTTCTTCCTATTCTGCAACTGTGCAGAGTACACAGAATAGGCTGCTAAACTGCGGTGACACACACTGAATGGAATATGTGACTTTAATATTTGAGTTTGAAAACTTAACAGTATTTCTTCCTATTCTGCAACTGTGCAGAGTACACAGAATAGGCTGCTAAACTGCGGTGACACACACTGAATGGAATATGTGACTTTAATATTTGAGTTTGAAGACTTAACAGTATTTCTTCCTATTCTGCAACTGTGCAGAGTACACAGAATAGGCTGCTAAACTGCGGTGACACACACTGAATGGAATATGTGACTTTAATATTTGAGTTTGAAGACTTAACAGTATTTCTTCCTATTCTGCAACTGTGCAGAGTACACAGAATAGGCTGCTACACTGCGGTGACACACACTGAATGGAATATGTGACTTTAATATTTGAGTTTGAAAACTTAACAGTATTTCTTCCTATTCTGCAACTGTGCAGAGTACACAGAATAGGCTGCTAAACTGCGGTGACACACACTGAATGGAATATGTGACTTTAATATTTGAGTTTGAAGACTTAACAGTATTTCTTCCTATTCTGCAACTGTGCAGAGTACACAGAATAGGCTGCTAAACTGCGGTGACACACACTGAATGGAATATGTGACTTTAATATTTGAGTTTGAAGACTTAACAGTATTTCTTCCTATTCTGCAACTGTGCAGAGTACACAGAATAGGCTGCTAAACTGCGGTGACACACACTGAATGGAATATGTGACTTTAATATTTGAGTTTGAAGACTTAACAGTATTTCTTCCTATTCTGCAACTGTGCAGAGTACACAGAATAGGCTGCTAAACTGCGGTGACGCACACTGAATGGAATATGTGACTTTAATATTTGAGTTTGAAAACTTAACAGTATTTCTTCCTATTCTGCAACTGTGCAGAGTACACAGAATAGGCTGCTAAACTGCGGTGACGCACACTGAATGGAATATGTGACTTTGATATTTGAGTTTGAAAACTTAACAGTATTTCTTCCTATTCTGCAACTGTGCACAGTACACAGAATGTGCTGCTAAACTGCGGTGACGCACACTGAATGGAATATGTGACTTTGATATTTTAGTTTGAAGACTTAACAGTATTTCTTCCTATTCTGCAACTCTGCACAGTACACAGAATGTGCTGCTAAACTGCGGCGACGCACACTGAATGGAATATGTGACTTTGAAATTTTAGTTTGAAGACTTAACAGTATTTCTTCCTATTCTGCAACTCTGCACAGTACACAGAATGTGCTGCTAAACTGCGGCGAAGCACACTGAATGGAATATGTGACTTTGATATTTTACAGTTTGAAGACTTAACAGTATTTCTTCCTATTCTGCAACTCTGCACAGTCCACAGAATGTGCTGCTAAACTGCGGCGAAGCACACTGAATGGAATATGTGACTTTGATATTTTAGTTTGAAGACTTAACAGTATTTCTTCCTATTCTGCAACTCTGCACAGTACACAGAATGTGCTGCTAAACTGCGGCGACGCACACTGAATGGAATATGTGACTTTGATATTTTAGTTTGAAGACTTAACAGAATGTGCTCTAATCTGCAACTTTGCACACTAAACAGAATGTGCTCTAATCTGCAACTTTGCACACTAAACAGAATGTGCTCTAATCTGCAACTTTGCACACTAAACAGAATGTGCTCTAATCTGCAACTTTGCACACTAAACAGAATGTGCTCTAATCTGCAACTTTGCACACTAAACAGAATGTGCTCTAATCTGCAACTTTGCACACTAAACAGAATATATAAAATTTTTTTTTGTTTTTTTCCCCCCACACAAAATAACCTGCTGCCCCCACACACAGTAGTCCTAAAAAGGACTTTTGGTTCTTTTTTTTTTCACAATTTTGCTTTTTTTCTCCCTACACTGACTTTCCCTTCCTATCCTCATCTCTCCCTGGCTAAGACTGAGCCGAACTCGCTGGTCAGGTGCTATACAGCACCCGACCACGGGTTCTGGCCAGCTAATCAGTGTAATGCCAGCAGCCAACATGGCTGCTGGCATTACACCGATGTCAGAGCCTCCCTGCACGTTTATTGGCTGCGCAGCAGCCGCAAAACGTGCGGGGAGGAGACCCGAACATGGCGGGCGAGCACATGCGGTACTCGTACGAGTACCGCCATGTGCCGAGCAGAGCGATGCTCGAGCCGATCCGAGCATCGGCCGAGCATGCTCGCTCAACACTAGAAGACACCAGTTCTGAACAACGAGGGAGAACACCTCTGGGTGCAGCTCCCACTCTCTGCTTTCCACTGTATGTCAACTGAGGAAGTCCGCCATGACATTGTCTACACCAGGAATGTGCACTGCGGATATGGCAGGAATGTGTTCTTCAGGCCAAGACAAAATAACCTTGACCTCTAACTAGGCGGCGAGACTTCTTGTTCCGCCCTTCTTGTTGATGTAAGACATGGTCGTGGCTATTTCGGACTCCACTCGGACCGGACAGTCTTCCAGCTGAGATGTCTAATGACGAAGGGCAGGAATTATCGCCCAAAGCTCCAATATGTATATAGGAAGAAGAGATTCCTCCAGAGACCACCGACCCTGAGCACTCAGGCGACCCAGGTTGGCTCTGCAGCTGGTGAGGCTGGCATCCATTGTCACAGTGGTCCAGAAGGATACCAGGAAGGACTTGCCTTTCAGCAGATTGGAGAGGTCGAGCCACCATAACAAACTCAGTTCCACATGAAGAGGGAGGGATACTGACATCTTCAGAAGGTCCGGCCGACCCCTGCACACTTGGATCACGAACCTCTGGAGCTCCCTGTTGTGCACCATGGCAAATGGGACTGCTTCTATGGTGGAGATGAATTTCCCCACTAGAGAGGACAGCTTCTTGGCTGGAACTGGATCTTGAGCAAGAACTGCAGAAACCCTGTGGGTGGTCTGGTGAGCTACCGAGTCCGTGAGAAACACCATGCTCTTCTGAGTGTCGAAGAGAAAGCCCAGGAAGACCAGATGCTGGGATGGGGCAAGATCCGACTTGTCCAAGTTGATGATCCACCCGTGATGGGTGATAGCATGAATGCACTGCTGAACCTGCTGATGAAGAAGTTCCGCAGAAGGGGCTTTAGGAAGCAGGTCATCCATGTATGGAGTAACTCTGATGCTGTTCCAGTGGAGGACGGACACTAAGGCTCCCAGGACATGGTTGAAGACTTGAGGAGCTGTCGTCAGACCAAATGGAAGAGCTGAAAACTGAAAATGTCCCCAGTCGCAGGCAAATTGGAGGTACTGCCGGCTCACAGGATGAATGGCAATGTGCAAGTACTCGTCCTGATGATCCAGAGATGCAAGGAATTCCCCCAGGGACATGGCAGCAATCACCGTGTGTACAGACTCCTGGTGATAATGAGTATGGATCACAAAGGAATTGAGATCTTTTAAATTCAAATTGGGACAACAGCCACCTTCTTTCTTGGAGACCACAAAGAGGTTTGAGTAAAAACCCATACCTCTGTCCTGAACTGGAACCGGCACTAGAACGTCCTTGTCCAGAAAAGCCTGAACAGCGCTGTCGAACAGATGGCTTTTCTCTGCGTACTGAAGCGTATGAGAAGGAAAGAAGAGAAAGGGAGGAAGAGATATGAAAGGGATCCTGTACCCTTCTGTCACCAACTGTTAAACCAATGGGTCCGTCACAGAATCCTCCCAAATGCTGTGATAGTGTCATAGACGACCACCCACAGCAGAGTGTGGACCCGGGTTCTGTGAGTCATGCCGAAGAAGGCGTGTAAGCCTTGGGCTTGGAGAAGACCTTGGGCTTCCATTGCTGTTTGGGCTTGGAGGAGGTACGCGGAGCTGAGGGAACCGTCCAGTTCGCCGGACGTGTCTCATTCTGAAAGGAACGAAAATACTGGTTATGCTTAAGCGGTGTTTTCTTCCTAGGAACCAAGGGTAGAAGTGTACTCTTACCCCCTGTGGCCTCATTGATCAGATCCTTAAGATCTGGCTCAAACAAAGAAGTGCCTTGAAAAGGCAAGGAGAGCAATGCTTTCTTAGAAGCAGTGTCAGCAGACCAGATCTTAAGCCAAAGAGACCGTCTGGCAACCAAAGACATGGTGGAAACCCTAGCCACCAAACGGATGACATCAAATAAGGCAGCAGAAACATAGTACTGTGCCTCAGAAATGTTGTAAAGAAAGCACAACATATCCGAAGTAGGAGCACCCTGACGGACAGCCAGGGTGAGCTGTTCAGTCCAGACCACAATGGCTCGGTTTACCCATGCTGCAGTGAATGCTGGACACGTGGCAGAGCCAGCAGTGGCAAAGATGGACTTGAGGGAGACTTGGATAGCCTGGAGATAGGAGCATCCACCTTGGGGGGATGAACCCACTGAGCAAGCGCGGCTTCAGAAAAGGGATAAAGCTTGGCAAATTTCTTAGAGACAGGTTTCCTGTCCAGAGACTTCCACTCTTTGGACACAAGGTGGTCAAGAGTGGGGTTAGGTGGAAAGCAAGTGAATGGCTTTTTAGGCTCCTGAAATACATCAGAAGAATCAGAAGGAACCTCCTGCACCAAGGGAATGTTTAGGGTATTTAAAACAGCCCTGATCAGGCCCTCAGCTGAGGACTCAGGATCAGCCTCAAAAGGGTCCCCAAAAAACTGAGAGGAGCCCACCACAGAACATTCCTCAACATCTGAATCCACCAGCAGTTCCTCCTTAGAGGAATCTGACACGTCAGTTACTCCCTGAGGTTTTGGCAGGGAAGACTTGACGGAGGAAGGGGTCTGCCAACAATGAAAAACCCCCTGTAACTGGGATGGAAAGAGTAGCAGCCTTGAACTCTTGCACCCACCTTAGTAGCAGCCTTGAACTCTTGGACCCAAACTGGCTCTAATGCATGGCTGAAGGTCCCTGGAATACTCTCAGGGACATCAGAACATGTTGGGCATAAATGACCTGAGAATTCTCTAGGTAACCCTGAATGACAGGAAGAGCAATGAGCAACGGGGGATACAGAGACCCCAGCATCCTTAGTCTTAGGTCTGGCCCCAAGCTCCGGTGGTATAGATATTCTCACAGTGTCAAATAACCTTACTGTATAAGAAATCACCCAATTACAGTGTGTAGGATTAAAGTTTCACCCCAGAAATCGCTAAAATAAACTTATATGGCAGGCAAAGGGTTAATCAGCAGAGGAGAGAAGGAGAGCCCAAGTCCTGCATAGGATACTCGTTCTGGAAATAGCACAAAATGGCTGCCGCGGCGGGAGCCAATTAGAAACGAGCGTGCGGAGCAAGTGCTCATGGGAAATGTCATTTTCCCTGAAAAGTACCCCAAATAGTGCCCGAAGCCCCCTGAGCCCCCCAGCACACTAGAAACATGAACCCGATGATAGAGCAAGGGCAGACAAGTAAAATGAGCCATCTCTGATATGTCCCAAACTGTACAGTTCCACAGAAGTGAATGGAGTAATGGTGCCTATGCGGTAAAGGAACTCAAATTTTACAAAATTGAAAGTGTAAAACTAAAGGACATGAAACATCACTAGAACATGTTAGGATACCCAAAAAACACTGAACCAGTAGGAAAAGTTTTAGAAACCCCCCCAAAAAAATGCCAAACCAGCAGCTAAAGGGTTAATTACCACATTAACCTGCTCCAAACACCCAACAGACATACAGAGAGACCCAATGAGTGCAGGAGTGTGCAATAGGAACTCCAAATGAAAAAACGCTGTGTGGAGGGGCACTGTGGGATAAGTGGACCTGTAGCATTCAAAGGGTTGCTCACCTTTCCTGCAGATCTTCTGTCTTCAGATTACCATGTTTAAAGAAGAAGCCTCGGTGGGCAAGTCCTGAGGAAAGAACTTGTAGCCAAGACTTCCCTCCCCAGGGCTTAAGGTCCACAAAAAGAACCTGGTCACTGAGCTAGCCACATCTAAGGGTATTGTCAGTTACGGTAATACGCCAAATTGTGGTATTCCATTTCTAACAGAAAAAGAAAAAATTCTAAAACTATAGCAGAACTGTTCTCTTGCCTGTGTTATCTTCACCAAGGAACAAATCTTTCTGGAGCTGGTTGGCTAGCAGCCACTGTAATCAATTCTAGAATTTTTCCTGCCAACTTAAAGGGGTGGATCGCCTACCCAGAGTTGTCAGTAACCTGTACTGGACGACAGAGAAATAAAGCTAAATAACTTAATCTATTTTATAATGGCTAACATAACATATAGGTGATTTTGAAAGTCCTTTCAGTATCACCTATGCTGTTACAAGATGTCTGGTTCACTTATAAAACTCATTCAGAGGGTTCTCCAATGCATTTATACATATATCCCTTTCAATCAGGGATGCATAAAGGGATAGTAATACTTAAAATGTAAAAAAAATATGTTGTAGGGTTTATCCCCCTGAGTAAAACAAGGGTACTCCCATTGCTGAAAGGTGTTTTATTCAAAAGTTATTACAGTTCTAAACTGAATTTTTAGGTTCAATATCACAGTGGTCTGAAATTGTACAGTGGCGCTGTTACTACACCATCCTATAGAGATTTATGGTCCCAGGACAAGAGCTGTCCATAGGATGGTGTAGCAACAGCGCCACTGTACAATTTCAGGCCACTGTGATATTGCACCTAAAAAATTCAACTTTGAGCTGTAATAACTTTTGACTAAAACACCTTTCAGCAGTGGGAGTACCCTACAACATTTTTTTTTACATTTTAAGTATTACTATCCCTTTAAAAAAAAACACACTGCAATGTTTCACTGATTTCTGTGCAGTCCTGTAAAATGACATTTTTTAGAAACATAACTGTACCCCTTTGAGTGCCAGAGAGGTATCCAAGGTGGTATCCTATTGAAATGTTGCCATCTAGTTGGCAACCTTCAAAAGGGCAAGATCATAATGTCTCCTGAATAAAATAATAATTCCCATTGGTTGAAATGGTAAGTTAAATCCCTTGAATGTTAGAGAGGTCCCACAATTTGTCAGGAACCTCTCTAGCATTCAGGTAGTTAAAATCTTATGTAAACTAATGTGGATTATATTTGTCCTCTATGATGCAGTTCCCTTGCTCCAGACTTTCTGCAGTCATTCTTTGTACATCAGCCTTATTTATTGACAAAATAGTCCCACTTGAATAAGTTTTTTTTCTATTATTGTGTTAACTTGCTACTGTTTTCAATGTTCCCATTTATTTGCATTGTTTTGTTTTTTTATTTTATAATGTGTGTATTTAAGGAGGGACCTGTTTTGCAATCCTGTTTTTAATTTTGGAGTATTATTTTGTTCCAGTTAGTTTTAAATTAAATACTCCACAGCAATTATCATACAATACATGGGTAAGAAAGTATGGGATGAAAATGCTTCCTAAACTTTCAGGGCTCCATAGTATTCCCTCTGTCGATAACGAAAAAAACACAGAGCGAGATACCCACTTTTGTACCACAGCTATCCTGTAGCTGGACCCGTACATGGAAAAAAACATGATTGGTGGCCAAAAGCCACATTGTGGCCAAATTATCAGTGAAGATTTTTGCTCCCACAACTCACGCTAAATAGCATAAGTTGTGGGAACATCAAAGGAAAATAGTCAACTCTCATTGTCTGACACAATGTCAAAACGCAGTCACCCTCCCCACACCTCCCAAACACTAACGCTACACTAGCCCTAACATGACACTTAAATAATACTGCACCTAATACTATCCTAACACCCAGCAATGTAACACTTAAGTGTCATCCACTGTCCATCTTCTTCTTCAATCTTCTCTCTTCCGTCTTCTTGTTTTCTTCATCTTCCTTATTCTGTCTTCTAATCTTCTTCTTCCAAAATCTGTAGTCGAAATTTTTAGAAAAGTCCAATGAAAGATGCGTCAAAAAATATGCCCCAAAGATATGCTTGTCTGAACCCATCGAGTGCCAGTGGAGTACACAAGTAATTGATTTGCAATGTGTTGCTTACCCCCCCGCCACTTAAAGGGTTAAATGCATGCAGCTATATCAAGTCTAAATAAGATGCAGCCATTACAAATCATAAAAGAATGCTGGCATTCCTTCCAAAAAATCTTAGGCAAGCATTCCAAAAAAAATCCAGGCATCCCAAGGGTAAATTAAAGCAGCGGGTGGAATTTCATCAGCGCCCTATTTACCATACAGTAGAAAAGATGCCTACTGCAGCTGCCTGCCAATCTGCTATCACAGATAGAGTAAAATACAGGAGGGTGTGCCGGTGGCGCTGTAGGGATAATTTTTTTGGGATGCCTACTATTGTATATCTAGGCATGAGACAAGAACATGGTGCGAGACAGAATTCTGGTAAAGCAATAAATGTACAAATACAAGTGGATTCAATATAGGTATGCATAAAATAAATTAAATAAATGTATATCTAGGTATAGAATTTAAGTATAATTTGCTGCAGAAATTCAATAAATATACAGGTGCAAGAAAATACATTCAAGACATGTACCCAATAAATCAGTCTCTGTTGGAGTATGTCAGGGAGTGCTTAAAGTCTTGAAATTATTCCTCTGTGGTGTTAATGTCAATTGTCTTATTCCAAATCAGTCAATAATGTGATACAGTGGAGGATAGTGTCCCAGAGTCTAGAGATGGGTATTATAAATTATAAATAAATAATTACTTGTAAGTAAGATGAGGCTCTCCAGTTGCTCCTTCTCAGGATTTTCTGTCAGTGTTATTGAGAATCCTGCCGATTTCTCTGATTTTCAGGGTTGTACTCCTTTCATACAGTTATAGCAAGCTGCAGTGCAGTATAGGATGCTGGAGCAATTCCTGAGCCAGAATGAGGGAATTTCGAACAGAGACTGGCTTTGATATGGCCAGTCTCTGTTCAAAAGGGTTCTCACGCTTCAATTGGCTGTAATGTGTGCTTACACACCTTCCAGTCAATCAGCTTCTAAGGGATTGTGTCATCCCCTTGCTAGAAGCTTATGGGCTGGGAGGTGTGTAAGCACACATCCCAGCCATTTGAAGCGTGGGAACCATTTTGAACAGAGACTGACCATAAAAAAGCCAGTCTCTTTTCAAAATTCCCTCATTCTGGCTCAGGGAACGGCCTGAGAGATAAGAAGAGGGTGTATTTTACTCTGCATTCCTGCCACCACCTCCGATGGCAGTGGAGGCAGCATCAGCATCTACAATTTAATCCTTGGGATACCTGGATTGTATTGAAATGCCTAAAAAGGCTAACTTATTTGGGAGCAGGAAATCTATATAATTCTCATTTCTCTGGTTTATGAGACAAGGGCTGAACTTGTGGACTTGTGTCTTTTTACATTGCAATTTACTATGGTACTGTGCATCTTTTTATGATTTGTGATGGCTGTCTCTTATTTGGACTTATATGCCAGCATGAATTTAACCCTTTGAATGCCAGTGGGGGACGTAACGCATTGTAGAGAAATGCATTGCATCCCCCTCTGGCACTCATAGAGTTCAGACAAGCATATCTTTAGGAATATTTGTTTTACACATCTTTCATTGGACTTTTTTTCATTTTCTACTACTGATTTTGGAAGAAGAAGATTAGTAGACAGAAGAGAAGAAGAAGGAAGATGAAGGAAAGACAGAAGTTAGAACATAGTAACATAGTCGATGAGGTTTAAAAAAGACATACATCCATCAAGTCCAGCTCATGGCAAAAACACCCCTGCTGATCCAGAGGAAGGCAAAAAAAAGCCCTCTGAAGCCATTTCCAATTTAGCCCCAAGTGGGTAAAAAAAATTCCTTTCTGACTCTAAATGGCAGTCAATTAGTTCCCTGGATCAAAATCCTATCCGCATTGAAGCCATTTGTCACAATTTTCAAAATTGTTCTGAGCTAGATATGCATCCATTGCTTTTTTGAAAACAGTTGCATTATCTGTACAACATCCCGAGGCACAGAATTCCATAGCTTTACCGCCTTTACTGTAAATAACCCCTACCTTTGTTTTAGTCGATCGCGCCTTTCCTCTCGTCTTACTGCATGACCTCTTGTTCTTAGCTCAGCTCTTTGTGAAAATAATTAATAGGATAGTTATTTGTATTGACCTTGAATGTATTTGTAAATGGTAATCATATCACCCCTTAGACATCTCTTCTCTAATGTAAACAAAGCCAGTTTGGCTAGTCTCTCTTTATAACTCAGATCCTCCTATCCCTTTATCAGTTTTGTTGTATGTCTCTGTACCTTTTCCAGTTCAACAATGTCTTTTTTAAGAACTGGAGCCCAAAGTTGTACTCCATATTCTACATGAGGCCTAACCAATGATTTATACAGAGTTTGATAATATTAGCATCCCTTGCATCCACACCTCTTTTTATGCAGGCTAGTACCTTATTTGCTCTTCCAGCAGCTGAGTTACTCTGCACACTGCTGTGAAGTCTATCAGTACTCCTAAATCTTTATCTAATGACGATTCCCCAAGTTGTTTCCCATTTAGTGTATATGTAGCCCAAATGCATAACCTTACATTTATCTACATTAAATGTCATCTGCCACTTTTCTGCTCATTCACTCAGTTTATCGAAATCCTTCTGCAGAGAAAAAACATCCAGCTCTGTATGCATTTCCTTACATAACTTAGTGTCATCAGCAAAGATTCAGACATTACTTTCAATTCCCACTTCATGATCATTAATAAAAAATTAAAAAGCATTGAGCCCAAGACTGTACCCTGTGACACCCCACTTATAACTTTAGACCAATTTGAAAAGGTTCCATTTACAACAACTCTCTGCCATCTATCATTTAATGAGTTCTCAATCCGTGTACAGATAACACCACCCAAACTGAAGCCTTTTAACCCTTTGAGTGCCAGAGGGGTACACAACGCATTGCAAAGCAATGCGTTGTGTACCCCTCTGGCACTCAAAGGGTTAATTTTGTGCAGTAACCTGTTGTGAGGCACTGTATCAAATGGCTTTTGCAAAATTCAAGTATACTATATCAACTGGAATTCCCTTGTCCAAATTACTACTTACTCACAAAATGCAAGTAAATTAGACTGACACGATCTATTCTTCATGAAACCATGCTTATTCCTACTAATAATATTGTTTACCTTCACATAGTTCTAAATACTGTCAGTTAGTAACCCTTCTAGTATCTTGCCCACTATGGACGTCACACTCACAGGTCTATAATTTACTGGTTTGGATCTTGCTCCCTTTTTAAACAATGGAACTACATTGTTTTTCCTCCAATCACAGGGCACTATGCCTGATGAAAGTGACTCAATAAATATTAAGTATAATTGTCTTGCTATTACTGAACTAAGTTCCTTAAGTAACCTTGGGTGTATACTGTCAGGTCCAGGTGCTTTATTCACCATAACCCTCTCCAATCCCTTTTGGACCTTGTCCTCAGTAAGTCATGTACATGATGTAGGGGGATCCTTGGTTTTGTCTGTTTGCCCATAGCTGCTTCCTTTGTATATACTGAAGCAAAGAATGTATTTAGGGTGTCAGCCATAGCCTTATCCTCACTAATCAATTCACCTATCTCAGTCCTAAGAGGACCAATATCAACCTTAACTATTTTGTTATTAATATATAGAATTGTTTCGTGTTTTTCTTGCTCTCATTTGCAATATTTCTATCATTTTCAATTTTAGCTAGTTTAATTGCTTGTTTGCAGATTTTATTACATTCTTTTTATTTTTTAAATGATGCATCTGACCCATTTGACTTCAACACTTAAACACACCTCATTATTAAGCCACACTGGTTTCACTTTACTCCTTTTATGCTTATTCCCCAATAGTATATATTGAAGTGTATGTTTGTCTAAAAGCATTTTAAACACATTCCATGATTCTTTTGCATTTTTATCTTTGAAAATTACATCTCACTGAATATCCTTTAAGACCTTTTTTAGCTTTGTAAAATTAGCCTTTTTAAAATTGAATGTTTTGGTTAAAACCTTGCTTTTGAGTGTTGTTTGAGAATTGTTTGAGAGCACTAGGTCAAGCAAGGCCTCTTTTCTGGTTGGCTCCTCTACTAGTTGGGACATAAAGTTATAATTTATCATACTTAAAAAATTATTTCCCTTTGTTGTACCAGAAGTCATATTGCTCCAGTCAGTCAGGATAGCTGAAATCTTCCATTATAATTATCTTTGCTGTCCTAGAAGCCTTTTCCATTTGCAGTAAAAGTTGGGCTTCCTCCATCTCCCCAATATTAGGTGGCTTGTAGCAAATCCCCACTAACATCTTTTTATTATGTGTGCCACCAGTGTGTATTTCAACCCACAAGGCCTCTACCTTTTCATTGGACCACTCATTTATATCTTCCCTTAAACTAAGTTTTAAGGCATGCTTTACATATAGGCATTCCCCACCTCCCCTTTTATTAACCCTATGCCTCCCAAAAAGTGAATAACCCTCTAGATTGACTGCTAAGTCATACGTATCATCTAACCAGGTTGCAGACACCCCAGTTAGATCATATATCTCATGTATTGCAATCCGTCTTACCAGCCAGACTACAAGCATTTGCATGCATACATTTTATCTTGTTGCCATTCTTAAAGATTTCATTCTTTGTCAAATGTATTTGTCTTTTATCAGGCTGTAACAATGGCAACTTCCTATTAGATGAACTAGCCCATCCCCCCCTTCACCCCCATGCCCCATCTCTAACCCCATTCCTTCAATTATACTGCCTTCCCCATCCTGTGTTGCAGGAAGAAAAAGAAGCTGGACAGTAGCTGGCCAGGGTGCTGAGGGCCAAGAGGATTACAGGTAAGTGTTTCTTTTCAGGGGATGTGTTAACTTTAGGGAGATTAACCCTTTGAGGTATGCAATGCTCACAATTTTGCCAGGGGCCTCAGTGTTTCTTAAAACATCCCTGTGTCAGGGAGTGACTACGAAAAATGACACTGACAAGTACAGATAGAGTAAAATCAATATATTTATTGAAAATAAGAATAGAAAAGATACGATCAGTACTTCCCCAACCCTCACAGGTCCAGGTGTGGAGACAGTGCACAAGCACTTCCCCAACCCTCAAAAGTCAGGTATGGAGACAGCACAGGAACCACTGGCAGAAGAGAAGCTGATCCAAATCTGACTACAGACGTTACTGGTAGCAAGTATGGTAGTAGCTACTAGTGTGTGTGTGAGGCAGAAACGCCCAAGCAAAGCGAGAGAAACTTTCTTAGAACTCTAGGGTAAACCTACAGGCAATGTCGACTCACGGGTACCCTAGAACGCTAGGGTAGCGATAGGCAGTGTTGACTAAAATCCCTAGAACGCTAGGGTAGCGATAGGCAATGGCAACAGAGATCCCTAGAATGCTAGGGCATACCCAAAGGCACTAACCGGTAGAAACAAGCAGGATGGAATAGCCAGAGACAAGGTCCGGCACAACATCTTGTACCAGAGGGAACAGATAAAGCATGGTCTATTGTATCAGATAGTCAGCCAAGCCGGGGTCACACAGAGCTGGTAGACAGCCAGAGCCAAAGGGTCACACCGGAGTGGGTAGTCAGACGGAGCCAAGGGTCAGACCAGAGTGGGCAGTCAGACAGAGCCAAGGGTCAGACTGGAGCAGATGGCAACAAGTCAGGGATCAAATGTAACCGGAGTCAGATGTAGCCAGAGGTCATACATGGAACAGAGCATAGGAATATCACAAGAGCAAATGTGCAGATACACCACAAAAGGGCAAAGGAGTACTGGATGAATGAAGCCTATAAGGCTTAGCAAGTAGGTGGAGACTCACTCAGGCAATTAACCATAGGCCTATAAGAATAGCGAATGCACATAAGAGCGACACTCAGGAAGTGAAAGACAATGTCGCCTGCACCCCGCAGCAGCGCTCTCGGAGGGCAATCATGGGAAACGTGATACCCTGCTTATAAAATCATATTCAGATCATGGATATGGTTGCCCAATCATACCTTTAAAAATGGAACATATGAAAAATACATCCTGCATGTATTTTTCATATGTCCCTTTTTAGAAGTGATGATCTGGCAACCCCATCGATGGATATAAGTAAAACTATATTTGCCCATCCTGTTTTCTTATTTAGTGCCATTTTCATATCAGTAACCCAAGGAAACCATTATTTAGCAATGCATTCCAATAAAAGGAGACAAAAGAAATCGAACAGCTTTTGGAAAATGTATGTTTTGTATGAGTGCTTATATATGCCTAGCTTGACCAGCTATCCCTTTAAATGTAGGAATGTACAAGAGTCGGTGCAGCCCTGATTTATGTGTTTTTCCTAAGAGTATTGATTTTAAAGGGGTATCCAATCACTTTAGCTATGCCTGTGTTTGTGAGAGTGACCAGCTGTTATATACCCATACCTGGGAACTTCCAGTTGAGGGCTACCCGGAGGGCAGTCCTCTGTTCACCAGGGGGTGACAAAAATGACGCTAATCGCGTCAAAAAGGGGCGGGGCTTGCCGCAAGTGAGGGGGGGACTTAACCCTTTGAGTGCCAGAGTGGTACGGAATGCATTGCAAAGCAATGCATTCCTTACCACTCTGGCACTCAGAGGGTTAAAGGTGTCACACAGAAGGCTGGGGACTGAGGATCAGCGGGAGAAAAAGCAGATGTGGCAGAGTTTCAATAGAAACTCTCCACATCCGGAGGAATCAGCCTCTGCCCCGAGACCCGGTAAAGTTCTGTCAGAACCGGAGTCTCCGGGGCAAATCCGGAGAGTTCCCAGGCATGTATATACTAGTGATGAGCGAGCATGCTCGGCCGAAGCTCGGTTCGGCTCGAGCATCGCTCTGCTCGGCACATGGCGGTACTCGTACGAGTACCGCATGTGCTCGCCCGCCATGTTCGGGTCTCCTCCCCGCACGTTTCGCAGCTGCTGCGCAGCCAATAAACGTGCGGGGAGGCTCTGACATCAGTGTAATGCCAGCAGCCATGTTGGCTGCTGGCATTACACTGATTGGCTGGCCAGAACCCGTGATCGGGTGCTGTATAGCACCCGACGCGCGAGTTCGGCTCATTCTTAGCCAGGGAGAGATGCGCATAGGCAGGGAAAGTCAGTGTAGGGAGAATAAAATTGTTGAAACTCTTTCAAGACCCAAAAGTCCTTTTTAGGACTGTTGTGTGTGGGGGCAGCATTTATATTTTGTTTGGGGGGGCACAATTTCCTTTTTTTTGTGGGGGGGATATTTGTAAGGTGACATATAATACTAGATGCACAGGAAGTCAGTGTAGGGAGAATAAAATTGTTGAAACTCTTTCAAGACCCAAAAGTCCTTTTTAGGACTGTTGTGTGTGGGGGCAGCATTTAATTTTTTTGGGGGGTGGCAGAATTTCATTTTTTTGTGGGGGGGGACATGTTCTAAGGTGACATTGTACTAGGTGCACAGGGACAAATATTTCACAGTGCAGTGACAAGCTGACATATTCTGTTAGGTGCACAGGGCCAATGATTTTACAACGCAGCGACAAAAAGGGCCATTTTAAACGTGTGCCTAGCCATAGATTATTGTCACATTCTGTTTAGTGTGCAAATTCACAAATTAACGTCACATATTCCGTTCACTGTGCCTAGCCGCAGATTAGCGTCACATTCTGTTTCGTGTGCCTAGCCGCAGATTAGCGTCACAATCTGTTTCGTGTGCCTAGCCGCAGATTAGCGTCACATATTGTTTAGTGTGCCTAGCCGCAGATTAACGTCACATATTGTTTAGTGTGCCTAGCCGCAGATTAGCATCACATATTGTTTAGTGTGCCTAGCCGCAGATTAGCGTCACATTCTGTTTCGTGTGCCTAGCCGCAGATTACCGGCATATATTCCGTTTAATATGAAGAAGGCGGGTAAAAAGGGACGGGGAAGTGGACGTGATCCTGATAGTTCAGGGCGCGGGTCAGGACGCGTAGAAACTGTGCCTGGTGCCAGAGCACAAGAAAGAAAGACATCCACCATACCTAGCTTCATGTCTCAGTTTACAGGGCATCGCAGGACATCACTCTCGAGGTCAGACCACTGCGAACAGGTGGTCGGTTGGATTTCAGCTGATACTGCTTCCAGTCGGTTAAGCACCACCCTGTCTTCCACCAAGTCCACTCTCACTAGCCAAGAGTCTGGTCAACATAATCCTCACCCTGATCATCCTTCCTCCCACCATAGAGGGTCTGGCCAAAGAAGTGATCCCACACTGGGATATAGTGAGGAGCTCTTCTCATCACCAATCCTTGATTTGAACCTCTCTCCAAGCACGCTTGCAGAGGAACATGAGATCTTGTGCCCTGATTCACAACCTCTAGAGGGTACCCAATCACAAGAAGATGACAGAGGGGAACGGCATTTAAGGTCAAAGGAAGTGGATGATGATGATGAGACACAGTTGCCATCAAATCAACCACAATTACTGTCTCAAGACCTTGATGAGGAGGATGATACACAGTTGTCAATGACTGAGGATGTGGTGGGATCAAGAAATGAGGAGGATGATCAGAGTGAGGAAGTGGAGGAGGACTTGGTGGACGATGAGGTCACTGACCCCACCTGGGAAGGTGGAAAGCCGAGCGATGACAGCAGTCCTGAGGGTGAGCCATCTGCAGCACCGCAACAGGCTGGAAGAGGCAGTGGTGTGGCTAAAGAAAGAAGGCGGACCGCACCAAACCGGCCCGCAAATGTTCCACGGTGCACCCCCTTGCGTAAATCTCCCTTGCCAAGGGCTAGGTGTTCCGCGGTATGGCGTTTTTTTAAGGAAAGTGCGGACGACAAAAGAATTGTAGTTTGCAACCTGTGCCACACCAGAATGAGCCGAGGCATGAACACTAGCAACCTCACCACCACCAGCATGATCCGACACATGGCATCCAAGCACCGTAATAAGTGGGAGGAATGCCCGGATCGCCAATCTGTGTCTGCAGGCCACACCACTGCCTCCTCTTCCCCTGTTTTCGGTGCCGGCCAATCGCCTGTCGAAGGCGCAGGCCCGCATACCTCCCGCCCTGCACCTGTACCATCTGAAGCACCATCAGCGACCACATCCACTTCCCTGTCCCAGCGCAGCGTCCAAATGTCGTTACCCCAGGCATTTGAGCGCAAGCGAAAATACCCAGCCACCCACCCACAGGCCATAGCACTAACCTCACACCTTTCCAAATTACTGGACATCGAAATGCTGCCATTTAGGCTTGTGGACACTGAGTCCTTCTGCAGCCTGATGGCAGCAGCTGTCCCTCGGTACGCAGTCCCCAGCCGCCACTACTTTTCCCGGTGTGCCGTCCCCGCCTTACACCACCATGTGTCCCTTAACATCACCCGTGCCCTGACCAACGCAGTTACTGGGAAGGTCCACTTAACGACTGACACATGGACAAGTGCTTGTGGCCAGGGACGCTACATTTCCCTGACGGCACACTGGGTGAATGTCGTGGAGGCTGGGAGCGACTCGGACCCTGGGATGGCACGGGTGCTACCCACGCCGAGGATTGCGGGCCCTACCTCCATCAGGGTTTCCGCCAGCACCTACATTATTGGCTCCTCCTCCTCCTCCTCCGTTTCCACCTCCGAATTCTCTGCGCGCAGCGCCACTCACCCATCAGCCGGTAGCTGGAAGCAGTGTAGCACTGCAGTGGGGAAGCGTCAACAGGCCGTGCTGAAGCTGATCTGCCTTGGGGACAAACAGCACACGGCCTCAGAGCTGTTGCAGGGGATTAGTCACCAGACCGAGCAGTGGCTCTCGCCACTCAACCTGCAACCAGGCATGGTTGTGTGTGATAATGGGCGTAACTTGGTGGCGGCTTTGGAGCTCGGCAAGCTCACACACGTACCATGCCTAGCGCATGTATTTAATTTAGTGGTTCAGCGATTTCTAAAAACCTACCCCAATTTGCATGATCTCTTGACGAAGGTGCGCCGCGTGTGTGCACATTGCCGTAAGTCATCTACAGCTTCAGCCGGCCTGTTGACGCTGCAGCAGCGCTTACAATTGCCAGCTCACCGGCTGCTGTGTGACGTGAGCACGCGCTGGAACTCCACCTTCCACATGTTGGCCCGGCTTTGTGAGCAGCAGAGGGCAGTAGTGGAGTACCAGCTGTTACACGGTCGTCGCCTCTCCGTTCAACTTCCTCTAATCAGAAGTGAGGAGTGGGAATGGATGTCAGACCTCTGTGAGGTTTTACGCAATTTTGAGGAATCGACACAGATGGTGAGCGGCGATAACGCTATTATCAGTGTAACCATCCCACTTCTGTGTCTACTGAAACGCTCGCTGCTCACAATTAAAACCGACGCTTTGCATGTGGAAGAGGTGGAAATGGGGGAGGAAGAGCTTACACAAGGTGATAGCCAGAGCACCCTCACTTCGTCTTCTCAGCGACAATTGGAGGAGGCGGAGGAGGAGGAGGAAGACACGGTTGCCTCCGCTACAGAGGGTAGCCATGGAACTTTATTTCCATCTCTTCAGCGTGGGTGGGCAGAAGAGGAGGAAGAGGATGAGGAGATTGAGAGTCATCCTCCTGGTGAGGACAGCAAAATCTTGCCTGTTGGTACTCTGGCACACATGGCTGACTTTATGTTAGGCTGCCTTTCCCGTGACCCACGCGTTGTACGCATTTTAGACAACACGGATTACTGGGTGTTCACCCTTCTGGACCCCCGCTACAAAGAGAATTTCTCATCTCTCATTCCTCCGGTGGAGAGGACAAGCAAAATGGTGCAATACCAGAAGGTTCTTGTTGAAAAATTGCTCCAAAATTTTCCATCTGACAACGCTGGCGGCAGAGTACGTGCTACCTTGGCCAACCGAGAAGGGGAGAAAAGGGGAGCACACAGCAGTTCCGACAAAGGCAGGGCAACACTCTCCAAGGCGTGGGACACCTTCATGATACCCCGCCAGCACCCTCACCCTGATGCGCAGCCTAGTGTCACAAGGAGGGAAAAGTTTTGGATGATGGTGAAGGAGTATGTAGCAGACCGTGTCAGCGTCCTCACTGATCCCTCTGTGCCTTACAACTACTGGGTGTCCAAGCTGGACACGTGGTATGAACTGGCACTCTACGCCTTGGAGGTGCTGGCCTGCCCTGCCGCCAGCGTTCTGTCTGAGCGGGTATTTAGTGCTGCTGGTGGCATCATAACAGATAAGCGTATCCGCCTTTCCACCGAAAATGCTGATAGGTTGACACTTATAAAAATTAACAAGGCCTGGATTTCCCCTGACTTCTCCACTCCACTGGAGGAAAGCCCCGGGTGAACATAAAGTCACTTTAGATATGTTATTTACAATGATGGGAATACTCTGTATTCCCATTCACCCCTTCCACCCAAAAAACGGGTATATGGTTGACTCTTAATCTTCTCATCCTCCTCCTCCTCTTCCATATGCCCTGTGATATAATTTTTATATAGGGCCAGCTCACCAGCGGGCCCTGTGATATTATTTTTATATAGGGCCAGCTCACCAGCGGGCCCTGTTTGACAATTTTTGTATAGGTCAGCTCACCAGCGGGCCTTCTCATATAATGTTTTATTGGGTCAGCTCTCTAGCGGGCCCTCTCATATAATGTTTTATAGCGTCAGCTCACTAGCGGGCCTTCGCATATAATGTTTAGGATGGTCAGCTCCGCAGCAGACCCTCACCCATAATGTTTTAGATGGTCGGCTCAGTAGCAGACCCTCATTCCTAATGTTTTAGATGGTCAGCTTAGCGGCATGCCCTCGCCCCTAATGTTTTAGAGGGTCACCAGCAGGCCATTAATCCTAATTTTTCAAGGGTGTGTATGATGCCCTCCTTTATGTGTAATAAAGGGTGTATTGGAGTGACATTTCAGTCTAATTTTTGGCAGCCCTTTCACTTAGTGCATAGGCTTTATGAGTGTTGGACCACTACCTGAACTATTGTACCACAATGTGAATGAGGCCCTCCTTTTTGTGATATACAGGTTGTATCGGAGTGCCTCAGGTCCTCCCATTGAATTAAATAGGGCTGGGGTGTTCGACAGAGCAGAAGGTAGTTCTTGGCTTCATCCACTAAGTCACTTCGTCACTTTTACTCAATGGATCAGACCCCACTGTTCCGACTATAAATTTTGGACTTAACAAGGGCAAACGGACATGTTGTAAAACCTGTGGTAGCTGCGGCCTCCGTTCCTGAATGCTGTACCTTACCCGGGCCATAACCACGTTGAACACCTGCTTTACGCTGCACACGTTTCCCTCTTAATCATGGCCCCAGTTCCGAAAAATCGATGAAATTTTTTGCAGAATTTGCAGATGATATACAAGTAAATATACAGCAAATACTGTTTGGTAACAATTTTTCGCCTAAAATCGTTTTTATCTTCCTTTTTGTGTGTTTTACGGTCAGTCTGTAAAAATGGCGTACTACGGGCGAAACATCGTTCCCAGCAGCGACGTTGGAGTCCAAGATGCATCCAGACATCCTCCCTATGCTGTCCCTGAACCATTTCTGTGGTGTTTCCATCATTTTCTGACCTTTTCCTATGAACCAGGCACCCTCCCCTCATCAGAGCAGGGGGTGCCTGGTGTAATGCTCGAGTCCTCCCATTGACTTCAATGGGGCTCGGGTGCTCGGCCGAGCACTCGAGCCTCCGGGGGCGCTCGGCCAGAGCACCCGAACACCCGAGCATCGGGGTGCTCGATCATCACTAGTATATACCCCTCCTAAGGACTATGTAATGCAAATGCAAAGATGCTCATATGCTAATCTGACATGGATCACAGTAGTTGCTTCATAGGAAAGTTATTAATTTTGATCCTTAACCAACTGAGTGCCAGAGAGGAATGAATACCTCTCTGGCACTCAAAGGTTTAAGGAGCAGAGTAGTGTGCAGTGCATAATACAACACTGCACAATACTGGTAATCAGCCTAATCAGGTTATTTTATTTTTTTATATTAATTGTATCTTTTTATTTAGGTGTATTTGTACAACTCTCTTCTCCCTGTTCTGCTATAGTTTAGCTTAGTACAGAAAGAGTAATTTTTTGGTAAACACAATGTTCATCCTGCCTAACAAGAGCCTAAAGAATAGTAATAAGTCTACAGTGCCATTCTCCCTTGGACAGTCGTTAGACATTGAAACAGCAGTACAGAGCTGCTTAGACAATGGCTGGATGGGGGGCAGAAGCTAATTTGCATACATGGCTGCTTTAAAACACTCAAACTCATTCTACCCCACCCCCTACAATTTCACTCACAGAAGAAGAACAGTAAATACAAAAATGTGCATGAAGTGCCATACAAGATGCAATGTAACAAGAAACATATTTATTTGTAATATTTAACAGCTTGAAATAAATAAAAGCTTTCAAGCAGAAGTGACATTTCCTAATAATGACTCCTGTTAATTTACTGTGGCTAGAATAACCTACTAATATCAAGGACATTTTGAAGATGTTGTCTCTTGACCATAGGCATAAGAACAACACTGGGAGGCCACTGGGATATTATGGCAGATAAGGGAGAAGATTGAGAAGGGGGCATGTGTAGAAGCTGGAGAAAGAGGAAAGGGAAGGTGATGGAGGAATAGATACAGTACTGTGATCTGAACACCCATACTGGGGTAGAAGATGAATATTTATAACAGTAAAACAGAATGTCAGGAGAGGGAAGATTTGCCAGTGCATTAGTTACCCCCCTGAGTTATATTGCATGGCAACAGTGCTCACACATAGACACACACTTGCTTCCATTTGTAACTGAAATGCTGTAATACAACTTTAAGAACCAGAAACAGATACTGTACTTATCTTTAAATTCTTTATTGCTTCCTTCTCAATATGTCAGTCCTCGTCCTCACCCTTAGTTCAATACTTATATAATCACCAGCCACTCCCATTGCAGTATTAATATTCAAATGCCCCCAGATTCCCATTCCCTTTCTGATGCATCCAGCCCAAGATAAGGGTAACTTACTGATGTCTGTAGAGTTGCTACTCTGGGGCTGGGCTCTGGGCTGAATGAAAGTGTCTTCCCAGGCTGACCTGAACACTTCCTCTAGACTCTCCTCTGCTTCTCTTTTCTCAATAAGACCATGTCACATGTCTGAGTGGGAGTGGCAGACATTTAGGCACCAGGGGAGCAGTATGCGGCTACAGAAATTTGCACCTTCCTGAAGGCAGAAAGAAATGAATGACAATGGCTGAGAGATAAATGATTTCTGTTCCTTTCTGTGAGATCACCACAGACCCCACCAGTACCCTCACTCAGTTTATGCTCATTCACTTCACCCAGGAGTAAATGACCAGTGAAATACTGACACAAGTTATAAACACAAATAGTGAAATATATATAAATATTAATGTCAGTTTTATTTGTGTGGAGCAATATGATTCACATATACACAACACAAAGTCTGATCTCCTAAAAAGAAGGAAACAGGGTGGGAAAGAACAGAGGGATCTGAGTCTCAAAGAAGGTCTGTCCGTCCTAAAGAGGGACACTTGAGAGGCATGCTCACCTTTAACCAGTGACACACATGAAAAATGTTTTTATTTCAATGCAGCCCTGAAAATCCAGATTTCTTCTGTCCCTGGTTAAAGGTGAAGTCGAGCCTGTTTAATTTAAAGTGATATCTGGTCATCTTAATGATAGGGGACAGAAAAATTGTGTTCCAAAATTCCCAACCATTTGAATGCTAGCATTCTACCCTTTGAGTCAGTGGGGTACACAACGCATTGCACTCAAATAGTTATATTTCCCATTTAAGTCCATAGGGAACCTTGCATTCCCTCTGGTGCAATTGTTTTGTCATTTCTTTTAGTACATCACCCTTGGCATGTGGATGATGTACCATAAGTTGACCAGACCTTACCTTTAACCAGACACACATAGCAAATAGACATATTTCAGATCTGCAGTGAAATTAAAGTATTCCTTTGTGCATCCCTATTTAAAGATGAGGTCTGATAACCCTACACTAGTATATATTTTTCTCTTCATTCTACACTACCGCTGACGCCCTGCTGCTGTCACTTTTCCCAGTACTCCTTCCCCTGGCTTCCTGCACAGATCAAGACTCATTTTGCAGAATTAGCAAGTTTGCTGGAGCTTCTGTTTACCTTTGCTCTACTTTGCATGCCTTTGCTGTTGAGTCCAGCACTGCTGTTACTTAAATTCAGTTATGTTATCGCTGCCTATTTACTCTCCCTGGACATTCTGTCCTATGAAAGATTATTTTGATCCCAGCTTTAACCCCTTAATGACGTGTGACGTACTATGACCATCACGGTCCTTGAAATACTAAAGGACCGATGACTGTCATAGTACGTCACGTACTTTTTACTTACAGCGCTCTACCGGGAGCGCTGTAAGTAAAAATAGGTCCTGAAATTGATCGCTCCAAGATCGGAGCAATCTCTATCTCGATCTCGATCTCTATCAGGCCCCATAGTGACACGCCGATACACGCGACAGGTCATGTGTAGAGGCGCGTCCAAGTGGTCCTATGCGGTCCTTATGGGACGGAAACGTCCCAGGACCGCCAGGGTTAAAGTGAGTGGAAACGTAGTTTCTTACTTTGCACATTCTACAGCTGCTGCAGAAGTAATGTTATTCTAATTACGATGAGCTCCTTGTACTGTTTCCAGATAGCTGTTTGTCAGGGACAGTGATAGTGATACAATTTACACAACAATTACACAAGGTATAAGTTAGCCTAAAGCTTTGAGAAAGAACTTTATATGAACCAGGTTTAGAATCGTTAATAGTATTATTATTGTTAATATAATCAAACGTACCAGCTATGTGTAAAATTGGGAGAGCAAAGTGAAGGGGTGGTGAGAAAGGGTGGGTGAAAAGTGAGTAAAATTTTCCACATGACTGCGAAAAAGGACAATTTTTCTCTTTTTACAAATGTTTTCTCCTTTTCTCCAAAGCAAAAATTCCATCTTTTCTCTTATTCCAACCCATTTTTTTCCAGTTCTAACACATTTTTCTCCAATTCGAACAAATTTTCTCCTATTCCAACACATTTTTCGCCTATGTTTCCTATGGTGCAACATTTCCCAGCAGAAAATTACTTCTTCTGAGAGCTGTAGTGGATAAATAAGGAAGTCAAAGTTGTGAGTCCTACAGCAACATATACCTTGAAAAATGTGTTAGTTTTCAGAGTGTATTTGTCCTTTGCCAGCAACACTAACTTCCTGCTTAAGTGACACTGGCACATATTCATGATGATGATGTCAAGTGAAAAAAAAATAAAGTCCAATCTACAATGTGGCAGATGTGTATTCTAGTGGTGGTGGGGGACTGGCGTGGTGTTATTGGTGGGACCTTGACAAACCGCATCCATCCTGGAGGAGAGGGAGCATCATCATTTATTGCACATGCTGCAGCATCCATTGCTGCAGTCAGTTTTTGAACTACCTTTTCCACTCCCGCTTGTGCAATTGCTGGACATTACTAAACAAATGTGTGTGTTTTTACTCTCTGCAGTACACAGCTGATGGAGTTTGATGTCTTGCCTTTGCCCTCAACAAAATTCTCAATTTCATATGCAGTCCATCAAGTCTGCCTCAGTCATAGAGCTCACATCAGGCTCCCAGCCAGATGTCTGTCACCTAATATATTTATTTATTTATTTAATTATTTATGTACTCATTTTTTACATTTTTTATTTGTGGTTTTTTTTTTAAGCTGTCCACCCTATCTTATCACCATCAGTCAAAAAAAAAATATATAACTAAAAAACAAAATCAGCATCTTCTTTCCCCAGGTTTCCCCAGCACAGAGAAAATAAAAGCAAAATCAGTGAGCAAATTGGACCCCAGTGAATAGCCAGTCAGTCACACCAAATTTTGGGGCATTTTGGGTCAACCTCCTTTCTCCCTTCTTCGCCTCCAGAGTGCCCGCAGACTCCCCTAATACAGAGAACAAATGTCCTACCTAAAAGTTTTTGCCAATCGAAAGTGCAATTTTTTGCCAATTTTGGTTTGAGGTGAAAGTTTTTGCCCATCCCTAGTGGTGAGTGTAGTAGGACAATTAGAGGAGCAGGTAAAAAGTTGTGAGTTATAGGAGTGGACTAGGGATGGGTGACAGTTTTCACTTCAACACAAAAATAAGCAAAAAATGGCACTTCATGCAAAAAGTGCATTTTCCTACTTTTTTCTCCTAGCTCATTTCTTTGAAATCTGGAGTTTAATACAAAACAAAGCACTCTTAGCACTTGTACTGTCTGGGACAATCATCTCATGCGATTCTGTTAAGGACTCAATAGAGTTACAGGGATGTGGGACTGAAGATAAACAACCCTCCCTGCAGAAAGACTTGCTTCCAAGCACTCTTGTTTGTTTTTGCTTTCTCAATTCTACCTGCTCTGTTACCCCACAATGCATCCTGCCCTTTTACTGCTATATTTAACTTTGCTCTTAAACTGCAAAATCCAGCACTCTATTTATTTGCCTACTTCTCCCCAAATTCATATTTCCCCCTCCCTACTCTCATCAAATCCTTTTTGCAACTACACCCTGTATCTATTGTTCAGACAGACCCATCCAAGCACCCCAACCCACAGCAGATCACAAATCACATTCCCACCTACTGGCTGTATGTGTTATTCTCCTGCTTGTTGCTGGTGCTATCTCCCCAAACCCTAGTCCCCAATCATATCCTCATATGCCACTGCCCACAGCCACTTTCCTCCTCATCTCACAGAGGATCTAATTTGTCTAACCTCATCCCCATCCCAACCCTCCCACTTCCTGCCCAGCCCTTCTCCTGTGGCCTACTGAATGCCGTTCCCTCACTAACAAAGCTACTCTCATACATAACCTTTTCTGCTCACAAGCACTCCAGCTTCTTGCTCTTACTGAGACCTGGCTCTCTCAACAAGATTCAGCCGTGGATGCTGCAGTCTCACATGGAGCCCTGCTCACACACAGCACACACAGTGGGCAGAGGTGGTGGTACAGGTGTACTGCTTGCTTCCTCATGTCACTTTCAGCTGATACCTGTCCACCCATCCTTTTCCACTAACTCTCTGAGGTACATGCTATCCAATTATTCCACCCTGTAGCAATGTGTGTTGCAGTAGTATACAGACCTTCCACAACCACACCCTCTGCCTTCCTCTCAGATTTTCAGTGCTGGATTACATTCTTTCTATCCTCTGACACTCCTTCTCTCATACTTGGGGACTTCAACTGTCACATTGATGACCCTTCCCATTCCTGGGCCTTACACCTGCTTCAACGAACCTCATCTTTCACCCTTCAACAATGGGCTGACTCTAGCACACACAAAGTCAGCCACTCCCTTGACTTGGTTTTCATAAAGAACTGCTCATTAATAGACTTTTCCATTTCTCCTTCCCCACCCTCCGACCACCATCTCATAACCTTCTCTGCAACCCTTTCCCTCATTCCGCCACAAACTACGGCCCCGCACTACACCCGCAACCTTCACTCACTAGACATCTCTGCCTTATCTTCTGCATTGCACTCAAACCTCTCCACCTTCAACACTATTTCTGAACCTAACAGACTTAAAGAATACTACAACAACCTCCTCTCCTCATCACTCAATCTGTATGCCCCCTTCCAGGCCCCTCACAAACACCCCTCAAACCCACGCCCTTGGCTCAACTCACAAACACGCTTTCTCCGCTCCTGTACCCACACTGCAGAACACCTGTGGAGAAAATCCCGCTCTCACACTGACTTTATGCACTACAAATTCCTCCTGTCCTGCTTCAACACTGCTCTATCCTCTGCCAAACAACACTACTACTCCTCACTAATCAATACTCAAAAATCTAACCTACTGCGTCTCTTTTATATCATCAATTCTCTCCTTCGCCCCTCCTCTCCATCATTCACTCTCCCCTCCCTAACCCCTCTAGCCTTTGCAGAGTTTTTCACACAAAAGATTAACATAATACATCAAACAATCCCACAATTGTATCTTCCTGATCCTCTATCATACTTATTTAATTCCTTTACTTCAGTCACAGAATCAGATGTCTCCCTTTTGCTATCCATATCACCACTCAACACCTGCTCCCTTGATCCTATACCATCCCACCTCCTCAAGTCTCTGTCATGCATGTTAGTTCCCATGCTAACGCGTGTATTCAACTCCTCCCTATCCTCTGGCATCTTCCCCTCCTCATTCAAGCATTCAATAGTATCTCCAATCCTCAAGAAAAGTTCATTCGACCCCACCACCCCATCCAATTACCGCCCCGTATCCCTCTTGCCTTTTTCCTCTAAACTCCTTGAGCACCTAGCCTACCTTGTCTACTTACCTTCCTCAACTACCATAAAGCTCTGGACCCTCTGCAGTCTGGCTTTCGGCCCACTTTCTCAACAGAAACTGCCCTTATCAAAGTAACAAACGATCTCCACATTGAAAAAAACAGTGGCCATTCTTATCCTCCTAGACCTATCAGCAGCATTCAACACAGTCAAACATACCCTTCTTTACTAGGTTCTCCAATCACTTGGCATCTGTGGCCTGGCACACTCCTGGCTTCTATCCTATCTCTCTCACCGGTCTTTCTCTGTAACATATGCTAACACCTCCTCACCTCCACTCCCCCTCTTAGGAGGTGTACCCCAAGGCTCTGTTCTGGGACTTCTTCTCTTTTCTCTGTATACACTCTCCCTGGGACAAATGATAAAATCCTTTGCCTTTAACTACCATCTTTATGCAGACAATACACAAATATATCTCCGCACCCTCAATATCACCTGAAATACAGCAGTGGGTCTCAGATTGTCTTACTGCTGTCTCTTCCTGGATGGCTCATCGTCGCTTAAAACGTAACATGTCCAAGACTGAGCTCCTTATCTTCCCTCCTAAATCCTGCATAACACCTCCATTTTCTATAACTGTTGCAGCCTCCACAATTTACCCTGTAGACAAGGCCCACTGCCTCGGGGTAACTTTGGACTCTTCTCTTCCTTCTCCACCCACATTAATGTCGTAACCAAAACCTGTTGCTTCTTTCTTTGGAATATAGCAAAAATCCAGCCATTCCCCTCTCACTCTACAACAGAAACCCTCATGCATGGTCTTATCCTTTCATGCCTGGACTACTGCAACTCTTTACTTATTGGTCTTCCTACTAACCATATCTCTCCTCTTCAATCAGTTCTTAATTCAGACACCAGAATACTCTTTCTCTCCTCCAGAACAGTACTCACCCCACCACTCTTAAAATCATTGTCATGGCTTCCCATAAAGCAGCATATCACATTCAAAATCCTCCTCATTACCTTCAAGCTCTCCATCACTTGTCCCAGCCTTATGTTTCATCTTTGATATCCTGCCATATTCCTGCACGTCCACTACGCAGCACACATGGTGGACGACTCTCTGCCCCTTTAACCACTATCGCTGTTTCACGATTGAAAGCTTTCTCATTTGCTGCTTTCTACCTCTGGAATGCCCTACCACCCAGTATTTGCCAAGCATCAACCCTCAACAACTTTAAATCTAAACTAAAAGAGCACCTTTTAAATATAGCAACAATGTAATATGAAAACAGCATCTCATATGCCAAAAACTGCACTTCCTCCTCTACCAGATCGTATCTGTATGTCACCCATATACTTATATTGTAAGCTCTACAGGGCAGGGACCTTTCATCCTCATGTATACTCACCTGTTGTTTCCCTTATGATTGTCTTTAGAAGCACTTAATCACTGCAATTATTGTACCCCTTCAACATCAAATGTAAACTGTAAAGTGCCAAGTACACTGGTTGGCACTATATAAATAAAATATACAACACAACAATACAATACAATCAATGGGAAGACTGAAATTCTCCCTACCACATGACAGTTCTCTCTTATTTTCCTGCAGGAATATAGAAGGGTGTCATGCTCTCACATTATGCCATTTTGTGTTTGTGAGGAGAGAGCAGCACATTTTTGAGCTAGAGAAGATAGGCAAATAAAATAGAGTTGAAGCTTAGTTTCAGGTGTCTTTTAGGTAGGACACTTGTTCTCTGTATTAGGGGAGTCTAGCGGCACTCTGAGGAGGAGAAAGGAGGTTGACCCCAAATACCTCAAACTTTGGTATGACTGGCAAGACACAATCAGCCAAGCTTCTTCATGATCTGGATCTTAGGTTCACTTTTAAATTGTTGTATTTTAAATAGATTAGACCTCCTATTGGATATGCCCCCAGTGTCTCATGAGGCACAGCTTTAGCACTCCTAGAATAATAATGATTGGTGGCTCAACTCCGTTCACGCAGTCTTCACTCCCAGGTATGCGTGCAATGTGCCTTTTTAGGAGGTGACATGAGAATCTTGAGCTTATATGCAAGGTGAGATTCTCATGTCACCCTTTTAATCCATACAACATGTTTAATGTGGTGTGCAGCAGAACAGTATTTAAAACTCAGCCATTTAAAAAGATGCCTTCTTATTATTGTGCTGGGAGAGTCTCGAGGTGTAAGAAGGGAGCAAAGGAGGTTGACCCCAAATACCCCAACTGTCACGGTTTGTTATGACTCTCAGACACAGAGTAAGATAAAAATCAAACTTAATTGAAAAGTTTAATGGGAACCCTCATGGGTCTAGTACATACACATATGTCATTTATACAAAATGGGTGCAAACAGTAGTAGCGAGATACAGCAATGTAGGTTCTACCGGCCTTGCCAATATACCAGGCAAGGCAGCCAGTAAGATGGTACACAGAATGTAAACCGGCTCTACCGGCCTTGCCAATATACCGGTCAAGACAGCCTGTAGGATGACACAATAGCAGCAAACTGGCACTACCGGCCTTGCCAATATACCTGGCAAGGCAGCCTGGAAGGTTACACAAAGCACTGAATGTGGCACTACCGGCCTTGCCAATATACCGGGAAAGGCAGCCAGGAATATGAGGACAGCTCCACTAATGCTGAGATGGTAAGGCAGCAGCCAAATGTGGAGAGTGGAGCAAACCAGTTACCCAGTATAGACAGTAAAATAGACCAACCGGTTCTATACAGCGGAATCAGCAACTGGTGTGTGGAGTAAACCAGTACCACGTACTGGAGCAATGGAACGCTCAACAGGTTCTATGCAACTGGTCAGCAACCGTTATGTGGAGTAAACCAGTACCGTGTACTGGAGCAATGGAACGCCCAACCAGTTCTGTGCAACGGACTCAGCAACCAATAGATGGAGTAAACCAGTACCGCGTACTGGAGCAAAGGAATGCCCAACTGGTTCTATACAACGGAATTAGCAACTGGTATGTGGAGTAAACCAGTACCGCGTACTGGAGCAAATGGAACGCCCGACCGGTTCTATGCAACGGGATGAGCAACCGGTATGTGGAGTAAACCAGTACCGCATACTGGAGCAAAGGAATGCCCAACCGATTCTATACAACGGGATCAGCAACCAGTATGTGGAGTAAACCAGTACCGCGTACTGGAGCAATGGAATGCCCAACCGGTTCTATACAATGGGATCAGCAACCGGTATGTGGAGTAAACCAGTACCGCGTACTGGAACAGTGGAATGCCCAACTGGTTCTATACAACGGGATCAGCAACCGGCATCTGGAGTAAACCAGTACCGTGTACTGGAGCAAAGGAATGCCCAACCGGTTCTATACAATGGGATCAGCAACCAGTATGTGGAGTAAACCAGTACCGCGTACTGGAGCAATGGAATGCCCAACCGGTTCTATACAACGGGATCAGCAACAGGTATGTGGCGTAAACCAGTACTGCGTACTGGAACAGTGGAATGCCCAACTGGTTCTATACAACAGGATCAGCAACCGGCATGTGGAGTAAACCAGTACCGTGTACTGGAGCAAAGGAATGCCCAACCGGTTCTATACAACGGGATCAGCAACCGGTATGTGGAGTAAACCAGTACCGTGTACTGGAGCAGTGGAATGCCCAACCGGTTTTATACAACGGGATCAGCATCTGGTATGTGGAGTAAACCAGTACCGCGTACTGGAACAGTGGAATGCCCAACCGGTTCTATACAACGGGATCAGCAACCGGCATGTGGAGTAAACCCCGTGATAAGAATGTCGCCCAGGTGACTAGGCTGCCAGACGAAGATAATCAGGATACAGCATCAGGAACAGGTTGCCCTCCCGGACAACCACAGGAACAGCAGGATGGCCAACCAGGTCAGGAACGGAAGCAGGAACAACGCCAACACTGGATCAGAAGCAGAAGCAGGAACAACAGCCCAACTGGATCTGGAAT
The DNA here is from genome assembly GCA_037306005.1 of Rhinophrynus dorsalis. Classification (NCBI taxonomy): domain Eukaryota; kingdom Metazoa; phylum Chordata; class Amphibia; order Anura; family Rhinophrynidae; genus Rhinophrynus; species Rhinophrynus dorsalis. The sequence continues at coordinate 194,259,087 of CM074722.1, read as the reverse complement.
GAAGACAGGAACCTTGCAGCAGCAGCTCTGACAGTGGAGAAACGCAGACACTGGCAGCAGAACAACAGGCCCAAGGATACATCAAAGGCAGGTGACTGCAGATGCAGAGACACCACGAAAGGGCAACCAAAGGGTGCCTCAGGCTGGTTTAAATAGGCAGTGCTAGGTGGGCGTTAGACAGACGGCCAATGGAGAATACACATACCTGACTGACAGCAAGGGTGAGCAATCACGGGCACCGTGATACCAACATTCTGTCTGACTGATTTGATTTAAAAGACACAGAGAGCTGTGGTCCAATTCCCTTGCTAATGCTGCTATTATTATCTCTGTGTTGGATTTGTCTGGGACTGTGAGAAGGGAGCAAAGGAGGTTGACCCCAGTTACCCTAATAAAGGGTACAGAACCAGACTTGGCTCTCACCGACAGATAGGAACCTGGAACACCAGGGATCAGTAACGGAGCATACCTGGACAACCTCCAGAGAGGGACATCAGATAATAGCTTGGGCAGCTAGAGTACCTGAATGGTACAGACCAAAGGCCATACAGCGGAGGCACACTAGCAGGCTGTCAGAGATGGGATTGCAGTAGCACAGTGCGGACTCAGGGCGAGTACAGGCAATGGGATTGCACAGTGCAGAGACAACTAGTAACGCTACCAGCAAGGTAGTAGTTGTACTGGATAGGTAGAGCGTGCCTACAGCTATACCTGGAGACAGTGGTAGTCAGACAGGAGCGAGAGTAGCACGGAACGTAAGTCAGACAAGCCACAGTCAGAAACCAGATTGGGTAGTCAGCCACAGCCAGGGTCACAGAGTGGGTAGTCGGACAAGCCATAGTCATACACGGATCAGACAGTCAGACAGAGCCAATGGTCAAAACCAGGTCAGGTAGTCAGACAAGCCAAGATTCGAGAACCAGGAGATATCAGCATTCAAGCAACGGTCAAGACAAGCAACACTGGAATACTCACAGAAACACCACGAAAGGTCGATTAAGCCAAGCTCCCAGGCAGATTGTAAGGCTGCCACCAGAAGACACAGCACAGTCAGTAAGCTACAAAATAGTGAGTGCAACGTCAGAGATGCGCTCCCACAGATAGCGACAGACCAGAGGATGCAGTCCCAGTACCACACCACCGGATAGAAATGCAGGCAAGCAGATCACAGGCACTGTGATAGCAACTTAAAAAAAAATAAATAAAAGAATTTAAAGAATGAATACATACATACTTAAACAAATAAATATATTAGGTGACAGACAGCTGACTGGGAGTCTCATGTGAGCTTTGTGACTGAGGCAGACTTGATAGACAGCAGATAACATTGAGAATTTTGTTGAGATTTAAGACAAGACATCACACTCCAACATTTGTTTACTGTAGAGAGGAAAAACACACACACACAGCAGTTGAGTAATGTCCAGCAAATGGACAAGGGGGAAGGGGAAGATGGAGCGGTGCATGGATGTGGGAGTAAAGTGGTAGCTCAAAAACCAATTGCAGCAATGGTTGCTGCAGAGTGTATAGCAAATAATGATGATCACTCTCCTCTTGGGGTGGACGCCGTTTGTCAAGGTCCCGTCAATCACACCACGCCAATCACCCACCACCACTACCATACACATCTGCCACATTTTAGGTTGTAATTTATTTTTTTATCACTTGGCATTATAATGAATATTTGCCAGTGTCACTTAAGCAGGAAGTTAGTGTTGTGGGCAAAGGACAAATGCACTCTGCATGCTAACAATTTTTTCAAGGTTGTGTTGCTTTAGGATTCTCGACTTTGACTTTCAGCTACTTATTTCTCCCCTCAGAAGAAATAATATTGTGTTGGGAAATGTTGCACCATGGGAAACATAGGTGAAAAATGCGTGGGAATACGTCAAAAAATGTGTTGAATAGGAGAAAAATGTGTTAGAAATGGAGAAAACTGTGTTAAATAGGAGAAAAATGTGTTGGAATAGGTGAAAAAGTTGTTGGAATAGGCGAAAAGAAGGAACATTTTGAATTGGAGAAAAGGAGAAAATGTTTGTGAAAAAAAGAGAAACATCATAAGTTTTTTGTGAAAAGTCACGCAGGAAATTTTTTTCACTTTTCACCCACCCCTACAGATGAAGTTGAGAGTGAGAGAGATGATGACATGGCCAGAACATCAGCTAAAAGGCAAAGACTCGGTCTTCCACCACTGTAAAGGAATACTATGCCTGTCTTTAAACTCCCTGAGAAAACAATTAGAAAGTCTGACCCTGGACAAGGAAAAATACAGTCATCCTGTTAGTTATCATCAGCATCTACACTGCTTCCAATTCAAAGTCCCACTCCGCCATACACTGCAAGTTTTGAGTAACCAGCAGCAACAACATAGGTTATTAACATCTACAACCTGTGGTCGGTACCTCTGCTTCTGTTGGAAGTGTTGGAAGTGAAGCACTTGTGACACCTAGTAATAGTACAATTGCAGCAACATCTAGCCCCAGTAGTAGTAGCAGTCCTTCAGGAACCCCTCAGTCTATGAAGTCTAAAGTATGGAGATCATTTACTCACAATCCAAAAGCTAATCATGTTGTTATCTGATGTCTGTGTAAAAAGCAAATGAGCAAGGGAGAAAGCAGGATCACACATAGGTACCTTCTCACTAAGATCCCACCTAAAGCAAAACCACAGGTCTGACTGGGATCCACACAATCAACAGAGGTGTCACAACTAGCCGCAGAAGCACTCATAATGGTTCAGAGGACTTTGGAGCACATAAGAGAAGTAGTGATGTTGATGTGTCAGTCAGTGTGCCACAAGTTTGCTCCTTTGATATAACACCTATGGCTCCTCCTGCAGAGGAGACTGTTGTAGAAGATGGCAAGAGTCATAGACTGCTCACACATGCTGCATCCACCTCCTCCTCTTGTCATGTTGCTAAAGCAAAAAAAAAGGTACTGGGTTCTTCTGCCATGTACTGCCAACTCACGCATACTGAGTTCTCGGGAAGGAGTCAAAAACTTCACAAAAACAATCCCAAAGTATGCTTGTGGGATGGCAATGTTGTCAGTAAACATGCTGCCATATTCTTTTGTTGAAAACCAAGGATGAAGAAAACTGATGTCATGCTCCTCGATGGCATATCCCAAGCCACAGTTATTTTTCCAGGACAGCTGTGCCAGAATTGTACAAGCAGGTGGTTAGTGTGGTGGGCAAATTAATGGAAAGCGCATATGGCAAGAAAATACACCTGACAATATATGTATGGACAAGTGGACAGAGCACAGACTTTATGATTGTGACTCTTCACTGGGTTTGCCTCCCACCACAAGTGGGCAACACTAATTTACAGCATCAGGTGATTGCCAGTAAGCTTGCCCCTGGTTCTGGCAGCATGATTAAAAGGCAGAAGAAGGATAGCCCATAGGCACTCTACCTTGTGCATGCAGAGTTTTGAAAGACAGCCTCACAAAGCCATAGATGTATTAAGTAAACTAGAGAAGATGGTAGAGGAATGGCTTGTACTCTGTTCCTTAAAAGCTGGTTTTGTGTCTGCTGATAATGGCTACAGCATAATAGCCCCATTAAGAATAGGTGATATGGTGCATGTGCCCTGCTTTGCCCATGTGCTAAATTTAGTTGTGATCAGATTCTTGGCAGAATCCAAAACCCTCAGAGAGATGCTGAATATGCCCTGTGCCCAATTTTGCCACTTCTACAGTGCACGCAATGCATTATATTCCATACAAGAGCATAACAACCTGCCTCGTCACCATCTGTAAATAGAGGTCACTACCGGGTAGAATTCCACACTGTACATGATAGAGCACTTGTATGAGCAGAGTAAGGCCATTAGCGAGTATACAATTCAAAACTGGAAGGCTTTGGAAGGTGCCATCACCTGGGCAATGGCAAATGATGTGAGATGTATGTGAGCTGCTGAAACCTTTTGATGAGGCAACCATGCTGGTTAGTCGCATAGGGTCAGGAATTAGGGAAATTCTTCCACTGATGTATAACAGGGCTGATAATTTCTTACCATAATGACAACACAAATATGCACCAGTTGGTGAAGAATATGTTAGCATGCTTTGAGCAAGATCCTCACATAATGTCCATTAAAAACAATGAGGAATATATTTTTCCAGTTTGCTGGAACCCTACTTCAAACAAAATTTCTGACCAAGAGTGATCAGTGTGTCACAACAAGGAGTCATGATGATTCTCTCTAAGGAATCAGATTCTGTCAAGGAATATAAAGATAATCTTATTGATCAAGTGGAGGGTTGCATTGTGGAGTATGAGAGGGAGAAATTTAGGGGAAAAACAGCTAGAAAGCACAGTGAAAAGGAAGGCATCAAATGGTTTATACCAGCAGCAGGAGCAGCTGCATTAACCAGAACATCCCATTCCCACACAAGATGATTTATGGGTCTCTGCAGGGGTGGCAAATATCCAACATTTATAGTGGCACTGGCGGTAGCTTATCTTTATTGGACCCATGAGTATGGGTTGGTATCTGATACAAAGGAACACTGTAGCACCTAGGTTTTGTCCCACTGCATGTGAGATGGTATCAGTTTGCATGCAGGATAGCTATGTTCTGGGCAGAAACAATTTCCTAATGAACAACTGGCGAACAAAACAATGTATGTGGCCTGCACTGACACATACAACAGTGGAGACTCTTAGTTGCCCTCCAGCCAGGGCCGGATTATACATAAGGCAGAGTAGGCATCTGCCTACAGGCGCACCCCACAGAGGGGCGCCTGTCATTGGGACCCATTTTTTGTTTTAACCCTTTGAATGCATTCCCCTCTGGCACTCAAAGGGTTAAAATTAGCCTCGCTGAGCTCACTAACCCCATCCCCGCCCGGTGAGGTCTATGCCACAGACCTGTAGCTGCTGATCTCCCTAGTCGGCTCTTTAGTAATGCAGAGCACTGGGAGATGACATCATCTCCCAGAGCTCTGCATTACTGAACAGAAGACCACGCGGGAGCAACAGCAGCTACAGGTCTGTGCAGAAGGAGGCATAGACCCGCCAGCTGCCACAACGCTGGACCACCAGGCAGGAGGGGTGTCCGTAGGAGGTAGGAAATGGACACAGGGAGGCAATATGGATCTGAAGGCGGGGCAATATGGAGATGATGACTGATGGACAGGACTAAGTTCATGGAAGACAGGCAACAAAGGTTCAGAGCAAAAGGCCAAGCAGAGGACAGCAAAGGTTCAGAAACAATAAGGCAGTCCAAGATCGAATCCAGAAGTTCAAGCAGAAAGTCTCAATCTGAAGTATTCAATAGCTGAGCAATAACTGATTGAAATAGTCACATAGCGGGGATGTTGCTGTGTCGCTGGAATTAAACAATGTGACTGTTTTGCTGATGCTGCACTTCCATGTCGCAGGAATGACTCTGCTTGTACACGTTACTGGAAAGAGGTTATGCATGTATGTCACTGTAATGGCGCTGCATGCCGCTGTGATGACATTGCATGCTGATGCAGAGATGAGAATGGCCTGACACACAGGGAGGAAGAGGTTGCTGAGCAGCCATGATGATTAGAGGAGGAAGATGCTGAAGTATCATGATGGTCTGGAGTTGAGGTATGACACAGCAGTGTTGGGAGGCTAAAATTCTTTAAAATAAACCAGTATCTAATTCCATTGGAGTATCAGGTAGAATAAGTGGAAAAAAAACACATGACAGTTAAAGCCAGGCTATGTGTATTATTAACAGCAGCACAGAGAATGAGGAGGATGATGAGGAAGGATGTGAAGGGTTGCTACATCTACCACTGTGCGACCACTGCTATGAACACTGATTAATGTGTTTCAATAATCTGAGAAAAATTATCTTACATTAGACTCAAAGTAGGAATCATGCTGAAAAAAAAAAACACTCACACCACACTAGTCCACCACCACCATACACATCTGCCACATTAATTGTAGACTGTAACCCTTTTTTCTCTTTATAAATAATAGCTAGGCAGTATAGCAGCAGGCTTACCAATAGGTTGAAAAATATGTGTATGTGCAGGAGCCCTGTGAAAAAATTAATATGTAGAACTTAGACTTGTCAAACCAAAGACCTGATAAAAATGTATTTTTAGGACTTAGACTTGTTAAACACAAGCCCTGAAATAAAAAGGTTTGTAGGCCTCAGACTTGCCAAAAACAAGCCCTGAGACAAAAACAGGGACACATGACAACAACAAGACTTAGTAATAATGATGAATCCTCCCTGCCACCAACTTAGCATTTTAGTTGAGATGGAATGTCCCAGGTGTAGAAGAATGGCCTTCTTCCTCTTCTTCACAATACCCTTCACTGGCTAGGGCAGAGGATGCTGCTGCTGCTGTTGCTACCTCAGAAACCACACTAGAGCAAGGACCAGGATTATTGGTGGCAAGTGGAACCTGTTATACTCCCAAATCACAACTAGAAGAACCTAGTCTCATGGTGGAACATTAGCTTGATAATCATCATCCTGCTGTTGAGACAGATGAACAACTGGCCCTGACAACTCAGCAGCAGGAATTACAGCAACAACAAACTCTGCAATATCACTGTTGGTGACGGTGCCCATCTCTATTTGCATATATGTCTTCCATTCCTTTTCACGTTCTTCTAAAAAGGACCTCATTCTCTCCTCCTCCCCAGCTGCTACATCATCACCTTCACTCTCATCTCCACCACCTCCAGCCTCTCGTTGCTACTGTATTGGAGTGGGACTGTTTGATTATGAAAAATGTCACCTACTATCACACTTGCTTCATCATCCCCACCTTCACCCCCACCAGTCTGTAGCTGCTGTGTTGTAGTGGGACTGCTTGGAGATGACACGTATAACTTAGGGTATCCTACAGTCACACTTGCCATCACCTCCTCCTCCTCCACTAAATTACATGACACACTGGAGGCAGTATCTGTAGACACAGGCAGCTGACCTGTGCTGCTCACACTTCTACCCAGTTCTGCTTGTGCCTTTGTCACAATTTCCCCCAAGATGTCAAATGAAGATGTGGGGGAGGGAGGCTGGGCATCATTGGGTCTGGGGACTGTGGGCTCCCAGACTCTTCCATGTTGGTGGGGGTGACTTTCTCTTCCTCTGTGTCACTGGATGCATTATGGTCCTGCCAGATCCTCCGTTTTTATTATAGATGCTCAAAATGTCAGCCAACATTATGATCCTCAATTACCCTTATTTCATTAGTTAAATAGCTTCAAGATAATTGCCTTTCTGCCCTCTCAATCTCCCTAGCTACTTTCTCACCATTTTACTTCTGGTATTGTCATGTTTTTCGCATGAAAATGTGACATATTTATAGTAAATGGACAGGAAGTTTCTACCCATTGAAAAGCATATGCGAAACATGGAAATATTTTGGTGAATTATTTTTTGGAGCAAGCGAAATGGAGAAATATTTTATGCTTTTGCTATTTTCTCATGAAAAAGAGGAGAGCCACGTGGTTTTCCTGGAATATTTTGCCCATCCCTATTTGTGTGTTTGCCTGTTCCCCTCATTGTGCTGTCCATTCCTCCCACCTCAGCACTACTACCAGGATCCAATACTACCTGTCACATGTTACTGCTGGGCTTGGCATTTCCACCACCACCACTGTGGCAGGGATGGTGATCCCATTCCCATCACTGCTACTACCTCTATTACTACCCAACATGGGATATACCAGCCTGTTCCTGCTGTGATTGTGATATTTGCTGGTGCAGTTCATCAGCAGACACTATAACATCAACAAACAATTGTCTTAAAGGGATAGTCATACTTAAAATGTAAAAAAAATATGTTGTAGGGTTTATCCCCCTGAGTAAAACAAGAGTACTCCCACTGCTGAAGGGTGTTTCATTCAAAAGTTATTAATTTTCAAAGTTGAATTTTTTTAGGTGCAATATCACAGTGGCCTGAAATTGTACAGTGGTGCTGTTGCTACACCATCCTATGGAGATTTATGGTCCCGGGACCAGAGCTGTCCATAGGATCGTGTAGCAACAGCGCCACTGTACAATTTCAGGCCACTGTGATATTGCACCTAAAAAATTCAGCTTTGAAAATTAATAACTTTTGAATGAAACTCCTTTCAGAAGTGGGAGTACCCTTGTTTTACTCAGGGGGATAAACCCTACAACATATTTTTTTTTACATTTTAAGTATTACTATCCCTTTAATTACTGGGGACACCCACAGCTCACATCATTGTCTCTGAATAATATCCAACACTTCTCTTCCCCCAACAGCAGTACCATGTTCTTCCTCCTCGCTTTCTGGTGGTGTTGGAATGGTAATGGTGATGAGTGTGACACAGGTGTAGGTAGTGCAGCTTGTGTCACACTCACAATAGTGGGTTCAGTAAAAGGCTGAGGCAGCTGGATCTTTGCTGTGCAACTTCACAACCTGGAGAAAAAACAATGTTCCCCACATCTACATCAAATCCAGGGCCCTGGGATGTAGTGGGGATGGCAATGAGATCTGCTGGTAATGCTTCTCGGCTCTGAGCCCCACTGTGCCCACTTCTACTTGGGTTATGGCTAGATGATTCCTCCACTGAAGCAGAAATCCCCCAGCTCCTTTTGGTTATTTTTGCACAGTGTCTCAGTATTCACCCTGCAAACACTGGAGGAGGCAACTGCAGCAACACAAAATATAACTATTACAAACCTTTTTTAAACTATTGCTCTACATATCGCTGCTTTCCAGTGTCTAGCCAGTAAACTATACCTCACGGAAGGGTGAGATGTTGCTAGTTTTTATAGCTTTAATGTGGTCATTGAAAGCATAGGCAGGAAACTGCAAAGTTCTTATGAGAAATGAATTGGTGGTTGCAGGAAGGAGGACCTTTTTTCGTACGGCAGTTTTCATGGGGAAAAGGCAGATTCTGTGTTTTCCTCAAAAATTCCCACTTGAAAAAAACAGAACTTTTTGTCCATCCCTACATGTGAGAACCACACTTATTCAAACCAATGGTGAATTATAGCCTTTCAGCTGTTGAAAAATAAGTACTTTTTAGCAACGCTACAAAAGCATTACAACTTTTTAAATTAAATTAATACAAAAGTGCAGAGTTATAGGCCTATTGATAGCAACTGAATAATGTTAATCAATGAGAATGCTACTGTTTTAGTTACCAGAATGGTGTGCAGCACATTGCTCCACAATGTGATACACACCCAACTGGTGCACCCCCATCTTGTTGAAAATCTCAGGCTGGCTGCAAAGTGGGGTCATATGCACCCTGTTTTTACTGGCCTTGTGGTAGATTAATCTTTTACTATTATTCTTTATTTATGTATCACCAACTTATTCCACAGTGCTGTACAATAGGAAGTAGACATACAGAGATATTAAAAGTACAAATGGAACATGAAAAACAAAAGGATCAGAGGGCCCTGCTCATGAGAGCGTACAGTCTAGAGGAAGGTAGGTTGGACACAGAAGGAGTAAGTGCTATGGGGTGTAAGTGCCTCCTGTTATATGATCTGCAGGTCAGTGGGTGGGAGAAAGAAGTACTATTGAGTCTAGTGGTCCAGAAAAGCGGTGGTTCTGTTTGGGAGAAAAGACTGTGAACAATGAGGTTGGGATGGGGATGTAGATGGGAGAGTGATTTTAGAAGGGAATGAAAGTGAACAGAAGTTGCACAGGCTGTTGGTCTGACCTCGCTCATAATGATTATAGAGGTAGTTATTAGGCCCCCCTGAAGAGGTGAGTTTTCAGGGAGTGTCTGAAGATCTGAAGGATAGGAGAGAGTCTGATGGGTTTAGGGAACTCCAGATGTAGCATGAGACAAGTCCTGTAGGTGAGAGTGGGAGGATGTTATGAGAGCCGTAGAGAGGAGAAGGTCCTGAGCAGAGTAAAGATGGCGAGTAGGAGTGTATTTAGAAATGAGAGATGAAATATAGGGGGATTAGTTTTGCAGCAAAGTTCATTATGGACTTTAGTGAGGTTAGTTGGGTGAGAGGAATTCCAGTTAGAAGTGAGTTACAGTAGTTGAGACAGGAAATGATGAGTGAAACCATTCTTCCATTCAGATCATGCCTGTGATTAAGTTCTATACACATATTTTCCAAACAGGGTGTTTGTTTTTTGTTGTCGAGCCACATGTAAATACTCAAAAGTGCAGGGCTGACAGGCATGATAATCATCTTGTTGTATATGTATGAGAGACTAGATTGAATATACCATTTAACCCTTTGAGTGCCAGAGTAGTACGCAAAGCATTGCAGAACAATGAGGGGTACGCAAAGCATTGCAGAACAATGCATTGTGTACCCCTCTGGCACTCAGAGGGTTACAATACTGTTTCGGGGTGGCACAATCCATAGAGTCTGCACAATATGAATAATTTTATCATTATCCATTAATTTGACTTCATCAGTAACATATATAGTACATCACCCTGGTAACACTGAATGTTGCTTATAGAAAAACAAATCATACGTGGGTAAAATGTACTTTTAGAAAAAAACATATTAATGTAAATTATAAAAAAATACAATATTGCACATTCTCAATATTGTCTTAGTGTTTATTATGCATCAACACTTAAATAATTCATCTGATATTTATTTTAAGCTGTAGTGTGTGTTGCATAGTTTTGCCAGTGTACGATGATTGATAAGACTGATGGCTTTAGGTAAGCTTTATATAATCTGAATCTAGATTTAATCCATATTTCAACCTGGCATGTTACTTAAAATAAAAAGAACATAATAAGCTAGAATATACTGAGTTATACAGATATTAGTTCAGAAGTCTCACTGTCAATATTTACTGTATGTAAAAGGAAATGTTATTCTCAAATGATTTATGCTCCAGCCAAGAACAAATAAGGAACCTCGTGTATAAAGGTAATATGTAGCAAAGAGGTGCATTATATGGGATAAATTAGACTTTCCACTGATTTACAGTAGGGCTTTTAAGTTTAACCCTTTGAGTGCCAGAAGGGTACACATAAACCTCTGGCACTCAAAGGGTCAACCCCTTGAAAGTTAAAGAGGTCTCCAACGCATCTCTACACAATGCCTTGGAGACCTCTTCAGACATGAAGGAGTTAAATGTTCAATTTAGATTGATGAGGATTTGGGGAATTTGCATCTGTCACCCAATTTGCAGTTGATGTGACATAGAATTTGAAGGTCAACATGCTGATCCATATATACAAGACTGTTCAGCTTGAACACCAGTCTACATAAACATAAATACTCAATGTGAAATGGACATTAGCTAACTGCCTATGTTTTTCTACACTATTCATAAGAAACATTTTGCATCTTATTCTGTTTGGTGAGAACCTGCTCCTTACCTTCGATTCTGCCTACCACCTAACACATAAAACCCTCTGACAGGTTCACTATACCAAATTTTGCTGAAGAAAATTAAAGCAAACAGAAAAGAGTATGCTAACAGTGAGCGTTGAGGAATGACTATTGGTAGTAAGGGACTAAACTGCCTGACTCAGATGTAAAACAGGAGAATAACATCACTTTCCAATGACAAGTGTTCATTTACTTCTTTTTTCACCTGTCTATTACATATAAGTCAATGGTAGAGCTATGTTTTCCCCCAACGCTTCAGGTATTCCAGCAGTGCTAGTATAAAAGGGTGTCATCTTCCCGCAGGATGTCAGTCTGTGCTTGGGAGTGAGAGAGAAAACAGCATACTGTGTTTTCCTTTGACTTTATAAAAAAAAAGAAAAAACAACTAACTGGGATGTTTGTTTGTGCCAGTTGTTTTCTGATTGTGGGTGAGAAGAAGGGAGAGTTAACCCCAACAAAAGTGTTAGAGAAGGTGACAAGTATCCAGCCACCTGAAACTCACTGACTCAACAAAACTGACAGATACCACACAATACATCCATGGTCGTGATTGGGGAGTGAAAGAGAAAGCAGTACACTGATTTGTAGCGAGTAATTACTTTATTACAAGAAAAAAAATAAAGTGAACTGTGGAGATGTAAGAGGAGTGTTAGGGAGACACTGATAGTTGTTTTGTGGGTGTAGGTGAGAAGAAGGGAGAGTTAACACCTTAAAAAATTGCTAGAGTGACAACATGCAGCTAAGACATCCTGAGACTAAATGATGTGAAATTGACAGATGCCACCAGACATGCATCTGTCATGACAATCAAGGCAAATATATACAAGGAAGTACACTTAACATACTGAGCCTGTGTTTACCATCCATATACTGCTGCATTCTAATACATCCACAAGAACAGGAGGAGCAGTGCACCAGTGATTGATTTGTGCTTTCAATATTTTACTGCAAACTGTAGTGATTGTGTTTTTTGAAGCCAACCCAGGTGTATCCTGTACAGTACTGCAAAAATACCACTGAAGCAGAGAGAAAGAGAATAGTGACATTGTCTATTAGTCTATAGGCAAAGAGGGGAGCATGTTCTGTGTGATTGAGTAGCATGTGGTGTACATTAAATATAATCAACAATACTATCACTATGTGCAGCAAATGTGTCAAAGACAGGGGTAAAGGGGGAAAGAAAATGTAGAAGAAGTGAGAAGACATGTTGGTGATAATAAAGTAGTACTTCAAAAATTGAGTGTGCCATGGTTGTGGCGGCTATTGCAGCAAGTGGTTTTTAAGGTTTGCAGTGTTATATAAGCCTCATCTATCTGTCTTTCTGGCTTTTTAAATTCACCTATGGAGCTCTCAACACTGTTCAGCAAAGGGAGGGGGTAAATAGAAAGGAGGGGTAGGAGGAGTGCAAGGACATGTTGGTATTAATAAAGTGGTACGTAAAAAACTGAGTGTGCCATGGTTGCGGCAGCTATTGCAGCAAGTGAAGACAATGAACCTTTTCCTCCTGGGTAGGAATCCATTAATAAAAGTGATGTGACAATTTCCACTACCAGTTGTAATTCTAGTAGTACTAAAAGGCCTAAATATTATTATGAGCAGTGTCATTCTAGTGTTGTTGCCACAGTGGAGAAGAATGATTTAGCAATAGAACCAAGTGCTGCAGTAGACAGAGATAACAACACCTAAATGGCACTGCAAAGTGGTGTTCAAGCTTGTGTAAAACCCTCTCAGGGGAAAAAGTGATAAGAATATGAATGCGGTGTTGGTCATAAGGATGTGGATGATGCTGATGATAATAACCTAATTATTTATGAGGATGAGGATGTTTTAGATTATGTCCCTCCATTGTCCACCCCTTTTTGTTCTGATACACTTCTTGTTCTGATACACTAGAGAGTGAGAGGGATGATGAATTGGCCCAGCAATTAGCTGAAAGGAAAAGGCTTAGGTTTCCATCACTGGAAATGAGCAGTTACCCTGTTCATAAACTTTTCATTTTCATTGCTTGTAAATGTGACCCCCAAGCAGCCATATTCTTTACCTGTAAAATTAAGTAAGCAGCACCATAGGTCAAATCATCCCTACCCCCAGCTACGAGTGTTTAAGCTGCTGCTAAAAGTGTAAGCCTACTGCTATCACCATTGTAACTCTAGCCACTCTAGTTGTAGTAGCAGTCTGTCAGTCTGTCTATGAAATCTCCAGTCTGGAGATACTCTACTTATGATTCAAAAATGTTGCTCTCTGTTGTCTGTGTAAGAAACATTAGCAACTACTCGCTGTGATCCCACCAGAAGTACTGTCTGATTGGGACGAACACCAGCTGAGTGATCCCAGTCCTTCCCCTTTTTACAATGTTTATTTTCATACACTGTGGACTATGTCATTGTTGAGAACTGCTCAGACCCTTGCTGTCCCCAAAGAAAAATATTCCAGCACAGAAGCTGCTGTGATGTAATACTCAGATGACTCATCAGCAGGAAATACAGTTGCAGCATTTGTTGAATGGCATATGGTCCTGGCTAATACAGGTGGTTTTGGCATACTTCAAGTTTGGCTTCCACCAATTGTTTTAAAAGGCCTAAGCTGATATACTAGCCTGCTCTAAATTTTTATGCATTGCAGTGTTATATAAGCCTGCTCATAATTTCTAATCTCTCTGTCTTTCTGTCTTTTTAAATTCACCTGTGGAGCTCTGTACACTGTTCAGCAAAGGGGAGAACTTCAGGACTTTCATTCTATGAAGTCAACAAATCTACCCCATAGAGAAACATATGTGGAAAATGTCAAAACTCTCATGAGAACATTTCAGATGTTGGTTGAAGGGGTTGAAAAAGGGGGAGGGGGAGATTTTTCTATGGGTGCAAGTTCCCACAGCAAAAGGGAAACTTTTTCTTTTCAGAATCTCATGTGGGAACAAAATTTGTCTTTTTGCCAATCCCTTTTAATGAGCATTTCACAAACCAGAGATCTAGTTTCACAAGGAGCCAATGTATCTCGAGGAAATCTCAATGAAATTCATCAACAAATCATGCCTAAGATAATTAGGTAACTAAGGAAGCTTAGCGTACCCCTATTGATAAGAAGATCATGTGTAAAACTATTTTTGTAAAAGTTAGAACACTAAAATATCCCAATTCAAGCAATATGTTCAGATACAGCAGCAAAAGCAAGGAGGAGATGTATAGCTATGCAAATTGGCACCAAGTAATAGGATTTCTGAGCAATGTAAATGATTGAAGTTCCATAGAGATGGGTAAAATATTTAATGTGTACAAAGATCAATAGCCTCCAGTTAGCTATGAAGATAACTTACACTGAATTTTAGGCTCTGGGATGTTTCTTTGCATAACTAAATTACAAGGACATCTAAAACATTGGCAACTAATAAACAGAATTGGGACAGGATCGTCAAACTGCAACAGGTGGATTGCTTATGCTAGCCATATATGCAACAGTTGGCAACAGTGTTACATCTGTGCAATGTTATTAATACCATTGGGTTTGAAAACACTGAAGCATTCAAAGGCCAGAGAATGGCTCATAATGTAGTCATACATCTTGTCAGAGACTTTGTAATGGTGGAGCATAGAGTGTTAACTCTAATAGTAGAAGTTCCTGAAAATTTTGTTTAAAATGTGTTCAGATTACCTCATCCTTAAGACAAAGGAATACTCATGGGCCTCTTTGGGGGAAAAATAACTGAGTGACAGTAATGGCAGATTGATGTTAAATTGGAGACGTGAAGTCGGGGATAGAGACATCCTCTCTTATGGGAAAGCCTAGCAAAATGACTGGTTTATGGGGTCTCTGATAACCTCCATGACCTCTCTTAATTTTGACATAGGCCATGTTATGTGCCACATGTAAAATTCTAATATAGCGTAATGGCGCCATCTGTAGCATTTATATTGTCAATGCTCATATTGGGTATTTGTCTTATATGATTAGCATAATATATAAGTATCCAATCAGGTCTGACTGATGATGTCACAGTATAATGAGATGGATCTTTGTCCAATCATTGGGAATAGGTGGGATTACTGATAAGGTAATATTTTACAGAATATAATATCAAGAAAGGAGGGATTTCATGCTCTTGGCTTCCTGATTAAACTCTTAACAACACCTGGTCCTGCTACCTAACAGAGATAGACAAATACATTTTGATTGGTAACTATATAATTTATTCATCTAGATTCATTTAATCCAGAATTTCATAATTTTTCTTCTGTTTGAAGAAACTTATTGTCTTATAATTGTCTTAAAGGGATAGTAATACTTAAAATGTAAAAAAAAATATGTTGTAGAGTTTATCCCCCTGAGGAAAACAAGAGTACTCCCACTGCTGAAAGGTGTTTCATTCAAAAGTTATTAATTTTCTCAGGGGGATAAACTCTACAACATATTTATTTTTACATTTTAATATTACTATCCCTTTAAGTGGACTGGCAAACCATTTGGGATCAGTTATAATAAGCTATATTTAGCTCTAGATGTCTGGAATTAACAGAATTATTGGGAAAGTGTTATATTTTGCCAAATCATTGTAATACAGTTATATAGCGTGGGTTATATATCAGCTAATATAAGTCTTGGTATTCCTAGAATAATGTTTTGTGGTTCTGGGAAGATTATAATAGCTAATATTTGATCTAGGAAATCTTTTGAATCCAGTCATTAACCCTTTAACCACTATTTGTTTATTGTTTGTGGTGTTTTCTTTGGAATTATCTGTGAAGGTACCATGCTTGTCTTTTGTAAATTGGAAGTATTCACTTCCAACAGACAAAAGAAACAATTTTGGGTGTGACACCTATTTTAAATCAGCCGATTAACCCTTGGAGTGCATATAGGTTTTATATATGTTGCTATAGTCAAAATTATGATATATGTTGCATGAAGTTGGTATACTTACTAGACATATGTTATTAGATTAATTCTAGGTAAATTATTTGTATAATCTTTGATTGACTATATTACTTGCAGTTTATATGTTGATTCAGAAGGTATGCAATGGTTGAAATCAGTACATAATTAAATTATAGTGATTAATCTGGGATTCTATTCCAGTTATTGCCTAAATTTGATTATTATTGATATATGGTACAAGGAATTGTTAGAGGAATTATTTAATTCATCTCACAATACCCCTTACATCATAATTAGCATAGTCTATACAGTTTCTGGGGCAGAAGGTATTCATATACACTGCTGCCAACTGTATTATATTAATTGTAAGAATCGATTAACCTTTTCTATGCTACTGAGTGCAATTATTGTTATTTAATACCTCTGAATATACCTATGTGCGGTTAACCCTTTCACTGCTGGTAATACTCATGGTAATACTTGTGGTTTGGTTTCATATGTATCTATTGTAATTGCTAATCACTCATATATTTCATTGTTGCCGATACTTATTATATATATAGTATATTGTATTTTAATAAAATATATATATATATTTTTGCACAAATATGAGGGATTATCATTATTATCAATTCTTTACTGTGAAGTAGCGTGTCAATACATAATAAAGTATAAAGTTCTCAAATTATTTTATATTGTCATTTGCCTATATAAGTGAAGACATCCAACCTGAGTGATTCTCTTGTTTTAACCCTTTGGATACCTTCATATAAATAGTCTGACAATCTTGTGAGTAGGGGTGGGCGAAAGGTCCCATCATGTTCCTACAAAAAAATCTATGAAAACCACGTGGTTGTCCACATTTTCTCATGAAAATCAGCTTTAAATAAAGTGAATAAAACTTGTTGCCGTTTTCACCCAGTGCCATTTTCATTGACTAGAACATTTTTGCCCCTTTAATCACGTTTTGTATTTTCTTTAAAAAAAACATGCAATACAATACAATCACAATACAAGCAGCTACAGAAAGAGAGAGAGAGAGAGGTACTAGGCTATTGTGCTGTCAGTTGTTTTGCAAAAACTGAGGCAGAAGAGGCTCGTAGCAAGTTTAAGAATTATAAAAGAAGGAACTGGAAGGACTGTTATGCATCCAGTGAGTTTGAGGAGGAGGAAGTGACCACTACTAACATGAAAGGGTCTGGATGCCCTGGTTCTCCAGACCCAATAATGGCCAGTCCCTCTGCATCACCCTTAGGGTTCTTGGGGAAATTTGTCCCACGGGAGGAAGAAGAGGGTAGTAGGAGTGTGAGCAGACCAAGTCAGCTACCTTTGTCTGCTTTCAGTGTTGCGCCTGCTGCCATTGCTGCACCTGCTGCCAGTGTGTCTTGTAAATCTCAGGAGGGAGAGGAGCAGGGGACCGTAAGTCACACTTGCCATCTGAAAGCAGTTCCGCCACTAGTACTACTACTAAGAAGGTCCAGGACTTGTGTTAGGAGTGAGGGAGGGGGGTGATCATATTACTAGTGAGGAGGAAGACTCAGGGACTGAAATTGATGTGGTAGGTGTTAGTAGTAATAGTGCTGGCAAGCCAGCTGGTGGTAGTAGTGTTAGGGGAGTGGAAGGGAAGTAATGAAGAGCAGCCAGACTAGAGGTCAAGGGAGTCCACTGTTAGACCTATTTCTGGGACTAGAGGAATCACGGTACTATCATGGTGCCCGTGATTCTATGTCGACATTCATACTTCCGGGTTTGTGCCTGGCTACCTCTTATTGGTGCTCGCTGGCTAGCCCCTCCCAGGGCTAGCCTTTATATAAGCCCTCCTGTAATTGGGCCGGTGCCCTTTCGTGATGTCTTTGACCTTACGTTTTCCTGCGCTCCTGTTCCGTGTTTGATCTGGTTTTTGTCTGACCTCGTTCCTGTGCTGCTCCTGTGTACCGATTCAGGCTTTGGCTGACTACCGCTCTTGTGTACCGATCCAGGCTTTGGCTGACTACCGCTCATGTGTACCGATTCAGGCTTTGGCTGACTACCGCTCCTGTGTACCGATTCAGGCTTGGGCTGACGACAGCTCTCTGTACCGATCCAGGCCTTGGCTGACTACCGATTCTGGCTGTGGCTGACTGCCGCTCTCTGATACTGATCCAGGCATTGTCTGACTTATGCTGTTTGTGCTGGTCCCGCTAATGTCAGAATTGTTGCCCCGATTACTTTACCCCTGTGTATCAGTGTGGCCTCCACTACGTACATTCAGTCTGTACTGTCCAGTCACTAAGCGGTTAATGTTGCCTATCCATTATACGCCCAGCCTGTGCTTCTCTGTGACCTCCAATAAGTACACCAGTCAGTGCTATCCAGTCACTAAGCGGTTAACGTTGCCTATCCATTATACACCCAGCCTGTGCCTCTCTGTGGCCTCCAATATGTACATCAGTCTGTACTGTCCAGTCACTAAGCAGTTAACGTTGCCTATCCATTATACGCCCAGCCTGTGCTTCTCTGTGGCCTCCGATAAGTACACCAGTCAGTGCTATCCAGTGACTAAGCGGTTAACGTTGCCTATCCATTATACACCCAGCCTGTGATTCTCTGTGGCCTCCGTTACGTACACCGGTCAGTGCTATTCAGTCACTAGTAGTTACGTTGCCAGCCTATTACTTCCTATCTGCCAGTATCACGGTAGAGCCGCTCTAGTCCTTGTTGCACCAGATTACAGGCTGCCTTACCCGGTATTCGGTAAGGCCGGTAGAGCCTCCTCAGTTCCTTGTGGCATCAGATACAGGCTGCCTTACCCGGTATTCGGTAAGGCCGGTAGAGCCTCCCAAGTCCTTGTTGCACCAGATTACGGGCTGCCTTACCCAGTATTCGGTAAGGCCGGTAGAGCCTCCTCAGTTCCTTGTTGCACCACATACAGGCTGCCTTACCTGGTATTCGGTAAGGCCGGTAGAGCCTCCTCAGTTCCTTGTTGCGCCAGATACAGGCTGCCTTACCCGGTATTCGGTAAGGCCGGAAGAGCCTCCCAAGTCCTTGTTGCATTTGCCTTCAGGCTGCCTTACCCGGTATTTGGTAAGGCCGGTAAAGCTTCCAGTATTGTACTGCTATTTGTATGCCCTGTCCTGTGTCAAACTTGCTTACTGTTGTTGTAAAGTTTGGACCAGTGAGGGGCCTTGTTGCGCTTTATAATGTCTAATAAAGCTTTTTAACCTACCCAATTGTCTGAGTGTTCAATAAAACAGTGACAGGTACCAAGCCAGGAACAGATGCTTGGGAGAGGAGTATAGCAAGCATAGCTTGTGACCAGCGGAGCTCTCCGAAATATCCTTGCGGCATCCAAAACTGGATTAAAGGTGCTGGCCATGAAGCCAGATGTCTGACCTCAGTTGACTAGGGCTGGGACCAGGATAGATACTCTTCAGACTAGTAGGAACTAGATACCAGAAAACAGGGAACCCCTATAAGTGAATGCCTATAGTAAGGCTAAATGCCTGAGAAGGAATAAGGAATCCAGAAGCTTCCTCACGGAGAGAGATCCAAAACTGGGAAAAATAGCCCAGGTGAAAGGATAGGCTCAAGGGTCTGAGGCCACCCTGCAAAAGACTGCCCCTAAACCCACCAAAAGTAGGGACGAAGCCTATACCACATCTAGGAAAAGGAACATGCTACTGCCTATATCCAAGCCAAGAGCAGGCCCCTGAGTACCGAAGGAAGGTAGCCCAAAGGCTGAAGTATCCAAAGAGGAAGGAATACCCACAAAGCACTGAGAAGACAGGAGGATCCAGTGGGAGATAGAAGTCTAGGTGAGCACAAGCCTAAAACAACAGCCAACAGTGCGAAGCGGACACCCACCAAATAATTGGACGAGTCCTATACCCAAAACTGGACCCAACTCTCCTTACTGGTGTCAGCTGGATATTAGGCTGAAAGTGCCCATAGACATAAGGCCTGAGATGAGATGCGAGGGGAACTCCTCATAGAGGAGGAGTACCATGCAGTAAAACCCCAAATGGTGCCAGCCAAAGAGAAAGCTGGATTAGGCAGCTGAGCCACGGCCTGCCACCAAGGTGCATGGAAGATTCTGCAGAGTGGAGGAGAGAACCTTGAAGAGAGCCGAGGTAGAGGACTGGTACTCAGGTTGAGGTGATTGTGCGGGAGAGAGCCCAGCAGAACGGCCTGAAAACAAAAACGCTGAGTTAGAGGCAGTCACCCAGGGCCCCGTGAGGCAATATAGTGGTAAGAATAGTCGACTAGCTGGGTCAAAACCAAAATAGACAACAATGGTACCTGAGGGCAGAGCAAGGGAGTAGTCAGGAGGAAGCTGGGGTCTGAAGCCAAACGTAGTACCAGACAGGATGCAAAAGAGTAGTCAACAGGCAAGCTAGATGGGTAACCAGGAATCAGAACAGACAAAACTAAATGATGCAGGAAAGATTGATAAATAGACATCGAGCCAAAGTGCTCTGATGCCTATAAACTTTGACCAGCCAATCAGGGTAAAGCAGGTATCCTAGGCAACAGACCTATCGTTTTAACACCCACATTCCCCTGAACCTAGGAGTCCCCTTTTCCCAGTCCCCATGGTGGTGTCCACATGGAACATGATCCTGAAGTAGACAGAACTGTTGGCTAGAAGCAATAATGCCACCAACACCAGGAGCACAGATCAGCTGCCTATGCCTGCTGCTAGTGCTGCCAGTCTGCCTTCTTCGGCTTGACAAGAAATGGCAAGTGTGACATTAGGGGACCCTCTGCCAAATTTCTTATCACCTCCTCCAAACGGTGAGACTCTAGGGATGGGTGAAAATTTTCACCTCAAACCAAAATTAGCAAAAAATTACACTTTCTGCTTGGCGAAAAATGTCCAGCAAAAATGCCATTTTCCCACTTTTTCGTCTAGTTCATTACATTGAAAACAACGAGCAGAAACATTTTTCTTCACCACACAAAATTTTCTCAACTTTTCTACAGCCACATACAAGGGTGTCAGACTCTCTCAGAATACCATTTTGTGTTTGTGAGAGAGGAAAGCATGTTTTGAGATAGAGAAGATAGGCAAATAAAGGGGAATTGAAGCTTAGTTTAGGGAGTGTTTTAGGTAGGACATTTGCTCTCTGTAGTAGGGGTGTCTGGGGGCACAATGGGGGGGAAGAAGGGAGGAAGGAGGTTGACCCGAAATACCCCAAAATTTGGCATGACTGAATGACAAGACACAGGCAGCTGTGGTCCAAATTGCTTGCTGATTTTGCTTTTATTTTCTGCATGCTGGGGAAGATGGAAAGAGGTTTTTGGATATATATATATATATATATATATATATATATATATATATATATATATATATATATATATATATATAGGAAACTGTGGGTTGGTTGCACACACTCTATCAAAATTAATGCCCAGGTGCACAGTCCTCATAAATGTAAATGAATAAGAAAGAAGGGGAGGCAGCACCAGTGGGACTTCTTAATAATGTTTAATTAGGCAAATAGGTGAAACAAATTTGTTTCACCTATTTGCCTAATTAAACATTATTAAGAAGTCCCACTGGTGCTGCCTCCCCTTCTTTCTTATTCTTTCTTATATATATATATATATATATATATATATGTGTGTGTGTGTGTGTGTGTGTGTGTGTGTGTGTGTGTGTGTGTGTGTGTGTGTGTGTGTGTGTGTGTGTGTAATTTTTTTGGACTAACTGTGATAAGATAGAGTGGACAGTTTAAAAAAAAACAAAAAAAAAACATGAATAATTAAAAAAAAATATATATATATTACACAGCTGACTGGGAGCCTGATGTGAACTCTGTAAAAAAACACAGTGTAGATGTGTAATGTCCAGCAAATGCACAAGGAGAAGAGGGAGGGGTTGGAGCAGTGCAGGGACATGAGAGTAAAGTGGTAGTTCAAATACTGACTGCAGCAATGGTTACTGCAGCATGTGCAATAAATGATGACGATCCCTCTGCTCCCGGGGTGGATGCAGTTTGTCAAGGTCCCACCAATCACACCACACCAGTCCCCCACCACTACTAGTATACACATCTGCCACTTTTTTAATCAGTTGACATCTTCATGAATATGTGCCAGTGTCACTTAATCAGGAATTAAGTGTTGTGGGCAAAGGACAAAAGCACTCTGCATGCTAACACATTTTTCAAGGTATATGTTACTGTAGGACTCTCAAATTTGATTTCCAGAGACTTGTTTCTCCACTACAGCCCTCAGAAGAAGTCATTTCCTGCTGTACCATATTAAACATATGAGAAAAATGTGTTGGAATAGGAGAAAAATGTGTTGCATAAGCGAGAAATATGTTAGAATAGGAGAAATATTTATTGCAATAGGTGAAAATTTTCTGGAATAGGCAAAAAGGAGGAAAATTTAGCATTGGAGAAAAGAGGAAAATTGTCAGTTCTTCGCAAAAAGTTATGCAGGAAAATTTTCTCACATTTCTCCCAACTCTAGAGACATCTGTAATAGAGCAGCAGCAGCAAGGAGGGATGGGTGGTGGTAGTGGTGATGATGATGATGATGGTGGAGAAGCTGGGGTGAAAGAGACATTAATGGCCTTTTTAGCCCAAACTGAGCAGTGAGTTTTGGAATTTGCGGAGTTTGCTACTTCTCTTATTCATACTGCTGCTGAGTTGCAAGGGAAACAGGATGGTGAGGAGCAGGCTAGTGTGCCACAGACCACTGTGGACACAGTGGGAATGGCAGCAATACTCCTGGTCCTAGTTGCAGTGCTGATTCTGCAGAAGTTGCAGCAACAGCAACATTATCCTCTGCCCCAGCCAGTGAAGTGGAATGTGGAGGAGAAGAAGAAAGATTATTTACTGTTAGATTGTGAGCCCATCCCTCTTTGTGTCACAAGAGTCCCAGAGTGTGGATCAGTCCTTCACATTACAACCCCTTATTAGCTCTTCTGTCAGAATTTACATTTCTGTTAAATAGTAGCAAGAGTTGGCAGTGGCACTTTTAAGAGGTTTGACAATAAACTTAGGTGTATGTCCCATAAGGTAGAGATAAAGTGTACTCAGTCTGGGCTTTGACAAAGAGACAGCACTCAGGAATCTTCATAGATGTGATTCTTTAATGTATCAGTGCTTCAATTCACCAAACATTTTCGGTCTATCAATGGACCTTCATCAGGATATCCAGAAAATTAAATAATAACAGTTTTAATACCTTACTGTACCTAATCCAGACCATCTGTGCCTTCCAGGGATCCTCCACGTGTACACCCTACACTGGGGTGTGACATCTCCAAAGGGGGGTGGCCCGATGGGCATCTGCAGAGGTCCACCTCTAATGTCAATCACCTTAGCAAAAGAAAAGGTGAAAGGAATATTATCTCTGTATACACAAAAGAAAAGGAACCAAAAAAAACATAAAATACACAATATAACTTAAACACTGCATAATAAACAGATTGTTGGTGCTCAGGTAAATTATGCCAGCTGAAGGTATCATTATGTTGCAACGAAAACCATCTGTCACTCAATGCCAATAGGAGTTCTGTCCATCCGGGGCTCCGGGGCATCACATCACTACATAAAGTCAGACCAAGACAACCAGGCTCAACAAAAGAATATTGAAAGAGCAATGTCTCAAAGTCTTCTATGGAGACTCAGTGTGAACACAAATCATTTAGATCCTGTCCAGCCGGGACTTCGGCACATTGCAATGCTGCGGGAAGCTTAAACTACTGAACACCAGCAATGCAGAAGCACATACAGCACTGTCACATAGTCTGAACTATTAAATGTAGAATTATACTATAGCAAGAATTCCAGTTACTGTAGGGGTTGAATAGCAACATAGAGGCAGCAACACATAATGCAACAAATGAAGAAACAAATTATTAAATAAATCCACATCTGATCCGACGCCCAGTAAGGTAGCTATTAAATGATTATCACTGTTGGCAAGCAAAGACAATGAGTCAAACAGTATAGTTAAATAACCTTTATTAGAATAATATGTGGTAATAAAAATGTTCAAATAAGCAGAGGGTGACTGGAAAGGCTAGAGACTCTATCAGAAATAGGAGCCGCCAACACAGCCACAGCCAATTGGCAGTCTCACTTACCCCGAGAGGAACACCAAATCAACCCTACTGTCTCCCAATATGATGGCGACAAGGGAGACTACTGACTCACGCTTGCAGTCAGTATGGCCGGAGTCCACCAGAGTCACAGGTCTGCGCCAGATAGGATGTCCACTAGTCAGGAGGCAACACAGAGACGTTAGCTGGACAGAGCCCCAGGTCAGCACCAGGTTGGATAGTCAGACAAGCTAAGGTCATAGACGGAGCGGGTAGTCAGCCAGAACCACAGGTCTGCACCAGATAGGATATCCACTAGTCAGGAGGCAACACAGAGAGGGTAGCTGGACAGAGCCCCAGGTCAGCACCAACTTGGATAGTCAGACAAGCCAAGGTCATACACGGAGCAGGTAGTCAGCCAGAACCACAGGTTTGCACCAGATAGGATGTCCACTACTCAGGAGGCAACACACAGAGGGTAGCTGGACAGAGCCCCAGGTCAGCACCAGGTTGGATAGTCACACAGTAAAGGTCATACACGGAGTGGGTAGACAGCCAGAGCCACAGGTCTGCACCAGATAGGATGTCCACTAGTCAGGAGGCAACACAGAGAGTGTAGCTGGACAGAGCCCCAGGTCAGCACCAGGTTGGATAGTCAGACAAGCCAAGGTCATACACGGAGCGGGTAGTCAGCCAGAGCCACAGGTCTGCACCAGATTGGATGTCCAAAGAGACAAGGAGCATACAGAGGAGAGTCAGACAGAGGCACAGGTCAGCACCAGGATGGATGGTCAGACAAGTCAGGGTCATACACAGGATATCAGGATACAAACAAATACAACTGCACAGGACAACAACGTAAGGGTAACTGGATAAAGATCCAGTTCCCTTAAATACAGAGCCAGGAAGTAGATAGGAGGAGACTGTCCAGGCTATCCTGTAAAAAGTTGAGGCCTACGTCAATACGCAGCCTCGCACCCGTAATTTGACAAATCTCACCAAGATGCATCCAGCACCTTCACCTATCCTGCGTCACATTGACCCACCAAACCGCCTAGCCAGAGGACATGGGCAGCCGCTCAGGACACCAAGCACATCCAGGCATAATGCTCGAAGTGACGCATGGGATGACGCCGAAGCGTCATTTTGAGCAAGACAAATCCAATGTCAGCCGAAGCGGCGGCGCTGGATATAAGGTATGCTGCTACAATGATATATACATAAGGGAGAGTGCTATACCTATATGATGATAATAATAATACTCCTAAAACCACTCCTCCCCCCCTCAATGAGCATATTGAAACAAAAAATATCAAAGTAAAAAATGCTAATATTTATTGTTAATAACACTAAGGTCTCAAGGAGACTATATGACAAAACTAAAATAAAACATATAAAATACAGTAATGTCAGTATAAAGCTGATAGTGGTACCATTATATTAACCTAAATGTACTCAATGCATTAATATAAATGGTTCTTGTACCTAAAGTATCACCCAACAGCTGTATGTGGCATGCATAACGTAGACATTTGGCATTCTTCTCCTGACTGTATGTACTAATGGGAACTTGTATCTCCTGGCTCTCCCTTCCAATTACCAGAATTTCGCATAAGCCCCCTTATTATGGGACATACCTCTCCAGGCTGCAGATGAAACTTGTGGGTGCCCCTCATGTGGTGCCCGCTGTACTCTCCTTGCACTCACTGCATTTATGCCCAGGGCCAACCCCACCTTTGCAGCACTGGGTCACTGATGTTCTGGCATAGTATCGTTCTAGTGTACAGGCGCTAGTGTAAGTGAGCAGAGCTTACAGAGCGTTCCCAACCGGATCTCATCTCTTTTGATTAATCAGCCAATCAAAGTAGCAGGTGACGAGGGCCGAAAGGATTTCAGTCTGTGCAGCCTTGTGCTTATCAGGTGCTATAGCATACATAAACTTATTAGATGATATAGTGGTCCATTCTGTTTGTAGACCATACACACTGGTCAAGGGATTGTAGCCGCTAATTATAAATTCTGCAGTAGGACCACCTGGTGTCTCTAATCTAACTTTTGTATAAAGATTTTATTAAAATAATTCTCTATACAGTTTTTTTTCCTTTAGTAGGAGTCTAAAGACAAATCTCTTCCCAAGTCTTTAATCCAGCATTTTGGTATATAAAAATATATTTTGGACTGTTCAACATATATATATATATATATATATATATATATATATATATATATATATCATAATATGGATATTCCCCATACTTCATTATTTAATAATATTTTATGATCACCATGGATGGTCCAATGAAAAGATAAACCTCCCTGAATACAAAACAAAAGTATTCCAGTTACAATAAAACATATTAAATTGAAATAGTAGAATTAATAGAGTAAATATGTTTTTGTTGTACCATACCACTCTCAGGAAGCATTCATAAATGCCCTTTAAGTATTAATGATTGATAGTGTATGGTGTAGTGTAAGTAATCATATGCTAAGCAGGGAGATAAAACAGAAACAGCATGCATCTGCTCTGTATGCAGATATGTATGCTCTCTTCTCCAATAGCAATACAATACGTAACTAGCATATGATTGAAGGAACCTGGTGAATGAAAATAATTTATTTTCCTGGTATATTCACTCTTCACTAAATTAGAATGTACAACCAATTCATTTATATGTGAATGACTAAAAATATATAATCATTATTATAATTTTAAATATACTTCTCCATAAAGCTGCCACCTAAAGGGAATTACTATATGTAAATATTTATATTATTTGCAATTTAAAATAATTCTTTAATGGTTAACTATATAATCAACATCAGATAAATCTCTTTAAGAAATTTCTATGACAATAATATAATAGTTCATGGTGCATGATGGAAATGAGCACTTCTGCAGCATTTATTTTATTGTTTGCTCTGTTCATCTGGTTTATATAAATCTTTGATGGCATTATATATGCTGGAACTCTGCAATGCGATTACTGTTAAATTGATGGCACACTTTGATAAAAATGGATGCTAAAAAAAATAAAAAGCATGACTATACACATAGATATTGTACATTTCTATATAATATTAAATTTTCACTTAGAATTAGTCACCTGGATACTGCATTTTTTGATGCAAATTCAAAAACAATGTTGATACATGTACACTGAATTTTACTGCTACTTTGTGAAAAACAAGAGAACCCATTTTCCCACTGGTTCTTAAACCTGGTTCCACTGAACCACAAGGTTCTGAAGAAGTGCAAGGGTTTTTAAAGGGATAGTAATGTTTCATAAAAAAGATGCTCCAATTAATCTTCATGGTATTTGTGAAGTTTAGAGTGTTATTTCAATAATGTCAGAGATGTAGTTCAAGAGTTATTGAATGATCCCCTTCCCTCCCCTTTAACTACACTAACACTTCTCTACTCAGAGCAGCAAGACTGTCAGACAGATCACAGAGGGGGACAATCTTCAGTGAGCATAAGGAAAAAGCTGTCAAGGGGGCAGGGTTTTCCTTATGTTCGCAGTAAGAAAATTGTCCCTTGCTGTAATCTGTCTGGTCAAGAGACCAGATTCCATATCTGAGGGGAGGTGGCTTACACTAGATAAAAGAGGTGGGAGGGGGATATTTTATCATTCAATTACTCTTGAACTACAACTCTGACAGTATTAAAATAACACTCTCCATGACCCAAATATTATGAAGATTAATTGCAGCTGCTGTTTTTCTGAACAGAATCAATGTAAGTACTGGAAGATAAGGGAAAATGCTAGCGTTGTGGATAGTATACAGTATGTGTGACTCCGTGATCAGTAGTGAACCTGTAAAAGAGGGATCAATTCATATTTGCAGATATTATATTCCTATTATAAAAAGCACAATAACGTAGCTTCTTCTAAGAAAAAAAAAATGAGATGCAATTCTCTGGTAACTGTTACCTTATACATTTTAATCTACTAATTTAAGCTTGAGTTACAGGTGCTTAACCATGCATTACATTTTCTAATATGTATTTAAGAAGTGTATCATGAGAAATGTAGAGGTTTTTAATACAGCAATGATTATATATGGTGGAGGTTTGTTTTACCCTTACTAAACTATGTTTTTTTTAAAGATAAATACAATAGTTCATATTTAATAAGTGACCATGGCTGTAGAAATGTTAAGTTATGAATAACAACTCAACATTTTTCAGTCAATGTGTGTTGTGGTCTTGCATAGAAAAGTGATCCATTTGTTACTAAAAGTCCAATCACCAATGGATCAATCACTGAGATTTGATTAGCCGGGATTGCAGAAACCAATAACCTTATTGCTTCCTTATGCCTACAAATATTCAGCAAGCAGACAAAAATGCTTGAGTAAATATTCAGGTGGGAAATGCTATTTAAAAATCCTGTGACATTAAAGTAGCATTTTAGATTATATAAGTCCCAATTCTCCCATTTGGATTTAGAGATCTGATATGTTCTTTGGGTTTTATTGTTCTCTTGTATCCCTCTGTTAACATTTTTATGTTTTATACTGTTTACATTACTGTACTTGTATTGTGACTAATGTGGACAGTGTAGTATGGAGCACCTATAATGCAGAGCTGATTCTTACATTTAATGCATTATTTTAAGGGGATTTCTATGTACTTTCATTTTAGTCCAAGTGGAACACAGAAACCATAGGGTAAAGTATACTCCAGCCAAAAGGGCAGGTAACTCCCCTTTAAAGGTTCTCAGAAGAGGTGACTCCCTCACTCCCTGATCCAGTTTACCCCCACCAGGAATGCTCACATTTAAGATATATCAAAGATGAAAGAAAAGAAACAGAAGTGGAAAAGAAAGGGAATGCCCTGAACTAGAGAACCCAGCATGCGAGCCTCCACCCACATGAGAATCAGTTGAACCTCAGACCACAGGGCCAAACTTCTGGGCTCTCCCTGGCATTTGATGTAGGCCACCTCTGTTGCATTGTCAGACTGGATCTGCATAGGGTATCCCAGGTGGGACTGAGAACAATGCAGCAAGACTAGGTGAATTTCCCAAAGTTAGAGAAAATTGATGGACAAAAGACTGTACACCCTTCTTCAAAAACCCTGAGTCATCTGAGGGCCCAAGGTGGTGCCACAGTCTGTTGTTGGTTGTCACATAGTCCTGAAGGCTATCAGTTAGTAACCCTTATAATATCTTACACACTACAGAAATCAAGTTCAAAGGTCTATACATTTCCTGGTTTAGCTCATGCCCAATATTTTAATAATTGTACTATATCTATTTTCCTCCTGTCACAGCATACTATGCCTGATTATGGTGAATAAATATTAAGTAAACATTAAGTAAATGTTAAGTATAAGGGTTTTGCTGTAACTGAACAAGGTTCCACAAGTACCATTGGATCTATGCCATCAGGTCCAGGTGCTTTATTCAACATAACCTTTTCCAGTCTCTTTCTGATGTTTTACCTCAGCAAGCCATTTATATGCTGGAGGAAATTGTGTGATTATCTCTGCCCATAGCTTGCCACTCTTGATTCCTTTGTATATACAGAAGAAAAGAATGTGTTTAACCCATTTGCTTCCGATGACGTACCCGGACCATCACGCTGGTCCGGCACTTAAGGACCAGTGACGGTCCTGGCACTTCACATACATTTACTCACCATGCTCCTGCATGAGTAATACCAGGGACTGAAGTTGATTGCTCCAAGACCGGAGCGATCTCTTTCAGTGCTTCGTACGGAGTGCCGGCACACCTGATCAGTCACGTGGGACGGCACGTCAAACTTCCTGATCTGGTCCTTAAAGGACCACACACCCCGGGACCGCTGGTCCTTAAGGGGTTAAGGTGTCAGCCATAGAGAACTAACTAGCTAATTAAGTAATCCATCTCAGTTATGAGGACAAATATCAATCTTAATCTTTTTGCCATTTATATACTTTTATAATTATTTAGGATTTTTCTTGCTTCTTTTGCAATCATTTTCTTATTTTCAGTTATAGCTAACCTAATTGCTTGTCTGTTTAATTATTTATATTTTGTTAAGCAATGCATATCACCGATCTGACTTAAACAGTTTAAAAGCCTACTTTTTATTTCTCATTTCCATGCAAACCTCTTTATTAAGCCATGTTGGCCTTAATTTGCCCCTTTTATATTCATTCCCCAAATGTTATTTATTGACTTGTATATTTATCTAAATGCTTTTTTTTTTATCTTTGAAAATTATATCCCAATGAATGTACTTTAATACTATTAGCATTGTAAAAATAGCCTTTTTAACGTTGAATGTTTTCTTTAAACCTTTGTTAATCAGTTTCAAAGTACACCATATTGTGGTCACTTCTACCTAAATGTTCCCTTATCTCTATACATTGTTATTATTTCAGAATTGTTTGAGACCACTAGATCCAGCAAGGCCTCTTTCCTATTTGGCTCCTCTACTAGTTGTGACATGGGATTGTCATTAGTGTTGAGCGAGCACCCCGATGCTCGGGTGCTCTGACCGAGCACCCCCTGAGGCTCGAGTGCTCGGCCGAGCACCCGAGCCCCATTGAAATGAATGGGGCAACACCAGGCACCCCCTGCTCTGATGAGGGGAGGGTGCCTGGTCAATGCCCCCTTCATCTCCGCTATGCCCCCTTCATCTCAGAATGCCCCCTTCAGCTCCGCAATGTCCCCCTTCAGCTCCGCTATGCCCCTCTTCCACAATGTGCCCCTTCATCCCCGCTATGCCCCTCTTCCACAATGTGCCCCTTCATCTCCGCTATGCCCCTCTTCCACAATGTCCCCCTTCATCTCCTCTATGCCATAGAGGAGATGAAGGGGGACATTGTGGAAGAGGGGCATAGCGGAGATGAAGGGGGACATTGTGGAAGAGGGGCATAGCGGAGATGAAGGGGCACATTGTGGAAGACGGGCATAGCGGAGATGAAGGGGGACATTGTGGAAGAGGGGCATAGAGTCTATGCCCCTCTTCCACAATGTCCCCCTTCATCTCCGCAATGCCCCCTTCATCTCCGCAATGCCCCCGTACCTCCAGTCCCTGGTGGTCCAGCGGAGCGTCTTCGGATCTGTGCCTCTTCCGGCACAGATCCCCGCCACCCGAACATGGCGGGAGAGCACATGGCGGTACTCGACGAGTACCGCCATGTGCCGAGCAGAGCGATGCTCGAGCCGATCCGAGCATCGGCCGAGCACGCTCGCTCATCACTAATTGTCATAGTTTACTTAAAAATTATTTCCCCTTGTGCTGGAAGTCATGTTTCTTTCTCCAATTTCAGAGAAGTTGAAATATCCCATTATGATATATCTTCTGACTGACGCTCTTCCATTTGCAGTAAGAGTTGTGCTTCCTCAAACTCCCCAGTATTAGGTTGTTTGTAGCAAACTGCATGCCCCCAGTGTGTATTTCAGTTCAAATTGTCTCTACATTCTCACTGAAACCCCAATGAGATACCTTTATACTAGGTTTTAAGGAATGCTTTACAAATAGGAAAATTCTTATATTAACCCTATCCTCCTAAAAAGTGAATAACCCTCTAGACTGCCCAGTCATGTGTATAATTTAGCCATGTTTTAGTCACACCAATTCGATTATACTGTTCATTCACTGCAGTCAGTTCCAGTCCCCAACCTTACCAGCCAGATTAAGAGCATGTACATGCATACCTTTTATGTTACTGCCATTCTGAAGAATTGCATTCTTTTAAATATTTATTTGCTTTTTTCAGATTATAACATAGTTACTACCCTATTAGGTGAACTAGCACATCCTCCCCCACCCTCATGCACCTTCTCTGATCCCATTTCCTCATTTATAATGTTTTATCCCTCCTTTCCTAGTTTAAAGTCTTCTGCATCCATCATAACAACTAGCACAGTAGCCCCTTTCCACTAAGGTGAAATCCATCTCTACTATACAGATTGTCGCCTCAGGAAAAGACAACCCAGTACTCTAGAAAAGCAAATCCCTTTGCTTACACCAAGTCTTTAGCCACGTATTTAACTCTCTACCCTCCCATTGCCATTGTGATGTAGTGATTGGCCCTGGTAGTATTTCAGAAATACTACCTTAGAGGTCCTTCACTTAAGCTTATAACCTAAATCCATGAGATTTTTAAAGGGATGGTAATGCTTGAAATAAAGTTCAGGTCAGAGTCTTCTTTATAATGTTTCAAGCACAATTCAAGTTGAGAGGACTCCCTTCCAGCCCTTCTGGCCTCCTCCCCATAGATCTGGAATCTTGTCGTGGGACCGGATTGATGCAGCGAGGGACAATCTTCATTCAGTAAGGATAAGGAAAACCCTGATCCCCTTGATGAAGGAGGGCAAGATTTTACTTTTGCTTACGGAAGACTGTCCCACACCACTTTCCATCTGGACCAGACTGAGAGGCAGCGTGAAGCAGGGGAAAGGGGCAGGAGAGGGATCCTTTCTGCTTGAATTGCTCTTGAGCTATAAAACTGAGTTAAAATATAGCACTATGTGTTAGAAAAAATTTAAAGAATACTCGGATCTGAACTTTAATTCAAGTATTATTATCCCTTTAACAGACTTCCATTTCCCACTGACGTTTCCGGTATTAAAATGTACCATGACAGTCGGGTCATACCCAGCCGCTCACAACAATTTTTGAACCCGTTCTGCCACATGTCAAACTCGAACACCTGGAAAACAATAAACTGTTCTACAGTAGTTTTCCTGGCAACAGGTTACCCTATCTGTCTCCCTAATTATGGAATCCCTTACCACCATCATCCGTCTAGGTATTCCTGAGTCCCATTAGCACTAGAGAGGCTGTTAGAGAAAACAGTCCTCTCCAGCAAGGGCATTCCTATGCCAACACCCCCATATGAGTGTCTTTCCTATTCCTCTGCTCCTCCTTGCTACATATAACGGTAAGCCATCTAGTTTCCTGCTCCTCCTTTATGTAGTCTCCACCTCCAGTACTTTCTATGTCAGTTCTGTCTGCTCAGTGAGCAGTAAACCCCTGTCAAAATAGCCTGTCTCTCTCAGTACTGCAACATGCCTTACCAGATCTTGAACCTAAGCTTCACACTGAATGGTTGTTTCAGGCAATGAAACTGCCAGGAGCAGAATGTGCTAAATCATCTACATATAAATACAAAGCAATAAACCTTATAACCAAATGCAAGAGCAGAAGTCATACCACCTTTATGTAGAATAACATGGGCCTAATGCTGGAAGCAAAAGAAGTGCAATTCTGGTCAAAACAAACTGCACCATAAATATGCCATTAATTTGAATGGGAATTTTAACCTCATGAATAGGGATGGGAAAAAAATGTCACCTCAAACAGAAATCAGCACTTTCCGCTTGGTGAAAAATTTCCTGTGAAAAGTGCCTTTTTCCTGTTTTTTTTTTTTTTTTTTTTGCCTAGCTCATTGCATTGAAATCAATGGGTAGAAACATTTTTCTCCACCACACAAGAGTTTTCTACAGCCATATAAAAGGCTGTCAGACTCTCACAGCACCCATTCTGTGTTTGTGAGAGGAGAGAGCAACATGTTTTTGAGCTAGAGAAGATAGGCAAATAAAGAGGAATTGAAGCTTAGTTTTAGGGAGTCATTTAGGTAAGACATTTGTTCTCTTTAGTAGGGGAGTCTGAGGGCACAATGGGGAGAAGAAGGGAGGAGTGATGTTGATCCAAAATACCCCAAAATTTGGTGTGACTGACTGGGAAGGCATAGGCAGCTGGGGTCCAAATTGCTTGCTGATTTTACTTTTATTGTCTCTGTGCTGGGGAAGTCTGGGGAAAGAAGTTGTTGAGTTTTTTAGTTATATATATATTTTCTACTAACTGTAACTACTAAAAAATATATTAGACAGCTGATTGTGAGCTCTGTGACTGAGGCAGACTTGATAGAAAGCAGACAACATTGAGAATTTTGTTGAGGGCCAAAGAAAGACATCACACTCCATCATTTGTGTACTGTAGAGAGTAAAAACACACACAGTAGTTGACTAATGTCTAGCAAATGCACAAGCATAAGGAAGAAAGATGGAGGAAGTGCAGGGACGTGGGAGTAAAGTGTTAGTACAAAAACTGACTGCAGCAATGGTTGCTGCAATATGTGCAATAAATTTACCAAGGTCCCACCAATCACCCCATGCCAGTCCCCCACCACTACTACCATACACATCAGCCACACTGTAGGTTTTACTTTATTTTGTATTTAATCACTTGACATCATCATGAATATGTGCCAGTGTCATTTAAGCAGTAAGTAAGTGATGTGGGCAAAGGACAAATTCACTCTGCATGCTAACACATTTTTCAAGGTATATGTAGGACTCGCAACTTATTTCTCCACTACAGGCCTCAGAGGAAGTAATATTGTTCTGGGAAATGTTGCACTATATTAAACATAGGAGAAAAATGTGTTGGAATAGGAAAACATGTGTTTCAATAGGAGAAAAATGTGTTGGAATTGGAGACAAATGTTTTGGAATAGGAGAAACGTGTTGGAATAGGCACAAAATTTGCTGGAATAGTCCAAATGGCAAAATTTTGCATTGCAATACAATCGAGATCTCAGTAACATTCAAGAGGTTAAAAGTTCAATTTAAATCAATATGGGTTGTGAGGTTTTTTTATTAGTCCCCATCTTGCAACCCGTATGCTCCAGAATTGTACATATATAAGTCTATATATCAAATTAATTTTAAAAAACATTGTTACATGTTATCAATTATCATGCAGAAGAAAAAAAGGCTTTGTTACAAGGGAAGACAGCATGATTTTAACACCATATATATCCTAGGATCTGACCTTGAATATGTAGTATATTTATAGGGAAAAATTCCTAAAAAAATACATAGCTCTAGAAAGAATTGAGAGGAGATCAGCAAAATCAATAAAAGGAATAATGGAATTGTGGTGCATTATGTGTATTATGAATGTCGACTAGCTAAATTGGATTTGTTTTCTGTAAAAAAGAGGATCATACGAGCTGATGTGATTATACAAATATATTCAAGGTAAATATAAAGCTCTATTGATCCACAGGACAGTGCAAATGACAAAAGGACATTCCTTGAAATGTGAGCAAAAAAGATTTCCCCTTCAGCAGAGGAGAAAGGTTCCTCTTATATTTTCTTAATAAACCTCAAAGCAACATCTTTTTGTGAATGATATATATATATTATTTTTGTGAATGATATATATATTATATAGCAAAAAAGAAGAAAACAAAAGGAAAAAGGAAAGGTATGGAGCCAGTCACCCCCTAGAACAAACTCTATGTTTGTTAATAAAATAGAGAAACATATTGCTACAATCCTGGAAGCCTGATAGTGAACAGGACCATAAGTGATGTTATTGCATCTACTGTATATTGTATTTTGTATATCATACTTATATAGAGAACACATTTGTTATATATATATAAATATATATATATATATATATATATATATATATATATATATATATCTCACAATTCATGGGTAGTCTTGAATGGGAGAGGCTGTAGAAGTTCAAGGTCAGAATGTTTCTTATGAGGATCTTTACCCTCTAATGTGAGAGGGTATCAGACTTAGCATTGTAGAACATAGACAATAGGTATTCAAAACACTGAAATGAGAGAAAATGATCACCTGGACTGAAAATCTATTACTATAGGGACTTTCAAGATTTATATGGTCAGTGTTGACAGTAATTGAATGGTTAACTCTCAAAAATGTAACCAATCTTTAAAAATCGTTTTGATGGCCAACAACTGTTTCTTATCATAACTCAGCAGAAGATTTCTTAAGGAAAGATCATGCACAAGGATGGATTGCAGCTACACAATCCAGTGTACTAAAGTGGTCCAGGATTAGGAAGTACTAGAAGTTTAGCAACAGTACATATTTGTTTCAGATAAGAAAAAACAGCTTGTGTTGAAATTATTATTTTTAGTTAGTTTTGACATTTTAACATTTGTGTTAGTAATGTCTAAAGAATGCACGGATTTCTGGCCTTCTTTAACTACTCTTTATGTGGGGATCGTGTTGAAGGCTTAAGGGTAAATAAGATTGAGGAACAGTCTGATTTTTAGACGGATTATAAATGTTAGGATTCCCTAACACTCATAGATTACCTGGATTCAGAAAATAGGGTAGACAGGTCCACCTGGATAAGTTTCAATGAAGCAGAATTCTAGAAAGGATCCTTTGAAGAGGCCAGATTCAAAAGCCAAACCTGTAAGAATTGACCAATACCAATAAATTCCCCATTTTTTGCCTGTTTTATTACTTCTTTGGAGATCTGAAGTGGAGAAATAAATAGCTGAATGTAAAAGTTGTGAGTCCTACAATAACATATGACTTGAAAAAACTGTCAGCAGTCTGAGTGTTTTTGTCCTTTGCCCACTAACACTAACTTAATTCTTAATAGGGGCTCCAAAATAGTTTACATTCTGGCATAGCTGAGGGTTGCATAATTTCAAGGGTTGTGCGACGGGGTCTAGTTGGCATCTTTATTTCAAGCACACCTTTTTCTAAGTATTTTGAGATTTGGACAAGGGAGTTGTATTGAACCCCAGTATGCTACTTTGTATGATGGATGGACAGAGTCTCCTTACATTATTTGTCTCTTTCTTTACAGGTATGTACTAATAAATATTCAATTTCTGCTGTTTCCCACCTTGATTCTGTTTAAATTCTGCAATATAACCTTTTGTGGTGTATACTAATCAACACTCCATTTCTGCTTTTTCCTAGCCTGATGCTTTATAAATCCTGTGATTTAACCCCTTTGTGCCATGTACTAATAACTCCCTAACTCCCTGTCCCACTCTCCACATCGTCTTCCTCCCCACTCCTCTCATATATGTCCCTGGTTCTGTTTCATATCAGATGTTTTAATGGTGTCACATCTGACTGCACTCAAGGTATCCCTATGCAAAATAATTTGTAAGTGGGATCACACAGTCAGTCTTAATAGGGACTCCTAACTACTTTAAATTCAGGCATAGTTAGGGGTGCATCATTGTGAGGGGTGTTGGTTGTCTTACTGAACAATCTCAGTTAGATGTTAAATTTCACCTGTTTTCTGACTTCCTGTTTCTCCCATAAGTAATCCTTGTGACATACATACAAAAATGAACATGCTACTACTGTATGTTCTAACCTTTACACTTTTAATACAGTTTTCCTTTTATCCCCACAATCATGCTCCTCACTTGGACCATAACACATTAATCCACCATAGACTTCTGCATACCAATGCACTTCCCTTTCAGTGCTGGTGGAGAGTATTAAAACATGCTTACCCAGCACCATACACAAACAAACACACCCTTTCTATATATGTTCACCACAAACAACTCACTATATTTTTAAGCATTTTATTACTTACCTTGGCAAATAACATAGAAACCAACCCTGGCCCTCAAACAGCAACAAATAGCAATTTGGTCTCTCTCTTGGCACTGCAGCATACACAGTATACTGCCCAAAATGGAACTAAAAGCATGATGTTATGTGCACAAGTCTAAAATCCTGGCTAAGCCCTAAAATACCTGATACTGCTTTTGCCATTTAAGGATACTCATGTTTTAGGAAAAATCGAGAAAAGAGAGGCGGATACATAATCATATACACACAGAGTCTATAAACTTTAAACTTTTATAATTCTGATTCTTATGAATATATTGCTGGTAAAAGTTTTCTTCTCTTCTCAAAACAAATCAGAATTGTTGACATCTACGGGCTGCCAAATATGCCAGCACGGTCCCTTTCAGACATAACCCTCTACCTCAATGAGATTGCCACTCTAAACAAGAAAAAATAGTTGTTGATGCTTAGAGACTTTAATATGAATTAGCTGGACTCCAGTAATGAAAGGCCTTGTTCATTGTTTAAGATATTGAACTTACCACAGCCAGACTATGTCACGGATTATATTAGCTGGTACTAGTAGCTTGAGAGTGATGCTAGGGAGTGTAGCTAGTATTCAGCGTCAGTTACAAATGTTCCCTTGCTGTGGCCAAAGTCGATTATTAAAGGTGCTGGCCGCGAAGCCAGATGTCTGACCTCAGTTGAGCTGAGGCCCTAACCAGGATGAGCACAAAGTACCCTGGTAAATAGCACTAGATCCAGGAGAAAGGGTCCCAAGTACAGAGTAGTAACAGGCCTCAGAGGAGCAACCTAATGCTGCAGAAACAGGCAAAAGATAGGATCCTCCATCAACCACTAAACTCCATGTGGAGTAAGACCACAACTAAGCTCCCTACGGAGTAAGACAACAACTAATCTCCCTGTGGAGTAAGACCACAACTAAGCTCCCTGCAGAGTAAGACCGCAACTTTCCCATAAGAAGGCAAAAGACCTCAGACAGAGAATGTCTGTAGTTTGAGAGGCTAAGCAGACCGGCTCAAGGCAAAAACCCACAATTGAAGGGCAGAATCTCAGCCCTAATGGGCATCAACCCTCTTGTCCAACCTCTTACTCTGACCTAAAACCAGAGTATCCCAACATACCCAAAAGCATAGATATTCCTGTGAGGCCATCCAAAGGCCCAAGAAGATACCCCTCCCAGAGGGTGAAAAGGAAGTACCCAAACAGGAGAGGCCAATACTGAAGGAACCACTACAAGTAAAGAGGATAACCCAAAGAAGAGGTAGAAGGGAAGGTGGACCAAGAGAGGGACCGACAGGGAGGACACCAAGCGGGGTAGGGCTGTTACAGAACACACTTAGAAGAGAGGAAGGTGAACACCAGTTTAGGCTGCAATGTAGGCTGGGACCGCTAAAACAAACCACTACCCAAAACAACAGCAAGCAAGGTATAAACTGAGGTGGCAGACAGGGTAAAGATGTGTGGTTGGACAGGGGTGTGGTCATCAGGAGCATCAGCAACAAAGGGAGAAGGCAAAATCAGAGTCAGTGAAGCCAGGGATAAGAGCCAGGATATCAAACAAATGCAACAAGCCAAATCAGAAACTGGAATAGGAAACAGCAAACTAGCTCGATAATTGGGCGTTAGGCAAAGGGAAGCTGCCGGTAATAAAGGCAGAAGAACCAATGGGAGTAAAGGTTAGAGCAGAAAGGAGGGAGTGAGGATAAATCTAGAAAAATAATTCATAGGAAAAAAAACCCTAACTCTAACAATTTAATCTATTTCCCTACTCGAATAAATCGTAAAACATCTAAAAATACTCTGCTACACTAGTTCTTTTCATTCTGCACAAGCAGAATGCAAGATTTAGGCATACTAGCAAATGTGTATATGGATTACGCCATAGTTTTCTGTGTTCACAAAATAAAACCAATCAAATCATGTCCCAAAGTCATAATTACTAGATCATTTAGGAAATGTAATCTTCAGTCTTTCCTAAATGATTTAAAAAATATGCTGTGCACCTAATACCTGATCTAGATTCAGTAATTAACTCAGAATTCTTGCAAGTCTTTAATACCCATACCCCACTAAGGAAGATCAGGGTAAGGGCAGCCCATTTACCCTGGGTCTCGGCTGACCTGCTTGAGTTATGCAGTTTCAAAGATGTCTTATTGACAAAATTCAAACAAATTGACTCCACTTATGATGACACTGCATACAAGCAATTGCATAATACTTTCACAAAGCCAACAGAACTAGCAAAAGCTCAATATTTTACTGACAACTTGAACAGTAACATATCAAAACCGGACAACTTTTGGAGGGTTATTATAAACATCTACCAACCCATAACCATTCTCACCCATCAACTATAAAAATAGTCAAAGAATCAATAAGTGCCCCCTAGCAACACCTAATGCATTCAACAGCATCTTTGTTGGATGTGCCAACCCCCTAATTACACAAAACAAAGGTCATTCTGAAGTAGAAACATGCTTGAATCAATCTCTGTCACCTATAACCTGGTGCAGCGAAACTAACAAATTACATTTCTTGTCAGTAAATGATAGTGAAATATATGACCACCTCTTCAACCCAAAAATCTGGCCCTGACCAACTACCAGCAATCTTACAAAAGCTCAGTTTATTGGTCACTGCACATCCTTTTGCATCCCTAAATAATGCCTCCCTGTCATCCATGTATATGCCCAAAATATGAAAAATGGCAAGAGTTGTGCCTATCCACAAAAGTAGGAATAAAAATGTAGTATCAAACTACAGACCAATACCCCTACTCCCTACATTGTCTAAAATCCTAGGGAAATGTGTCAATGTGCAACTGTATAAGTATTATGAATCAAACTTTCATCCAAATCACTCAACAATCCTAAAAGTATTAAATGATATGTAGACTAGGGATGGCCGAAAAATTTCGCAAAAACACCAATGTCCTCTGCACAAATGCCAATAGAGTCTGTAATAAGAATTAGAAAAACATTTATTGAATAATCATATAAATAAAAGAGTACTTATCATTGTCGATGTCTCACCTCAAAGATCCAGAGGCTCACGGTAACATCATCAATGCATTCTGCAAAAACATCACTTAATCATGATGGCGAAATCTGGAAGTTTGGCGTGCACTTTTAAAATCACTCCAACCAATAAGTTCAGAGTCTCCAGAGAGCTGTGTAATACGGATGCCTTTTAGGATATATTTGTCCTCATTGACAACTATCAGAACAGGTCATGTATTTAACCATTTCAGTCTTGCACCTTCAGGTTTAAATAAAGCCATTCCAATCGGCCCTAATTAAAATATCATTCTGTAGTGCCAAACTAGAGAAGTAGCAATGAATATATATTGAAAATTAACAAATAAAGAAAGGCATCCGATACTAAATCAACTCAGACTCCGAACAGACCAAATGAATGATTTCTTAAAGTGACAGATGCCACTAAGACCATTATAATCAACCTTTACCAGACCTCTCAACCATTTAGGCA
Source organism: Rhinophrynus dorsalis (assembly GCA_037306005.1). NCBI lineage: Eukaryota > Metazoa > Chordata > Amphibia > Anura > Rhinophrynidae > Rhinophrynus > Rhinophrynus dorsalis. The sequence continues at coordinate 194,218,022 of CM074722.1, read as the reverse complement.
AAAAATTTCACCTCAAACTGAAATCAATGAATAATGGCACTTTCCGCTTAGAGAATCATTTCTTGCGAAAAGTGCCCATTTTCCACTTTTTTGCCTAGCTCATTCCATTGAAATCAGTCAGAACATTGAATTTACACACAACACACAGCAAACATTATGTTATTTCCCAAAGGCATAGTATAAAAGGGGCATGAGGGTGCCTGTGTTGGTGGGTTGTGGGGAAAGAATCAGTTGAACAGGGAATTTTTTTTTTTTGCGGGTTGTTTACTGGAATTGGGAGGGCAGTTAATACAAAATAAATCCTAAATACAAATAAAAAAACCCATAATTCATGGTATAAAAGGGGTCAGAGAAGGGTTCCTGTGTTGGTGGGTGAATGTAGGGAATGAATCAGTTGAACAATGAATTTGTTTTGGGGGGTTCTTGACTGGTATCAATAAATCAATAAAATAAGAAATTTGTATGCAAAGTAATAGCGACAGGCACCCCCTGACATGAGCTGTCCTAGTCCTGCATCACTTGTTGACCCCATTTCCACTGTACCCATGGTGGTCTGCGGCATACTGACTTGCTCCTCAGCATCCTGCTGCCCTTGCAATTCAGCAGCAGAAAGTATTAGAGCAGTTGCAAATTGTACAAATTCCAAAAAGCTCATTGCTAGTGGTAGTGGTGGTGGTGATGCCCATCATCATCCCTGTCTCCCATTCCTTCTCGGTTTCTGCTAAAAAGGCCATCAATCTCTCTTCTACCTCAGCTTCTCCAACATCATCAACATCACCACCACTGTCACCACAAGTCCCTACGTGTTGCTGCTGCTCTATTACAGACATCTCACTGCTGCTTGGAGGAGGTGACAACCAATGTGACAAAGGGTCCCCTAATGTCACACTTGGCATTTCTTTTCACCTGAAGAAAGCAGACTGGCAACAGTAGCAGAAGGCACAGGCAGCTCATCTGTGCTCCTGGTGGTGGTGGTATTAATTTTGCACCTGATCCCCCCTAACACCAGTTCTGCCCTCTTCAGAATCATGTTCCACTTGGACACTGTAGTGAAGGGAAGGGGAGGACTCCCAGAGCCAGAGGAATGGTGTGGGCTCCCTTGACCGCTAGTTTGGACGTTTTCAAATGCTTTCCCTACCACTCCCCTAACACTAGTCCCACTGGCTGCTTCACCATTACTATTAATACTACTAATAACACCAACTACATCATGTTCAGCCCCAGAGTCTTCCTCCTCACAGTCACTATTAATATGGTGATTACCCCCTCCTTCACTCCTAACACTAACAAGCTGCTGGACGTTTTAAAAGTAGTAGTACTAGCACTGGTGGCACTGCTTTGGGATGGCAAATGTGACTTAGGGTCCCCTGTTGTCACACTTGGAATCATCTCCCCCCCCCCTCCTGAATATTACAAGACACACTATCAGTAGGTTCAACACTGGTGGCAGCAGGGGCAGCACATCTGACAGCAGGCACAGTATTGGTGGCAGCAGCTTCAGCACTGGCAGCAGGCACAGCACTGGTTGCAGAAGGTGCAGCATGTCTGGCAGCAGGCACAGCACTGGTTGCAGAAGGTGCAGCATGTATGACAGCAGGCACAGAAATGGTGGCATTAGGGGCAGCACATCTGGCAGCAGGCTCAGGAATCTGACCTGTCCTGCTCTCACTAGTATTACCCTTTTTTTCCCTCCCTTCCCATTTAATTACCCAAGATCCCTAGGAGTGATTTAGTGGGACTGGACAGCATTGGTTCAGTTGTGCTCACTTCCTCCTCCTCCTCCTCCTCCTCAGACTCAGTGGACATATAAGGGTCTTTCCAGTTCCTCCTTTGATTATTTTTAAACCTGCTCATAGTGATAGCAGTCACTATGAGCCTCTCCTGCCTCACTTTTGCCTCAAGATCACAGCAGAACAGCACAGCACACCTATCTCTCCCTGTAGCTGCTTCCATTGTGTTTGACTTTCGCAAATATGTTAAGTTTATTTAGCGAAAAGCTGAAATCCACGTAAGTCAATGGGCGGAAACTTTCTAGCCATTGAAAAAATGGTGAACGATTTTGGTCAATGGATGAAAAATGAAAAGTTTTTAACTGTTGGTTTTAAAGTGGATTTTCCAGTGAAAAAGCTGACAACATCATGGTTTTCGTGGAATTTTTAAAGGGAACACACTGAGAGCTTTCGTCCACCCCTAATCCAGACTGGCAAGGAAAATGGTGAACTCACGAGCTATTTTCTTAGATTTTGCAAAGGTCATTGATACAGTAAACCATAATATAAGCAATCTCCAAAGTTCAAGATAGGGTAATCATTCTCAAAGTGGTTCTGATCCTATTTATCAGACAAAAAGCAATATATGTCTATTGCTGACAATTTTTCCCCTTCCACTCAAAAGTAACAAGCGGGGTTTCTCAAAGTGCCATTCTTGGCCCTCTTCTATTTTCTCTATGTATAAATTATCAACCCACAGTTTGCAAAGCGTCTTCTGTGCACATGTATGCTAAAAATTCACATATATCTCAACTAGAACCTAAATTAGAGCATGATTTCTTTGAAGTTGAACTATGGATAGCAAAGAATAAACTGTTCTTAAAACCAACAAAACATCACATTGGTATTTGGCACAAACTGCATAATCTCTGTTTAGAAACAAATCATATTTAAGTCCCCTGGTAAAAAATGTATTGTTCAACAGATGTTAATGCCAGTCATAAGGGACATAGAATATGCTCTTGCACCATAAATCCATCTTGGTAAAGTTGGCACTCTGTATAACTCATTATGCCACTTTATCCCCCTATTCAATTACACTAACCATGTGTCACGGTTTTTGATGAACACTCAGACCAGACCGATAAGGTTAAAATGACCTTATTAGGATAACATGCATACAAGGAATTAGACCACAGGCCCACAATACGAAACAATAAATATATAGTAATAGAAACCAGACACTAGATATATAGCAAGTCGAGGAGGCAGCAACTGGCTTCAAATAGTACTGTGCTTGGACTCTGAGGACTGGAGGCACATGAGGACAGGCAACCTCACCCTAGTGGACTAGGGTTAATTAGGCTACTCGACCCAGGGCTGACAGCAGGACTATAGATGATAGGTAGCCCCGGAGGTGGTAACTGGCACAAAACCCAGATGCCTGGGTGGCACTGAACCCAGTAGGCAACAAGGCAATAATGACCAAGGGACAGGCATCCCAGGAAAACCGAGGCAACCACTTACAATTGGCAAACCCTAGAATGCTAGGGGTGGATCGAGGCAGATAACAGGAAGTCCACAAGTGTCCACTCACACGAGTGTGATGAACGCAACCGCTGGCTCTTAAGCCCAAAGGCTACTGCGACAAGGAATGAAGCTCAGTGTCTCCTCACACTAACGAGTGTGATGTAATGCAACTGCTGGCCCTTATCCCAAGCTAATGCAACAGAAAAGGAGCACTGGCCCAGCCTAGACAGTCTAGGCACTGAACGGGTTAACTGGAAATGCCCAGAGATATACTGCAACTTCCACAGGAAGTGAGTCCAGCTATAGTGCAGAGGAGGACACAGATAGATCTGAGTAACTCAGTCAGCACTTTGTTAGCACTGTACCAGTACTTTGCATGTGCACACCGCCAGGGGCGGTTAGAGTAAGCAGCTATAGCATGAATGCCAAGCCTACGGTCGACAAGATAAGAATAGCGCCACACGACGCACAACAGACAAGGCAATTGGAAATCCGCTGCTTATAACGCTGGCCAGACAAGGACAAAAGAGTGGTACAGCCATGCACGGATGGCAACGGAGCGGGTGCTCAGTCAGGGATGGCCACAAGCGTAACTGAAGTCAGTAGCAACGGAACAGGGTCAACAGCCAGATAGGTCAGCAATGGAGTGGGTTCTCAGCCGGATCAGTCAGCAACGGAGCGGGTTCTCAGCCAGATCAGTCAGCAACGGAGCGGGTTCTCAGCCAGATCAGTCGGTAATGGAGTGGGTCCTCAGCCAGATCAGTCAGCAGCGGAACAGCAACACAGGAAGTGCAGGAACGTCATCAGGCAGGCCAGGTCATACACGATAACAGCAACTCGGTAACAAACGTCAGGAACAGGTACACCATGAAAGAGCACCTTAGTATAGACATGACAGGGTATATAAAGGCAAGCTCTGGGTGGAGCAAGAATACCAGGCCAATAAGAGGATGGCAGTGAAATGAGACAGAATAATAATGTCGCTGTCAGATCAGGATCACGGGCACCATGATACCATTACTGTGATAAGTTTAAAGAACAAAATTGGCTAATGCTCGAATATAGACTTGGCCTTCACCTTTCTTGTTTGCAATGCCTTGTATACAACCACTTCTCTGGAAAGCTACCAGACTATCTGTTGGTCTGTAGTCAAAGCAAAGTGGCCCTACCACATGTTTTACTGGACCTCTTTAAATCGAGCCCTGTAACTCATGTTATCTTCAAAAGGAATCTCAGAATCATGTTCCTCTGTGGCAGGAGCAGAAAATCTTGGCATACACTCTAACACATCAACAGCACTTCTTTAATGAACCCCAAAGCCCCAGGAACTTTTAGGAGTATTTCTGCTGCTGCCAGTTGTTGCACCTCTGTTGATGATGTGTCTCCCAGTCAGACCTGTGATTGTTCTTCAGGTGGGATCTCATTGAGAAGGTGCCTAGGTGTCAGCCCAGATTCCTTCCTGCACACATGCTTCTTACACAGACAACAGAGAGCAACATACTTAGATTTTGGATAATGAGTGAAGTATCTCCATACTGTGGACTTCATTCACTGCAGGGTTACTGAGAGGCTGCTACTACCACTACTGGGGCTAGATGTTACTGCAATTGTACTACTGCTAGGTGTCACAGGTGCTGCACTTCCAAGAGCAGAAGAGGCACTCATCAAAGCTAACGCTGTGGATGCTGATAACTAGGGATGGGTAAGCATTTTCACCTCAAACCATCATCAACAGATAATTACGTTTCCCCCCAGTGAATAATTTCCCATGAAAAGTCGAACAGGGAATTGTTTTTGGGTGGGGGAGGTTGTTGTCTGTCAGTGAATAAAAAAATAAATAAAACAATACAATAAAAAAACACAAGATTTTGTACAAAAGGGGTCTGAGGAGGGTGTTTGTGGCTGGAGTTTGGAGAAAAAATCAGTTGAACAGGGAATTTTCGGGAGGTTGTTTACTGGTATTGGGGGAAAGTGTAACGGTTTGTTTGACACACAGACACAGTAGGTTGGATAAAACACAATTTTATTGAACAATAAAAAAAGCAATAACTCTCACGGGTCCTGTAATATATACATAATATAGTACAGACACAAGACAGGTTATACAGAGGTAGACCCACACAGATCCAGTATACACAGATAGCCCAGAGATCAATATACTGACACAAGTCAGGCAGTTCTTGTGTGAGTCTCAGTTCAACAGTACTGAATGGGTTACTATTAGGCAGAGAGTTTTTACAGGCCCTAATAGTGCAAGGCCCTTTAAGAAGCTCAAACAAAGGTGAGAGCTCCAACTCGAGTAACGCCCAAGATAATGGAGACCAGACAATTGTGGACTGCCGTAGCAGTAACGGAGACTGAGCAACTTGAGCACTGCCTTAGCAGTAACGGAAACTGAGCAACTTGAGCACTGCCGTGGCAGTAATGGAAACTGAGCAACTTGAGCACTGCCGTAGCAGTAACGGAAACTGAGCAACTTGAGCACTGCCGTAGCAGCAACGGAGACTGAGCAACTGGAGCACTGCCGTAGCAGTAACGGAGACTAAGCGACTGGGCATTGCCGTAGCAGAAATGGAGACTGAGCAACTCGCCCTGAGAGGCACCCAACCGAGGACTGCATGGTAAGCAGTAGTGTTGAGCGAGCATGCTCGGCCGATGCTCGGATCGGCTCGAGCATCGCTCTGCTCGGCACATGGCGGTACTCGTACGAGTACCGCATGTGCTCGCCCGCCATGTTCGGGTCTCCTCCCCGCACGTTTTGCGGCTGCTGCGCAGCCAATAAACGTGCAGGGAGGCTCTGACATCAGTGTAATGCCAGCAGCCATGTTGGCTGCTGGCATTACACTGATTGGCTGGCCAGAACCCGTGGTCGGGTGCTGTATAGCACCTGACCAGCGAGTTCGGCTCAGTCTTAGCCAGGGAGAGATGAGGATAGGAAGGGAAAGTCAGTGTAGGGAGAAAAAAAGCAAATTTGTGAAAAAAAAAAGAACCAAAAGTCCTTTTTAGGACTACTGTGTGTGGGGGCAGCAGGTTATTTTGTGTGGGGGGAAAAAAACAAAAAAAAAAAATTTTCATATATTCTGTTTAGTGTGCAAAGTTGCAGATTAGAGCACATTCTGTTTAGTGTGCAAAGTTGCAGATTAGAGCACATTCTGTTTAGTGTGCAAAGTTGCAGATTAGAGCACATTCTGTTTAGTGTGCAAAGTTGCAGATTAGAGCACATTCTGTTAAGTCTTCAAACTAAAATATCAAAGTCACATATTCCATTCAGTGTGCTTCGCCGCAGTTTAGCAGCATATTCTGTGTACTGTGCACAGTTGCAGAATAGGAAGAAATACTGTTAAGTCTTCAAACTAAAATATCAAAGTCACATATTCCATTCAGTGTGCTTCGCCGCAGTTTAGCAGCCTATTCTGTGTACTCTGCACAGTTGCAGAATAGGAAGAAATACTGTTAAGTCTTCAAACTCAAATATCAAAGTCACATATTCCATTCAGTGTGCTTCGCCGCAGTTTAGCAGCCTATTCTGTGTACTCTGCACAGTTGCAGAATAGGAAGAAATACTGTTAAGTCTTCAAACTAAAATATCAAAGTCACATATTCCATTCAGTGTGCGTCACCACAGTTTAGCAGCATATTCTGTGTACTCTGCACAGTTGCAGAATAGGAAGAAATACTGTTAAGTCTTCAAACTCAAATATCAAAGTCACATATTCCATTCAGTGTGCTTCGCCGCAGTTTAGCAGCCTATTCTGTGTACTCTGCACAGATGCAGAATAGGAAGAAATACTGTTAAGTCTTCAAACTCAAATATCAAAGTCACATATTCCATTCAGTGTGCTTCGCCGCAGTTTAGCAGCCTATTCTGTGTACTCTGCACAGATGCAGAATAGGAAGAAATACTGTTAAGTCTTCAAACTCAAATATCAAAGTCACATATTCCATTCAGTGTGCTTCGCCGCAGTTTAGCAGCCTATTCTGTGTACTCTGCACAGTTGCAGAATAGGAAGAAATACTGTTAAGTCTTCAAACTCAAATATCAAAGTCACATATTCCATTCAGTGTGCTTCGCCGCAGTTTAGCAGCATATTCTGTGTACTCTGCACAGTTGCAGAATAGGAAGAAATACTGTTAAGTCTTCAAACTAAAATATCAAAGTCACATATTCCATTCAGTGTGCTTCGCCGCAGTTTAGCAGCCTATTCTGTGTACTCTGCACAGTTGCAGAATAGGAAGAAATACTGTTAAGTCTTCAAAGTAAAATATCAAAGTCACATATTCCATTCAGTGTGCTTCGCCGCAGTTTAGCAGCCTATTCTGTGTACTCTGCACAGTTGCAGAATAGGAAGAAATACTGTTAAGTCTTCAAACTAAAATATCAAAGTCACATATTCCATTCAGTGTGCTTCGCCGCAGTTTAGCAGCCTATTCTGTGTACTCTGCACAGTTGCAGAATAGGAAGAAATACTGTTAAGTCTTCAAACTCAAATATCAAAGTCACATATTCCGTGTAAGATGAAGAAGGCGGGTAAAAAGGGACGGGGAAGTGGACGTGATCCTGATAGTTCAGGGCGCGGGTCAGGACGCGGAGAAACTGTGCCTGGTGCCAGAGCACAAGAAAGAAAGACATCCACCATACCTAGCTTCATGTCTCATTTTACAGGGCGTCGCAGGACATCACTCTCGAGGTCCGACCACTGCGAACAGGTGGTCGGTTGGATGTCAGCTGATACTGCTTCCAGTCGGTTAAGCACCACCCTGTCTTCCATCAAGTCCACTCTCAGTAGCCAAGAGTCTGGTCAACATAATCCTCACTCTGATCATCCTTCCTCCCACCATAGACGGTCTGGTCAAAGAAGTGATCCCACACTGGGATATAGTGAGGAGCTCGTCTCATCACCAATCCTTCATTTGACCCTCTCTCCAAGCACTCTTGCAGAGGAACATGACATCTTATGCCCTGATTCACAACCTCTAGAGGGTACCCAATCACAAGAAGATGACAGATGTGAACGGCATTTAAGGTCAAAGGAAGTAGTGGATGATGATGATGATGAGACACAGTTGCCATTAAATCAACCACTATTACTGTCTCAAGACCTTGTTGAGGAGGATGTTATACAGTTGTCAATGACTGAGTATGTGGTGGGATCAAGACATGAGGAGGATGATCAGAGTGAGGAAGTGGAGGAGGACTTGGTGGACGATGAGGTGACTGACCCCACCTGGGAAGGTGTAGAGCCGAGCGATGATAGCAGTCCTGAGGGTGAGCCATCTGCAGCACCGCAACAGGCTGGAAGAGGCAGTGGTGTGGCTACAGAAAGAAGGCGGACCGCACCAAACCGGCCCGCAAATGTTCCACGGAGCACCCCCTTGCGTAAATCTACCTTGCCAAGGGGTAGGTGTTCCGCGGTATGGCGTTTTTTTAAGGAAAGTGCGGACGACAAAAGAATTGTAGTTTGCAACCTGTGCCACACCAGAATGAGCCGAGGCATGAACACTAGAAACCTCACCACCACCAGCATGATCCGACACATGGCATCCAAGCACCGTAATAAGTGGGAGGAACGCCTGGATCGCCCATCTGTGTCTGCAGGCCACACCACTGCCTCCTCTTCCCCTGTTTTCGGTGCCGGCCAATCGCCTGTCGAAGGCGCAGGCCCGCATACCTCCCGCCCTGCACCTGTACCATCTGAAGCACCATCAGCGACCACATCCACTTCCCTGTCCCAGCACAGCGTCCAAATGTCGTTACCCCAGGCATTTGAGCGCAAGCGAAAATACCCAGCCACCCACCCACAGGCCATAGCACTAACCTCACACCTTTCAAAATTACTGGCCATCGAAATGCTGCCATTTAGGCTTGTGGACACTGAGTCCTTCCGCAGCCTGATGGCAGCAGCTGTCCCTCGGTACGCGGTCCCCAGCCGCCACTACTTTTCCCGGTGTGCCATCCCCGCATTACACCACCATGTGTCCCGTAACATCACCCGTGCCCTGACCAACGCAGTTACTGGGAAGGTCCACTTAACGACTGACACATGGACAAGTGCTTGTGGCCAGGGACGCTACATTTCCCTGACGGCACACTGGGTGAATGTCGTGGAGGCTGGGAGCGACTCGGACCCTGGGATGGCACGGGTGCTACCCACGCCGAGGATTGCGGGCCCTACCTCCATCAGGGTTTCCGCCAGCACCTACGTTATTGGCTCCTCCTCCTCCGTTTCCACCTCCGAATTCTCTACACGCAGCGCCACTCCCCCATCAGCCAGTAGCTGGAAGCAGTGTAGCACTGCAGTGGGGAAGCGTCAACAGGCCGTGCTGAAGCTGATCTGCCTTGGGGACAAACAGCACACGGCCTAGGAGCTGTTGCAGGGGATTAGTCACCAGACCGAGCAGTGGCTCTCGCCACTCAACCTGCAACCAGGCATGGTTGTGTGTGATAATGGGCGTAACTTGGTGGCGGCTTTGGAGCTCGGCAAGCTCACACACGTACCATGCCTAGCGCATGTATTTAATTTAGTGGTTCAGCGATTTCTAAAAACCTACCCCAATGTGCATGATCACTTGACCAAGGTGCGCCGCGTGTGTGCACATTTCCGTAAGTCATCTACAGCTTCGGCCGGCCTGTTGAAGCTGCAGCAGCGCTTACAATTGCCAGCTCACCGGCTGCTGTGTGACGTGAGCACGCGCTGGAACTCCACCTTCCACATGTTGGCCCGGCTTTGTGAGCAGCAGAGGGCAGTAGTGGAGTACCAGCTGTTACACGGTCGTCGCCTCTCCGTTCAACTTCCTGTAATCAGAAGTGAGGAGTGGGAATGGATGTCAGACCTCTGTGAGGTTTTACGCAATTTTGAGGAATCGACACAGATGGTGAGCGGCGATAACGCTATTATCAGTGTAACCATCCCACTTCTGTGTCTACTGAAACGCTCGCTGCTCACAATTAAAACTGACGCTTTGCATGTGGAAGAGGTGGAAATGCGGGAGGAAGAGCTTACACAAGGTGATAGCCAGAGCACCCTCACTTCGTCTTCTCAGCGACAATTGGAGGAGGCGGAGGAGGAGGAGGAGGAGGAGGAAGACACGGTTGCCTCCGCTACAGAGGGTAGCCATGGAACTTTAGTTCCATCTCTTCAGCGTGGGTGGGCAGAAGAGGAGGAAGAGGATGAGGAGATTGAGAGTCATCCTCCTGGTGAGGACAGCGAAATCTTGACTGTTGGTACTCTGGCACACATGGCTGACTTTATGTTAGGCTGCCTTTCCCGTGACCCACGCGTTATACGCATTTTAGACAACACGGATTACTGGGTGTTCACCCTTCTGGACCCCCGCTACAAAGAGAATTTCTCATCTCTCATTCCTCCGGTGGAGAGGACAAGCAAAATGGTGCAATACCAGAAGGTTCTTGTCGAAAAATTGCTCCAAAATTTTCCATCTGACAACGCTGGCGGCAGAGTACGTGCTACCTTGGCCAACCGAGAAGGGGAGAAAAGGGGAGCACACAGCAGTTCCGACAAAGGCAGGGCAACACTCTCCAAGGCGTGGGACACCTTCATGACACCCCGCCAGCACCCTCACCCTGATGCGCAGCCTAGTGTCACAAGGAGGGAAAAGTTTTTGAAGATGGTGAAGGAGTACGTAGCAGACCGTGTCAGCGTCCTCAATGATCCCTCTGTGCCTTACAACTACTGGGTGTCCAAGCTGGACACGTGGTATGAACTGGCACTCTACGCCTTGGAGGTGCTGGCCTGCCCTGCCACCAGCGTTCTGTCTGAGCGGGTATTTAGTGCTGCTGGTGGCATCATAACAGATAAGCGTATCCGCCTTTCCACCGACAATGCTGATAGGTTGACACTTATAAAAGTGAACAAGGCCTGGATTTCCCCTGACTTCTCCACTCCACTGGAGGAAAGCCCCGGGGGAACATAAACTCACTTTATATATGTTATTTACAATGATGGGAATACTCTGTATTCCCATTCACCCCTTCCACCCAAAAAACGGGTATATGGTTGACTCTTAATCTTCTCATCCTCCTCCTCCTCTTCCATATGCCCTGTGATATAATTTTTATATAGGGCCAGCTCACCAGCGGGCCCTGTTTGACAATTTTTATATATGTCAGCTCACCAGCGGGCCTTCTCATATAATGTTTTATTGGGTCAGCTCTCTAGCGGGCCCTCTCATATAATGTTTTATAGCGTCAGCTCACTAGCGGGCCTTCGCATATAATGTTTAGGATGGTCAGCTCCGCAGCAGACCCTCACCCATAATGTTTTAGATGGTCGGCTCAGCGCACGTTTCCCTCTTAATCATGGCCCCAGTTCAGAAAAATCGAGGAAATTTTTGGGAGAATTTGCCTTTGCGCACGTTTCTCTCTTAATCATGGCCTCAGTTCAGAAAAATCTAGGAAATTTTTGGGAGAATTTGCCTCTGCGCACGTTTCCCTCTTAATCATGGCCTCACTTCAGAAAAATCGATGAAATTTTTTGCAGAATTTGCAGATGATATACAAGTAAATATACAGCAAATACTGTTTGGTAACAATTTTTCGCCTAAAGTCGTTTTTATTTTCCTTTTTGTGTGTTTTACGGTCAGTCTGTAAAAATGGCGTACTACGGGCGAAAGATCGTTCCCAGCAGCGATGTTGGAGTCCAAGATGCATCCAGACATCCTCCCTATGCTGTCCCTGAACCATTTCTGTGGTGTTTCCATCCTTTTCTGCCCTTTTCCTATGGACCAGGCACCCTCCCCTCATCAGAGCAGGGGGTGCCTGGTGTAATGCTCGAGTCCTCCCATTGACTTCAATGGGGCTCGGGTGCTCGGCCGAGCACTCGAGCCTCCGGGGGCGCTCGGTCAGAGCACCCGAACACCCGAGCATTGGGGTGCTCGCTCATCACTAGTAAGCAGATGAATGGGAATGTCACCTGGGCGACGCTGAGGCAACCGGGACCAATCTGCAGCGAGCTGTCCGGAGACAGAGAAGATCTTGACATTACCCTAACTGGAGACCGGCCAAGGCGTGCAGAGGAGGCACGTCAACACAGCAGCCCAGCCGGGCAGGATCCACACACATAGAGCAGGAATGTAGGCCAATCCGAGTCGGTACACCACTCAGGAACGTCAGCCGGGCCGGGTCAGTACACGGAGCAGGAACTTCAGCCAATCCAAGTTGGTACACAGAGCAGGAAGTCAGCTGGGCCAGGTCGGTACACAGAGCAGGAACGTCAGCCAATCCAGGTCGGTACACGGGCGGAGACGAGAAGCAGAATGGTCAGACAGTCCAGGTTGGTACACAGGCAGGAACAAGATGCAGAGTCGTCAGGCAGGCCGGGTCAATACACTGAGATCTCACAAATAACAGGAACAAGCGCTGGTACTGAAACACCACGAAAGGGCACTCGAATAGTGCCAGAACCCAGCATTTAAGGACAAATGCTGGACGGGACAATAACAGAGCAGCCAATAGCGTAAGCGGGTACCGTGATAGAAAGTTAATAAAAAATAAATAAGTAAAATAATAAATTGGTATATAATGTGACAGCGATGAGGACCCCCTGAGGCAGACTGACACTTGACAGGATAAAGTATTTTGTAGATGATTTGTAGGACTTAGACTTGTTTTTAGAGGCCCAAGCTATTAATTTGTAGGACTTAGACTTATAAGGGCACGATCCTTGAGAAAACATTGATTAGGAGTTGGAAGTTTTTAAAGAACAAACCCTGAGAAAGAAAATATCCTACTGGCCTAGTGCCAGAAGGTCATGTAGTGTTGTTCAGTGGCCACTGGCCATCATCAAATTCCCCTGCTGTAATTGTGGAATTTGCAACTGCTGTTCTTGCTGCTGCTACTGAGTTGTTCAACAACAGGATATTTTGGCAGCTCAAAGGGAGTGGGATCAACAACAGTAGTAACATGCGTGATGGATGATGAAAGTTCCACTTGGCACTGCTAGCTCCAGTGATATGCCTGAGGCAGTAGCAGCGCCATAATTAGCCCCCACAAGTTCAGGTATATATGGAGAAAAGAAAACATTGCCCAGTAATGCTTCTCCACCTGCCTCTCCTCCAAAATCATGGGTGTGTTGTTAAAATATAAATTTTTCCCTTAAAAGGAAGAATTGGGCCTCTCATCAGCAACTGCAATGTGTACAGTGTGTGTGATAAATAAAGGAAGGACTGAAAACAATGGGCACATCTGACCTCACATCAAACACCTGGCATGACTGTAGAACAACATGAAGCTTAGGGTTCCCAATGTGAAATCATCCCACCAGAAACCAAGTACTGCTGCTGTCACTATGCCCCTTGTCCACTCCCCGCTAAGATCACATGACAACCTGCAGACAGTATAATAATAATTATGAACTCTCCCTGCCACCAGATTAGCATATTCTACAGGATGGAATCTCCCCAGATGCCACTTTATGCCCTACTTATGATTATCCTACACCACACTTTCATGTGTGGTCAATGCACCACAAAGTGTGCACTAGGTGGATACGAACTGCCACATCATGACATCTACTGAATGGCTATCAACTGGTGGGGGGGTTAAAGATGAACGAGGTGAATCACCAGTAGTGACTCTAGCACAAAAAGGTGATGGCGAGCCAGGTGTTTCACTCGCATCGAACTTTCAGGGTCTGGCTGGGTTTCTCTATTCTTCCTTCTTATTGATCTCCGCCTCGCATCTTGTTGCCTTTGGGGAGAGTCAGGGGGGTAAAGCAACAGTGGTACCTGATTTCTTTGGTGGGGGTTTGGCTTTAACATGTTTCAAATAAATGTCATGGTGTCTGGGTTTCATATGTGCTATCAGGGCGGTTTTTTCCAAGGTGCGTTCCCTCCTTTAACCTTTTCACTGATTTATTACAAATTGTACACAGTGTCATCTCTGATGACTACACTGTGCCTGCACCAAGAGAAAAATTGTCCCACACCCAGGGTCTCGGGGGGGAGGGGAAAGGTGGAGAGGAATGGCCTCTTTCTTCTTCTACTCCATATTCCCCTTCACAGACTGAGTCAGAGGATAATGTTACTGCTGTTGCTGCTACTGACTACGAATCAGCACTGCAACTAGGACTAGGAATATTGCTGCTGGCAAGTGGAACCTGTCCTAGTCCCACATCACTGGACCCCATTCCCATTGTGTCCATGGTGGTCTGTGGCACACTAGCCTGCTCCTCAGCATCTTGCTGCCCTTGCAACTCAGCAGCAGCAGGGATTACAACAGCAACAAACTGCAAATTCCAAAAAGTTCACTGCTACTGGTGGTGGTGATGCCCATCCCAGTCTCCCATTCCTTCTCAGTTTGGGATAAAAAGGCCATGAATATCTCTTCCACCCTAGCTCCTCCACCCCCATCATCACCACCACCAATCCCTCCTTGCTGCTGTTGCTCTAATACAGAAGTTTCACCAGTTGTAGGTGATGAGAAATGTGACAGAGGATCCCCTAATGTCACACTTGCCATCTCTTGTTGAGCTGGAGAAGGCAGACTGGCAGCAGGCACAGGCAGCTGACCTGTGCTCATGGTGGTGCTGGTATTATTGCTGCTAGGTAACAATTCTGCCTTCTTCAGGATCATGTTCCATCTGGACAATGCTGTCTGGGTAAGGGGACTCCCAGGTTTAGGGGAATGTTGTGGGCTCTCTTGACAGTGAGTCTAGCTGTTCTACATTACTTTCCCTACCACCTCAGCACCAGCAGCAGAATTTACTGTGGTAAAGCTAGTCCCACCAGCTGCTTCGCCAGCTGCTCACTAGTAGTATGATGAGCACCCCCTCTCTCACTCCTAATACTCTAAGGGCTTGATTTAAAGGAGTGTCGTAAAACATGCGGTAGGGCCAAATTGACTACCGACCAACAGAATTGGTATTCAATGGCCCTACCAGCTAAAGACACAATGGACATTAGGCCACAGAAAAAGTATCTATCAGTGCCTGTCACACTATCAAGCACCGATCATTATCATCATCCATATCTTCCTTCTTTCTCTTCTTTCTCTTCCTCTTCCTCTAGTCCCTCTCTCGAAGCCTGATTGACTAGGATGTGAGTAACCACACATCCCAGCCAATGGCTGTGAGGGAATTTGAACAGAGACTGCCCATATAAAGAGGCAGTCTCTGTTCAAATTCCCTCGCAATGGAACGGGCATCGGCCCATAAGGTACTGGGGGGGGTCTGTGCTTATTCTGCCTTTCCCTGCCACCATGGCCACACACAGGCAACGAAAGAGAAAAATGACATCTATTTTAATTTTAAATATACTTTGCTATTTTTCTAGTCTTATGGGGAAATGTTTAATGGGTGTATATGTGGAAGACTTTTGGCCATGTTTTACTTTAATTACCCGCACATCTATGAGTATTTTAACCCTTTGAGCCCCAGAGAAGTATGCAATGCATTACTCTGCAATGCATAGATTACCCCTCTGGCACTCAAAGGGTTAAACTATGCATAGATGTGAAGCGTTTTTTTATGCAACATATATTTATATTTCAATTTTTTACAGGTACAAGATGTGAAGATGGAAGACAGAAGGACCAGAGGAAGAAAGAAGAAGGATGAAAGAAGAGAGAATAAGAAGAAAGAAGATGGACAGTAGCTGACCAGGGTGCTGAAGACCGCTGGACATCAGGATTAATGGTAAGTGTTACTTTTTATCGGCTATTGCTTTGTTACTTCCAAACATTAGAACTCATAGGTTTAATTCTACTAACTTCGGATACATTTTGGGTTTACTTTGGATGTATTGATATGGGGCTTAGGGCCTCATATCACTACATACACTAGAGACTTAGGGTTTTTTTAACTATGCTTTCTCATGCAATTCTTGAGTCCAGTGTTATAAGATGCTCTAAGGGACTCTATGCCCCAAAAAAACTGGGTCTAGAATTTCCCACATTAAAGTTGGTTCCTTAGCGCATCTTATCACCTAACACAGTCTTTTAAATTGCAGTGTAGAGTATGTACTATATTTAATGGGGGAAATGGCTGCTAGGTATAGTAGCCAATATGCTTAATTTTCTGCCAGCATTTCTTCATAGTACAGTTCTTTTAATTGCTTATTGGGCTTGACAAACTGCCACTGGATATATTTTTTGGCGTTGGACCTTTTTTAAATTGCTCACTGAGTCTGTAGCTGCTAGATCTTCTTAGAAGTAGTGGTAGGACTGCTTGGGGATGCCAAGTGTGACTTAGAGTCTCCTGCTGTCACACTTGGCATAATCTCCTCCTCCCCCCTCCTGAGAATCACAAGACACCTTGGCATGCTCATCACTGGCAGCAGGCTCAGCACCAGTAGCCGTCACAGGAAGGTGACCTGTCCTGTTCATACTACTACCCTAGTCTTCCTCTGCCCATAACACAAATTTCTCACAAATCCCCAGGGGTGAAATAGGGGGGCTGGCCATCATTGGGTCTGGTGAATCAGGGCATTCAGACTCTATAATGATGGTTGTGGTCACTTCCTCCTCCTCAGACTCACTGGATGCATAACGGTCCTTCCAGCTCCTCCTTTTATTAGTATTACAGTTGTCATAGTGATAGCAGTCACTATGGCCCTCTCCTGCCTCAATTTTGCAAAACAACTCACACCACAATAGCCTAGCATCCTCTCTCTTTCTCTCTGTCTCTGTAGCTGTTTGTATTGTGTTTCACTTCCTTGAAAATGTATGTTTTTATAGCTGAAAGGCGAAAAACATGTAATTGAACGGGTGAAAAGCTTGTAGCCATTGAAAAAAAGCAAAAAAATGTTGCCAATGGTCGAAAATGGCAAATATTTTAATTACTTTATTTAAAGTAGATTTACCCGTGAAAAACAGATAATCACATGGTTTTTGCAGATTTTTTCTCTGGAATACGACTGGACCTTTCGCTCACCCCTAGTCCTAGCTACTCAGTGCTAATAAAAGAATAATTGGTGTTGTAGAAGGAAGAAAAGTAGATAAAACTCCCATATTACTACTCTGCCTGTTTAAGTTAAGATTGAAGTTGCCATAGATTATGTGGGCTTACCATGAATAATCAAGAAAATTAAAGAAGGATATTGACCAGGCTTTGTAAAGTAAACATTGATTGTATTCACCAATCGTGTACAGTTTTATCAGGTTAAATTAAACATTGAGGGCCTTATATAGGTGGTAATCTTACTCTCTGTACTGTATATGCGTTTCTGCTCTGATCAGTTATATGGCCCCTCACATTCCCTCATCTGTAAATATTTTGGAGATTTGAACATCTACATTCCCTACTGAATGCAGGGCACATATCAACACACCAGCATTCATAGGGCAAAGACACCAACTAAGTCATTAAAATGTAGCCCCATCCCTGCATTCCCTAGATTTATATTGACATAAATTAATAAAAGGGATGGACGAGTAGGCTAATCTGTCAAACAAGATGATCTGCAGATCTGCATAGAAGATTCCACCCATAATATATGTTATTAATTAGTTAATTTATTTATTTATTGGAATACAACAGACAGGAGCAGTTTTAGGAATCTGTAATCTCCCTTGCTGGAGAGAAAATATGCTCATCTTCCCCCCTCACTGATATGAGACAACACAGTAGGGAAGGTAGCAGGGTAATGAATGAATCCCTTTCCCTCTATCTTTCTACCCTTTCCCCCTATCTTTCTACCATTTTCCACCCATGTGTCATTCTCTCCCATCCTCCTATTTCCCTTCCCAAACCTCACTCAATATTCTCTCTTTCGTATAATTTAGCCCCTCATGTCTACACCTTCCTATTTTATCTGTTTATCTCTGTTACCAATATTTATCTTTCCCCTTAACATGCCTCATCCCTTCTTCCTATTTTGTCCCCTCTTACATCAGCCCTAATTTCACTCCACCACATACCACCTTTCCGCACCCTCTCTGCTCATACCTCATTTACATCTTCCCAAGCCTCCGTTTCCCTCCCTTTACCCTCCTTCTCATTCCCAATCAGGGATTAACTACAGGAGGAGAAAAGGGTACAATTGTGTTCAGGCCCAGCTTCCAAGGGGCCCCATCTGCCCCAGGGTTTAAGAGTTTCTACTTATGCATATGTGAATATATTTTGCTTTAGGGAGCCCCAAAATATTTGCACCAGGGCCCTCCAATGACTAGTTACTCTACTGACCTCACCTAAAATCCCTTACTATCATACTTCAAGCAGTTAAAACTCCAACTGAAATCAATGGGGTGTTTAGTTTTTTCCCTATGATGCCTTTGCACCACTTTTGTCTTTGTCTACATTTGGCCCTCAAACTCCCATCTGCTCTACTCCTTCCTGCTTCCTCTTTCATTTTCCACTAGTCATTCCAGATGAAGCGTGGAATTCAAGTAAAATACATCATCCTGCATTGTCTTAGTTTTTACTATAGACCATATGTGTATAATTACTGCAACATAATGTCTGCATCTACTAGATAATTGCTTCTAGAATAGTTTGTGAAGGTTATTTTTTTTGCTTCACATGCATTTCCATTATGCAAACTGTTTCTGCATTAAATTTGCTAAAGGATTCCAAGGCCTCTTTCATTTTATAACATTTTCAGATACCTTCAATTTGCATCATTTGATAGGGTTCATATCGGATTTTGTAAGAATGTCTGATTAATAGGATTTGACTTGCACTTAGAATGATATTTAAAAAACGTGAAGTGCTCTTCTCAATGTGATTATGGAGGAGAAATGTAAGTATCTAGAAATAAAACAATGTCAAATCTTAGCCAAGCAAATTTCTAAAACCTTATTTAGGAGTCATGTTCCATATAACTAGGAGAAGTAGGTAGTACTGTGGTGATGGGAGCAAATAATTACTTGTGTAATAGCCAAATCAATAGTAATTAGTATGAGTTATGCTTGGATACTGTAAAATGTAGGGGCTTAATAAGTCCAGGGTCAATGTGTAACACTGAACCTATGGATCTGTCAAAATGCTGAAGGCAGTGTTTCTAAATCTTCTTTTGCTCTTTTTCTCAAGGCAACCCTAACACATATAATCCGAAATTTTAAGGGCACACTTAACATCTAGGGTATTTGTCAAAAGTATTTTGCGGCAAACGTTGTTGTTTTTTTACCCTATAAGTGTCAATGCATTGTATACCTCTGTGGCACTCAAAGAGTTAAATTGTATTAATATTCTCCTGGGAGATCAACAGTGGCAATGCAGAGAGGCACAAGATTTTTTTTTTTATTTAAACACTGGCAGCGGTGGTTGGTTGAGGCTATGTCCCCTGCCTCCTCCTCAACCAATTAGTGACGCCAACGGACAGTGAACCAGATTCACCTAGATTTAAAAAAAAAAAAAAAGCAAAGTAAGTAAAGTAAAGTAAGAATGCTTTCAAAAATAGACATGTGAATAGTTTATATTTATCAATGAACAAAACGATTATGAGTAAACATAAGAAAAATCTAAATCAAATTAATATTTGGTGTGACCACGCTTTTCCTTCAAAACAGCACCAATTGTTCTAGGTACACTTCCACAAAGTCAGGGATTTGGTAGGCATATAGTCAGGTGTAATATTAAACAATTATACCAAACAGGTGCTAATGATCAGCAATTTAATATATGGGTTCAAACACAATCTTTATCTGAAACAGAAACAGATGTGTAGGAGGAATAAACCTGGATGAGGAACAGCCAAACTCAGCTAACAAGGCTAGATTGCTGAAGACAGTTTAATGTCAAAAGTCAAACACCATGGCAAGACTGAGCACTAGGGGTGGGCGTAAATTGTGAAAAATTTCCCGCATTACTTTTTGCGAAAACTTGCCGATTTATCACTTTTTCCACTAAAGATTTCACCTTTCAGTCTATACAAAAAGTCCCCATTTTTTTAACACATTTTTAGCTATATTTCCTTTAGATACTACATTTCCCACTGTAATATTACTTCTTCTGAGGGCTGTAGTTTATAAATAAGTGTCTGAAAGTCAAAGTTGTGAGCTCTACAGCAACATTGCCTAGAAAAATGTGTTTGCACGCAGAATGCATTTGTCCTTTGCTCACAACACTAACTTCCTGCTTAAGTGACACTGGTACATTTTTATGATGATTTCAAGTAATAAAAAAAAAATAAAGTACAACTTTCAATGTGGCAGATGTGTATTGTAGTGGTGGTGGGGGACTGGCTTGGTGTGATTTGTATATGTATATAGTTATCACTATTGTCAAGCTTGCATCAAATCTCTATCATCCTTTATTATTGACACACATTATTTGTCACTCATAGCAGTGGCCCCAAGTGGGGTAGATGGTGGCAACCCTTCTTCACATACCTCCTCCACCTCCTCATCTGTGCTTCTGTAAATATATTTGTCCTGGCTTTGTCTGTCATACTCCTTTGCAGCACGAGCCATAGGTGTTATTTGGACTGAACTAACGTTTGGCACTGGCAGTAGCACACTCTCTGATATATAAATAACTTCACTACTTTTTTCTGCCCTAGAGATCTGGGAACTTTAAAGTGCTTCTGCTGCTGCTAGTTGTGGCACCTTTGGCCTGCTGATAGTGTCTCCCAGTCAGACCTGGGGTTGTGTTTCAGGTGGGATCTCATAGAGGAGGTGCCTAGGTGTGAGCCTGCTTTCCCTCTGCTCATGTGCTTTTTGCATAGACAACAGATAGCAACATGCTTAGCTTGAGGATCCTGAGTGAAGTATCTCCATACTATGGACTTCATGGAAGGAGGGGTTCCTGAGGTGGTGCTGCTGCTACTACTACTACTGGGGCTATATGTAAATGCAATTCTACTGCCACTACTACTAGGTGCAAAAGGTGCAGCACTTATAGCAGCAGCAGCAGCAGAGGCACTGGTCATATCTAACATTGTGGATGTTAATAACTTGTGTTGCTGTTTTTGGGTACTAAAACAGGTGTGTGTGGCTGAGTGGGACTTGGACTTTGAAGAGGTGTTGATGCTTATTATGACTGATAGGGTGACTGTGTTCTTTTTGACATTTGTGCTTGTCCAGGGTCAGACTTTTCAATGGCTTTCAAACAGTTTATAGACAGGCACAGTAATCCTTAAAAGTGGTGTAAGAGTCAGCTTTTGACTTTCTGCTAACCTTATAGCCCACTCATCATCCTCACTCACAACTTCATCTGTATCTGAACAAGAGAAGGATGCTGGAGGGATATATTCTAGATCTGCATCATCAGTCATCATAGGTCATCCTCAGCAGCATCAGCATCACCTGACAGTTCTTGTCCACTACTACCCTTACCCCTTTGAGTGCCAGACAGAGGAGTATTGGAACACATTGCTTTGCAATACATTCTGTACCCATCTGGCACTCAAAGGTATATTCCTCTAAGCTTTTGGAGATCTCAAACAATATCTTTTTACTTTTACTGAAACGAAGTTCCCTACTACTTTGAGGATTTGGTGCTTGTTTGTCTCATTACCTGATGCAGCAGGCGGTTCAGCTGCTACATCTTCCTCTACCATGCTATTTCCAGCATCATCAACACTTGAATGCGACTTGTTGTCATCTCCAGTCTTCTTCTTATATGGTTCTTTATTTTTGTCTATCCCTACAGAGCACAGCAACAAGACACAAGGTAGTTATATTGCATCAGCAAGGTCTTTCCAAGGCAGAAATTTCAAGGTATATAGGGGTTTCCATATGTGCTGACTAAGCTCTTTTGAAGATGCACAAAGAAACAGGAAAAGCTGAGGACTGTAGACGCAGTAGTCGACCAAGGAAACTTAGTGCAGCAGATGAAAGACACATCATGATTACTTCCCTTTTCAGTCGGAAGATGTCCAGCAGTGCCATCACCTCAGAACTGGCAGAAAACAGTGGAATCCTGGTATACCCATCTACTGTCTAAAAAAATCTTCATGGAAGTTTTGCGGCCAAAAAGTCATACCTCTGACATGGAAACTAGGCCAAGTGACTCAACTATGCAAGAAAACACAGGAACTGGGGTGCAGAACAATGGAAGCAGGTTCTCTGGACTGATGAGTCAAAATTTTAAATATTTGGCTGTAGCAGAAGGCAGTTTGTTTGCCAAAGGGCTGAAGAGCGGTACAAAAATGAGTGTCTGTAGGCAACAATGAAGCATGGTGGAGGTTCCTTGCAAGTTTGGGGCTGCATTTCTGCAAATGGAATTGGAGATTTGGTCAGAATTAATTATCTCCTCAAAGCTGAGAAGTACAGGCAGATACTTCCATCATGCAACACCATCAGGGAGACAACTGATTTGCCCCCAACTTATTCTGCAGCATGACAATGACCTCGAATATACAGCCAAAGTCATTAAGAAAGATCTTCAGAGTAAAGAAGAACAAGGAGTCCTGGAAGTGATAGTATGGCCCCCACAATCTGTCTGGGGTTACTTGAAGAGAGATGCAACTGAGGTCGTGGTTAGTTCTCCAAGATGTTTGGAACAACCTACCTGTCGAGTTCCTTAACAAACTGTGTGAAAGTGTACCTAAAAGAATTAATGCTGTTTTGAAGACAAAGGGTGGTAACACCAAATATTGATTTGATTTAGATTTTTCTTCTGTTCACTCAATATAATTTTGTTAATTGATAAAAATAAACTATTAACATAAATCAAAATGGAACAGCACTCTTGGTTCTTTCAACAATACAAAACTATTTATATATATATATATATATATATATATATATATATATATACAGGGCTCAAAATTTCCACTCGCCTACTCGCATTTTGCGAGTAGATATTTAGTGAGGGAAACTGAAGCCCTGTATTCAGTTTGAATATAAGCTTTCCCTGTAATCTCGCGGTGCTAGGGTGCTAGTGTCCCACCTCCTCCACTCTGCAGTTTGGCGACATCTCGCAAGGGGGCAGCGCCAATATGACAAGTTCCATCCTCCCGCATCATCACGCGCCCCTGCGGGCCGTGATGACATAACGACAGAGAAGAGGAAGAGGGCAGAGGCACCGGAAGAGAAGCGCTTGCTGCCAGCAGACTGATCGTTACTGTCTGTAAGCAAGCGCTTCTCTTCCGGTGCCTCTGCCCTCTTCCTCTTCTCTGTCTGTATGTCATCACGGCCCGCAGGGGCGCGTGATGATGCGGGCGGGCAGGAGGGATAAAGAGAGGTGCAAGGGGGGAGAAAGAAGTACAAGGTAGGAGAAAGAGACACAAGGGGGAGAAAGAAGTACAAGGGAGGAGAAAGAGACACATGGGGGAGAAAGAAGTACAAGGGAGGAGAAAGAGGCACATGGGGGAGAAAGAAGTACAAGGGAGGAGAAAGAGACACATGGGGGAGAAAGAAGTACAAGGGAGGAGAAAGAGACACATGGGGGGAGAAAGAAGTACAAGGTAGGAGAAAGAGACACAAGGGGGAGAAAGAAGTACAAGGGAGGAGAAAGAGACACAAGGGGGAGAAAGAAGTACAAGGTAGGAGAAAGAGACACAAGGGGGGAGAAAGAAGTACAAGGTAGGAGAAAGAGACACATGGGGGAGAAAGAAGTACAAGGGAGGAGAAAGAGACACATGGGGGAGAAAGAAGTACAAGGGAGGAGAAAGAGACACAAGGGGGAGAAAGAAGTACATGGGAGGAGAAAGAGACACATGGGGGAGAAAGAAGTACAAGGGAGGAGAAAGAGACACATGGGGGAGAAAGAAGTACAAGGAAGGAGAAAGAGGCACATGGGGCAGAAAGAAGTACAAGGGAGGAGAAAGAGACACATGGGGGAGAAAGAAGTACAAGGGAGGAGAAAGAGACACATGGGGGGAGAAAGAAGTACAAGGTAGGAGAAAGAGACACAAGGGGGAGAAAGAAGTACAAGGGAGGAGAAAGAGACACAAGGGGGAGAAAGAAGTACAAGGGAGGAGAAAGAGACACATGGGGGAGAAAGAAGTACAAGGGAGGAGAAAGAGACACATGGGGGAGAAAGAAGTACAAGGAAGGAGAAAGAGACACATGGGGGAGAAAGTACAAGGGAGGAGAAAGAGACACATGGGGGAGAAGGTACATGGGGAGAAAGGGAGATACAAGGGGGAGAAAGTACATGGGGGAGAAAGAAAAGGTACATGGGGGAGAAAGAAGAGGCACATGGGGCAGAAAGAAGTACATGGGGGAGAAAAAGAGGCACAAAGGGGAGACAGAAGTACAAGGGGGAGAAAGAGAGGGACAAGGGGGAGAAAGAAGAAGTACATGGGGTAGAAAGAAGAAGTACATGGGGGAGAAAGAGAGGCACAAGGGGGAGAAAGAGGAAGTACATGGGGGAGAAAGGAGAAGTACATGGGTGAGAAAGAGGCACATGGGGGAGAAAGAGAGGCGCAAAGGGGAGAAAGAGAGGCGCAAAGGGGAGAAAGAGGCACATGGGGGAGAAAGAAGTACATGGGTGGGAGAAAGAAGAAGTACATGGGGGAGAAAGGAGAAGTACATGGGGGAGAAAGAGGCACATGGGGGAGAAAGAGAGGCGCAAAGGGGAGAAAGAAGAACCTGATATGGGTGGAGTTAAAGGCGGGGACATGGGTGGAGTTAAAGGTGGGGCTATGGGTGGGGCTAGGAGTGGAAACTGGTGGCGAGTAACTTTACAGGCCTGGCTAGTAGCTCAGGACTTGAAATTTTGAGCCCTGTATATATATATATATATATATATATATATATATATATATATATATATATATATAAAACAAACAAACAAAACACAAAACTAGGGAGAGCACCATCTAATCACGTACCAATTTGCAATTTATTAAAATATAAAAACATACAACAATATTAATGATGTCAATAATACAAAAGCTCTACATTATCATATACTAATATTGTAAATAAAATATGCTCCGGAGCTCTATGTATCAATATAGTATCTAAAGATCCCTAATAGATATTAAAAGTTCTCAAGACTGGATGTACTCTATAGCCGGTGAATTGAGAATATCAGATTCAAATAGTGGGGTACGGAAGATCGTCACACTCTTATTTCCAAGTACCTCGTAATACTCACTCCCAATGATTTTCAATATACAAATGTGTTCGGGTGCGACTCGTAATTCAGAGGGCAGGTAAACGGTTTGTTACTAATGAACTCTCAATCTCAAGGCACTTGATAATGATAACACAAGACAGGATTTACCTTGGGTCCATAGCTCATCAGCAGCCGCTATTCATCCATACGGCAGTCCCAATCTCCTTAATAGGATAGCATGGAAAATATATATCCAAACACCTGTTTATAAATCTGCACCCAAAACTGCCACTTTCAGTGCGTGCAAACTTCTTCTCGAGTTCCCCTTCCACACCTAGACCTCCCGTCTTCTCCTTACTCCGTAACTCCCTATCGCGGTGCCCGTGCTTTCCCTGTCAGTCTCTGTGTGTTGCACTCCTATTGGCTGAGCTTGGTTTGGCCCGCCCAGTATGGCCTTTTTATACTGGGCTCTGGCACCTGTCTGGTGCCCTTTTGTGGTGTTCCTGTACCAGTGCTGACTTGAGTTGCTGTGTTCCAGTGTACCGATTTGGCCCGTTTGACTACTCCGCTTCTAGTTCCTACTTCGTGATCCGACCCGGCCTGACTGACGTTCCTGCTCCGTGACCTGACCCGGCTTGTCTGACGTTACTGCTCCATGATTCGACCCGGTCTGGCTGACGTTCCTGCTCCGTGACCTGACCCGGCTTGTCTGACGTTTCTGTTTCGTGATCCGGCCCAGCTCTCCAGTTCCTGCTTCATTGTGTCGCTGGGCGACATTATTACTTCCGCCTAGTCTGGGCCTACCAGACAGTGTGTCACTGTTGCCTCCGTTACTGCTCCGGCAGTGTACATTCCGCTGAGCTTCCCGTTAACTGTTGCAGAGCTACTGTTGCCTCCGTTACTGCTGAGCCTTCCGTTAACTCTTGCAGAGCTACTGTTGCCTCCGTTACTGCTACGAGCCTTTCGTTAACTCTTGCAGAGCTACTGTGGCCTCCGTTACTGCTCCGGTAGTGTGCCCGTGGTTGCGTTTCCTCTCAGCTCTTGCAAAGTACTGTTGCCTCCATTACTGCACCGGCAGGGTGCCATTGGCTCTATCCAATTCAGCTCATGCAGAGTACTGTTGCCTCCATTACTGCACCGGTAGGGTGCCCGTGGCTCTATTCCGTACAGCTCTTGCAGAGTGTTGTGTGTCCTCCGTCACTGCTACGGCAGGGGGTATAAGTCTCAGCTCTGCTCCAGCAGATCCAAGTGCTTTGTCTCCATTCTAGCACTACAGTCTCCTTATCGCTGTTCTTCCATCATACTGGGCGTTACTGAACACACCACATCAGAGACTGATTATATCAATTGGACTTTAACCCATGCTGTGCTGAGTTCTCCTTGTCATGCATGACCTGTGACAGTATATGTACACTCTCTTACTGTTATACTGGGCCTGTGTAGGCATAAGTCTAAGTCCTATATTACACCTGTCTATTCTACTGTGATACACTATAGCCCGCTAAGGGTATTTTCATTGTGTTTTTTAATAAAACTGTGCTTTATCCTAACCTACTGTGTCTGAGTGTTGAACAAACCGTTACACTCCCGTTACTCGCACCGGTGAACTTGTTCCAATGACACACTGTATCCTGTCATATCTTTATTCTCAAATTCTTCTCTAGAGTTAGTATATCCTCCAACTTGATTCTGGGATCTTATTATAGCGCTAAATACTCTTAGGAGAATTTTCCTTATGACTTCTCCAACATGTTTCGTACCCTCTCGGCACTTTTTCAAGAAATATAGAGCACATCCAGTCTTGAGAACTTTTAATATCTATTAGGGATCTTTAGATACTATATTGATACATAGAGCTCCGGAGCATATTTTATTTACAATATTAGTATATGATAATATAGAGCTTTTGTATTATTGACATCATTAATATTGTTGTATGTTTTTATATTTTAATAAATTGCAAATTGGTACGTGATTAGACGGTGCTCTCCCTAGTTTTGTGTTTTGTTTGTTTGTTATTTATTAGACTCTGTCCACTGAGGAGTCTGGGATAGAAGCACTCTCTATACACGTTTATTTTGTATGCAGTTTTATATGTATATTTTATAAGTTTAATTTATTATACAGAATCAATCAATAGACACTTTGGGTGCCGTGATCACACATTGGGTGTATTGGATATAGAGAGAAAAAAAAAAATAATATATATATATATATATATATATATATATATATATATAAAACTGGCAAATGCATGTTGGGCACTTACCTCTACAGTGCTGGATGTAGATGGCAGTGAGCCTCGCTGCAGCGATCTTCACAATAGTGGGTTCGCCCCCCTGGCCACTCATAGCAAATTGCCCCATGGTGATTCACTAGGTGTGGGTGATCTCCACCCCCTGCTTCCCTGGGGTGGGATGGATATATTTATAAATATATATATGTATATACTATTATTAAATGCCGCAACCAGAATGAGAAAGAGTATACAGAACATAACAGCTTCCACACACATATATTTATATATTTGAATCTCAAAATTCTTTTTTGTCAAAGTCTTCCTATAAAAATACTGGCAGCCAAGGATCTGTCCACGGCACCATGGTTGTCTAAGGTCAAGAGAAAAAGTGAAGGGATTATGGAGCAATCCAATTGCATTACACATTTCAATTGATTTAAATTTTTCGAGTGATTTTAAGCCCTTGAGTGCTAGAGAAGACTCCAATGCATTCTGGTATGAAATGTGTTACAATCCTCATTTAAATAAAAGGGAATTTTTAGTTTTCCCCTATTTGAAAAATTAGTCTGCCCCAGAATTCTTCATTTTTATTTTGAACATGTGACCACAAGTCAGTCAAACTTGTGTACTAAGGAAAACTGGAGCAGTTCTGATGCAAACCAGCTGCACCCTGAGCAAACATGAAAAGTTGAATTCATTTAAATGAATATTTTAACCCCCTGCATGTGAAGCAGTGCATTGGAGACTCATCTATTATTCTAGGATTTAAAAGTACCTTTTAAATCAATAGAAATCTTGAGAATTAGTATTTGCTTAGTAAGGTACAACTGGTAGGGTCCTGAACGCTTTTTGTTTGTACATCAGCTTCACCAATTAACTAATGTGTGCTTAAGGAAACAGGTCAACTTAAAAATCTGAATTGCTCACACTGTTTTAAATAGTGTGTATTCCTAGCCAGCATTTGAAAATTCTGTGATTACACCTTCCTTTTCCTAAGGCTATACATGACCATTTGACCCCTGTTCGTATATGCAAGCCTCTAATGAGCGATAAATGCAATTAATGGCACAATTAGGGTAAACTGACAACTGGGAATGAGTCTCTGTGAAAGAAAAATAGAGGGTCCTAAACTAAGATAGATTATCTGTTCTAATGTTTAGATATTTGAAAGGTCAGTAATCAAATCTGGCCTAATGACCACTCATGCCTGCCTGCGCACTGTAACAATTCAGTAACATCTAAGCACAGACTCATCAGTGAGGCTAGGTAGGAAATCTTAGAGAATGATGCTGTTGAACAGTGAAGGTTCCAGTGGTGCCCTTGCTAACGCCAAAGCCAGGTGTAAGATGCTGACAGCAAGGTCAGATTATCTGGCCCCAGTTGAGCTGGGGTCAGACCAGAATGAACATGCCTGTAGCTAGAGAACTGAGGAGTCTTAGCTGCAGCTATAAAAGTCTGTAAAAGTCTCTGATAAGGGTCTTGGGAGATGACTCACAGAAGTACAATCAGTAGATGGATGCAGATGAAGGAAGGGTATCTGAGACACGAGTAGGCTGGCAGCTGTATTAGGAACTGAAGAGGGAAACTGGCAAGCAGGAATAGAGCAGAGGTTCTGTTAAAAGGCAGCATCGACAATGAGTCAGCAAGAAGCTGTAGGCTGGATAGCATGACAGAAAGATTCCCACTGATATCTGGCAATACAACTCTGATGCTAGACTACAGGCAGTCTGAGAAGTAGAAGCAAAAACAAATGCTGTTCACAGAGATACCAGTGTAAGCTGCCAGTAAACCAATGGTTTAGAACTGACCTGGGTGACTGATTCATTGATGGCAGCGCAGCGCTGCACTTTCTAAGAATGACCCTGTGACAGGGTTCATTCATTCAAGTGCTTGTACTACAGTTGCTTATACAGCCACTCCAGTACAAAGGAAGGCAGAAAATGTCTTCAGGGTCACCACATGGATAGATGATCCATGATAGGGGGGATATCAGGAGGGATCCTAGTGTGTCACAGTGCCTTACATCGGGCTGCGCAATTCGGCCGGGAGCAGGGTTCTGGACTGTTGCTCTGGCGTCACTAACCACATCCCTCTCTGTCTGCGGCCTGGTTGCATCTGTTTCATTGTTACTGGCATCATGAATCAGGCACTTGCCTGGATGCCTGTTATAGGGCCAGCCCTGGGGGACC
Source organism: Rhinophrynus dorsalis (assembly GCA_037306005.1). Classification (NCBI taxonomy): domain Eukaryota; kingdom Metazoa; phylum Chordata; class Amphibia; order Anura; family Rhinophrynidae; genus Rhinophrynus; species Rhinophrynus dorsalis. The sequence continues at coordinate 194,188,450 of CM074722.1, read as the reverse complement.
TAATTGATCCTGCCTTCTCCTAATCCTTTATAAACCTCTATGGGCATGTGTATCAGTTACCCTTATAATTTTGTTATGAGCAGTTCTAGTTCCAGTTGTTCCTGTATCCTGTGTATGACCCGGCTTGTCTAACTATTCATTCTGGTGCTGACCTGTGGCTCTGTCTGACCATTCTCTCTGTGTGCTCCATTTGTCTTGACATCCAATCTGGTGCAGACCTGTGGCTCTGGCTGACTACCAGCTCCGTGTATGACCCTGGCTTGTCTGACTCTCCATTCTGGTGCGGACCTGGGGCTCTGTCCAGCTATCCTCCCAGTGTAGCTTACTCCTAGTGGACATCCTATCTGGTGCAGACCTGTGGCTCTGGCTGACTACTCGCTCTGTGTATGAACCTGGCTAATCTGACTATCCTAGCTGGTGCTGACCTGTGGATCTGTCTGTTTACTCCCCCAGTGGCTCTGTTACCTACAGACACCCATCCTGCTGCAGACCTGGGGCTCTGGCAGACTCCGGCCTTACTGACTGCAGGCGTGAGTCAGTAGTCTCCATTGTTGCCATCCTTATTGGAGACGAGCTCTTCCAGACTGTCTTCTGGCGTGAGTCACTAGTCTCCTCTGTTGCCCCTTACAGGAGATTGTAGGTTCAGTGTTGCGTTCTCTTCGATTCCTGAGACTACCAGCTGGCTTCGGCATAGTCTCCAGCATTGTGGTTGACCCGTCAGCAGGCTCCTATTGCTGATAGAGTCTCTAGCCTTTCCAGTCACCCTCTGCTTGTACTATAATACTTACTTGCATTTGCTTATTATTATTATTATTACTATTATTAATAAAGGTCTTCTTAACTATACCATCTGACTCCTTGTTTTGTTTTGCTAACCATAACATGGTGTCCCCCTTGAGGTCTGAAATTAATATTCATGCATAAAATGTACATATAACCTATGTTAAACATAGGTTATATGCTCTTTATTTAAAAAGTCGCCACATGGATCAGCTATCCAGAAGGATAGATGATCCATATTAGGGGTGTGTCAGGAGGGGTTCTGGTGCCCCTCTCAAGGTCTGAATTATATTTTTAAACTAATATAGCAATACACATTGTAAGAAAGCCCATATAACATATGTTATATGGGCTTTATTAAAAATGCAGGGAATTGTTGCCTGCATTGATCATCTATCCTTCTGGATAGGTGATCAATGCTAAGGAGGTGTCAGAAGGGATCCTGAAGCCCCCTTTGAGGTCTGAACTTTTTTAAACATATAATTAAAAAATATACATTTCATACATATATACAGACAAGGTATATAGCCATACACCTTGCCTATAAACCCTATGAGTACCAGAGGGGTAGTAAACACATTGCAAGGGCATGTCAAAAAACACTGGAGAAGAACAATGTTGAATTTGGAGAAAGAAAGTCATGGGAGCACTGTAAGTCGAATTTTAAAGGGGGGGTTAAAATGTCGAATGTGAACAATATTTGTTGAATTAAAATAGTGAAAGAAAGCACTGTAATTCGAATTTCAAAGGGGGGCAAATATGTTGAAGGGGGACAGTCTATGTCAGATTTCTATGCCTTATACTGTCTTCTGCACTGCTTTTTTTCGAACGATGGTTTTGAAACCGTAGTTGTGGCTTCTACACATCAACTCTGAGGCGCAGGATTACCGAATAGAATAGTAGAATAATAATAGTATAATAATAATAGAATTGCCCAAGGATGGTTATAAAGTACATTAAATAAGTAATGAACATTAATTGTGATCGGCTATAGTTGCAAAAAAAAAAAAAAAAGGATGCTTTGCAATAAGTTGGAAACCTCTCTATCATCCAAAAGTTTATGGTGGAATAGTGTAAGTAGACACCTTTCCATCATCCAAGAGTTTAGGTTAGAACAATCTAAGTATATAAGAATAAAGAGAGATATGCGCTAAGACAAAAAAAGGATGTGGGTTTTTTTTGGAGTGTTTGATATATAGGGACAAACTGAGATTTGCAGGGGAAGCCACTGTGGCCCCTGGGTCAGCTGCTGCCCATCACCTCAATTGCCTTGTCTTGTGATATAATATTCTGTGCCATACTTTGTGATTTTACTGAAAACAAGCAGGAACATAAGTGGGTCAGTACTGTGAATGTTCCCCAACGTCCCCCAATTACTTATTAATTCTCCTGGGCCAAGATTATACAAACTAGCCCAGTAGAGTAGCACATATAGGGCACAGGTGGTAAATCTAAGTCTCTTCAGCTTATGTTACATTACAGATGTCAATGGATGACTAAAGATGATAGGAGAAATATAGTTAAAGGGTGGTATCTTGCTAGCCAAAGAAAAAAGCAGGATACTGGTATAGTAAAAATGATTCTTTATTGGCTTAATGGCTCTAGAATGCAAGCTTTCAGGACGTCAGGTACTCAATCAAATTCACACCAGTAAAAAAAAGTACAGTCGCTAGTTTGAAGTCACAGTCAGGTACGCAATTACTTGCCCTGTGACACACTACAGAACGGAAAAAAAAGCACTATGTGGTTTATGATCATTGGAAACAATGAGAATGTTTTTGAATTCACAATTCAATTACATGTGGTGGCTAGTAACATGTTAAGGGACTTTTATCTCAAAAAACAAATGTTGAAAAGATTTGGTGATTAATTCCCTATCGTATGTGCCTAATCAACAAGGTGTAAGTGAAATTTAAAAAAAAAACAGACAAAATGCTAAATTAGGGATCCCTTCACAAATGACCAACAGATGTATTTATATGGGGCTCTAAGCCCCTATCAATGCATCCAAGGATCCAAAAACAGTGAACAGAAAAAAACTAGCCCTTTGAGTGCCAGTGGGGTATGCAATGCATTGCATAGCGTTGCATACCTCACTTGTAATCAAAGAGTTAATCCTAATAAAGGTAACACCAACTCATGATCTTTGCATACTTACCTGGATGTCCAGCAGGGTCTCCTACACCCTGGTTTTCCTCTTCCTTCTTCTTTTTTTTTATCTTCTTCTTATTACATAAGCTTGTTGACGCCTATAAAAAAGTTATTAAAATCCAGAAATCCGGGGAGAGTGGATTGCTTTCGGACTATTTGGAACCCGTGGATGGTGTGGAGTGGTCGGGCTCCCTTGGGATGAGAGACTATTTTCATTCTTCTTTACTTCTTTCTCTTCTCTGGACCTAATCTTCTTATCAGCAGACTATACCCATCTCTAGGCATGCTTATCCCTTGTGGTTTCTCTTTTTTTTTTTTTTTTTATCTCTTCTTCTCCCTATCACTGCACTGTCATGAGCCAGGGGGGCGTTGACCGTCGGGACGTACATTACGGCCACTCTGACCAATTTTCCTACTATTATGTTCAATTTCAATCCTGCTTGTTATATTAGTAAATAACGATACTTTTACAAAATAGTTATTTCTCTTTAGATAATAATGTTTCACATTGCTTTACAACTGGCACATATGTACTATGCAACATACAGCTTTTAGCTTATTGACTGGACTATGGATACATTTCTTCTTCTTCAACTAATGGACCTTATGTTTAAGTTTTATTACTCAATGTTTAATATAGACATGTCTTTATGGAACTGTACTTCTACTTTGTATTTGCATTATGTTCAGTCATGTGTTGGAAACTTTACTTCAATAAAGCTTTATAAACATCAAAAAAAAAAAAAAAAAAAAAAAAAATCCAGAAATCCATGCAGGTACCAGCGGTGGCGGCAGAAGAACAGAAGAAAATGCCCTCCTCCTCTCCTCCTTATACCTTTCGGGCAGTTGCCCGATGCTAACTGAGCGAAATTTGAACAGGGACTGCCTTTTATATGGCCAGTCCCTGTTCAAATTTTCATCCCACCTCCCACAAAATGTGCCTACAGTAACCTAACCTCAAAGCAAATCAGCTTTTAGCTCATTTTGTCATTCCTCAAGCTAGAATCTGATTGGCTGGGAGGTGTGGTTACTGCTGGGAGCATTCCATGCCCTGCGTATCTCCACCTCCCAGCCAATTGGAGGGTGAGAAGAAAATTTGAACCGGGACTGGCCATATATAAGGCAAAGGCCCAAAAGGTATAAGGAGGGGATCTTTGTCTTCTGTTCTTCCATCACCACCGCGTGGTGCGCTGCAACAAGTATATGTAATAAGAAGACAGACGAACACAGATGGAGAAGATGACAGATAAAGACGATAGAAGATAAAAGAAGACATATGAAGAAAAGATGATAGAAGCTTAATGAAGAAGAAGGAAAGAGGAAGATCAGTGTGCAGGAGGTCCCCGCTGGATGTCAGATATCCAGGTAAGCATTGAAGCTATGGGATATCATGTTAGGAATAGTGTAGGTCCAAGGGGAGGGTTAGTGTTTCAGGGGGTGACTGTCACGGTTTGGCTAATCTGCTGTTGTATACTAGCTGCCTTTCCTTCCCTGGGTCAGGCTGACTGAGCTGATGATTAACAAACTGCCTCTGCCTCTCTGTTTCCATGGTTACTCACCTGACTTTCATCAACCAACCCCTTCCAGGCTATTTAAAGCAGCTAGGCTCACATCCTCTTTTTCCTTGTGTTGTCTCTGGCTGCAAGTGCGTTCTCCTGTGCTCCTGATTATCCATGCATGACCTTGCTTCCTCTGACGTCCCTTTTGGTTCATGACATTGCTGACCTCCATATTCCTGACCCCGGCTTGTCTCAGTACCCGTCTTTGTTCCTGACCCTGTCTTGTCTTTTGGTTTATGCTCCTGGATCACAATTTAGCTTTGTTTGCTTTTTTTTGCACTTCACATTTTTGTGTCTGTCTGGTTCCTGGTCCCTAACATTACACAAGTTCCATGAACCCAGAATGCACAGGCAATCTACTGAAAGTTTTTACTAGGCTGGACCAGTTAGATCAGTGCTTGGACCAGTTTGCGTTAGCCATCCAGACTTTGTTGCTCCGTACGGTACATCTGGCTCCACCACCTCAGCAACCCCTGGCACAGGCTGTCCCTATAGCTGCTGACACTTCCGCTCCGGCTGCTACTGGTAATTCCAAAGTTGCTAGAGGCATGACCGGGTCCACCCCGCTTCCCCAGCATTATGGGGGCAATCCAAATCAGTGCAGAGGTTTCCTGAACCAGGCTGGTCTCTATCTGGAGATGGTACTTCAGGACTTCCCGTCTGATAGGAGTAAGGTGCACTTTGTGATTTCCTTACTCTCTGACAGGGCCTTGGCATGGGCTAATCCAGATACAGAAACCTGTAGTACACAATTAACCCTTAGTTTGTGGCATCCTTTAAAAGGGTATTTGATGTACCAGTCCACTCCACTTCGCCTGCCAAACAACTAATGTCCATCCAGCAGGGTACAAGGCGAGTTTCTGATTATGCCATCAAGTTTCGTACCCTAGCAGCTGAGGTTGGTTGGAATAATGAGGTTCTTGTGGCTGCTTTCTCTAATGGGCTCTCTGATATGATTAAAGACAAGATTGCAGCCTGGGACTGGCAGTGACTATTATCAGTATTACTACATCTATATAATTTATTCCCTAGGCTCCAGTAGAGTCTCTTTGTAGTTGGCTAAGTGATAGAAGCAAGATCTATTACCTTTTTGATGTTCCAGTGAATTTTAGTGTTTAGCCAGAGATGGCTAAGTCTGTAGAATGTATGGGATAAGCCTCTAAGCAATGAGTTGAACAGCCCCCTGGCACCCAAAGGGCTCCAAAATATGTGTATTGTGTGGGATAGTGTGACATAAATTCCTTGTCATGGTTCAGGCCACTGTTCAGAGTGTTACACTTGGTCATCAGTTTATACTACCAGATCTTTCTGTCTCTCTGTGTCGTAAAAATAATAGATTTGTAGGCAGTGCACACAGATCTAATCATGTGGATGGAATTTATATTCCAGGTTAGGAGAACAAGAAGAAGAAATCTTAATCCAAGTACCTTTTAATCATGTCTTCAACCTGCGAGAAATGAAAGGATATTTGAAAACATATGTGATTAAACTGTGTTTTATTCTTGATAAGAATATGAAGAAATATAGACATTGGCACATATCATTATTCAATCAAATATAATATGTGCATCATGTAACTTCTTTAACAGACTCATAGCCCCAGGCTTCTCAGAGGGAGGTTGAAACAACCAAGTGCTACATATGTGCCTGCCTGCTTCTCCTGGTTTAATAAAGGTTTACTCAATTTAACCCCTTGGATGTAGAAATGCACTCTAGTATCCAAGGTGTTAACACAATTTCAGCATCAGTTAGACTTCAAATGCACAAAATAAAAAATAGAAGTAACTAAAGAGAGAGAGCTCCCAGTTATTCTGCAGTAAACCTAAGTATCTACAGATAGAAGAAGACTGGACATCATTTGCACCTAAGGGTTGTATGTTCAAAAGAAAGGGGAGGGCAATAGGAAAAAACATTTTCACTACAGGACCTCCATTCAATTGTCTCCATTCAAAAAACAAACAAACAGCTGATGGTAATTTTTCTAGCACAGTGAGCCAATTAAATACCTTTACTGTGAAAAATTACTGCATGAAATTAAAGCATCTCGGATGCTAAAACTTGCACCCATTGATAGTAATTAAAAAGAGTTTGAATTTCCAATTCAATTCCATTCATTAAGCAGTAACATGCGTTAAGGGACACTATCTCCAGAAATCTGCACCTACTCTTTCTTGGTGTAGAGTCCCCTAACGTATGTTTTAAGCTGCTGACACTGTAATTGAAAAAACCTGAAAAAACCTAAATGACCAATGGATGTAATGATATGGAGCCTTAAACCCCATAGCAATACATCCAAAGTACTGAAAAAATGTGTGTAATGTCAGGAAAATTAAAACTATGAGTGCCGGTGAGGTATGCAACACATTGCAGAGCATTGCATACCCCTCTGGCACTCACAGGGTTAATATTAACAACATCCCCTCAAAATAAACACTTATCTTTAATTCTGATGTTCAGCGGTGTCTTCAGCACCCTGGTCAGCTACTGTCCTTCTTTAAAGTGGATCTCTCACATATACAAAAGTAATACTCATTCATTAGAGCATTTAGCGAAAAAGTTGAACACGTTATTACGTTTTTTTAAAAAAAACATTATCTGCACAAAAATTAATGTTTTAAAAGTGCCCAGCAGCCTACTTCCGGATTGCCGAAGCTTGCCACACAGAAGCTGTTTCCGTCCCACTACCCAGCATCCTCCGATGACAGAGTCTGTCTGTCTCTAAGCTGGAGTGATCTCATTGGCAGAGATCAATATCTGTGTAAGAGGTTCCATAAGTAAGATAAACAAAGGGAAAAGAGGGCAGCCCTGTCTAGTACCATTGTGAATCCAGAAGCTATCAGACAGAGTGCCATTCAACCTGACCTTAGCATTGGGGTTAGTATATAAAGCAAATACATTATGTAAGACGTGAGAACCAAAACCAAATGCAGTAAGTGTATGGGACAGAAAAGGCCAGCTAACTCAGCTGAATGCCTTTTCAGCATCTGTTGCTATAAAAGCTGCAGGAACAGAGCTAGAAGACAGAAAGTGGAGAATGTTCAGAATTTTACGAGTATTGTCTCTGACCTCGCAGCCAGGAATAAAGCCAGCTTAGTCAAGATGCAATAAAGATGGGAGCAGTGACTTAAGACGTTCAGTAAGAATTTTAGCAAACAACTTTACGTCTAGATTGAGGAGAGATATCGTTCTGTAGTTTTCTCAAGTCTGTATGTCCTTCCCAGGTTTAGAGAGAACAGCAATATGGGCTTCTGATAAGATGGAATGGTCTGCGATTTCATCAGGGAGAAAACAAAACACATTATTTAAAAGGGGAGCTATAAGATTAGAGAACGATTTGTAAAAAGTCCTGAAATATCTGGACTGTGACCCTTACCAGAAGGTATGGAACTGATAGCTCTCCCAACCTCCAATGGTGATATAGGTTGTTCCAAGTCTCTGGAGACAGACTGAGAAATTTGAGGGAGATAGGCAGAAGTAAGGTACTTCGTAAGGCGAGATTGGAGCATGGAAGGGGTGAGAGAGGAAGGAGGTAAAGTATATAAATCTTTATTGAAATTATGGAACACTTTAGCTATGTCAATGGAATCATATGTGAGCACAGTTGAGAAGCTTCTAAAACACGGAATGAAATGAGAGGTGTAACATTGTCTCAGCTGTTTAGCAAGGTAAGAACCCACTTTATTACCTTACTCATAGAATCTGTGTTTAGTCATAAGAAAGAGGTTTTCAATTCAAAGCTGTAACAGAACTTTGACTTGCAATCTCAAGTGAGTAAGCTGTTTGAGAATTGAAGGAGAGCCTAAACTCTTATTCCTTACCTCAAGAATAGTGATCTCTCATATTAAAGAATTAGCCCAGTCCCTATATTTCCGATGCTGTGCAGAAGCCAACTTAGTTCCCCATGAACTAAGCATTTAAGTGCAATCCAAATCGATAATGGAGATATACCCTTACTAGAGGTATCAGATATATATAATTCTGAAAGGTTTGCATGACTGATTCAGTAACATTAGTGTGGCAAAGAAGAGTTTCATCCAATTTCCAGTTGGGCACAATGTTAGCATTACATAATACCTTAAGGTGAAATAGAATCGGAGCATGGTCAGATCATAGAACCTATAGAACCTGCTTCAATAAAAGCCAAATGTTTGTGTGTAAGAAAGAAGTAATCAATATGGGAGTACGAATTGTGAGAATGCGAATAAAAAGTATAATCACAACGTCGGGGTGACAAATTCTCCAGGGATCAAGCAAGCGATGTTCATGAAAAGACTGGTTCATATTCCTGGGCAAGGAGCATGGGTAAGCTCTTTCCCATAAGAGCAGTCTAGAGAAGAGTGGAGTGGAGGCAGGCTCTTGCACTCTGCAGGAGCAGTAACGGAGACTAGGCCAATGGCACACTGCTGTAGCAGTAACGGAGGCAGGCACTTGCACTCTGCAGAAGCAGTAATGGAGACTAGACCAATGGCACACTGCCGTAGCAGTAACGGAGGCAGACATTTGAACTCTGCAGGATCTGTAATGGAGACTAGGCCAATGGCACACTGCCGTAGCAGTAACGGAGGCAGACACTTGCACTCTGCAGGAGCAGTAACAGAGGACACTGCCGTAGCAGTAACGGAGACAGACACTTGCACTCTGCAGGAGCGTTAACGGAGACTAGGCCAATGGCACACTACCGTAGCAGTAACAGGAACTGACTCTTGCACTCTGCTGAACCAGAAACGGAGACTGGATCACCTGTAGAATCAGAATGTCACCAAGGCGACAATAGGCCTTCAGATCAGGAACGCCAACCAAGCCGGGTCAAAACATGGAGCAGGAACGTCAGCCAAGCCGGGTCGAATCACGGAGCAGTAACGTTAGCCAAGCCGGATCGGTACATGGGAGCAGGAACGTCAGCCAAGCCGGGTCGGTACACAGGAGCAGGTACAGAAGAATAGTCAGGCAATCCGGGTCGGTACACAGGAGCAGGAGACAAGATGCAGAGTAGTCAGGCAGGCCAAGTCGGTACACTGGGAATCATTGAGCAGAAACTAGCACTAGTACAGGAACACCACGAAAGGGCACCGGATGGGTGCTAGAGCCCAGTATATAAAGGCCATACTGGGTGGGACAAACACAGGACAGCCAATGGGAGCACACACAGTGTAGACTGACAGGAAAACAATAACAAGGGGAGCATGGGCACCGTGATACTGCAGCAATGGTTGCTGCAGCGTGTGCAATAAATGATTATGATCCCTCTCCTCCCAGGGTGGATGCGGTTTGTCAAGGTCCCACCAATCACACCATGCCAGTCCCCCACCACCACTGCCATACACATCTGCCACATTGTAGGTTGTACTTTTTGACATCATCATGAATATGTGTCACTTAAGCAGGAAGTTAGTGTTGAGGGCAAAGGATAAATGCACTCTGCATGCTAACACATTTTCAAGGCATATGTTGATGTAGGACTCCCAACTTTGACTTTCAGCTACTTATTTCTCCACTACAATCCTCATAAGAAGTAATATTGTGCTGGGAAATGTTGCACCCTAGGAAACATAGGAGAAAAATGTGTTGAATAGGAGAAGGAAAAGGTGAAAAGGAGGAAATTTTTTGCACTGGAGAAAATGAAAAAACTTTAAGGAAAAAAGAGAAAGATTGTCTGTTTTTTGTGAAAAGTCATGCAGGAAATTTTTCTCACTTTTCGCCCACCCCTAATCAGGACTCCTCCTGATGCCACCCAAATAAGATCTGAATAAAATAATATTGAACAAAAAAATTATTATTTGTCTTTCAATGCTTTGCAATGCATTGGTCCCACTATGGCAAACAGAAGGTTCATTTTTTTTTCTTTTATTATTTTTTATTTATACCTTGTTGGGCGGCCTCAGGGTATAAATACGAAACAAACAACTCAAAATTTATAAATAAACATTTGTGACATTTTCAAAAAAAAAATCAGTGACCAGTATAGCCACCCTTCTTTTCAATAATAGTCACAAGCCTTCCATTCATGGAGTCTGTCTATCTTGATCTGCTGACGATCAACTTTTTGTGCAGCAGCAACCACAGCCTCCCAGACACTGTTCAGAGATGTGTACTGTTTTCCTTCAGTGTACATCTGCCATTTAAGAAGGGCCCACAAGTCCTCAATAGGGTTTAGGTCAGGTGAGGAAGGGGGACATGTCATTATTTTATCATATTTAAGGCCTTTACTGTCTAGCCATGCAGAGGAGTATTTCGATGCATGTAATGGAGCATTGTCCTGCATAAAAATCATGGTCTTTTTGAACGATGCAGACTTTTTCCTCTACCACTGTTTGAAGAAAGTGTCTTCTAAAAACTGGTGGTAGGTTTGGGAGTTGAGTTTGAGTCCATCTTCAACCCAAAAAGGTCCAAATAGCTCATCTTTGATAATACCAGCCCATACCAGTACCCCTCCTCCAACTTGATGGCATCTGAGTCTAAATGGAGCTCTGTGCCTGTTACTGATCCAGCCATGGGCCCATCCATCTGGACCATCAAGAGTCACTCTCATCTCATCAGTCCATAAAACCTTTAAAAAATTTGTCTTCAGATATTTCTTGGCCTGGTCTTGACGTTTCAAGTTATATGTCTTTTTCAGTGGTTGTTGGGTTTCAAATTTTCCTTACCGTGGCCATGTCTCTGAGCACTAAACACCTAGTACTTCTGGACACTCCAGGTAGGCTGCAGTTCTGGAATATGACAGCACTGGAGGATAATGGGTTCCTCGTAGTTTCATGTTTGTTTCTTCTCAAATCTCTGGCAGTTAATTTGCATCTTTTTTTCTCAACATGTTTCTTGTGACTCTATTGACTATTTCCAACAACATGTTTGATGGTTCTGTGATCACGCCCCAATATCTTAGCAATTTCAAGAGTGCTGCATCCCTCTGAAAGAATGTTTACAATTTTTGACTTTTCAGAGTCAGTTATATCTCTTTTTCTGTCCATTTTGCCTGAGGAAATGAAGCTGCATAATAATTATGCACACCTTGACATAGGGTGTTCATCTCCTTAGGCCACACCCTCGCACATTACACCAATACACATCACCTGATAAGCTTAAATCCAATAAGCATTCAAGTTTATACATCTTAGAGTTGGAAAATATGCATAAAAATGATGATATGGTCAAAATACTCATTTACCTAATAATTGTTCACACAGTGTAAAAGCTTTACAATCTCCCATATATCTGAGCACATGAGTAACTCCATTGTAAGTCGCCACCAGCATCAGGGGTATCCCCATCAATAACATATTTGGAATGTCTCAGTTCCGTAGTTAAAGCCTGCAGGTCCCTGCTCCATGCAATTGTGAAAGGAGAGAGATCTTGAAAAATGGTGATGGTATGACCTTCAAATTCAATGGCAGGAAGGGCTCATGCAGTATTAAAACCCTTTCTCTGTAGGGAAATGCATGGAATCTGAGGATCACATCTCATATTCCCCCACCACCAATACCATACACATCTGCCACATTGTAGGCTGTACTTAAGTGTTGTGGGCAAAGGACAAATGCACTCTGCATGCTAACACATTTTTCAAGGTATATGTTGCTGTAGGACTTCCAGCTTTGACTTCCAGCTACTTATTTTTCCACTACAGCCCGCAGAAGAAGTAATATTGTGCTGGGAAATGTTGCAACATATTAAATATAGGAGAAACCTGTGAATAGGAGAAAAATATGTTAGAATAGGAGACAAATGTGTTGGAATAGGAGAAAATTGTGTTGAATATGTGAAAAATGTGTTAGAATAGGAGAAAAATATGTTGGAATAGGTGAAAAATTTGCTGGAATAGGCAAAAATTAGGACATTTTTGTATTGGAGTAAAGGAGAAAACTTTCGACAAAAAAAAGAGAAAAATCGTCTGTTTTTTCGCGAAAAGTCACGTGGGAAATTTTTCTCACTTTTCAGCCGCCCCTACTAACCAGTATAGGGTTAGAAAAGCAAGCACACCATCATTTGATGTAATGGGATATCTACTTTCAGGAAATGTATGATTTTAAGGGGTTCTTTTGATGTTATGATTTATCTTTCAAACTATGCTAAGTGCACTTTAGATATCTTCATAAAAATGTCAATTAAAATTCTGTTATGTGCTGTACCAATATGGGGCCAGGGAAGCATTTTCAACATCATATTCAATATCAATGTACTCATGAAAAATATGGAAGTCATATTTCATCCTTTTTTGTTTGTTATTCAGAGCTCGCTTAACATGTTGATAACCAATTTTATTTTTGTCAATCACTACATGCCATCAAGAAGGCTGTCGTGAATGGCACTAATTGATGAAACAAATATAGTGTTATTCCTAATGTTCTTGGTAAAAAGTATCTTTGAAATTCACCATTGGATTCTTTTACAAAGAAACATTTAGAAGACACTTTTAAACTCCCTTACAATAAGCTGATCATACCTCATCTTTAACCAGAGACACATAGGAAAAATACATACTGCAAAGCTGCTTTGATTTTCATGGAACCCTAAAGTATTCATATTTCACATACATGAAAATATGTTTATATACTCCATTTAATCTCATTACTGGGGGAAAGGACCTTCCGAAGTCCCTTATAATAGACTAGTGTAAAAGCCCATGTACACGGCCCAAGGTCCGGGTGATGTTATCACTTTGAGTGCCAGAGGGGTATGCAACACCTAAAAGGGTTAAGAGGCTGGTCCTGCTCTGCGTCCTGCCACCGATGCAGTCATGCACTGTAGAGACTGCACGAAAGCACAGAATACTCCCTGCACAGAACTCCCAGCATTCTGTGCGTTCGGGCAGTCTCTACTGCGCATGACGGCTTCTGACAAACATCCTAATGAATTATTATATAGGACTGAAGTTCACGTCCTATGTTAGCTAACAATGTGATTCATGGCTTTCATGTGCAGTGAGAATTGTTCCTTAAAATAGGCCCTGTATCACGGAAGAAACTGTGGAGGAAACACCTGAGGTACCATGCCTAAGGCCTGTGCCATAATAAGTCTGGAATCTTGATCCAAGAACTAGTGGTAAATAGTAAATATGCTAAACTTTTCCAGGTTCAGGAAAATAACAGAGGGACACCAGGGTATATGGAAAAGTTAATATGAACAAGGTGGTAAGTCTGTTAGGCCTTGTAAAGCTAAGTAATACATTAGGTTTGCTGGAATTAGTCCCTAGGTTCATGCTTGGACAGCCATGTGTTTAAAAGTATTTCTTTGGCATCAGCAAAGGGCAAATTGATAATCAACAAAGTAAGTAATTGTTGGACACGAAAATAAATGGAAGCCTCAGCTGTGCATAAAAATATGTTTATTGCCTCCACAGATTTGGGTCTGCATTTTGTGGTCACAGCTGCCTTTGCAATGCCAGTTGTATCCACTAAAACTGGTCAGTTTGATCCAAGTCTCTTGATGCAATAAACATCTTTTTATAAGCAACTGAGGTTTCCATTAAATTTCTGTCCTGCTGTCACCTTGTTTAGTAAGTAGCTATTTACAAACCATCAAAGCTAATTACAAGTGCATTGAAGATCACTTGGGAAAAATCAGAAAAATAATGTTGATGATGATCCCCTGAGAGATTGTGATACAAATGTGCCTTTCTGTCATCTCTATTTTATATGTATTTGGCACTATAGTGCAGGGAAACACAAGAAAATGGATTCTTTAAAACGTTTTATTTTCACTGGAACCAAAAGAAAAGTAAACAAAATAAAACTCTGCTCCTCAAGAGAGCTTACTTGACGGAGAACACCTTCACTATACAAGACAGCTTGCATTTTTGCTGGTTTATTTTACAAAAAGAAGTGAACACATGGCTATTAGGAGTTTCTCTTCCCTGAACAGACTGACTTAATTTGCCAGGACTGGTCTCTGCTTTCCACCCTTGGTCAGTTTCTAGAGTGGCTGGGTTGGCACCATTACTCCAGACCAGCCTTCTTGCAGGACTTGTTCCAGCCTTGGGATCAAAGGAAACATTTCTATTCCCCTGTCTCTGGTCCTACAGAAACTAATAATTGATTTCCCCTTTATCTAGCTATACTTTTTCTATCCTCCAGCCTGGAATGGAAATTCTTGCATGGAGTGATTCATACATTCAGGATTAGGAGCAGGTTCTTCAAACAAAGAGAGCTTGAAAGTCTATATCGTGTGAGGCATACATTGAAAAGCTACAACAGGAAAGCAAACATTTTGGTCTGAAGATGAATATCAACAAATCACAAGTGATGTTTAACAAATCAAATTTACCATACCAATGATAATCACAGTAGATGGACAAGAACTAGAAAGAGCTTGTAAAACATAGTAGTACTGTCTTTAAGACACATTTACCACTCTGTCTCAAGCTAAAGGTTTTTGACCAATATGTCCTCCCAGTCCTTATGTATAGCTATGAAACATGGACACTGAATGCAAAAACAATACAAAAACTTAAGGTGACACATAGAAGTATGGAGTGTAGAATTCTGAACATAACTATAAGAGAAGGAAAAATGCTTGCATGGATTCATCAGCAAACAAAGGTCAGAAATGGAAATGGGCAGGTCCCATAGCAAGAAGACCTGAAGGTAGATGGACCAAACAATTTTTGGAATGTATTCCACTCGATTCAAAATGCTAAAGTAGAAGACCGAAGACAAGATAGGTAGATAAAACTACCAAATTTGTTGGAACACAGTGGCAACAAAAGCACAGGACAAAAATTGTTGAAAGCTTACTGAGGAGGTCTTAATCCTACAGCCGATCGACAATGGCTGAAGGCTAGCCATGTTTTGGGTTCTCACAAAAAAGGATTCTGGATCCTCCCTATATGCTAACCAAATACACAGTGCATGTTGGCAGAGGAGGCAGGGGACTAAGGCACTCCACAGCCAAGTGTATATCTATCAAGTTAATATCCCCCTCCCTTCCATTCACCTTGATCTCCGTTCAATTAGCTGCTTCATACCCCTCCTCCTTTCCATTCCCCATTTTGCCTCCCCTCTCCCTTCCATGGTAAAAGAACCATAAGTCCTCGTGGTGGGGCATCAAGGCCACTTCTGATGCCCCCCACTACTGATCTCCCAAGCGATTCAGCTTGGAGGACAATAGAGGCGACAAAGGGGAGCAAGAAAGCTCCCGGGGAACATAGGTAGGAGTATATTTGCCAGTTGACTTTGATAGATATATTTGAAAAAGACAAATTCATTTTATACAATCATGATGTGTATAAGATTAGTACTGCATAAAAGACAAGAGGCAGTTTAAGAAGACCATTAGAGTATTACCCATTTAACTGCAGGTTGCAATGTTCATGACCTTTATGAAGTTTTCATCATGGGATATGATAGCTAACTCCACTGAACACAGGCATAATGCTCATGTAACAGTAAATGATGTATACAAAAACACCTGAATATAGAAAGCTTTTAACATGTGTGATTATGTTTT
Organism: Rhinophrynus dorsalis; assembly: GCA_037306005.1. Classification (NCBI taxonomy): domain Eukaryota; kingdom Metazoa; phylum Chordata; class Amphibia; order Anura; family Rhinophrynidae; genus Rhinophrynus; species Rhinophrynus dorsalis. Next base: position 194,172,521 of record CM074722.1, on the reverse strand, counting down.
TTCTTTGAGCAGATGTTCCCTGTACAGAGCAGTGCTCAGGAGGGAGTTATTCCAAAAAATCTTGTTTAGTGATTGCTACAAATGTGCTTGTTATCTAAAGCCAGCTTGTGCAGCTGGTATCAACAGAGTTACATCTGGCTTCTTGCCAAATAACAGTCCAAGGGCCAGTTCCTGGTCTACTGTTAACTCTTTCAGTGCAAGAGGGGTTTCCAAAGCATTTCTCCACAAAGCGTTGGAGACCCTACTGACACAAAGGATTATAAAATATAGGGTTCTGCACTCCAAAATTCAACGTGATTGATATTCTATTTTCTTTGACCAGATGTTCCCATACAGATGTTTAGCAGAGAGTTTTTATGAAATATCTTGAACTGTAATTTTAACTAATAATGTGTATTTATAATTTGATAACCATTTATTCATTATGTATGGAATGAATGTTCAGCTGAAGAGGTGCCAAGAATCTTTCTGGTTCTCTAGCATATTTAAAAGGGAACTATACCTTTAACACAATCTTCCTTCCCCCCAAATCCTACTAACCTATTAACCCTAGATTTGGTATGTGCCGGAGTCAAGCTATTGTCAGCCCTACCGAGAACACAGTGACTTCAGTTGCTGCTACGCTTCTGAGAGTTTTTTGCCCTTCTGGAAAATCAGTTAGATTGCATTCTACATATGTGTGCACATGCATGTGCACATCTGTATACATAGAGTTGTCACCTTCAATGGAAAAAAATACCTGCCTTCCTTCTGCTGCCATTAATTTACCTGTAAGTCATTCACATTTTTACCATGTTACCACTATGTTTTAATTACATTTTATATCTAGGATCTACATCAACCATATGTATTTTTTATGAAAAAGTAGAGAAAGTAGGTGAACGTTTTCCTGCAATGGAATTAGTTTTTTCCTACTAGTATATTGCTCAGTTTTCAAAAACTGAAAATGATCTGGGAAGGTTGACAAGTTGGAAGCCAAAGAGCTAGAGGCTATTTTATATATATTTATATATATATTTAATATATATAGGGCCAATGAATAATATTAAAAACACAGAAACAATTGAGAAATGAGAAATATGTTTCAATTTCACTTTTGAAAGTCGTAAGAAAATAATAGTGTATTTTATTCCCAACATAATATAAATAGTAGATTGTTATGATGGTGAATAATGATAATGTTTACATTTTTTGGAAAAAAGTAGATTAGATGAAGGAGAGGCTTGAGATGCATGTGTTGGACAATGGGTGGGGCAGTGGAGGTGTTGGTTCAGTATGTAACCAGAAGTGACCTTTTTGGTTGTGACCGGGACTCCATAAATTCAGTCATTAATGGCCTCTTCTTTTGTATACATTTTGGGTGAATAAGGGTGAATATCTTGTCTCATATTAAAATAATTTTGATTGCACTTAGAAGAGTATTGCACTGTCCCTTTTTCTCTTAGTAGATTTAGATATGAGCTTATTAAGGAAATGCCTCTTATCTGGTGTTTTCCATTCCTCCAATAGGACCTGGTCTACAGTGCTGTTAGAAGGAATGACTGAAGAGTCTTTCTTGCATTTCTGGAGGATATCTGGAAAGGCAGATCCCCCATCAGAGGCTTCAGTCTGAAGGGTCTTTAACACAGCTCTGATGAGCTTCTTTGCTGAGGGCTAATAGACAGCCTCATAAGTATCCCCAAAGGACAAAGAAGAGCTCAAATCTTCCATGTCCTCAACAGATGTTTCCCCAACTAACTTAGAATGACTCCTAAAAAAAGGATACATTTGCCTAATGGGACATTAGTCGCATGAGTGGTGGACACCCAAAATGGATGAAGGAATAGATGTCATGGAAGGCAACAGAGTTTTATTCCAAGCTGGCTCTTGGTCAGAGCTGGAGGGCCCTGGGAGTGTAGTAGGGGCCACAATGCATGAGGAACATAGGGACCAAGAATATTCCCATGGAAGACAAACATGGAACATTGAATTATGGGGGTTTAAGGAAGCCCCTGCATCTTAGGGTTTGATATCCCCATGTGTCCCTTGTCCAGAGAGAGTTAGAGTAAAGTAGGGTAAAACTAGCTCTAACTAGTAAACAGTGTGATTAAAACCCCCAGAAAAGACCAAGAAAGTACTTATCTGGCATGGAAAGGGTTACATGGGAGAGTGCAAGCATAGTATAAGAAATGGAAGCATAAGATGGCAGCCAATCAGAAAAGGCCCTGGAACTACAGGATGCTGGACAATGTAGTTTTCTCACTTTACTGTATACCAAACAAGCCATAGCAAAAATCATATCCCTGTACAGTAATGATATTGGTCATGCAATAGAGCACGGCCAGAAAAGAAGAAGAGCCCACACTGTCACTTGTAGCATAAATGGGTGCAGATATATGTCTCATACAACCTTTTTCTTTGAAATCTAGGAAACAAAGAAGAGTAAACGTTATGAAACCCCCTGATACACCTGAGATAAGTTCAAAATGGGTAAACGCTGATACATGCCAGCTGAAGAAAAAGCAGAAGGTAAAGTAAATGTAATAGTTTCATTTGCTAAGTATCTCTAGAATACAAACTTACAAGACACTTTAGATGTGGCCTAAAGTGTCTTGAAAGATTGCATCCTAGAACTACTCAGTTAGCCAATAAAGTTTAAAATAAACCTAGCAATGAATCTGAGAATCACAGAAGGTGAAATAAGGTGTCCAAAAGCCTCCAACGTACTGACTCTGAAGGGGTTAAAATAGAAACAAAGCAGAGCAGTCACTTTTACCAATAACCATATTAAGGAAAAAGGAGAAAGGAATAAATTGCCTATATATAGCACAAGATGTGGATGTCAGAGACTAGTGGGACCTAATACAAAGGGTTGTTGCACTCAACAGGTTAACTCACCAGTCTTCTTTCTTCAGGCTCCCATCTAGATAAAGCAGAACCTCTGAGAAATTGTCACAGAGTGACTAGGAATTGAACACACTGACAAGTACAAATGAACTTAATATAAAACTTTATTAAATAAAATGAAAAGCAGGAGATAAGGCAACAGGCAAATGGCAATAAATGACACACAGTAGTATGATAATGACACAAGTGGCAGTAGATAGTGGCACACCTTTCTGATGACAAAAGTGGCAGTGGATAGTGGCACACCTTCACGAGACCAGGTAGGAACAATGGAGGCACTTCCTTACCCTTCACAGGGCAGGTGGTCAGAAACAGTATGGCCCTGGGACTACATGGTAAATGTGAGGGCAGTGCAGAGCATTCCCATACACATATGGAATGGCACACCTTCACGAGACCAGAGAGGAACAGTGTAGGCACTTTCCTCACCCTTCACAGGACAGGTGGTCAGAACGGAATGGCCGTGGGACTACACGGTAGATGTGAGGGCAGTGCAAAGCACTCCCAAACACAAAGTCGGCAAATAAGTGGAGAAGACCAGTATCCCCACAGGGAAAACACTAGGCAGTAGCCAGATAGGGATAGGCTAGGCAGCACAGACCGGTACGGCCATGGGAAGTCAGACACATGGAGTGACCGACAAGCGCTGCTTAACGGAAGCGAGCGCAAAGCGCAACACAGAGGGTAAACCAGGAGGCAGCCAAAGGTCAAAACCAGATTGGATAGTCAGACGTCGCCAATGGTCGTAACCGGAACGGGTAGTCAGTCAAGCCAGAGGTCAGAGCCGGAACAGGTAGTCAGACAAGCCAGGAGTCAGAACCGGAACGGGTAGTCAGACGAGCTAGGAGTTCGAACTGGAACAGGTAGTCAGACGTAGCCAGGTAATACACAGGAACGGTAATGCACCAACACAGAAATAAGCTCAGGTACACCACGAAAGGGCACTGGGAGTGACACAGGCTGAGGTTTAAAAACCCTGATGGGTAGGTGGAGCAATGACCTCATCAGCGTGGTGCCCTATAAGAATAGCGACTTATTGAGAGCGACAGCTTGATAGTAAACAATGTCGCTCCAGGGAAATGTCAGTCACAGGCAATCACGGGGCACTGTGATAGTACCCCCCACTCAATGATCTCCCCCCTGCGGAGGAGCCCATACCTTATTGGGAAATATCATGTGGAAACTGTGTAATAGTCTAGGAGCATGAACATCACCCTGGTCCACCCATGAACGCTCCTCCGGACCATAACCTTTCCATTGGACAAAATATTGGATGCGCCTCCACACCTATCACGGTGCCCATGCTTCTGTTGCTGAGTGGTGACATTGTTATTCTCTGCTGCCTTCTGATTGGCTGGTCTTAATTGCTAACACTGGGCTTGCCTTTATATACCCTGGGATGTCCTCCCTTAGGTGCCCTTTCGTGGTGTACGAGTTCCTGAGTCTATTCTAAGGTTTGCTGATTTGTGTATGACCTGGCCTGCCAGACTACGAGTTTGTTCCTGAAGTTCCTGTTGCTATGCTCCATTGCTGACTGTATTCTGGCTTAGAACCCGATCCGTTGCTGACCGTATCTGGCTGAGAACCCACTCCGTTGCTGACCGTATCTGGCTGAAGAACCTGCTCCGTTGCTGACCATATCCTGCTGAGAACCCGCTCCGTTGCTGACTGTTGCTGGCTGGAGAACTCGCTCCGTTGCTGACTACATCTGGTTGTGTGTTGCTCCTTGTCTGACCACTTCAGACTGTGACCCGCTCCGTTGTCGACTGTATCTGGCCATTGGACTTGTTCCGGGGCTGACGGCTGGTGGCGCTATTCCTTACATTACTATCTCCAATTAGGTTACCGGCTCTGGTACCAACCGTGTCCGCTCGTGCCCTGGGCGATTCCTGGTGGCCATCATGATACTGGGCTTTGAATTAGCTGTGGTGGTGCGCCACGTGGCACTGTTTCTTGTCGACCAAAGGCTACGCTTGAGCTTAAGCTGCTCCTATAACCATTGCTAGCGGTGTGCGCATTCGAAGTACCAGTACAGGTGTTCTTACACTGACTGTGTTACTCTGATCTCTGTCTCTGTGCCTTCCTACCTGATACGCTGTGCTCACTCCTTCTGGGAGTTTTTCAATAAGTTGCTGGGCGTTGACCATTAACCCTGTGGATACCTGGATAGTCCAGGGAAGGGCGTACACTGCTCTCTGCAGTACCTCGAGCTAGAGCCAGCATTACACATTCTATATTGCAGGTTGTGTGGTCACTGGTTTTATCACAGTTGCCTATTGTAGCCTCGATCCAACCCTAGCGTTCTAGGGTCTGTCTCTAGCAGCTACCTTGGTCTCAGTTACCATTCCTGAGGGTAGCATTGCCACTCCATGGTTGCCCGGTAGTTGGGCACTGAGTAAGGTCCTAAGTTGACCTGTTGCCGTACAGTCTGGGTCTAAGTTGCCTAGTTGCCATTCCATACAGTCTGGGTCAGAGTTACCTCGTTGCCATTTCCATACAGTTTGGGACAGTGTGGTTTCGCTCCTCAGAGTTTGGTGCCCGGGCATCTGGGCAGTGCCAGTTCCGTTTCACGTGCACCCCCGGTGTATGCTCACCTAGTCAGCCCTCCAACGGGTTGCCCTCGACCTCACTAATCCTGTCAAGAGTCTCTCTACTGGCTGTTAACCTGCTGTTCCAGTCCACCTATTCTAGGACTGCAGGCTTATTGCTATTGTGTATTTGTATCTCACTGTGTGATTTGCCTTGTGGGCCTCAGGGCCTTATTCATTGTTTGCTCTCTTTCAATAAAGTAATTTTAACCTTACCATCTTGTCTGAGTGTTCATCTAAAAACCATGACAGCACCCTACGTGAATCCAGGATGCTCTGGATTTCATATTCATCTTGACTTCATCTTGACTCTGAATGCGCACTGGACCTGGGCCTACCTGGGTGGAAGTGTAACGGTTGCAGACAAGTGGTTTCAGGAGAGATACATGGAATACGTTGTGGATATGCATATTTCTCGGGCATAAGAAATAGGGTTAATTCTACGGAGTACCCGGAAGGGTCCTATGAATTGTGGAGCCATTTTGTGACATGGTACTTGGAGGTGCAGGTTCTTGGTGGCCAAGCAGACTCTCTCCCCCAGCTGAAAGACCGGGGCAGGACGCCTCCTGCGATCTGCGTGTCTCTGATATCGCTCTGAGGACCTTCACAAATTATTCTGAACCTGTGCCCATGTGGAGCGGAGCTGCTCCATATGCTCATCCAGAGGCGGAATATCCTGTGCCCGAAAAGTATCCGGGAGCAGAGAGGGTTGGAACCCATAATTGATCAGGAAAGGGGAGCTCCAGAACGAAGCGTTTATGGCACAATTCCTGGCAAACTCTGCCCACATACAATATTCCGACCATGATATTATGTCACACTTCTCCCAGTCCACTCTGGGATTATGTTTCTGAAGCCATGGGAACCCCAAAATGACAGAGTGGTGTGGAGACTGGATCACCTGAAATTGTAGAGTCTCCACATGGAGAGCTCCTACTCTTAGGGTCAGTGGACAGGTCTCATGTGTGACATGGGAGGACTCAAAAGGACGACCGTCAATAGCCTCCACCGCCAATGAAGACTCACGAGGTGTCACTGGAATATTGTGTATGTTCACAAAATCACCATCAATAAAATAACAGGCCGCACCAGAATCGATCAAGACTGGAGTGGTCACAGAGGAATCTGCCCAGGAAATCATCACCTGAATGATGGGTTTACTCACATCAAGCTCTGGGGACCAACTGACTCCACCTAGGATCTGTCCCCTTAGAGAACCTAGGTGCGTGTGTTTCCCGGACGCATCGGACAACCTTGTAGCATATGCCCAGCCTTTCCACAATACAGACACAGGCCTTCTCTGCAGCGGAAGGACCGTTCCTCCCGAGATAATTGTGTAAAGCCAACCTGCATGGGTTCAGCCCTATTGACCTCTGAACTGGGTGGCAAGGGAGGTGAAGGAGGTACGGGTGGGAGCTCCCTGTTAGGTATTGGGCTTAACTCTTGTCTTGGCCTGTTATTTTTAAATGTGGACCGTTCTCTTATATGGGTGTCAATTAGGATGACAAAAGAGATTAGTTGGTCCAAGTCACTTGGTAAATCGCAAGAAGCTATCTCATCTTTGATTGTATCATTTAGTCCCTGCAAGAAGGCTGCCACCAGAGCCTCATTATTCCACCCCACCTCTGCCGCAAATGTGCGAAATTCGATAGCATACTGTAACGGTTTTGTAAGACACTCAGACCAGAGGTTAGAATAAAACACAGTTTTATTGAGAGAAACAAGGAACACTGCCCACTATGGGCTAAAATAGGTAATGACACGTAAATGGATACAGATAATGGATGTCTTTGCAGGCACAGTATGGATTAGGAGCAATACTGTCATAAACAAAGAAACAGTAGTAGCACAAGGGTTAAAGTCCAATGCAAGTAATCAGTCTCTGTTGTGGTGAGTTTAGACAATGCCCAGTAGATGGTAAGAGCAGCCAGAGACTGAGGTGGGAGGTGGAAAGCACCTTAGCAGTGAGGCAGAGCTGAAACACTCCAAGGACAGGCAATAAGCGAGATACCCAACACTTCTGCAGGTGCTGAGTGGAACTAGAGCCAAAAGCACCCTACCGGTGCGGTAACGGAGTCACAAACACTGCGAGAGCTGAATGGGACCAGAGCCAATAGCACCCTTCCGGTGCGGTAACAGAGTCACAGACACTGCAAGAGCTGAATGGGACCAGAGCCAATAGCACCCTTCCGGTGCGTAAATGGAGTCACGAACACTGCGAGAGCTGAATGGGACCAGAGCCAATAGCACCCTTCTGGTGCGTTAACGGAGACACAAACACTGCAAGAGCTGAACGGTATGGACCAATAGCACCACGCGGTGCGACAACTGCTACCCTGTGCTCGTAAGGTGTAAGATGGAAGCACAGTTAACGGAGGCTACTAATGCTCTGCAAGTGTTAACGGACAGGCTCGGTAACGGAGGCAACAAGCTCAGCAAGTGTTAATGGACAGGCTCAGTATCGGAGGCAAAAAGCTCAGCAAGTGTTAACGGATAGGCTCAGTATCGGAGGCAACAAGCACTGCAAGTGTTAACGGACAGGCTCAGTAATAGAGGCAACAAGCTCTGCAAGTGTTAACGGACAGGCTCAGTAGTGGAGGCAACGTTGCTCAGCAAGTGTTTAATGGACAGGCTCAGTATCGGAGGCAACAAGCTCTGCAAGGGTTAAGTGGATGATCAGTCTGCACAGCACTGTACTCTACTCTACAGTTCAAAATGTCGCCAGGCGACATAGAATCAGGATCTCGCAGGAAACTCTCAGGATGACAGGAACACTGGAATCAGGTCACGGAGCAGGAACGTCAGCCAAGCCGGGTCAATCACGGAGCAGGAACGTCAGCCAAGCCGGGTCAATCACGGAGCAGGAGCGAACAAGAATAGTCAGACGGGCCAAGTCGGCACACAGGATAGCAGGAACACAGCAACGGAAGCACTGGTACAGGAACACCACGAAAGGGCACCTGACAGGTGCCAGAGACCCGGTATATGAAGGCCAAACTGGGTGGGCTAAACAAGCTCCGCCAATGGGAGCAAACCACAGCAGAGAGTGACAGCGAGATCACGGGAACCGTGATACATAGCTACCGTACAGGTGCCCTGCTGAATTGTCATTAGTTTTCTTGCGACAGGGATGGACCTACCAGGGACATCAAAGACCCTTTGGAATGCCTCAATGAATTGGGAGAAATCTGAAGTGATAGGTTTCGCCATCTCCCATAACGGATTGGCCCAAGCCAGGGCTTTGCCAGTCAACAGAGAAATCATAAAGCCCACTTTGCTTCTCTCGGATTGGAAAGCGTGAGGGACCAGTTCCAAAAAAATTCCGAGCTGATTAATGAACCCACGACATAATGTGGGATCCCCATCGTATCTTAGGGGCAGAGGAGCGGACCCAGACAAGCCCTTGTAACACATATTCTCCACCTGAGTGGTTGTCACTGATGCCGATACTGAGGAGGCCATCAGTGGTTGCCCAACTTTATCCAAATGTACGGTATGGTCTAGCAGTGTTTACAACAGTACTGACAACTGATCAAGTCGTTGTTCCTGCATGTCCATCCTGGACATAATACTCAGCGACTGCCCGCTACTGGTGTCAGTACTGTCAGTGTTCATGGCCCTTTCGTACTGTCACGGAGTGACTAGGAATTGAACACACTGACAAGTACAAATGAACTTAATATAAAACTTTATTAAATAAAATGAAAGGCAGGAGATAAGGCAACAGGCAAACGGCAATAAATGACACACAGTAGTATGATAATGACACAAGTGGCAGTAGATAGTGGCACACCTTTCTGATGACAAAAGTGGCAGTGGATAGTGGCACCCCTTCATGAGACCAGGTAGGAACAATGGAGGCACTTCCTTACCCTTCACAGGACAGGTGGTCAGAAACGGTGTGGCCCTGGGACTCCACGGTAGATGTGAGTGCAGTCCAGAGCACTCCCATACACATATGGAATGGCACACCTTCATGAGACCAGAGAAGAACAGTGCAGGAACTTTACTCACCCTTCACTGGACAGGTGGTCAGAAACGGAATAGCCCTTGGAATACATGGTAGATGTGGGCACAGTGCAGAGCACTCTCGTACCCTGATAGGATGGCACACCTTCACGAGACCAGAGAGGAACAGTGTAGGCACTTTCCTCATCCTTCACAGGACAGGTGGTCAGAACGGAATGGCCCTGGGACTACACGGTAGATGTGAGGGCAGCGCAAAGCACTCCCAAACACAAAGCTGGCAAATAAGTGGAGAAGACCAGTATCCCCAACGGTGGATACACTAGGCGGTAGCCAGATAGGGATAGGCTAGGTAGCACAGACCGGTACGGCAAAGGGGGGGTCAGACACATGGAGTGGCGACAAGCGAATCTTAACGGAAGCGAGCGCAAAGCGGAAGACACAGGGCAGCACGGAAATCAAACCAATAAACGTAATGGTCAAGGAGAGCAACACAGAGGGTAAACCAGGAGGCAGCCAAAGGTCAAAAATGGATCAGATAGTCAGACGTCGCCAATAGTCGTAACCGGAATGAGTAGTCAGTCAAGCCAGAGGTCAGAGCCGGAACTGGTAGTCAGAGGAGCTAGGAGTCAGAACCGGAACGGGTAGTCAGACGAGCTAGGAGTCAGAACCGGAATGGGTAGTCCGACGTAGCCAGGTAATACACAGGAACGGTAATGCACCAACACAGAAATAAGCTCAGGTACACCACGAAAGGGCACTGGGAGTGACACAGGCTGAGGTTTAAAAACCCTGATGGGTAGGTGGAGCAATGACCTCATCAGTGTGGTGCCCTATAAGAATAGCGACTCAGCGAGAGCGACAGCTAGATAGTAAACAATGTCGCTCCAGGGAAATGTCAGTCACAGGCAATCACGGGGCACCGTGATAGAAATTCCCCAATGAAGACCAGACTTATTATAAACTTAACCTCCATAGGGAAGCCAGTGATGAAAGCCCACATGATGGGATATTATACAGCTCCATATCTAAAAAGTTAAAAAAAAAAAAAAAAAAGTTAAAAAATAGTAAACCTAAAAACTTGTTCCTCTTAATTGAGAGACCACTGAAATCTGGGAAGGTGGAGGAGGGGACCTAAACCCCATGCTTGTTGTTGTGTTACATAGTGAATGTAAGAGAAGTTACTTATTTTGCTCATATCATACACTATATATTAAAAATATTTAAGTTGGTTGTAAAAGTTTAAAATATTTTTTTTTAAGTCCTGAACCCCCTGAGTACAAAAAACACCAAATATGTATAATTTTAGCTCAAAAGGGTATATTCAACTTTATGAATGAAAAATGCACATTCCATTGGTTACATGGTAAAGCAACCCTAAAACAACTTAATATCTATATAAATGTATATATTACCTGAAAGTAAACAAACATATGAATCATAAAGTGGCTGGAGTTTCTTCCTCCATGAAATATGAATCAAATACATTTTGTAAATAAACCAGGGTTTGTCAGGAAGCTTTCAGTAATTTACACTAGTCACATCTAAAATATGTAGATGTATACCAATGTATGTCCTTCCCCTGTCCCCAAATTGCAAACAGCACAGAACAGAATTTCTACTCACATTTTCATGCAGATAAGTAGAATGCAGTTTATCTGAAGGTATAATTACTCCATAACATCAAAATAACCCCCTAAAAGTGTATATTTAGATATCCAGCTGCATAAAATGAGGGCTTACTTGCCTTTCTACCCCTAACTATATATGTACATATTTTTCCAGAAGGTAGAGCTAAAAGAAAAAAAACAGGCATTGCTTTACATTTCTACTCCTCTAAATTTACAAAATCATTGAAAACTATGGAAATTACTACTTATTCATTAGCTTTTTCAAGAAAAATGACATTCCATTGGTATTAGTTGAACTACTGTAGAACCAGACAGGACACAAAAATGTAAAATGCAATTCACCTTTATTAAAGTAACAAAAACAGAATTGTGATCCAAGAGCATAAACCAAAAGACACGCCAGGGTCAGAAACCAAGACAGGTAATCAGCCAAGCCGGAGTCAGGAAACCAGAAGTCTGCGATGTCAGGAACATTTTGGAAAAAAAACAACCCATGGCACCAAATGAGGGGTGACTTCCCTTTCTAACCCAAGTCTGATGGGCACAAATGTTTATAGTAGGTAGAAATAAAGGAAAAAAAAATGTTTAAATTCAACTGCTACCAGTGTCAAAGATTGAAGTATTTTACAGCTATGTAATCTCCTACTGTATTCATTATCTACTGCTCATTTGAGAAAAATGGTACCCTACTGGTATGGGTGAGATACTGTAGTGGTGTCAGAAGCACAAAATGATACCTCTTTGTTTTCTTTTTTGAAACTGCCTTCCTGCACTGAAATGGTCATAACTGTGTGAGATATGAAGGACATATGCCTGCATCAAATGAGGAGTTGTATGACTTTCTTCCCCAGACTGTTGTTCACAAATATTTCCATAAAGTGGAGCTATACAAAAAACATGTTTTTTTTTACATTTTCACAACTTCAAAGGTACAAAAATCTTTGAAAACCATCAAATTTCCTATGGTATTCATTATCTGCTATAAGCCTGAGAAAAATGGCACCCCATCTGTATGGGTTGACATACTATATGTCATAATGTAGTGTCAGGAGCATAAACCTTCACTTTCCATTTTAATTTATTGAATTTTCCTGTCTGCACTAAAATGGAAACATCCATTAGATATATGAAGAAAAGGTAAGCATGGCATATCATTTTGGAAATTAGACATTCATCCACATCAATTGAGGGGTCAATTGACTTTTTTACCCCTAGTCTACTGTGCCCAAATATTTCCAGAAAGTGGTTCTGAGGAAAAAAAACAAAAAACTTCAAAGATAGTAAAATCTTTCAACACTATGGAATTTCCTAATGTAAACAGTACCTAATGCCAGCCTAAGAAAATGGTACCCCGTTGATATCTGTGAGATACCCTAGAGGGTGATAGGAGCATGACTACCAGTGAACAAGGCTGATGATGTTTGTGTGTATGTCTGACTCCTTAGCCACTAATTGAAGAAGGCTGGAGCGTCAGACAGAGTAACATGTGGCTCTGTAGCTACCACCAGATTTGTTGGGGTCACACAGTGCATATGAGTATCTGTGGATACCAGGTGCAGTAAAGCAAGGCTAGGGGGTCAGTCAATGTATATGGGGCTCAGTGACTATCAATGAAACCAGGTTGGGAGGTTAGACAGTGTATGTAAGGCTCTGTGATTGGCAGTGAAATAAGGCTGGGGTGTCAGACAGTGTATGTGAGTCTCTGTAGCTACCAGGGTACAGTGTAACCATTCTGGGGATTGATAGTGTATGTGGGGCTGTGTGAATGCCAGTGGAATCAGGCTTGGGGGATCACAGTGTGTATCTTAGGCTCTTTGACTAACAGTGAAACCAGGCTGGGTGGACAGACTGTGTATGTGGGGCTCTGTGACTACTAGTGAAATTAGGTTTGTGGTAAGACAGTATGTGTGGTATATCTGTGGCTACCATGCTTATGATACAAATATTTTTTGAGAAATTACCTTTATTTGTTGGTGGCATAGTGTCCTACTCTATGCTAAATAGTTTATGTAATGGGCCAATATTACCTCATTCTGAGCTATAAATAAATGAATGTAGAGGTAGCCCACACACACTGAGGCCATTTCTAATTGCAATACTTTTGAACCTAATCAGACCTATTTCACATAATGTGTATGGAATTAGAATAAAGTGTCCCACTTGAATGAAAACATAAAGGTTAAGTTCTCAAAAATGATTTATTTTACAAAACAATAACCAGTATAACACAGAGGCAGATTGTAATTATCTGTAAAACAAACTAAAGTTATCTAAGGGGACAGGTCCTCTTTAGATCGACTTTTCCCTTTAACAATGCTAAAGCAGGGGTGTCCGAGTTCAGTTCCCACCAACAGGCCAGGATGTAAGGATTTTCCTGATTAAGCGTATGCAATTTAATCAGTGGCTCATTAATTTTGATTGGTTCACATGTGCTCAATGAGGGAAATCCTTACATCCTGGACTGAATTCAGACACTGCTGTGCTAAAAGTTAAGAGATTATGCAGATATCAAATTATGAGCAATTCTAGAGCACACCAGCTGTTCCATGGGGGTGCCCAAAAATCCCATTTAATGAAATGTGGCTTTTTCATCCCTTTGAATGCTAGAGTGGTCTCCAATGCACTGAAGCAATTCTTTGTGACCTATGTAGCTTTCAGGGGGTTAAAGGTACTATTTAATATCAGTGGAAATGTTCATTTCCTACCTATGGCACACCTAGTTTGCTCCAGATTTGTGCTTCTTATGCTTTTTGCATAAGGCACTTTGGGTTTTAAGCAGAAAAGAAATGAGGCACAATTCTGATGCAATTCAACTGTAACATAAAGGAACAAAAACACGTTTTCATTAATTTAAAGGGGCTTTTACAGTTTGAGTGCTAGAGAGGTCTCCAGTAGGAATGGGTGAAAATTTTAACCTCAAACCAAAATCTGCGAATAATGGCACTTCCCGCTTGACAAATAATGTCCATGGAAAAGTGTAGTTTTTCCTCTTCACCTAGCTCATTGCATTGAAATCAATGGGAATATTGAATTTACATACAAAACATAGCAAATTATATTTTATTTTCCAAAGGCATAGTATAAAAGGGTATGAGGGTGTCTGTGTTGGTGGAGTCTGGGGAAAGACTCAGTTGAACATTACATTTTTTGTGGGGGGGATTGTTGACTGGGATTGGGGGACAGTTAATAAAAATAAATAAATAAATAAATAAATAATAATAATAAAAAAGATATGGTATAAAAGGGGTCTGAGGAGGCTGCCTGTGTTGGTAGGTGGATTCTGGGGAAAATAATTATTTGAACAGGGAATATTTTGGGGGGGTTTGTTTACTAGTATCACAGGGGACAGTTAATAAAAAAAAATAAAATTAAAATAAAATAAGACATTGGTAAATAATGTGACAAAGACAGGGACCTCCATGATTTAAGCTGTGACTGGGATAGACTGATACGTGATAGTATTTTGTAGATAATGATTTGTAGGACTTAGACTTGTTAGAGGCCCAAACCCTGCTGACTGGGATTGGGGGACAATTAATACAAATAAATAAATAAATAATAATAATAATAATAAAATATATTGTATAAAAGGGGTCTGAGGAGACTGTCTGTGTTGGTGGGTGGATGCCACGGTTTGCTAAGACTCTCAGACGCAAAGTTAGGTAAAAACACAACTTTATTGAAAAGTTTAAGACAACCCCATAGGGTAACATACATGTACATACATATATATTGAAATGACAGGAAAAGCAGTAATAATAGCGAATAGGCTCTACCGGCCCTGCCAATATACCGGGCAAGGCAGCCTAGCGGAATACCACAAGTATACAGGCTCTACCGGCCCTGCCAATATTCCGGGCAAGGCAGCCTAACGGAATACCACAAGTATATAGGCTCTACCGGCCCTGCCAATATACCGGGCAAGGCAGCCTAACGGAATACAGCTGGATACAGGCTCTACCGGCCCTGCCAATACTGGGTAAGGCAACCCAAGATGGAATAAAGAAAGGTTGTACCGGCCTTACCGATATACCAGGCAAGGCAGCCTTATACGGAGAAGGTGGCAACCACTGAGGCCTCAGTGACCGTCTAGATGACAATAACAGTCACTTGAATAACATGCAGAGGCTAATGGGCTCAAGTGGCAAGCCAAGGAAAAGCAGGGAACCACCAGTACCTGCGTACTGAGGAGTCAACGTAGCTGCCTAGGACTTGACAGCTGTAACCAGCATGGAGCAAACCAGTACACGCGTACTGGAGAATCCGTCTTTCTTCCGGTACACCGCAACTGGTAAACTATGTAAGCAAACCAGTACCGTGTACTGGAAACCTAGAATGCAAGTAGCAGCAAAAGCCGAATGGCTAAGGAGCAAACCAGTACCCGCGTACTGGGAATAACACACAATGTGGCAACATCAGCCGGATGGCTGTGGAGCGAACCAGTACCCGCGTACTGGGAATCAAATTACAGAGACATGACAACAGCCGGGTGGCCGTGGAGTGAACCAGTACCCATGTACTGGGAGAAACACACAATGTGGCAACATCAGCCAGATGGCTGTGGAGCGAACCAGTACCCGTGTACTGGGAATCGAATTACATAGACATGACAACAGCCGGGTGGCCATGGAGTGAACCAGTACCCATGTACTGGGAGTAAATCGTATCGAGGCAACAGTAGCCGTAAGGCTTAGGAGTGAACCAGTACCCGCGTACTGGCAACCCAATACAGTATGGAGGCAACAGTAGCCGTGAGGCAGTGGAGTGAACCAGTACCTGCGTACTGGGATACAAACAGTATTGAGGCAACAGTAGCCGTGAGGCAGTGGAGCGAACCAGTACCTGCGTACTGGGATACAAACAGTATTGAGGCAACAGTAGCCGTGAGGCTGGGGAGCAAACCAGTACCCGCGCACTGGAAACCTAATCATAGAAACATAGAAACATAGAAGATTGACGGCAGAAAAAGACCACCTGGTCCATCTAGTCTGCCCTTTAGTATTCCTTTATTGTTATCTTAGGATAGATACATGTTTATCCCAGGCATGTTTAAACTGTGTTACTGTGGATTTATCAACCACCTCTGCTGGAAGTTTGTTCCAAGTTTCTACTACTCTTTCAGTGAAATAATATTTTCTAATGTTTTTCTTGATTTTTCCTCCAACTAGCCTCAGATTGTGCCCCCTTGTTCTTGTATTCAGATTCTTATTAATCACACTTCCCTCCTGAACCTTGTTCAGTCCTTTAACATATTTAAAGGTTTCAATCATGTCCCCCCTTTCTCTTCTTTCCTCCAGACTATACATATTTAGATCTCTGAGTCGTTCTTGATAAGTTCTATGCTTTAGACCTTCCACCATTTTTGTAGCTCTTCTTTGAACCCGCTCAATTTTAGTTATATCCTTTTGGAGATGAGGCCTCCAGAACTGTACACAGTATTCCAGATGTGGTCTCACTAGAGCTCTATACAGAGGGATCACAATCTCCCTCTTCCTGCTTGTTATACCTCTAGCTATGCAGCCAAGCATACGATTTGCTTTCCCCACCGCCTGGTTGCATTGGTTACTCATCTTGAGGCTGTCAGAGATGACCACCCCCAAATCCTTCTCTTCTGAAGTCTTTGCTACCACAGAACTGCCAATACGATAGTCAGATTGAGGGTTTCTTTTCCCCAAGTGCATTATTTTACATTTGGAAACATTGAACTGAAGTTTCCATTGTTTTGACCACTTATCTAATAGTGCCAAATCATTCTCCATATTACAGACACCTCCTGGAACATCAACCCTATTACACACTTTTGTGTCATCAGCAAACAAGCAAACCTTCCCTGCCAAGCCTTCCCTTATGTCACTTACAAACATGTTGAACAGAACAGGGCCCAGAACAGATCCTTGTGGCACTCCACTTGTAACCAGTCTCTGCTCAGAATACACTCCATTAACAACAACCCTCTGATTTCTGTCCTTCAGCCAACTGCAGATCCACTGAACTATCCAGGGGTTAAGTCCAATTCTTGATAATTTATCTATCAGCTCTTTATGGGGAACTGTATCGAAAGCAATATCAAGGCAGCATAGCCGTGAGGCTGTGGAGCGAACCAGTACCCGCGCACTGGAAACCTAATCAGTATCGAGGCAGCATAGCCATGAGGCTGTGGAGCAAACCAGTACCCATATACGGGATAAACCAGCAAGAGTGGAAATGTCGCCTAAGTGACCAGAGAGCAATAGTAGACCCAAGGAACTGGAAACTGAGCACAGCAGGTGAAACAGGAACCAGCACTCTTCGACGGTAACTGGATCAGGAATGGCAGCGGGGACTGGCAGCAGGAAGCAGCGACACAGGACAACTCCAACCGGATCTGAAACGGAAACAGCAACCACTGAACTGGAAACTCAGGAACTAGACGATCTCAGGTAGCAGGAACACAGCAAGGGCCCAGGAAGCTCAGGAACATGTAGAAAAGGCGAGCAGCATACAGACAACACGAAAGGGCAACCAAAGGGTGCCCAGGCTCAGTCTAAATAGGCAATGCAGGGCGGGCTGAAGGCAGACAGCCAGTGGGGAGCCCCCTACAGGTAACTGACACAAAAAGGCAGCAATCACGGGCACCGTGATAGTGGATTCTGGGGAAATAATTATTTGAACAGGGAATATTTTGGGTGGGTTGTTGACTGGTATTGCAGGGGACAGCTAATAAAAAAATAAATAAAATTAAAATAAAATAAGAAATTGGTAAATAATGTGACAAAGGCAGGGACCTCCATGATTTAAGCTGTGACTAGGGTAGACTGATATGTGATGGGATATTTTATAGATAATGATTTGTAGGACTTAGACTTGGTAGAGGTCCAAGCCCTGAGGAAACATTCATTTGTTGAACTTAGACATACTTAGCACAAGCCTAAAGGAAACATTGATTTGTTGTAGGTCATAGACTTGTAAGGCCCAAGCCTTGAGGAAACATAGGTTTGTTGTAAGATTTAGACATGTGTTATGCCCAAGCCCTGAGGAAACATTGATTTGTAGGACTAAGACATTTTAGGCCCAAACCCTTGGGAAACATTGACTTGTAGGACTTTGGCTTGCTAGTGTCACAAGCCTTTAAGAATCACAGATAATGTTTTTCAATTCAGCTTGTTAATGTCATAAGTCCTGAGTAATCACAGATAATTTTGATCAATTTGTTTGGTAGTGTAAAAAGCCCTAAGGAATCACAGATAGTTTTATCAATCTGGCTTGTTAATGTCACAATCCCTGAGGAATCACAGATCATTTTTATCAATTTGGCTTGTTAGTGTCAAAAGTCCTGATAAATCACAAATACATTTTATAAATTTGGCTTGTTAGCATCACAAACCCTGAGAAATCAGTGATTTGTAGGACTTGTTAGAAACAAGTCACTCACAATTTTTTTAGGCATTTTGGAAAGAACAAGCCCTGAGGAAAAAATGCCCTATTGACCTAGTGCCAGCAGGTCACCTTATGTGGCCAGTGGCAAATGCCCTGCAAAAGTCCTGAGGAATCACAGATCTCAAGCCCCGAATAATCAGTGAATTGTAGGACTTAAGCCATTTAGAAACAAGCCCCCCCAAAATAGTTTTTTTTTGTGTCATTGCAGCATTTGCGACTGCAGTGATATGGGTGATGATGATCATGGTTCCACTTGCCACTACTAGCTCCAGTGATGCGCCTGAGGCAGTACCAGCACCACAACTAGCCCCCACCACTTCAGGTATAAGTGTAAAAAATAAGTTGGATAATAATGCTTCTCCATCTGTCTTCCCTCCAAATTCATGGATGTGTATTAGAACATACATTTTTCCCTTGAGAGCAGGATGGAACTGTGCCTCTCATCAGCAATTACAATGTGCACAGTGTGTGTCTGGTAAATAAGGGAAGGACTGGGAACAATGGGCATATCTTCACTCATATCAAACACCTGGCACAATTGTAACAAAACACCATGATGCTTATATCCCCAATGTGAAAGCATCCCACCAGAAACCAAGTACTGCTGCTGTCACTATGCTCCTTGCCTACTCCCCGTTCAGGACACATGACAACTTGTAGTTTAATAATAATGATGAAACCTCCCTGCTACCAGCTTGGTATATCCTACTGGATGGAATCTCCTCAGATGCTGCTTTACGCTCTGGTTGCAATTATCCTGCATTACACTGCCATGTATGGTCAGAGCACAACACAGTGTGCAATGAGTGGAAATGAACTGTCACATCCTTCCTGACATATACTGAATGGCTATCAACTGGTGGGGAGGTAAATATGAATCAAGTGGATTACCAGATGTAGTTACATGGTCTTCCCGCGACAGTCTGTAAAGCAAGAAGGTAATGGCGAGCCAGGTGTTTCGCTCGCCATACAACTTTCAGGCTCTGGCTCGGTTTCTCTATGCTTCATCCTCTTTGATTTACATCTCACCACTTATTGCCTTTGGGGAGAGTCAGGGCGTACTACAAAAGTTGTGCCTGATTTCTTTGCTAGGGGTTTGGCTTTAACATGTTCCACATAAATGTTATGGTATCTGTGTTTCATGTGTGCTATCAGGGCAGTTGTGACAAGGTTCATTCCCTTCTTTCCCCTTTTCACTGACTTTTCAAAAATTGTGCACAGCGCCATCACTGATGACTGCACTGTTCCTGCCCCAAGAGAATAATAGTCCCATACCAAGGACTTCAGGAGGAGGAGAAATCTGGAGAAAAATGGCCTCTTTCTTCTCCTCCCCATTTCCCTTCACTGTCTGGGGTAGAGGATGATGATGCTGCTGTTGCTGCTACTGCCTCAGAATCAGCACTGCAACTAGGAACCTGTCATGTTCCTGCATCACTAGACCCCCTTCCCACTGTTTTAACAGTGATCTGTGGCACACTAGCCTGCTCCTCAGCATCCTGCTGCCCTTGCAACTCAACAGCAGCAGCAAACTCTGCAAATTCCAAAAGCTCACTGGTGGTGGGGTTGATGCTCATCCCCATCCCTGTCTCCCATTCCTTCTCTGTTTGGGCTAAAAAAAGGTTATTAGTGTCTCTTCACCCCAGCTTCTTTATCATCCTCATAACCACTACCAGTCCTTCCTTTCTGCTGCTACTCTATTACAAACATCTGCCCAGATGGAGGACATAATGAGAAATGTGACAGAGGGTCCCTTACTGTCACACTTGCCACCTCTTGTTGAGCTGAAGAAGACAGACTGGTAGCACTAGCATCAGGCACAGGCAGCTGATCTGTGCTCAAGGTGGTGGTGGTATTATTGCTACTAGGCAACAATTCTGTCTTCTTCAGGATCATGTCCCATCTGGTCAATGCAATGGGGGTAAGGTGACTCCCAGGGTTAGAGGAATGTTGTGGTCTCCTTTAACCTCTAAACCAGTAACACTAGTCTCACTAGCTGCTTCACCATCACCGTTACTACTACTAACACCAACCAGATCATTCTCAGTCCCTGAGTCTTCCTCCTCACTAGCTGTATGATCACCCCTCCCCTTACTCCTAACACTCTGCATCTGTAGCTGCTGGATCTTATTAGTAGCAGTAGTGGCAGTACTGCTTGGGGATGGCACCCTGGCAGTAGGCTCAGGTAGCTGACCTGTCCTGCTTACACTACTACCATCTTCTTCCCCTGCCCGCAACAAAATTTCCCCAAGATCCCTAGGGGTGATGTACAGGGACTGGACATCACTGAGTCTGGGGAATCAGGGCATTCAAACCCTTTAATGTTGGTAATGATTACTTTCTCCTCCTCCTCAGACTCACTGGATGAATAACGGTCCTTTTATTAATATTCAAGGTGCTCACAGTGATAGCACACAATGACCCTCTGCTAACTCAATTTTTAACAATTTTGCACAGCACAACAGCCGTGCACCCTCTCGCTCTCTCTGTAACTGCTTGTATTGTGTCTTACTTCCTTGAAAATGTAACGTTTTTATAGCAAATCACTTTATTCAAAGCGGATTTTCCTGCTAAAAAGTGCATAATCATGACGGGACCTGTCACCCACCCCTAGTCTCCAAGACACCCTCACTTCCATAGTGCAGTAGGTTTTCTCTTGATTTGCTTTGTGCATAAGGTCCTTAGCCTCCTAATACATTGCACAACATCATTTGTGATTTATTGATATTGAAGAACAACTTATTTACATGTCCTGTATGATTGGCATTTACATGCTCCCAGAGCAGAATCTATTATCAGTGCTATAGAGCATGACAAGGAATGTATGAAATAATAACTAAATAAAGATCAACTCTAGAGCAGGTATGGACAACCTGTTGATGGGAATTGCAGTCCACAACATCTAGAGGCCTTCAGGTTGCCAGTGCTCTAGACGATTCTTTTTTTCCTAATCGTACATTACATAAATCTGTAATTTTAGGGGGACAATGATTGTAATACTAAATAGATAAAATATGGCAGATCATTATCCTACAAGACTTCATTAACCCTTGCACTCGAAGGGTTAATTACCTGTTGATTATCTTGCTTACTGTTCACTACGTCTTTATCACAATACTTTGTCTCTGATCTTCCTCACCAACCATGAGCTCTCTACACCTGTTTGAAGATATTTTCTTATAGGAAAAACAAGTATCATTCAATAACATCAATGTGCTTTTCAGTGTTATAACTTGGTGGATGAAAGATCCCATCAAGTATCAGTGTGCCCAAGTCACAGCTTACGTGAGAGGTCCCCTGTTTCTATCACGTTATGTACCAATTTCTTGTTTTATTTTATTTTAATTTAATTTTATTTTTTTATTAACTGTCCTCCCAATCCCAGTCAACAACCCCCCAAAAAATCCATGTTGAACTGATTATTTCCTCACACTCCACCGACACAAGCACCCTCAGACCCCTTTTATACTATGCCTTTGGGAAATAAAATAGCATTTGCTATGAGTTGTGCATATAAATTCAACGTTCTCGTTGATTTCAATGCAAAGAGCTAGGTGAAAAAAGCTGAAAAACTACACTTTTCGCAGGAATTTATTCACCAAGAGAGAAGTGCCATTATTTGCCAATTTTGGTTTGAGGAGAAAATGTTCACCCATCCCTAATAATAACTAGGGCTCTGTCTCACCACTATTGAAATCTCCAATAATACACTTAATGATAAATTCCAATAAAGATGCACACCTAAAAGCACACAACTTATTTCTGACTGATTTATTATCATCTGATAGGAGCTACTACAATGATTTCTAGGATGGCCTTATGAAACATAAACCATACATTCTAAATAAATCATACTTCTGAAAAACATACATTTGCAAGAAAAACATACCTGACTACTGGAGCATTTGATGTTCAGTTCAGTTGGAATACATTAGTCATAAAGCAACTGAGAAAAGTCTGTGTTACACAAAATTGAAAATAGAGTTGTTTTATGTTTTGTATATTACAAGACGCTAATAGTGATAGAAAATATTAACATATGAGAATAAAAATGGACATGCTAAATCCTTATGGAACACAGAATTATTCAGACACATTTTCTGTCTTGCACAGCTTAAAAACTAATTGTTGGTACCATGGATTTGGAGAGATAAACTATTCCCTCTGGAATGGAGAAATTTAAACTGTAATGTGAACTTTGAAAACAACACATTTAAAGGAACACTAACACATCTTTATAATAATACCCCATCACTTATCATAATCTGAGCAGAAAAATCCACAAAGAATTTGTTCTGAATGTATTGGTCCCTCAAAATTAATCTTTAATTAGTACTGGTTATAATGTTCTTTGAGAAAACATTTAGTACAAGAGTCTGGGATCCTTTAGTCTGGCAACAAAGAATCATGGACCTAATATCCATTATTAATTAAATGTTAATGTTGGGGAACTGATTCATAATTGCCTTAAGGTCAATAGGTGTTAAGGTTTGGCTGAGCTGCTCTACTCTGCTGATTGATTCTGATGCCTGAGCTAATCCGGAAGCGCTGTTGTTGATTGCTGTGGTCTTCCCTTTCCTCGGTCAGGCTGAATCAGCTGACCTCTCTGTGATTACTCATCTGTCTGTTATCAGCCAACCCTCTCAGGGTATTTAATGCAGCTTGCCTCAGTTTCTAATTGCCTTTGTGTTTGTTGCTGACTGCTGTGGATTATCCTGTGCTCCTGTTTATCCGTGTATGACCTGGCTTCCTCTGACGATCCTTCTGGCTCCTGACTCCTGGCTTGTTCCTGACATCACAGACTTCTGTGTTCCTGACTCCGGCTTGGCTGAGTAGCTGTCTTGGTTCCTGGCCCTGGCTTGTCTTTTGGCTTATGCTCCTAGATCACAATCCTGTTTTTGTTTATTTTTGTCACTGTAATAAAGGTGTTTTGCTTTTATATTTTTGTGTCTGTCTGGTTCCTGGTCCCTAACAATAGGATTGTATTATTAGTGGGTGTATTTGTTCCTTTAAACAATGGCAAATATGGGACATAAAGTTTTCAGTGGTAGCTAGAGGGAATATTAAACCCCTAATGATAAACAAAAGAGTTTTAATAATTTCATTATGTAAGTTAATAAAAAATTGGACTTTAGTGAACTTACCATTAAGTCTTTATCCTCATAGTCAAAATGGAACACATAAACCGTGAGGTTAAGCTATCCTCCTCCAAAGGTCAGGGCACTTAAAAAAAAGGCAGGGTCTTTGAGGCGAAGATGTCTTCCTCTTCCTTCAGCTAAACTCCCTACCTATCCAGAGTTACATATAGCAAAATGAAACAAAGGGCTTTTTCTCTGGGTGGGAGAACTGTGTTCTTTATGGAAGAAGAAAATAGGATTTAAGTTTACTACAAAAGGAAGCATGGGGATATACCAAAGCACCCATAAAGATTCCTGGGAGGAAAAGAGAAAAACTGTCCCTACAGAATAGTAGTGTTCCCCAGGACTTGAATCATCTAACCTCAAATGTCAACAGACACCGAACTGACACAGCAAACAACAAGACAAGAGCCAACTTGCTCAAAACTACTGAACTGGAAGTAGAGACAAAAAAGAGTCCTTAAAGAGGCACAACTGCATGAAAGACCTTCCAGCTAAAGCCGGCCAAAGCCTAGGCCAGAGCATTGACACAGTAGTGTTGGTCAGTGTGTACAAGGATGACCAGGTAGCTGCATTGCACAACTGTTCAATAGAATCCTGTTTCTTGTAGGCCCTGGAGGCACCCACAGATCTGGTGGAGTGGGCCATGACTCTAAAAGGAACAGGGTTCTTCCTGATTATGGCATACACTTGTCATACTGTAGCCTTGATCCAAGAAGCAATAGTGACTTTGGATGAAGCCTGAACTGCTCTAGGACCCTCAGGAATGACAAACAGGGAATCTGCCATTCTAAAAGGCTGCATGCAATGCATATAATAGTTAAGGCATCGAGCCACATTCAACAGGTGAAGGTCCTTTTCCTGTTTGGTGGAAGGATCAGGACAAAGGAAGGAATTATAATTTCCTAGTTGATGTGGAAATTGGACACAAAAAATGCCAAAGACCCAGTTAAGGTCGCACTGAAGCATAGCATCCCTAAAGGAGGAGAATGCATGAGCCACCCCTTGAACAAAGGTCTTAAACCTTTGAGTGCCAGAGGGGTATGCAACGCATTGCAAAGCAATGCGTTGCATACCCCTCTGGCACTCAAAGGGTTAATATCCAGTAGGAGAGTAATACACATCTAAAAGAGGAATAAAAGAGCTGAGATCTGTACCTTGATAGTACTCAGGTTGAGACCTTTGTTCATGCCATCCTGTAAGAAAGCCAACATTTACAGGGAGTTTAAAGGCCAGAGAAGACATATCCTTATCAGCACACCACTGGTAAAACATGGACAAGATCCATTGAAATGCTTTGCAAGAAATATAGTTCCTAGCTTGGATCATGGTAATGATGACATTACCTGAGAAACCCTTTTTCCTCAAGATGCTGGCTTCAAGAGCCGTCAGGGATAGCCTTTCCACCTGCTGGTAACAGAGGGGTCCTGTGTCAGAAAATCCATTCTAAGGTTGAAGCTAATGAAACGTTGGTGGTCTGTATGAACTGGGACATGCAGGTATAAATCCTGAAGGTCTAGCAAGGTTAGATACTCCCTGGACATATCACTGAGATAAGAGACCACAGGCAGTACATCTGGCTATCACATAGTAGTTAAGGGATTTCAAGTCCAAGATAGGTCGAGAGCCACCTTCCTTTTTGGGGACCAGTGAAAGATTTGAGTAAAAACCTGAGAAGTATTCCTGGGCTGGGAACAAAATCAGGACCTGTTTGTCCAACAGGGATGAAATGGCATCTATGATGAGACGCGCTTTCTCAGAGATCAGAGGAACTCTTGAAAAAAATAATAGGTGAGGTGGAAGGGACTTGAAGTTTATGCAGTACCCCTCCAAAGTGAAACAAAAAAAAAACCACTGGTCCATCACAGAAGATGTCCAAAAGATGAAGGTGACCCCCCTCCACTGGCAGGGATGGACCAGGACTAAACTAGCTCCTGATCAGTGCTGGAGTAGTAAGGGCCACAACATAGGTGGGGCATGGGGTGCCAAAATATTCCCTGGGGAGCCAAGTATGGCATGAGGAACAATGAGCTAAAAGGGTAAAGGAAGCCCTTGGATCTTTAGGTTTGGGTTTCTCCATGTGTCCCTTGGGATCAGGAATATCCAGAGAAACTAGGACAAAGTAGTCCAAAATAGCAATAAAGTTAAAATAAACCACCAGAAAGGACCCCAAATGTATTTACCAGACTTGCAATGGGTTTAATTAGAGAAAAGAGTGAGAATCAGATTCTGTGTAGCATAACCAATGGAGGAGTAAGATGGCAGCCAAATTACCACCAATCCAATCAGAAAACTAGTGCATTACTATATAAGCAAAATAAAGTACTCTGGACAAGATATGCTGACCATGCGATAAAGCATGATCAAGGGTGCTATAAATGGGTACAGAGGTATGTTGGACATAAAAATTCCAATTACTGCACAGCTCCCTTAAAGGGAAAACAACTTAGCAATAAAGATGGAAAAAGTAGGTGAAAGAATAAGGCACAAACCAGTTGTACCTGTTGCTTACAGAGTTAATGAAAGTAAGAAAGGATAACAGCAAATCGGTTGTACCTGATCCTTACAGAGTTAATGAAAGTAAGAAAGGATAGCCACAACCTTTATGACATAGTCTTATGTAGGGACAGTAAGAAGAGAAGGAATAGAGTGCCAGTAACAAAAGAAGGAATAGAGTGCCACTGAAAGTGGGTATCTTTTTAAAAGGTCGCACGTGAAACAGCGTGCGACCTCATGACCCATTAACCATGTCGCCATAATAAAAATAGCGACATGAGAATCTGGCATTGCATGACAGTTCGAGATTCTCATGTCTGTAATGAAAGATTGCATCCTGCTGAGCGAGTTCGCCATAAAATCTGGCTCCGTGTGATGAACTATGTCCTGATAGAAACATTTTCTTGAGTGTATCAAGCCTGACTCCCAGAAAGAGAGAGTTCTGGGAGCGCTGAAACTTAAAGGGATAGTATTACTTAAAATGTAAAAAAATATATGTTGTAGGGTTTATCCCCCTGAGTAAAACAAGGGTACTCCTACTGCTAAAAGATATTTTATTAAACAATTATAACAGCTCAGACTTGAATTTTTTAGGTGCAATATCACAGTGGCCTGAAAATGTACAGTGGTGCTGTTGTTACACCATCCTATGGACTGCTCTGGTCTGTAGATCATAAATCTTCATAGGATGGTGTAGCAACAGCGCCACTGTACATTTTCAGGCCACTGAGATATTGCACCTAAAAAATTCAAGTTTGAGCTGTTATAATTTTTTAATAAAATATCTATCAGCAGTAAGAGTACCCTTGTTTTATTCGGGGACATAAACCCTACAACATGTAAAAAAAATATATCTTAAGTATTACTATCCCTTTAAACATCTGTCTGTTGATAAACCAGCCTTGCTTTCACAGGTGATGAATGCATCACTCAGTAAATTTTAGTGATTGATGTCCCACGTTGGCAACGATTCAGAGATCGTCCGCTTAAGGATCACAGAAACTTTAGTAGCCATTGTGATTGATGATTAGGTTAAAGCATCATATGTTAAAGCATAATCATCAAGGCACAATGGTTACTAAAGCTTCTGTGATCCCTTAAGTGGACAATCTCAGAATCATTGCCAACACGAGACATCAGCCACTAAAATGTACAGATCGGTGCATTCATCACCTGTGCAAGCAAGGCTGGTTGATCAACAGCAAGATGATTAAGCTTCATAGCTCCCAGAACTCTTTTTGGGAGTCAGGCTGGATACACTCAAGCAAACAGCTGCCAGAAGACTGAAGAAAATATTTTCTATCAGGACACAGTTTCATCACATGGAGCAAGATTTTATGGTGCCAATACGTATATTCACTTTAAAGTTAACCCTCAAAGTACCGGAAGGATGTACAATGTGTTGCTTTAGTAACCCATGACGGCTGGAGGAGATCTCGCTTAGCAAGATGCGACCTTTCACTACTCGACATGAGAATCTCATGCTGTCATGCAGTGCGAGATTCTCATGTCTATTTTTATTATAGCAACATGGTTAATGGGTCATGAGGTTGCACGCTTTTTTGCATGCACCTTTTTAAAAGTAAACCCTGAAAGTGGATGTCAAAATGTAGTACAATTTATCTTTATGACAATGGCTCTTACAGTAAATGGTTAACTTACCAGTCTTCTTTCTTCAGGCTCCCAATTTAAAATGCAGAACTTCAAAGAAACTGAGCTATGAGGAAAAGACTTGTCATTGAGTCAACCTCCACAGGGAAATGGTCCAGAAATACTCTTTTTGACCTGGGTAAGCCAACTCCAGGGAAGCCAGTAATGGGAGCTTGCCTAATGGGGATTATACAGCCTCATGTCAAAGATAAAAAATAAAAACGTAGACATAAAAAAATTAGAGCAGTGCTAGATTGTTCCTCTGACTTGAGAGACCACTTGAATGTGGATAGGCGGGGGGGTTGAGCTAGAAGAAGAGTCTCCTCCTCAAACACCCTGTCTTTTATGAAGTGCCTTGTCCTCTGGAGGAAGTGTTCAACCACCGTAGTTCCTGTGTTCCATTTTGGATGTAGAAAATACTATATTTGTAAAGTATCAGTCCAGATTAACATTTTTTTAGGTGTAGGGGGGTGTGCAACATATTGTTGGAGACATATTTACCACCTTGCAATGTACTGGAGACATATTTACCACCTTGCAATGTACTGGAGAGTCTAAACTTTAGACTCTAAAGCATATAAGGAGTTAAAAAGAAAAAAAATCTATGCATTTAAAAATGATTTTGCTAGAGGGACCTTCAATTTGTTACAGTGGTAATGGCCTTTCTAGAGGTAAAGGAGTTAAATTAGTTCTAAAGCAGAAAAACATAAATACAAACTGGCCAAATGGGGTTGCAGTTCGAAAGAACTCTGCAATTATCCCAGAGGAAAAAAAATAATTTCAATTAGTGGAAGCCTCCCCTTACTAGAATCTATCCTTACAGCTCTAATGTGCTTCTGCCTAAGGAATAATTACAGTTATTAAAAATACTTACTTTACAGAATATATCCTCAGAACCACAATGTTCCTTCTTTTGCTAAAAAAAAATCATTGAGTTAATAATGCTTCTTTAAAAAAAAAACTTGTGGTTAAAAATGTTCCCTTAAGAAATCTTTTCTGTTATTCTTACCTTATGAGAATAGCTTCTCAAAGACTCATCTATGTTCTTAGCTTAAGAAATAATATCTTGCTCCCTCATTACAAGGGAATGCTCCCTATGGTTATATTGTTCTTTCCCCCCACTTATAAGAACATCTCTTCTAAGCTCCCTTGTTCCCTAGTTTCATAAAATAATTTATGGCATAAGAAAACATGCTAAATAGAATCACCAATATAATGTTCTCCATCCTGGTTAAATTATATAAGATATTGACTTGTAACAATATCTCTGTAGGGCACTAGTGTTCTTTCATCTTGGAGTGTTTTCTTAATAGGAGCATGACCTTACAGGTCACATATCTCTGGGCGAGAGGACAAGAGAATTTGTACAGGGCAATAGAGTAATTTTATCCAGGATGTTAAAGGAACACCTAAAATGAATTGTGATTATGTGCTCCAAACTAATATCTTTAACAAAAGATTGTATTTCATTTTAGAAGCCTGACTTATTAAGCTAAAGCTGCGTAATTCTAGAGGAAACCAACTGCACCATAGGTTATAAATGAAATGTATTCCAATTTTCATTGATGTGGATGGGTCTTTTAATCACTTGAATGCTAGAGAAGTCTCAACCACCTTGGAAAGTGCATTGCTGGGGATCTCTTAGCATTCAGTGGCGTAACCCTCTGAGTGCCAAAGGGTTAAAAGCCCCATTTAAATAAGAAGGAATGTTCATTTCCTTCCTATAGTACTGTAGGTTTGAAATGCACCTCTTTAGCTTGGCTGATGAGGTCCTAGATCTCTAAAACCAAATATTAAACTTGATTTTTAATGCATTCACAGATGCATGCGTATACTGTCCGAAGCAGTCACTTTTTAGTTAATTTTGTTTCTGCTGAATTGTAATAAGTAAAAAGAGCTAAGGAAGTAAATGTACTGTGGTTTGTAAATACCCCTTTTCTTCTTCCCTCAGACAGTTTACTGATAATAATGCACTCTGGGGGGGAATGTAAGAGTTTGCTGATGCTGCTAATTTTTTGTGCAGCAAACACTGCACTTCAGTGTATGCACTGAAAAAGGTGTGGGCAACCTGAAGCTCTCCAGCTGTTGTGGGACTGCAACTCCCATCAACCCCAGTCAGCCAGTGAGTAAAAGTGAAACAGCGACAGCAATACAGATTCTTAGATCATAACAATTGAGGACTGAATTCTGCCATGCTGGATATATTGTATTTCACTTCATTAGTGCAAAGCCATCCTTGCATATATGACCAAGAGAATCCAGTGTTTGGTGAAAACAACAAGGAAAAAACATGGGGTAAAATCCGTGCAAAACTGTAAGACTAGGGTAAATTACATAAGAATGGAGACGGGTGACATTTTTCACCTCAAAAGAGAAACAGTCGAGAAATTACACTTTTTCACAAAGAGTGCTGATTTTCTGCTTTTTCCACCTAGCTCACTGCATTGCAATCAGTGGTAAGACTCAATCCCCACCACCCATGAGTCAAATATCCCTTTATTTCCTGCAGATTTAGAATAAAAGGGGTCTCAGGTTCAGCATGTCATTCTGTGTTTGTGACAGCAACAAAATCTTTGAGCTAGTTAGGATAGGCAACTAAAGCAAAGTTGGATTATAATATAGGGAGTCTTGTAGGCAGGAAATTTGTTCTCTGTGTTAGGGGAGTCTGGGGCCCTCTGGACAGGTGGACTGGTCGGGTAGAAGGGAAGTTTACCAAAACTACCTCAAAATCTAGGTTGACTGCGACAGCCGCTGTGATCCAAGTTCCTTCCTGATCTGGCTGTTATCTCTGTGTTAGGGGAGTCTGGGGACCGAAGAGAGCAAAGGAGATTTTCCACAGATATCGCCAAATTTTGTGTGACTGAGAAGACACAGACAACTGTGTTCCAAGTTCCTTTCTGCTGGCTGTTCTCTGTGTTAGGAGTTTCTGGGGGGGTGAAGGGAGCAAGGGGGAAATACCCCAATATACCCCCACATTTTGTGTTACTGAGAAGACACAGGCAAGTTCCTTCCAGCTGGCTGTACTCTTTGTTAGGGATGTCTGGGAGTGTGAGAAAGGAGCAAAGCAGATTTACCCCAAGTACTCAAAAATCTTGTTTGACTGGTTGGGAAGATACAGGTAGCTGTGATCCAAATTCCTTCCATTTGGCTGTTTACCCTGTATTAGGGGAGTCTGGGGGAAGATGCAATTGTACAGGCAGTGTGTCTTTCCTTTTTATTTTCCAGGCATGGTAGGAACAGTTAACAAAATAAAAATGTAAAAAAAGTTAAAAAGAGTTTGAATGATAGGTGACAGACACAGGGATCCTGTCATGAGCTGTGACTGAGGCAGACAGATACTAGAAAAGAGTATTTTGTAAAGGGCAAGACATCATACACAATCATTTTTATTGTGTACTTCATTGTTAAAACACACACTACTTTAATAATGCCCATAAAACATACCATGGTCAGGGGTAGGGTGAAAGGAGTAAGGGCATTATGGGGACTTGTTAGTAAAGTGGTAATCCAAAAATGGACAGAAGTCATGATTGAAGTACTGTGTGCAATAAATAATAATGATAGTTCTCCTCATCAGGAAATGGTTTGTCAAAGTCCCATAAAAAGTTCAAACATGAACACCAGTAATATTAATAAGCCATCTAAGAACATTGAAGGTGACAATGAATCATATTCTAGTGTTGATAGCGTAATGGAAGTCATAGCAGTTCAACCAACTGCTGCTCATGCAGTGACACAAAGAAGTACAAACAAGAAATTGTTTGTAACCTCTGAAAGTCTAGAGAAATATAAAAGTAGTGGGAAAGAAGCGGTGGACACTGGTGAAGATGACCTAATTACTGATGATGAAGTTTCTCTAGAATATATTCCTCCAGCATTCCCCTCTTCTTCAGAAACAGATGTAGTTGAAAGTGAGAAAATTAGCTGAAAGGCAAAGGTTCAATATTCCAGCATTGAAAAGGAGCTCTGTGCCTGTTTATAAAATGTTTGAGAAATCAGTTGAAAAGTCTGACTCTAGCAGGACAGAACATTTGACACCTAGTGGTACTACTGCAGCAACATTTAGCCACTGTAGTTGCAGTAGCCCCTCAGGAACCCTTCAGTCCATGAAGTCCAAAGTATGGAGACACTTCACTCATGATTCAAAAGATAAACATGTTGCTATTTTTTCTCTGGAAGAAGCATGTGAAAATCAGCTCACACCTAGGCACATCCTCACTGAAATCCCATCTGAAGCACAACCTCAGTTCTGATTGGGAGAAACACCATCAACATGTCACAGGTGCCACAACTAGTAGCAGCACAAATAATTCTAAAGATTCCTGGTGCTCAGTTGCACATAATAGAAGTGACATTGGTATGTCGGAGAGAGTGCCAGGATTTCATTTCTTTGAAATAACACCTATGGCTCCTGATGCAGAGGAGAATTACTCTGAGTTTGTTCTAGAAGATGACAAGAGTTGTAGAGTGCCCACACATGCCACCACCAAAACACCCACCACCTCCACAAGTCATGTTGTACATGAGTTCTTCTGCCATGTACTGCCAACCCATATTTACTGAGTTCTTTGGAAATGTCGCAAAAATAATCTCAAAGTACACCTTTGGAATGGCAAAGTTGCCAAGATATTAGCAGTTGATATACTGCCATATTTTTTAGTAGAAAACAGGTTTTAAAGAACTGATGTAATGTGCTGTAACCTGCTGGAATATCCTAAGTTGCATTTATTTTTCAAGGACAGCCATGTCAGAATTCAGGAGAGGGCTGGCAGCTTGTGGCCTGGAGGGCAACAACGATCAAGCGGGCCGATTTTACTGTCGTTCCAGCCCACTGTCCCAGCCCACACCCTCTTGTTAATTTTGAAATTGTCATTAACCCTTTGAGTGCCAGAGGGGTATACATACACCTCTTTCACTCAAAGGGTTAGTGTTGTGAATTAAGGCAAGAAATACCACTTACAACTGAAATGGGGTTACACTTGTGCAACTATAGTGCTTACAGTTTAAGTAAAGCTGCACTAGTGATACCATAGAACTTACAAGAGAAATGGATTATGGCTACTAATGTAGCTCCACTTGGATTGTAGTTCCATTTCAATTGTAATATCTGTGGTATCACTAGTGTAGCTACATTTACAGAGCAAGTGGGAGTGGCCCACCAGCCCAGATATATGACTGGCCCAGGGAGCAATTGCCCCCCTGCTCCCCAGGCCAGCCCTCCCCTGTCAGAATTATACATGCAGGTTGTTAGTGTGGTAGACAAAGGCCTGGAAACCTCAGAGGGAAAGAAAATTTACCTGACAACAGATATGTGAACAAGTGGGAAGAGTACAGACAATATGACTGTCACTGGTCACTAGCTTTCTATTCCACCAGTGGGTAACAATTGCTTGCAGCATCCTGTCAACGCCAGTAATCTGGCCTCTTGATTTGTCAGTATGATTAAAGGACAGCGGCAGGGTAGCTCATACAATCAACACACCACTTTGTGCATATAGAGTTTTGAAAGACAACCCCATAAAACCATAGATGTGTTAAATAAACTGGAGCAGGTGATAGATGAATGGCTTCTATCCCCTTCCTTGAAAGCTGGTTTTATGTTTCTGATAATGGCTCCAATATAATAGTTGCCTTGAGAATAGGTGACACAGTAATTGCATCCTGCTTTGCCCATGTTCTAAATTTAGTTGTAACTAAATTCATCTCAGAATCTGAAACCCTCAGAGAGATGCTGAATATCACCTCCAAAATCTGTGCCTGTTTTAGCCACTCCTACAGTGCTCCCAATGTATTATAAACAGCTGAAAATAGAGATCCCTAACAGGTGGAATTTCACACTGTAAATGCTAGAGCATTTGTATGAGCAGAACAAGGCCATTAGAGAATATACAATGCAGTGTGAGCTGCTGAAATCTTTTGAGGAGGCCATCTTGCTGGTTAGTAATAAAGGGGCAGGAATTAGCAATATTCTCCCTCTGACATATTTACTGCAGAAAAAAACTGAGGGGCATGGCTGACAAATCTTTCACTAATGACAACTCAGCTAGTGAATGACATGTTACTGTGCTTTGTACTTTGAACATCTCTCTGAGGCATCACATTCGGTCAAATAATATACATGTATACTTATAGACTGAGTATAGGGTTACATTGTGGAGGATAAAAGAGAGAAAGTTAGGGCCAAAAAACAGTAGAAAGCATAATGAAAAAGAAATCAAAAACGTGTTTTTACCAGCAGCAACATCAACAAGAACATCTAAGCATATTTCTGAACATGTCATCGTTATCATAGAACGCAAGTCAAGTGACTTAAGAACATCAAGCTAATATTGGAGGTGGTGGTAGTGGCACATCTCTATGGGACTTGATCCCAGAGTATGGGTTGAAAACTGATACACATGAACATTGTGTAGATCCTAAGGGTGAAATGCTTATGACATACTTGCAGGACAGCTATATTTTAGCCTGGACCAAAACTCCCATTGACAACTAGCAAGGAAAATGATATGTATGGCCTGCACTGATGCATACTGCTGTGGAAAACCTTTGTTGCCCACCACCAAGTGTGCAGTCTGAGCATGTTTTCAGTGCTGCTGATTATATTGTAAATGACTGTAGGAGATGACTATCAAGCAGCAGTGTTGTAGACGTGTATTTCTAAAAATGGACCAAAATCTACATCTAAGTACCAAGTAGTAGAAGTGGACAAAATCACACAGGAAAGGCAAAACCCTTGACACATGTACTATTAATAGCAGCACTGAGAATGAGTAAGAGACATTTGAAGGGTTGCTACTAATGATGAGCGAGCACCCCAATGCTCGGGTGTTCGGGTGCTCTGACTGAGCACCCCCGGAGGCTCGAGTGCTCGGCCGAGCACCCGAGCCCCATTGAAGTCAATGGGAGGACTCGAGCATTACACCAGGCACCCCCTGCTCTGATGAGGGGAGGGTGCCTGGTCCATAGGAAAAGGGCAGAAAATGATGGAAACACCACAGAAATGGTTCAGGGACAGCATAGGGAGGATGTCTGGATGCATCTTGGACTCCAACATCGCTGCTGGGAACGATCTTTCGCCCGTAGAACGCCATTTTTACAGACTGACCGTAAAACACACAAAAAGGAAGATAAAAACGACTTTAGGCGAAAGATTGTTACCAAACAGTATTTGCTGTATATTTACTTGTATATCATCTGCAAATTCTCCCAAAAATTTCCTCGATTTTTCTGAACTGAGGCCATGATTAAGAGGGAAACGTGCGCAGAGGCAAATTCTCCCAAAAATTTCCTTGATTTTTCTGAACTGAGGCCATGATTAAGAGGGAAACGTGCGCAGAGGCAAATTCTCCCAAAAATTTCCTCGATTTTTCGGAACTGAGGCCATGATTAAGAGGGAAACGTGCGCAAAGGCAAATTCTCTCAAAAATTTACTCGATTTTTCTGAACTGGGGCCATGATTAAGAGGGAAACGTGCGCTGAGCCGACCATCTAAAACATTATGGGTGAGGGTCTGCTGCGGAGCTGACCATCCTAAACATTATATGCGAAGGCCCGCTAGTGAGCTGACGCTATAAAACATTATATGAGAGGGCCCGCTAGAGAGCTGACCCAATAAAACATTATATGAGAAGGCCCGCTGGTGAGCTGACCTATACAAAAATTGTCAAACAGGGCCCGCTGGTGAGCTGGCCCTATATAAAAATTATATCACAGGGCCCGCTGGTGAGCTGGCCCTATATAAAAATTATATCCCAGGGTATATGGAAGAGAGTCAACCATATACCCATTTTTTGGGTGGAAGGGGTGAATGGGAATACAGAGTATTCCCATCATTGTAAATAACATATATAAAGTCACTTTATGTTCCCCCGGGGCTTTCCTCCAGTGGAGTGGAGAAGTCAGGGGAAATCCAGGCCTTGTTCACTTTTATAAGTGTCAACCTATCAGCATTTTCATGGGAAAGGCGGATACGCTTATCTGTTATGATGCCACCAGCAGCACTAAATACCCGCTCAGACAGAACGCTGGCGGCAGGGCAGGCCAGCACCTCCAAGGCGTAGAGTGCCAGTTCATACCACGTGTCCAGCTTGGACACCCAGTAGTTGTAAGGCACAGAGGGATCATTGAGGACGCTGACACGGTCTGCTACGTACTCCTTCACCATCTTCCAAAACTTTTCCCTCCTTGTGACACTAGGCTGCGCATCAGGGTGAGGGTGCTGGCGGGGTGTCATGAAGGTGTCCCACGCCTTGGAGAGTGTTGCCCAGCCTTTGTCGGAACTGCTGTGTGCTCCCCTTTTCTCCCCTTCTCGGTTGGCCAAGGTAGCACGTACTCTGCCGCCAGCGTTGTCAGATGGAAAATTTCGGAGCAATTTTTCGACAAGAACCTTCTGGTATTGCACCATTTTGCTTGTCCTCTCCACCGGAGGAATGAGAGATGAGAAATTCTCTTTGTAGCGGGGGTCCAGAAGGGTGAACACCCAGTAATCCGTGTTGTCTAAAATGCGTATAACGCGTGGGTCACGGGAAAGGCAGCCTAACATAAAGTCAGCCATGTGTGCCAGAGTACCAACAGGCAAGATTTCGCTGTCCTCACCAGGAGGATGACTCTCAATCTCCTCATCCTCTTCCTCCTCTTCTGCCCACCCACGCTGAAGAGATGGAAATAAAGTTCCATGGCTACCCTCTGTAGCGGAGGCAACCGTGTCTTCCTCCTCCTCCTCCTCCTCCTCCGCCTCCTCCAATTGTCGCTGAGAAGACGAAGTGAGGGTGCTCTGGCTATCACCTTGTGTAAGCTCTTCCTCCCGCATTTCCACCTCTTCCACATGCAAAGCGTCAGTTTTAATTGTGAGCAGCGAGCGTTTCAGTAGACACAGAAGTGGGATGGTTACACTGATAATAGCGTTATCGCCGCTCACCATCTGTGTCGATTCCTCAAAATTGCGTAAAACCTCACAGAGGTCTGACATCCATTCCCACTCCTC
Organism: Rhinophrynus dorsalis; assembly: GCA_037306005.1. Lineage (NCBI taxonomy): Eukaryota > Metazoa > Chordata > Amphibia > Anura > Rhinophrynidae > Rhinophrynus > Rhinophrynus dorsalis. The sequence continues at coordinate 194,135,770 of CM074722.1, read as the reverse complement.
ACTTCTGATTACAGGAAGTTTAACGGAGAGGTGACGACCGTGTAACAGCTGGTACTCCACTACTGCCCTCTGCTGCTCACAAAGCCGGGCCAACATGTGGAAGGTGGAGTTCCAGCGCGTGCTCACGTCACACAGCAGCCGGTGAGCTGGCAATTGTAAGCGCTGCTGCAGCTTCAACAGGCCGGCTGAAGCTGTAGATGACTTACGGAAATGTGCACACACGCGGCGCACCTTGGTCAAGAGATCATGCAAATTGGGGTAGGTTTTTAGAAATCGCTGAACCACTAAATTAAATACATGCGCTAGGCATGGTACGTGTGTGAGCTTGCCGAGCTCCAAAGCCGCCACCAAGTTACGCCCATTATCACACACAACCATGCCTGGTTGCAGGTTGAGTGGCGAGAGCCACTGCTCGGTCTGGTGACTAATCCCCTGCAACAGCTCTGAGGCCGTGTGCTGTTTGTCCCCAAGGCAGATCAGCTTCAGCACGGCCTGTTGACGCTTCCCCACTGCAGTGCTACACTGCTTCCAGCTACCGGCTGATGGGTGAGTGGCGCTGCGCGCAGAGAATTCGGAGGTGGAAACGGAGGAGGAGGAGCCAATAACGTAGGTGCTGGCGGAAACCCTGATGGAGGTAGGGCCCGCAATCCTCGGCGTGGGTAGCACCTGTGCCATCCCAGGGTCCGAGTCGCTCCCAGCCTCCACGACATTCACCCAGTGTGCCGTCAGGGAAATGTAGCGTCCCTGGCCACAAGCACTTGTCCATGTGTCAGTCGTTAAGTGGACCTTCCCAGTAACTGCGTTGGTCAGGGCACGGGTGATGTTACGGGACACATGGTGGTGTAATGCGGGGATGGCACACCGGGAAAAGTAGTGGCGGCTGGGGACCGCGTACCGAGGGACAGCTGCTGCCATCAGGCTGCGGAAGGACTCAGTCTCCACAAGCCTAAATGGCAGCATTTCGATGGCCAGTAATTTGGAAAGGTGTGAGGTTAGTGCTATGGCCTGTGGGTGGGTGGCTGGGTATTTTCGCTTGCGCTCAAATGCCTGGGGTAACGACATTTGGACGCTGCGCTGGGACAGGGAAGTGGATGTGGTCGCTGATGGTGCTTCAGATGGTACAGGTGCAGGGCGGGAGGTATGCGGGCCTGCGCCTTCGACAGGCGATTGGCCGGCACCGAAAGCAGGGGAAGAGGAGGCAGTGGTGTGGCCTGCAGACACAGATGGGCGATCCAGGCGTTCCTCCCACTTATTACGGTGCTTGGATGCCATGTGTCGGATCATGCTGGTGGTGGTAAGGTTGCTAGTGTTCATGCCTCGGCTCATTCTGGTTTGGCACAGGTTGCAAACTACAATTCTTTTGTCGTCCACACTTTCCTTAAAAAAACGCCATACCGCGGAACACCTACCCCTTGGCAAGGGAGATTTACGCAAGGGGGTGCTCCGTGGAACATTTGCGGGCCGGTTTGGTGCGGTCCGCCTTCTTTCTGTAGCCACACCACTGCCTCTTCCAGCCTGTTGCGGTGCTGCAGATGGCTCACCCTCAGGACTGCTGTCATCGCTCGGCTCTACACCTTCCCAGGTGGGGTCAGTCACCTCATCGTCCACCAAGTCCTCCTCCACTTCCTCACTCTGATCATCCTCCTCATGTCTTGATCCCACCACATACTCAGTCATTGACAACTGTATATAATCCTCCTCATCAAGGTCTTGAGACAGTAATAGTGGTTGATTTAATGGCAACTGTGTCTCATCATCATCATCATCCACTACTTCCTTTGACCTTAAATGCCGTTCACATCTGTCATCTTCTTGTGATTGGGTACCCTCTAGAGGTTGTGAATCAGGGCACAAGATGTCATGTTCCTCTGCAAGCGTGCTTGGAGAGAGGGTCAAATGAAGGATTGGTGATGAGACGAGCTCCTCACTATATCCCAGTGTGGGATCACTTCTTTGACCAGACCCTCTATGGTGGGAGGAAGGATGATCTGAGTGAGGATTATGTTGACCAGACTCTTGGCTACTGAGAGTGGACTTGGTGGAAGACAGGGTGGTGCTTAACCGACTGGAAGCAGTATCAGCTGACATCCAACCGACCACCTGTTCGCAGTGGTCGGACCTCGAGAGTGATGTCCTGCGACGCCCTGTAAAATGAGACATGAAGCTAGGTATGGTGGATGTCTTTCTGTCTTGTGCTCTGGCACCAGGCGCAGTTTCTACGCGTCCTGACCCGCGCCCTGAACTATCAGGATCACGTCCACTTCCCCGTCCCTTTTTACCCGCCTTCTTCATATTACACGGAATATGTGCTGCAAATCTGAAACTGTGCACAGTCAACAGAATGTGCTGCTAAACTGCAGCGACGCACAGTGAATGGAATATGTGACTTTGATATTTTACAGTTTGAAGACTTAACAGTTTTTTTTCCTATTCTGAAACTGTGCAGAGTCCACAGAATGTGCTGCTAAACTGCGGCGACGCACAGTGAATGGAATATGTGACTTTGATATTTTACAGTTTGAAGACTTAACAGTATTTTTTCCTATTCTGAAACTGTGCACAGTCCACAGGATGTGCTGCTAAACTGCGGCGACGCACAGTGAATGGAATATGTGACTTTGATATTTTACAGTTTGAAGACTTAACAGTATTTTTTCCTATTCTGAAACTGTGCACAGTCCACAGAATGTGCTGCTAAACTGCGGCGACGCACAGTGAATGGAATATGTGACTTTGATATTTTACAGTTTGAAGACTTAACAGTATTTTTTCCTATTCTGAAACTGTGCACAGTCAACAGAATGTGCTGCTAAACTGCGGCGACGCACAGTGAATGGAATATGTGACTTTGATATTTTACAGTTTGAAGACTTAACAGTATTTTTTCCTGTTCTGAAACTGTGCACAGTCAACAGAATGTGCTGCTAAACTACGGCGACGCACAGTGAATGGAATATGTGACTTTGATATTTTACAGTTTGAAGACTTAACAGTATTTTTTCCTATTCTGAAACTGTGCACAGTACACAGAATGTGCTGCTAAACTCCGGCGACGCACAGTGAATGGAATATGTGACTTTGATATTTTACAGTTTGAAGACTTAACAGTATTTTTTCCTATTCTGAAACTGTGCACAGTCAACAGAATGTGCTGCTAAACTGCGGCGACGCACAGTGAATGGAATATGTGACTTTGATATTTTACAGTTTGAAGACTTAACAGTTTTTTTTCCTATTCTGAAACTGTGCAGAGTCCACAGAATGTGCTGCTAAACTGCGGCGACGCACAGTGAATGGAATATGTGACTTTGATATTTTACAGTTTGAAGACTTAACAGTATTTTTTCCTATTCTGAAACTGTGCACAGTCCACAGGATGTGCTGCTAAACTGCGGCGACGCACAGTGAATGGAATATGTGACTTTGATATTTTACAGTTTGAAGACTTAACAGTATTTTTTCCTATTCTGAAACTGTGCACAGTCCACAGAATGTGCTGCTAAACTGCGGCGACGCACAGTGAATGGAATATGTGACTTTGATATTTTACAGTTTGAAGACTTAACAGTATTTTTTCCTATTCTGAAACTGTGCACAGTCAACAGAATGTGCTGCTAAACTGCGGCGACGCACAGTGAATGGAATATGTGACTTTGATATTTTACAGTTTGAAGACTTAACAGTATTTTTTCCTGTTCTGAAACTGTGCACAGTCAACAGAATGTGCTGCTAAACTACGGCGACGCACAGTGAATGGAATATGTGACTTTGATATTTTACAGTTTGAAGACTTAACAGTATTTTTTCCTATTCTGAAACTGTGCACAGTACACAGAATGTGCTGCTAAACTCCGGCGACGCACAGTGAATGGAATATGTGACTTTGATATTTTACAGTTTGAAGACTTAACAGTATTTTTTCCTATTCTGAAACTGTGCACAGTCAACAGAATGTGCTGCTAAACTGCGGCGACGCACAGTGAATGGAATATGTGACTTTGATATTTTACAGTTTGAAGACTTAACAGTATTTTTTCCTATTCTGAAACTGTGCACAGTACACAGAATGTGCTGCTAAACTGCGGCGACGCACAGTGAATGGAATATGTGACTTTGATATTTTACAGTTTGAAGACTTAACAGTATTTTTTCCTATTCTGAAACTGTGCACAGTCAACAGAATGTGCTGCTAAACTGCGGCGACGCACAGTGAATGGAATATGTGACTTTGATATTTTACAGTTTGAAGACTTAACACTAATTTTTCCTATTCTGAAACTGTGCACAGTACACAGAATGTGCTGCTAAACTGCGGCGACGCACAGTGAATGGAATATGTGACTTTGATATTTTACAGTTTGAAGACTTAACAGTATTTTTTCCTATTCTGAAACTGTGCACAGTACACAGAATGTGCTGCTAAACTGCGGCGATGGCTCTGCAACTTTGCACACTAAACAGAATGTGCTCTAATCTGCAACTTTGCATACTAAACAGAATGTGCTCTAATCTGCAACTTTGCACACTAAACAGAATGTGCTCTAATCTGCAACTTTGCACACTAAAAAGAATGTGCTGCTAATCTGCAACTTTGTACACTGAACAGAATGTGCTCTAATCTGCAACTTTGCACACTAAACAGAATGTGCTCTAATCTGCAACTTTGCACACTAAACAGAATATATGAATTTTTTATTTTTTTGTTTTTTTTCCCCCCACACAAAATAAACTGCTGCCCCCACACACAGTAGTCCTAAAAAGGACTTTTGGGTCTTTTTTTTAACAAATTTGCTTTTCTTCTACCTACACTGACTTTCCTATCCTCATCTCTCCCTGGCTAAGACTGAGCCGAACTCGCTGGTCAGGTGCTATACAGCACCCGACCACGGGTTCTGGCCAGCCAATCAGTGTAATGCCAGCAGCCAACATGGCTGCTGGCATTACACTGATGTCAGAGCCTCCCTGCACGTTTATTGGCTGCGCAGCAGCCGCAAAACGTGCGGGGAGGAGACCCGAACATGGCGGGCGAGCACATGCGGTACTCGTACGAGTACCGCCATGTGCCAAGCAGAGCGATGCTCGAGCCGAACCGAGCATCGGCCGAGCATGCTCGCTCAACACTAGTTGCTACTAGTGATGAGCGAGCACCCCAATGCTCGGGTGTTCGGGTGCTCTGACCGAGCACCCCCGGAGGCTCGAGTGCTCGGCCGAGCACCCGATCCCCATTGAAGTCAATGGGAGGACTCGAGCATTACACCAGGCACCCCCTGCTCTGATGAGGGGAGGGTGCCTCGTCCATAGGAAAAGGGCAGAAAAGGATGGAAACACCACAGAAATGGTTCAGGGACAGCATAGGAAGGATGTCTGGATGCATCTTGGACTCCAACATCGCTGCTGGGAACGATCTTTCGCCCGTAGTACGCCATTTTTACAGACTGACCGTAAAACACACAAAAAGGCAGATAAAAACGACTTTAGGCGAAAAATTGTTACCAAACAGTATTTGCTGTATATTTACTTGTATATCATCTGCAAATTCTCCCAAAAATTTCCTCGATTTTTCTGAACCGAGGCTATGATTAAGAGGGAAACGTGCGCAGAGGCAAATTCTCCCAAAAATTTCCTTGATTTTTCTGAACTGAGGCCATGATTAAGTGGGAAACGTGCGCAGAGGCAAATTCTCCCAAAAATTTCCTTGATTTTTCTGAACTGAGGCCATGATTAAGAGGGAAACGTGCGCTGAGCCGACCATCTAAAACATTATGGGTGACGGTCTGCTGCGGAGCTGACCATCCTAAACATTATATGCGAAGGCCCGCTAGTGAGCTGACGCTATAAAACATTATATGAGAGGGCCCGCTAGAGAGCTGACCCAATAAAACATTATATGAGAAGGCCCGCTGGTGAGCTGACCTATACAAAAATTGTCAAACTGCGCCCGCGGGTGAGCTGGCCCTATATAAAAATTATATCACTGAGCCAGCTGGTGAGCTGGCCCTATATAAAAATTATATCACTGGGCATATGGAAGAGAGTCAACCATATACCCGTTTTTTGGGTGGAAGGGGTGAATGGGAATACAGAGTATTCCCATCATTGTAAATAACATATATAAAGTGTGTTTATGTTCCCCCGGGGCTTTCCTCCAGTGGAGTGGAGAAGTCAGGGGAAATACAGGCCTTGTTCATTTTTATAAGTGTCAACCTATCAGCATTGTCGGTGGAAAGGCGGATACGCTTATCTGTTATGATGCCACCAGCAGCACTAAATACCCGCTCAGACAGAACGCTGGCGGCAGGGCAGGCCAGCACCTCCAAGGCGTAGAGTGCCAGTTCATACCACGTGTCCAGCTTGGACACCCAGTAGTTGTAAGGCACAGAGGGATCATTGAGGACGCTGACACGGTCTGCTACGTACTCCTTCACCATCTTCCAAAACTTTTCCCTCCTTGTGACACTAGGCTGCGCATCAGGGTGAGGGTGCTGGCGGGGTGTCATGAAGGTGTCCCACGCCTTGGAGAGTGTTGCCCTGCCTTTGTCGGAACTGCTGTGTGCTCCCCTTTTCTCCCCTTCTCGGTTGGCCAAGGTAGCACGTACTCTGCCGCCAGCGTTGTCAGATGGAAAATTTTGGAGCAATTTTTCGACAAGAACCTTCTGGTATTGCACCATTTTGCTTGTCCTCTCCACCGGAGGAATGAGAGATGAGAAATTCTCTTTGTAGCGGGGGTCCAGAAGGGTGAACACCCAGTAATCCGTGCTGTTTAAAATGCGTATAACGCGTGGGTCACGGGAAAGGCAGCCTAACATAAAGTCAGCCATGTGTGCCAGAGTACCAACAGGCAAGATTTCGGTGTCCTCACCAGGAGGATGACTCTCAATCTCCTCATCCTCTTCCTCCTCTTCTGCCCACCCACGCTGAAGAGATGGAAATAAAGTTCCATGGCTACCCTCTGTAGCGGAGGCAACTGTGTCTTCCTCCTCCTCCTCCTCCGCCTCCTCCAATTGTCGCTGAGAAGACGAAGTGAGGGTGCTCTGGCTATCACCTTGTGTAAGCTCTTCCTCCCGCATTTCCACCTCTTCCACATGCAAAGCGTCGGTTTTAATTGTGAGCAGCGAGCGTTTCAGTAGACACAGAAGTGGGATGGTTACACTGATAATAGCGTTATCGCCGCTCACCATCTGTGTCGATTCCTCAAAATTGCGTAAAACCTCGCAGAGGTCTGACATCCATTCCCACTCCTCACTTCTGATTACAGGAAGTTGAACGGAGAGGCGACGACCGTGTAACAGCTGGTACTCCACTACTGCCCTCTGCTGCTCACAAAGCCGGGCCAACATGTGGAAGGTGGAGTTCCACCGCGTGCTCACGTCACACAGCAGCCGGTGAGCTGGCAATTGTAAGCGCTGCTGCAGCTTCAACAGGCCGGCTGAAGCTGTAGATGACTTACGGAAATGTGCACACACGCGGCGCACCTTGGTCAAGAGATCATGCAAATTGGGGTAGGTTTTTAGAAATCGCTGAACCACTAAATTAAATACATGCGCTAGGCATGGTACGTGTGTGAGCTTGCCGAGCTCCAAAGCCTCCACCAAGTTACGCCCATTATCACACACAACCATGCCTGGTTGCAGGTTGAGTGGCGAGAGCCACTGCTCGGTCTGGTGACTAATCCCCTGCAACAGCTCTGAGGCCGTGTGCTGTTTGTCCCCAAGGCAGATCAGCTTCAGCACGGCCTGTTGACGCTTCCCCACTGCAGTGCTACACTGCTTCCAGCTACCGGCTGATGGGTGAGTGGCGCTGCGTGCAGAGAATTCGGAGGTGGAAACGGAGGAGGAGGAGCCAATAACGTAGGTGCTGGCGGAAACCCTGATGGAGGTAGGGCCCGCAATCCTCGGCGTGGGTAGCACCTGTGCCATCCCAGGGTCCGAGTCGCTCCCAGCCTCCACGACATTCACCCAGTGTGCCGTCAGGGAAATGTAGCGTCCCTGGCCACAAGCACTTGTCCATGTGTCAGTCGTTAAGTGGACCTTCCCAGTAACTGCGTTGGTCAGGGCACGGGTGATGTTACGGGACACATGGTGGTGTAATGCGGGGATGGCACACCGGGAAAAGTAGTGGCGGCTGGGGACCGCGTACCGAGGGACAGCTGCTGCCATCAGGCTGCGGAAGGACTCAGTCTCCACAAGCCTAAATGGCAGCATTTCGATGGCCAGTAATTTGGAAAGGTGTGAGGTTAGTGCTATGGCCTGTGGGTGGGTGGCTGGGTATTTTCGCTTGCGCTCAAATGCCTGGGGTAACGACATTTGGACGCTGCGCTGGGACAGGGAAGTGGATGTGGTCGCTGATGGTGCTTCAGATGGCACAGGTGTAGGGCGGGAGGTATGCGGGCCTGCGCCTTCGACAGGCGATTGGCCAGCACCGAAAACAGGGGAAGAGGAGGCAGTGGTGTGGCCTGCAGACACAGATGGGCGATCCAGGCGTTCCTCCCACTTATTACGGTGCTTGGATGCCATGTGTCGGATCATGCTGGTGGTGGTGAGGTTTCTAGTGTTCATGCCTCGGCTCATTCTGGTGTGGCACAGGTTGCAAACTACAATTCTTTTGTCGTCCGCACTTTCCTTAAAAAAACGCCATACCGCGGAACACCTACCCCTTGGCAAGGGAGATTTACGCAAGGGGGTGCTCCGTGGAACATTTGCGGGCCGGTTTGGTGCGGTCCGCCTTCTTTCTGTAGCCACACCACTGCCTCTTCCAGCCTGTTGCGGTGCTGCAGATGGCTCACCCTCAGGACTGCTGTCATCGCTCGGCTCTACACCTTCCCAGGTGGGGTCAGTCACCTCATCGTCCACCAAGTCCTCCTCCACTTCCTCACTCTGATCATCCTCCTCATGTCTTGATCCCACCACATACTCAGTCATTGACAACTGTATATCATCCTCCTCATCAAGGTCTTGAGACAGTAATAGTGGTTGATTTAATGGCAACTGTGTCTCATCATCATCATCATCCACTACTTCCTTTGACCTTAAATGCCGTTCACATCTGTCATCTTCTTGTGATTGGGTACCCTCTAGAGGTTGTGAATCAGGGCACAAGATGTCATGTTCCTCTGCAAGCCTGCTTGGAGAGAGGGTCAAATGAAGGATTGGTGATGAGACGAGCTCCTCACTATATCCCAGTGTGGGATCACTTCTTTGACCAGACCCTCTATGGTGGGAGGAAGGATGATCAGAGTGAGGATTATGTTGACCAGACTCTTGGCTACTGAGAGTGGACTTGGTGGAAGACAGGGTGGTGCTTAACCGACTGGAAGCAGTATCAGCTGACATCCAACCGACCACCTGTTCGCAGTGGTCGGACCTCGAGAGTGATGTCCTGCGACACCCTGTAAAATGAGACATGAAGCTAGGTATGGTGGATGTCTTTCTGTCTTGTGCTCTGGCACCAGGCGCAGTTTTTACACGTCCTGACCCGCGCCCTGAACTATCAGGATCACGTCCACTTCCCCGTCCCTTTTTACCCGCCTTCTTCATATTACACGGAATATGTGCTGCAAATCTGCAACTTTGCACAGTACACAGAATTTGCTTCTTAACTGCGGCTACGCACAGTGAATGGAATATGTGACTTTGATATTTTACAGTTTGAAGACTTAACAGTATTTTTGCCTATTCTGAAACTGTGCACAGTACACAGAATGTGCTGCTAAACTGCGGCTACGCACAGTGAATGGAATATGTGACTTTAACAGTATTTTTTCCTATTCTGAAACTGTGCACAGTACACAGAATGTGCTGCTAAACTGCGGCGACGCACACTGAATGGAATATGTGACTTTGATATTTTACAGTTTGAAGACTTAACAGTATTTTTTCCTATTCTGAAACTGTGCACAGTACACAGAATGTGCTGCTAAACTGCGGCGACGCACACTGAATGGAATATGTGACTTTGATATTTTACAGTTTGAAGACTTAACAGTATTTTTTCCTATTCTGAAACTGTGCACAGTACACAGAATGTGCTGCTAAACTGCGGCGACGCACACTGAATGGAATATGTGACTTTGATATTTTACAGTTTCAAGACTTAACAGTATTTTTTCCTATTCTGAAACTGTGCACAGTACACAGAATGTGCTGCTAAACTGCGGCGACGCACACTGAATGGAATATGTGACTTTGATATTTTACAGTTTGAAGACTTAACAGTATTTTTTCCTATTCTGAAACTGTGCACAGTACACAGAATGTGCTGCTAAACTGCGGCGACGCACACTGAATGGAATATGTGACTTTGATATTTTACAGTTTGAAGACTTAACAGTATTTTTTCCTATTCTGAAACTGTGCACAGTACACAGAATGTGCTGCTAAACTGCGGCGACGCACACTGAATGGAATATGTGACTTTGATATTTTACAGTTTCAAGACTTAACAGTATTTTTTCCTATTCTGAAACTGTGCACAGTACACAGAATGTGCTGCTAAACTGCGGCGACGCACACTGAATGGAATATGTGACTTTGATATTTTACAGTTTGAAGACTTAACAGTATTTTTTCCTATTCTGAAACTGTGCACAGTACACAGAATGTGCTGCTAAACTGCGGCGACGCACACTGAATGGAATATGTGACTTTGATATTTTACAGTTTGAAGACTTAACAGTATTTTTTCCTATTCTGAAACTGTGCACAGTACACAGAATGTGCTGCTAAACTGCGGCGACGCACACTGAATGGAATATGTGACTTTGATATTTTACAGTTTGAAGACTTAACAGTATTTTTTCCTATTCTGAAACTGTGCACAGTACACAGAATGTGCTGCTAAACTGCGGCTACGCACAGTGAATGGAATATGTGACTTTGATATTTTACAGTTTGAAGACTTAACAGTATTTTTTCCTATTCTGAAACTGTGCACAGTACACAGAATGTGCTGCTAAACTGCGGCGACGCACACTGAATGGAATATGTGACTTTGATATTTTACAGTTTGAAGACTTAACAGTATTTTTTCCTATTCTGAAACTGTGCACAGTACACAGAATGTGCTGCTAAACTGCGGCGACGCACACTGAATGGAATATGTGACTTTGATATTTTACAGTTTGAAGACTTAACAGTATTTTTTCCTATTCTGAAACTGTGCACAGTACACAGAATGTGCTGCTAAACTGCGGCGACGCACACTGAATGGAATATGTGACTTTGATATTTTACAGTTTGAAGACTTAAGAGAATGTGCTCTAATCTGCAACTTTGCACACTAAACAGAATGTGCTCTAATCTGCAACTTTGTACACTAAACAGAATGTGCTCTAATCTGCAACTTTGCACACTAAAAAGAATGTGCTGCTAATCTGCAACTTTGCACACTGAACAGAATGTGCTCTAATCTGCAACTTTGCACACTAAACAGAATGTGCTCTAATCTGCAACTTTGCACACTAAACAGAATATATGAAGTTTTTTTTTTTTGTTTTTTTTCCCCACACACAAAATAAACTGCTGCCCCCACACACAGTAGTCCTAAAAAGGACTTTTGGGTCTTTTTTTTTACAAATTTGCTTTTCTTCTCCCTACACTGACTTTCCCTTCCTATCCTCATCTCTCCCTGGCTAAGACTGAGCCGAACTCGCTGGTCAGGTGCTATACAGCACCCGATCACGGGTTCTGGCCAGCCAATCAGTGTAATGCCAGCAGCCAACATGGCTGCTGGCATTACACTGATGTCAGAGCCTCCCTGCACGTTTATTGGCTGCGCAGCAGCCGTGAAACGTGCGGGGAGGAGACCCGAACATGGCGGGCGAGCACATGCGGTACTCGTACGAGTACCGCCATGTGCCGAGCAGAGCGATGCTCGAGCCGAACCGAGCATCGGCCGAGCATGCTCGCTCAACACTAGTTGCTACCATATACCGTATACTGCTGGGACCACTGCTATGACCATTGATGTTTAACAATAATCTGAGAATAATACAAGCTGATAAAGCAAATTTTGGTTTAGCTTTCAACCCTATGAATCCTGATGATACATATGCATTAATCATGCGACAACAGTCCACCAGACACATCTGCCATTTAGTGTAAGTAGTAAACTTATTTTTTTATCTCTTAAAAAATAATGGATAACAAACATAGCAGCTGGCTTACAGAAAGAGAAGCCTGACAAATATTTGTTTTGCGGGCTTACAGAAAGTAAAACATTCAAAATATTACAGCTAGGCTAGGCTTGCAAAACAAATGATTGTGGGCTTCAAACAAAGCTAGCCATGAGAAAAAAAATGTTTGCAGCCCTCAGGCTTGCCAAACACAAGCCCTGAGAAAAATCTGTTTGCAGGCCTCAGGCTTGCAAAAGACAAGCCCTGTATTGTAACATATAATTTGTGTACATGGAGTCAGATCAGTCTACTGTAGTCCTTTGAGCTCCACTGGGGTAAGTAACACATTGCAGACCAATGCAATGGATGCCTCTATGGCACTCAGAGGGGTTAACCCTGTGTGAGCTGCAGTCTGAGTCAGGTGTCTCAAAGGAAAAAGAGAGTTCTCCTCTAGCACCTGTGCTGACAATTTCTGTTCTGCGTATGTGTCTAAGTGACATGCGAACACAAAATTAAGAGCAAGGAAAGGAAATATATGAATTTATGGGTGGTTAGTACATAAGATACACCCATAATGGCTTATTAGTTAATTTAATGTATGCCTCCCTTTTTGCTAGGAGCGTTTTAGGGGGATGCACTAATGTTATATATTTTATCTGATTCATGAAAAATGCTTAGAACTAATCTGGTTGTTTTTACCAACCTTTTATCTGCACAACCATATAGTTTAATGTTAATAAATGGCACTGGCACCACATCCAAAAGTACAGATGTCTTGCAAAGTAACAGATCCCATGTGACTTGTCAAGTAATTGATCACCATAGGAATTACCAAGAGCTACAGCTGCAGAACATAGGCAGCTGGGTGCCGGGATCTCTTCAGTATAGATGTGTGTTTTTTTCTCCATCCTGATGATTTCTGTAAGCAGAACTACCAACCAAAGTTAAGTAAAGCTTCACATTTTATATCATCAACTTTATTTCTTGTGTCACCTGTATGCATGTCTGAGTATGTGAATTTGAATCTTAAAGGACCATTCATGTGAACTGGACAATTTATTGAGTTACTCACATCAATGCAATCCCTGACAAAAAAACTGCAAGTCCTATTGTCCTAGTGCAGCATGTGTTGAATTAAAGGACTGCTGTGTCGGATTTAAAATAAATGTGAGGGCAGCATGTTTCAAATGAAAGGGCATGATATATGAGATTTTACAGGGGGAGAAGCAGCATATGTCAAATTTTAACTGTGGAGTAGCATGTTGAATATAAGTATTGTTGGGGAAATTTGCCAATGTGTGTTAGCCAACATACACTGATTGACATCTCCCAGCCTTGTTCCCTTTGCCCAGGCCATGCCCATGAGGATTTGTGGCTACCAGTAGTCTTTCGCCAATTGGCCAAAATCTTTCACCATTTTATCAACAAAGTTTTTACCCATTGATTTACATGGTTTTCACACTTCTGCTATAAAAATGTGATGTTTTCGCTGAAGGCAGACACAATAGAAGCAGCTACAGAGCAAGATAGACATGCTGTGCTGTTCAGCTGTGATATTTTGGAAGAATTGAGGCAGGAGAGGCTCCTATCACTATGAACAGCAAAAAGAGGAACTGGAAGGGCCCTTATTATGTGTCCACTGAGTCTGAGGATGAGGAGGAGGAGGAAGTGACAAGCAGTACTGAACCAAGGCTGTCCAGTCCTCCTAAATCACCTCAAGGGATCTTGGGGAATTTAATGAGAAGGGAGGGAGAAAAGGGAATGGGGCGGAAGGGAGGGAAGGAAGGTAAAAAAAGGAATGGGAAGGAAGGGAGAAAAGGGAATGGGAAGGGAGAGAGCAAAGGGTAGTACTAGTAAGAGCAAAACAGACCTGTGCCTGCTGCAAGATGTGCTGCCCCTGCTGCCAGTGCCACCATTTCTGTTCCTGCAGCCACTAGTGTTGTACTTGTTGCCAGGCATGCTGCCCCTGCTTCCAGTGCCACCACTGCTGTACCTGTAGCCACTAGTGTTGTACCTGCTGCCAGTGCTGCCAGTACTGAACTTGCTGCTAGTGCTGAACCTGCTTCCACCAATACTTTGCCTGCTGCTGTAGTACTCAGGGGGGACGGAGAAAATGATGTCAAGTGTGACAGCAAGGGACCCTAAATCACACTTGCCATTCCCAAGCAGTCCTGACAGTTCTAGTACTACTGCTACTAAGGTCCAGCAGCTTGTTAGCATTACTAGTGACTGTGAGACTGAGGAGGAAGACTCTGTGGCTGAACTTGATGTGGTTGGTGTTAGTAGTAGTAGCAGTAATGGTGAAGCAGCCGGGGTGGTAGGGGAAACATTTGAGAGCATCCAGACTAGCGGTCAAGGGAGCCCACACCATTCCTCTGGCTCTGGGAGTCCCCTTCCCTTCACTACAGTGTCCAAGTTGAACATGATCCTTAAGAGGCCAGAACTGGTGTTGGGGTAGAGCAGGCCACAAATTAATGCCATCACCACCAGAAGGGGCACACATTCAGCTGCCTGTGCCTGCTGCTACTGCTGCTAGTGCTAGTTTGCTTTCTTCTTCAGGTCAAAAGGAAATGGCAAGAGTGACATTAGGGGAACCTCTGTCACATTGCTCGTCACTTCCTCCAAGCAGCAGTGAGATGTCTGGAATAGAGCAGCAGCAACAACGGCATATAGGGACTAGTGGTAGTGGTGATGATGATGCTGAGAAGCTGGGGTGGAAGAGACATTGATGGCAGAAACTAGGATGGAATGGGAGACAGGGATGGGGATGGGCATTACCACCACCACCAGCAGCAATGACATTTTTGAATTAGAGGAATTTGCAACTGCTCTAATTCCTTCTGATGCTGAGATGCAAGGGCAGCAGTATGCTGAAGAGCAGGCTAGTGTGCCACAGACCACCTTGGACAAAGTGGGAATGGGGTCAACAAGTGATGCAGGACTAGGACATATTCCACTTGCCAGCAGTAGCAATACTCCTGATCCTAGTTGCAGTGCCGAATCTGAGGCAGTAGCAGCAACATTATCCACTGCCACAGACAATGAAGGACAATGTGGAGGACAAGAAGAAAGAGGTCATTCTTCTCCATCTATTCCCTTCCCCCTGAAGTCATCATGGGTATGTGACTATATTTCTCTTGGGACAGCACAGTGCAGTCATCAGCAACGGCACTGTGCACAATTTGTGACAAGTCAGTAAAAAGAGGAAAGGAGGGAACACACCTTTGCACAAGCACACATGAACCACAGACACTATGACATTTATGTCAAACATGTTAATGACGAACACTCCCCACAGAAATCAAACACCGCTTTTGCTGCCCCTGACACTCCAGAAAGGCACCAAGAGGTGAGGTGGAGATCAAAGAGGAGGAGAAATAGAACAACCCAGGCAGAGACTGGAAGTTCCAGGACGAGTGAAACAACTAGCTCGCCATCACCTTCTAGGGTAATGACATCTTCTGCCAATCCACCTCATTCATTTCCTCCCCAGCCAAATGATAGCCACTCTGTTGATGTTAGGATGTGGCAGTTCCACTCTACCCATTGCACACTGTGTGGTGCACTGAGCACACATGCCAGTGTGGGGGAGGAGAATTGCAATCAGTGCATCAAGCAGCATCTGAGGAGATTCCATCCTGCAGAATATGCTAAGATGGTGGCAGGGAGGGTTCATCATTACTATTAAACTGTCAGCAAGTTGTCATGTGTCCTTAGCCTGTCTGGAAAAGGGGTACAGTGACAGCGGCAGTACTTGGTTTCGGGTGTCATGGTGTTTGGACAGTTGTGCCCCCAGATGTTATTTACCACACACACACACTATGCACATTGCAGTTGCTGATGAGACCAGCTGTTCCTGCTCTCAAGGGAAAAAATATATTCTAATATTAACACACCCATGATGATTTTGGAGGAGGGGTAGGTGGAGAAGATTTAATGGCCAACTTCTTCTTTTCTCCACATATACTAGAGGCTACTTATTCTGCTACTGCCTAAGGCACATCACTGGAGCCAGTCATGGCAAGTGGAACCTTCATCATCCATCTTCCATGTTACTGCTATTGTTGATCCCATTCCCTTTCAGCTGCGTAATCATCCTGCTGCTTAAACAACTCAACAGCAGCACTACGAACAGCAATTCCAACTCAGGAGGACATTTGACAGTGGCCACTGGCCAACATGACCTGCTGGAATTAGGCCAGCAGGGCATTCTCATTTTTTTCTCAGGGCTTGTGTTTTGAAAAAACAAAAATTAATTAAAAAAATAAATAAATAAATAAAAACTAGTCCTACAAAATGTTTTTAACAAGCCTAACTCCTACAAATCAATGTTTCCTTAGGGCTTGTGCCAAACAATCTTAAGTACTACAGATCAATGTTTCACAGGGCTTGGGCCTCTAATAAGTCTAAGTCCTTCAAAGTCCTCTAACAACAAATTAAACAAATCATCCTCTACAAAATACTCTATCAAGTCAAGTATCAGTCCACCCCAGTGGCAGCTTATGTCAGGAGGTTCCTGTCGCTCTCACTTTACATACAAATTTCATATTTTATTTTATTGATTTATTTTTTTTATTAACTGTCCCCCCAATAGCAGTCAAGAAAGCCCCCCAAAACAATTCCCTGTTCAAATGATTCATTCATTCACCAACACAAGCACCCACCCCAGTACCCTTCATACTATGTCTTATGGTTTTTATTTTATTTAGGATTTATTTTTTATTAAGTGCCTCGCAATCTCAGTAAACAACCCCCTCAAAAATTATCCCCTGTTCAACTGATTCTTTCTCCACACCAGACCAACACAGGAACCTTCATGCCCCTTATATACTATGCCTTTGGGAAATAAAATAATATTTGCTATGTGTTGTGTGTATCTTCTATGTTCCCATTGATTTCAATGGAATGAGCTAGGCAAAAAAAAGTGGAAAAAAGCGGAAAATCTGATCTTTTCGCTGGAAATTTTTCACCAAGTGGAAAGTGACATTTTTCTGTCAATTTCAGATTGAGCCGGAAATTTTCACTCATCCCTAGGGCCAGACAGTGTACATGGGGTTCTATGGCTATCAGTAAGAAAGGGAACAAAGCTAGAGACAAGTAGTATCCACAAATCCCCATGGACTCTGCCTGACCCTCCAGCCTTGTTGTCTTGGGAGCGTACAATGTGTATAGTATATCATACAGTGCTAAGGGGATAACTGTGTAGTGCTTGGTGTACTTTTATAAGCCTCTGAGTGCCACAGGGGTGAGCAATGCACATCCCTATGGCACTCAAAGCTTATCCATTGTGTCCATGATGCTGAAAGTGTTCTCTTGACTCCCCTACTGGCCAAGTGGGGTAGCAGAAAGAATGCTGTAAGACTTCAGGGTTGTCTACCTCTGGTGATGTGTGAAGGAAAGCATCTCTTCCACACCAACAGCAGTTCACAACCCTCCCTGCTTGTGATTGGTTGAGGGGTGTTATTGCAAAGGAAAGTACACGGAGTTCCCAACTTCTCCAGCCTCAGGTAGGCAAAGTTGAGACTGTGAACTCTGACCATAGAGGCTGGTAACAGAGTTCAGTTAATGTGTTGAAGTGCCACATTAACATATAAATACACCACCTTGAATATGATAATGCTTCATTATCTTGCATTTCCATATGGAAATGATTCATTATGCTTTTTTCCATTTTCCAAATGAAAATAGGCAATTGTCGATGTGATGAGTGAAAATTTATCAAAATCAATTTTAAAGATTCTCCCTCCCACCCCTTTCCATCATGTCATTCACAGTTCCCTCAGATCCGAAACCTGCTTACATGACCGGATGGATTGCAATGAGGGACAATATTGTGTCTGTCAGAAAAAGGAAAATCCTGTCCCCTTTGATGAAGCGGGGAAGGGTTTTCCTTATGCTGACTCAATATTGTCCCTCATTGTGATCTGCCCAGATTGGCTTTTGGATCTGAATGACAGGATGGAAAGGGGTGGGAAGGGGAATCTTTTAAATTGATTTAGAGTAAGAATCTGACGAAAAGAGTTTTAAAAATACATTATGTATTATAACAAATTAAATTGGACAATCCTATACAGAGTTTTTTTTACATTACTATCCCTTTATGCAACAGTCACAACTGCATTCAGACACCTCAACACTGTCAGTCTGCATGTTCAAATAATCCCCAAACGGGTTGTTCTGAGATGGTCATTGTGCTCCATTGATATGGTGCTCTACATTAACACTTGCATTGCTGTCTGGGATTGTTTCCTTCTGTTTTCTTTTGTCTGTAGATCTGGTACTGGCTGGTTCTGTGTCAAATTTTCATTGTCTGCATGTGGTATGTAGGCATGGATTTGATCTGTTGGGATAGTCACTCTTGGGAAAATCCTGACAGTACAAAACTTTGGATTGAGTAGTTGGCTGGTCCTTACTGTCCATAGTTCTATTAACCACTGCTGCTGAGTGGTGTCCAGACATGGTTTTGTCATTAAAATCTTTATGGTATATATATATATATATATATATATATATATATATATATATATATATATATATATATATATATATATATTATACTGTTATATTATATATTATACTTGTGTATATAAGCAATATTTTATTTTTGCTTAAGATGATAATGTGGTAATGCAATTTTTTACTGGGAAATGTATTTTATTATTCTGTGTTTCATCCAGAGGTATGCATAATTGGAAACTGCAGTCAGGTAGTTAAATTCTATATTTGACAGATCTGGGACCTTATGTCTTTCAGATAGACTGTTAATTCTTGCAGTATTGTACATTGTGGTTATCAAAGGGTTGTCATTTGACCTATGCCCTATTGAGCACAACTCACGTGACAAGTTTCCTGCCACTTAATTATCTTAGCACATACCAGATGGGGCAAGTGTAGTTACACTGTTACCTACTGTATTGTCTATAATTGTAGGCACAATTAACCCTCGCTGTGCTGCTGTCTTCAAACATTGCTAGCTTATACCTCTGGATACTTATATATAAGGTTTAACCCTACAAGTGCTTGTATGTCATCTGTGTAGTTATCTGAAATATCCTATTGTATTATATTTTCTTTATGCCATATACATGTATCTTAGTCTAGGACTTGGTTGCATTAAGATATATTACTGAGTCAATGTTGTATATCTTTAACCCTTCGAGTGCCAGAGGGCAATGCAATGCATTGCAAAGCAATGCGTTGCGTACCCCTCTGGCACTCAAAGGGTTATATCCAAATTCACTGATTATTATTGTGTTTTATAGATCACATTTTATTTACCTTAAAAAAAAAAATTACATATCTTGTTTCACGAATATGAGTAATTGATTATTTTTAATCAATTCTGTTCACTGTGAAAAAGTGTGTCATAACTAGATTGTGTACAAGATCTCAAATTTATTTATTTACATTGTTTATTTATTTTATGCAAGATATACAGTGCATGGTCTCCTGTTCCCTTTTGTATATCTTTGACAACACTTAGGACAGCAATGTAAAACTATCCCCCAAGAAACCAAGTTCTGCTGTCACTATGTACACTGCCCACTCCGCTAAGGACACCTGGTGTCAAAAAGACAGAAGAAAATGAATGAATCCTCACTACTAGTGTTGAGCGAGCGTGCTCGGCCGATGCTCGGATCGGCTCGAGCATCGCTCTGCTCGGCACATGGCGGTACTCGTCGAGTACCGCCATGTGCTCTCCCGCCATGTTCGGGTGGCGGGGATCTGTGCCGGAAGAGGCACAGATCAGAAGACGCTCCGCTGGACCACCAGGGACTGGAGGTACGGGGGCATTGCGGAGATGAAGGGGGCATTGCGGAGATGAAGGGGGACATTGTGGAAGAGGGGCATAGACTCTATGCCCCTCTTCCACAATGTCCCCCTTCATCTCCGCTATGCCCCTCTTCCACAATGTCCCCCTTCATCTCCGCTATGCCCCTCTTCCACAATGTCCCCCTTCATCTCCGCTATGCCCCTCTTCCACAATGTCCCCCTTCATCTCCTCTATGCCATAGAGGAGATGAAGGGGGACATTGTGGAAGAGGGGCATAGCGGAGATGAAGGGGGACATTGTGGAAGAGGGGCATAGCGGGGGACATTGTGGAAGAGGGGCATAGCGGAGATGAAGGGGGACATTGTGGAGATGAAGGGGGACATTGCGGAGATGAAGGGAGCATACAGAGATGAAGGGGGCATAGCGGAGATGAAGGGGGGCATTGACCAGGCACCCTCCCCTCATCAGAGCAGGGGGTGCCTGGTGTAATGCTCGTGTCGCCCCATTGAAGTCAATGGGGCTCGGGTGCTCGGCCGAGCACTCGAGCCTCAGGGGGTGCTCGGTCAGAGCACCCGAGCACCCGAGCATCGGGGTGCTCGCTCAACACTACTCACTACCATCACCTCAACATATTCGGTAGGATGACATGTCTGCAGATGCACCCTGATATCAGGGCTGGATTTACATCTCAGGAGCCTGTAGGCACAGATATCTGAAGTGCCCCGCCATCTCCACATGCTCCAAATCTCCATATTGCCCTCACATTGCCCCCATCACCTTCACATTGCCCCCATCACCTTCACATTGACCCCATCATCTCCACATTGACCCCCATCAGCTCCACATTGACCCCATCACCATCAGCTCCACATTGACCCCCATCAGCTCCACATTGACCCCATTAGCTCCACATTGCCCTCACATTGCCACCCCATCAGCTGCACATTACTTGCCCCCCATCATCCCCATATTGACCTCACATTGCTTCCATTATCTCCAAATTAACCCTTTGAGTGTCAGAGTGGTACACAACGCATTGCTTTGCAATGCGGTGAGTACCACTCTGGCACTCAAAGGGTTAATCCTCATTCTTTCCCCTCCCACATCCATTTCCTACCTCCCTGGTGGTCCAGTGGCTGGAGAGATCTCTGCTTGTGCATAGACATGGAGCTGCTGGAGCTCCCATGCGGCCTTCCCTTTAGTAATGCAGAGCGCTGAGAGATTTTATCTCCCAGCTCTCTGCATTGCTAAAGAGCCGGGAGAGCTCACAGCTTACAATGAGGCTGCTCGGCACGGCATGGCAAGCCGCGCCAAGTCAAAAAAAAAAAAATCAATTGTAGTGGCAGGCGCCCCTCTGTAGGCAGATGCCTACTCTGCCTTATGGAAAATCTGGCCCTGCCTGATATCTTGCATTCAGTTGTTCCCTACCACATTGCCATGTGTGGTCAGTGAACCACACAATGTGTAATGGGTGACCATAAACTGACAGATCCTCACATCTACAGACTCACTGTGAGCAGGTGAAGCAGATAATGGAGGCAAAGGTGGAGGTTGAGGACCCTGAGGGGGCTGAGTTGGGGACACTGGGTACATTTTCCTGCACCTGGACAATGATGATGCAGGTGTTATTGAGCTTCCAGGCTGGGTTTTTCTTGTCCTCTGGGATTTTTTCTCCCATTCTTTGTGCCATTAAGGAGGGACAGGGTGCACAGTGACAGCAGGTCTCCATTTCTTTAACAGAAATGTTGAGGTGCCTATGTTGCATGCGCTTTATGAGGGTAGATATGGTAAGGTGTGTCCTCTCCTTTCCCATTTTCACTAACTTATTGAATATAGTGCCAAATGAAGCAATTGTGACCACATTGTGTCCTCCCCAAGGGAAAATGTTTTACTGTCTTGATTTTGGTGAGGGGGAGTGATGGAGAAGAATGGTATTCTTTTTCATCTTCTCCAAATTCACATTTACTGGCTGGGGCCTCAGCATCAGTACTAGAACTTGGTGGCAAGTGGAACCTGTCCTTGTTGCAAAGAACCCAGTCCCAGGTAGCCATAGTGATCTGTGGCACGCTAGCCTGCTTATCATCCTGCTGCTGTGATAGATGAACGCTTGCCTCCGATGACTCAGCAGCAGGAACTACAGAATCAGCAAACTCCACAATGTCACTGCTGGATGTGTCACATCATAATGCACTCTCACCTGGTCTTTAATTTTTCCATATGTGTATACACGGTCTCTATATATAGAACCACTGTTACATATACTATATGAAGTTTTTGCTTGTTAGAGTTATATAATGATAATGTCAGCACTTGGGTGAATGTTCTGCTATATAATGGTTCATTTAAACCTTGTGTTGCAGCTCCCCTCAGTATACACAGCTCCCCTCCTTATATATTAACACTGATTGACAGCCGCAAATGGGAGGGAGGCTACAATGTTGCACCAATCACATGTTGGTTGCTTCTTTTTAAACTTGGATGTTTGAATTACTCGTTTAGTCAATGAGTAAGAGCTGGATACGCTTGAAACGCGTCATACTTGCATATAGCTAATTTCCATGTCATTGTCACGGTTTAAGACTCTCAGGCGTAAAGTTTAGGTAAAAACATAACTTTATTGAAAAGTTAAAGGCAATCCCATAGGGTTTTCATGCACTTACAAACAATACATAGCAGATAATAACAATAGCAAATAGGTTCTACCGGTCTTGCCAATATACCAGGCAAAGCAACCCAGGCGAGTCTGGAACAAGAGGCTCTACCGGCCCAGCCAATATACCGGGCTGGGCAACCTAATGGGATACCAGTGTAGTAGGCTCTACCAGCCTTGCCAATACCGGGTAAGGCAACCTTAAGATGGAATAGTATGCGGTTCTACTGGCCTTACCAATATACCGGGCAAGGCAGCCTGACGGAATACCAACAAGTAGGATCTACCGGCCTTGCCAATACCAGGTAAGGCAACTGTAAGGTGGCAACATAAAAGGTTCTACCGGCCTTACCAATATACCGGGCAAGGCAGCCTGACGGGATACCAATTAGTAGGCTCTACCGGCCTTGCCAATACCAGGTAAGGCAACCTTAAGGTGGCAAAGTGAAAGGTTCTACCAGCCTTACCAATATACCGGGCAAGGCAGCCCAAAGGAAGGTGACAACCACAGTGACCTAATGACTGTCAGATGATAATGACAGTAAGATGGAATATAGAGGTTACCAGGTCAAGTGGTTTCACAGTAATCAGAAACTCTCGTGCCCATGTACTATAGGAATCAATGCTGTTGGGACTGGACAGCGCACTCGGAACCATCAAGAACCTGACTGCAAGTCAGGGAGTAAATCAGCGCCCTACGTTAGGAACATACAGGCAGAATGAGAGATGCAAGGCTTAGTGGAGCAAACCAGCGTCCGCACGCTGGGACCAATAGACTGAATGTGAGCAGCAAGGCTAATGAAGCAAACCAGCGTCTGCATGCTGGAACCAACAGACTGTAATGTGAGCCGCAAGGCAAATGGAGCAAACCAGCGTCCGCACGCTGGAACCAACAGGCTGAATGTGAGCCGCAAGGCTTAGTGAAGCAAACCAGCTTCCACACGCTGGGAACCAACAGGAGGAAATGTCGCAAAAACAAATGACGAACAATATTGCCACAGATGCAGGAACTGGAAGCAGGAAACAACAGGAGCCAGCAGAGAAGATCAACCGGATCAAGCGCGGCCAAGCAGACTGGCAACAGGAGCATCAGCTACTGATGAGAACAACCGGAACCAGACTGAAACTGACAAAGCAGGCAGGAACTCAGGAACAGTTTGACTCAGGAACTCAGCAACAGGCCCAATCAGCTACTGCAGTAAGGAGGAAGTGGATGCTGTCAAAGACACCACGAAAGGGCAACCAGAGGGTGCCCAGACTGAGTTTAAAAAGGCAATATGAGGCAGGCTGAAGGCAGACAGCCCATGGGAGCCCCCTACAGGTGATAGACACTGAATTGCAGCAATCACGGGCACCGTGATAGTCATGTTGCCATGTCTCTATATCTTTGTACAAGTATTTGAATAAAAGAACATTTTTTAGTAGTCTGCAAATTTATCGGTGGCTGTCACTTTATTACCACCCCAGCCGGGTGTGCTCCCGCTTCACATTATGGACTGCTTGTTTGGAATCATTTCGGAAGATTCAAGTGGAAGAGCACCCTGATGCGATGGTGGGTGAGTTTCTTTTTATATACATGGACCATTGATTCACGTATTTTGCATCTATCACGTGTAACATTCACTTTTTTGGCTTAGATGAATTTCTCTGTACCTTTTGCACCGTTTTTGATGCATCCATGAAATGTGTGCTTTGGACTACAAACAATGATTATTATTCTTTCATGCAAGTAAGCGCACTGGATTCACCTAATATCTAGTTCAATTTGTCAATCTGGAGCTTTTGATAAGATATCCAGCCACAGCTGAAGTTATATTGATATACTTTTATATGAAACATTGCTTTTTAAAATAAAGACACATGGCATCGGCAGTAGAGTCTGCAACGTTTGCGTTAAGTGACTTTCTTAATGCAGAGGAAAGAATGCTCCTGGTAGATATCTTGTTCGAAGCAGATGTGCCTGAAAATACTTCATCCATTGACTCTTTGGATTTGAAATTGATATTTCTTAATCTCAAAAAGGCAATGATAAAAGATTTACGATATTGGTTGGATGCAACCACACTCAACAAATATATTTGTGCAGTTCGCATACCTCAGGGATTAAGATTGAATAAATTGCAGAGTTTTGAAACCAAAGATGCTACTTTTATAGGTAAATGGAATCCAATCTTGAGTGAATGTTCTGTTAAATTGATGTCTCTGATTGTAGACTACAAGCAGGAAGAATCAAACAAAAACAAGGAGACTATTCTTGCCATCCAAGTAGCTCTTAAACCGCATACTGAAGCTGAAACATTTCGACAGCTTGATGAATCATTCAAATATGCTTTAAGCAAGTTGGATCAGGAACTTTCCTTATTTAAGCAGAGAAAATTCATCCGAGATAAATTGGATTATGAACAAGATATGGTATACACCTGGAACATTAAAAAACATGGTCCAAGGTCCATTCTCAGATGAACAAAGAGGAGAGTGAGTTTTTCACAATCAGGTATGAGTACCGACAGCTATATGGAAACAGATGAAGGTGATACAAAGATGAATCATTCAATGCAGGACATCATTACTAATGATCTACAAGATACACCTAATACAGAAATGTCTATCACTACCGCATCTGTATCAAAAAATGTGCAGTCCCATCGCAAATATCGGAAAAGGAGGGCAGGAAGAAAAGATCAACCAGACGAGGAAGACACAGCTCAAAGTGGCAGAAGATATCCATCCAGGGAGAGCCGTACTCCATACAGGCATTAGGAATAGTTAATTTGCCTGGAGTAATATTGACATCTACACAATAACAGTCTGCAAATGTATCGGTGGATGTCACTTTATTACCACTCCAGCCAGGTATGCTCCCGCATCACATTATGGACTGCTTGTTTGGAATCATATCGGAGGATTAAAGCGGAAGAGCACCCTGATTTTGCATCTATCACGTGTAGCCTTAGCTTTTTTGGCAGTAATGCACATCCCCATTTGTATCTCTTTCTCCCATTCTTTATCACTTTCCAAGAAAAACACTATCATACTCTCCTTCATACCAGGTGCTCCACTATCACACTCAGTCTCATCACCACCACCAGTCTCTTGCTGCTCTATAGGACTGGTTGGGAATGAGGGTCCCCTGCTGTCATACTTGTCATCTCCTTAGAAGAAAGCACACTGTCAGCAGTAGCAGTAGGCACAATATACTTCCCCCAAGGAACAATGGTAGGGGAATGGGAATCATTGGGTCAGGGGTATGTGGGCTCCCTCTAAAGCTGCTGACTTCCTGCTCCCCCTTTGCAGTAGCATCAGTAGCACCATAGTCCATCCAGCTTCTCCTGCTGCTGGTCATAGTGCTAGCCAGCATTGCAAATAACTAGTGATGAGCGAGCACCCCAATGCTCGGATGTTCGGGTGCTCTGACCGAGCACCCCCTGAGGCTCGAGTGCTCGGCCGAGCACCCGAGCCCCATTGAAGTCAATGGGAGGACTCGAGCATTACACCAGGCACCCCCTGCTCTGATGAGGGGAGGGTGCCTGGTCCATAGGAAAAGGGCAGAAAAAGATGGAAACACTACAGAAATGGTTCAGGGACAGCATAGGGAGGATGTCTGGATGCACCTTGGACTCCAACATCGCTGCTGGGAACGATCTTTCGCCCGTAGTACGCCATTTTTACAGACTGACCGTAAAACACACAAAAAGGAAAATAAAAACGACTTTAGGCGAAAAATTGTTACCAAACAGTATTTGCTGTATATTTACTTGTATATCATCTGCAAATTCTCCCAAAAATTTCATCGATTTTCTGAAGTGAGGCCATGATTAAGAGGGAAACGTGCGCAGAGGCAAAATATCCCAAAAATTTCCTTGATTTTCAGAACTGAGGCCATGATTAAGAGGGAAACGTGCGCAGAGGCAAATTCTCCCAAAAATTTCCTTGATTTTCAGAACTGAGGCCATGATTAAGAGGGAAACGTGCGCTGAGCTGACCATCTAAAACATTATGGGTGAGGGTCTGCTGCAGAGCTGACCATCCTAAACATTATATGCGAAGGCCCGCTAGTGAGCTGACGCTATAAAACATTATATGAGAGGGCCCGCTAGAGAGCTGACCCAATAAAACATTATATGAGAAGGCCCGCTGGTGAGCTGACCTATATAAAAATTGGCAAACAGGGCCCGCTGGTGAGCTGGCCCTATATAAAAATTATATCACAGGGCCCGCTGGTGAGCTGGCCCTATATAAAAATTATATCCCAGGGCACGCTGGTGAGCTGGCCCTATATAAAAATTATATCCCAGGGCATATGGAAGAGGAGGAGGAGGATGAGAACATTAAGAGTCAACCATATACCCGTTTTTTGGGTGGAAGGGGTGAATGGGAATACAGAGTATTCCCATCATTGTAAATAACATATATAAAGTGAGTTTATGTTCCCCCGGGGCTTTCCTCCAGTGGAGTGGAGAAGTCAGGGGAAATCCAGGCCTTGTTCATTTTTATAAGTGTCAACCTATCAGCATTGTCGGTGGAAAGGCGGATACGCTTATCTGTTATGATGCCACCAGCAGCACTAAATACCCGCTCAGACAGAACGCTGGCGGCAGGGCAGGCCAGCACCTCCAAGGCGTAGAGTGCCAGTTCATACCACGTGTCCAGCTTGGACACCCAGTAGTTGTAAGGCACAGAGGGATCATTGAGGACGCTGACACGGTCTGCTACGTACTCCTTCACCATCTTCCAAAACTTTTCCCTCCTTGTGACACTAGGCTGCGCATCAGGGTGAGGGTGCTGGCGGGGTGTCATGAAGGTGTCCCACGCCTTGGAGAGTGTTGCCCTGCCTTTGTCGGAACTGCTGTGTGCTCCCCTTTTCTCCCCTTCTCGGTTGGCCAAGGTAGCACGTACTCTGCCGCCAGCGTTGTCAGATGGAAAATTTTGGAGCAATTTTTCAACAAGAACCTTCTGGTATTGCACCATTTTGCTTGTCCTCTCCACCGGAGGAATGAGAGATGAGAAATTCTCTTTGTAGCGGGGGTCCAGAAGGGTGAACACCCAGTAATCCGTGTTGTCTAAAATGCGTACAACGCGTGGGTCACGGGAAAGGCAGCCTAACATAAAGTCAGCCATGTGTGCCAGAGTACCAACAGTCAAGATTTCGCTGTCCTCACCAGGAGGCTGACTCTCAATATCCTCATCCTCTTCCTCCTCTTCTGCCCACCCACGCTGAAGAGATGGAACTAAAGTTCCATGGCTACCCTCTGTAGCGGAGGCAACCGTGTCTTCCTCCTCCTCCTCCTCCTCCTCCTCCTCCTCCGCCTCCTCCAATTGTCGCTGAGAAGACGAAGTGAGGGTGCTCTGGCTATCACCTTGTGTAAGCTCTTCCTCCCCCATTTCCACCTCTTCCACATGCAAAGCGTCGGTTTTAATTGTGAGCAGCGAGCGTTTCAGTAGACACAGAAGTGGGATGGTTACACTGATAATAGCGTTATCGCCGCTCACCATCTGTGTCGATTCCTCAAAATTGCGTAAAACCTCGCAGAGGTCTGACATCCATTCCCACTCCTCACTTCTGATTACAGGAAGTTGAACGGAGAGGCGACGACCGTGTAACAGCTGGTACTCCACTACTGCCCTCTGCTGCTCACAAAGCCGGGCCAACATGTGGAAGGTGGAGTTCCAGCGCGTGCTCACGTCACACAGCAGCCGGTGAGCTGGCAATTGTAAGCGCTGCTGCAGCTTCAACAGGCCGGCCGAAGCTGTAGATGACTTACGGAAATGTGCACACACGCGGCGCACCTTGGTCAAGAGATCATGCACATTGGGGTAGGTTTTTAGAAATCGCTGCACCACTAAATTAAATACATGCGCTAGGCATGGTACGTGTGTGAGCTTGCCGAGCTCCAAAGCCGCCACCAAGTTACGCCCATTATCACACACAACCATGCCTGCTTGCAGGTTGAGTGGCGAGAGCCACTGCTCGGTCTGGTGACTAATCCCCTGCAACAGCTCTGAGGCCGTGTGCTGTTTGTCCCCAAGGCAGATCAGCTTCAGCACGGCCTGTTGACGCTTCCCCACTGCAGTGCTACACTGCTTCCAGCTACTGGCTGATGGGGGAGTGGCGGTGTGTGTAGAGAATTCGGAGGTGGAAACGGAGGAGGAGGAGCCAATAACGTAGGTGCTGGTGGAAACCCTGATGGAGGTAGGGCCCGCAATCCTCGGCGTGGGTAGCACCCGTGCCATCCCAGGGTCCGAGTCGCTCCCAGCCTCCACGACATTCACCCAGTGTGCCGTCAGGGAAATGTAGCGTCCCTGGCCACAAGCACTTGTCCATGTGTCAGTCGTTAAGTGGACCTTCCCAGTAACTGCGTTGGTCAGGGCACGGGTGATGTTACGGGACACATGGTGGTGTAATGCGGGGATGGCACACCGGGAAAAGTAGTGGCGGCTGGGGACCGCGTACCGAGGGACAGCTGCTGCCATCAGGCTGCGGAAGGACTCAGTGTCCACAAGCCTAAATGGCAGCATTTCGATGGCCAGTAATTTTGAAAGGTGTGAGGTTAGTGCTATGGCCTGTGGGTGGGTGGCTGGGTATTTTCTCTTGCGCTCAAATGCCTGGGGTAACGACATTTGGACGCTGTGCTGGGACAGGGAAGTGGATGTGGTCGCTGATGGTGCTTCAGATGCTACAGGTGCAGGGCGGGAGGTATGCGGGCCTGCGCCTTCGACAGGCGATTGGCCGGCACCGAAAACAGGGGAAGAGGAGGCAGTGGTGTGGCCTGCAGACACAGATGGGCGATCCAGGCGTTCCTCCCACTTACTACGGTGCTTGGATGCCATGTGTCGGATCATGCTGGTGGTGGTGAGGTTTCTAGTGTTCATGCCTCGGCTCATTCTGGTGTGGCACAGGTTGCAAACTACAAATCTTTTGTCGTCCGCACTTTCCTTAAAAAAACGCCATACCGCGGAACACCTACCCCTTGGCAAGGTAGATTTACGCAAGGGGGTGCTCCGTGGAACATTTGCGGGCCGGTTTGGTGCGGTCCGCCTTCTTTCTGTAGCCACACCACTGCCTCTTCCAGCCTGTTGCGGTGCTGCAGATGGCTCACCCTCAGGACTGCTGTCATCGCTCGGCTCTACACCTTCCCAGGTGGGGTCAGTCACCTCATCGTCCACCAAGTCCTCCTCCACTTCCTCACTCTGATCATCCTCCTCAAGTCTTGATCCCACCACATACTCGGTCATTGACAACTGTATAACATTCTCCTCAACAAGGTCTTGAGAAGGAAATAGTGGTTGATTTAATGGCAACTGTGTCTCATCATCATCATCATCATCCACTACTTCCTTTGACCTTAAATGCCGTTCACATCTGTCATCTTCTTGTGATTGGGTAGCCTCTAGAGGTTGTGAATCAGGGCACAAGATGTCATGTTCCTCTGCAAGCGTGCTTGGAGAGAGGGTCAAATGAAGGATTGGTGATGAGACGAGCTCATCACTATATCCCAGTGTGGGATCACTTCTTTGACCAGACCGTGTATGGTGGGAGGAAGGATGATCAGAGTGAGGATTATGTTGACCAGACTCTTGGCTACTGAGAGTGGACTTGGTGGAAGACAGGGTGGTGCTTAACCGACTGGAAGCAGTATCAGCTGTCATCCAACCGACCACCTGTTCGCACTGGTCGGACCTCGAGAGTGATGTCCTGCGACGCCCTGTGAAATCAGACATGAAGCTAGGTATGGTGGATGTCTTTCTTTCTTGTGCTCTGGCACCAGGCACAGTTTCTCCGCGTCCTGACCCGCGCCCTGAACTTTCAGGATCACGTCCACTTCCCCGTCCCTTTTTACCCGCCTTCTTCATCTTACACGATATATATGACTTTAATATATATGAGTTTGAAAACTTAACAGTATTTCTTACTATTCTGCAACTCTGCAGAGTACACAGAATAGGCTGCTAAACTGCGGTGACACACACTGAATGGAATAAGTGACTTTAATATTTGAGTTTGAAAAATTAACAGTATTTCTTACTATTCTGCAACTCTGCAGAGTACACAGAATAGGCTGCTAAACTGCGGTGACACACACTGAATGGAATAAGTGACTTTAATATTTGAGTTTGAAAAATTAACAGTATTTCTTACTATTCTGCAACTCTGCAGAGTACACAGAATAGGCTGTTAAACGGCGTTGAAACACACTGAATGGAATATGTGACTTTAATATTTGAGTTTGAAAACTTAACAGTATTTCTTATAATTCTGCAACTCTGCAGAGTACACAGAATAGGCTGTTAAACGGCGGTGAAAGACACTGAATGGAATATGTGACTTTGATATTTTAGTTTGAAGACTTAACAGTATTTCTTCCTATTCTGCAACTCTGCACAGTACACAGAATGTGCTGCTACACTGCGGCGAAGCACACTGAATGGAATATGTGACTTTGATATTTGAGTTTGAAAACTTAACAGTATTTCTTATAATTCTGCAACTCTGCACAGTACACAGAATAGGCTGCTAAACGGCGGTGAAACACACTGAATGGAATATGTGACTTTAATATTTGAGTTTGAAAACTTAACAGTATTTCTTACTATTCTGCAACTCTGCAGAGTACACAGAATAGGCTGTTAAACGGCGTTGAAACACACTGAATGGAATATGTGACTTTAATATTTGAGTTTGAAAACTTAACAGTATTTCTTATAATTCTGGAACTGTACAGAGTACACAGAATAGGCTGTTAAACGGCGGTGAAAGACACTGAATGGAATATGTGACTTTAATATTTGAGTTTGAAAACTTAACAGTATTTCTTATAATTCTGCAACTCTGCAGAGTACACAGAATAGGCTGTTAAACGGCGGTGAAAGACACTGAATGGAATATGTGACTTTGATATTTTAGTTTGAAGACTTAACAGTATTTCTTCCTATTCTGCAACTCTGCACAGTACACAGAATGTGCTGCTACACTGCGGCGAAGCACACTGAATGGAATATGTGACTTTGATATTTTAGTTTGAAGACTTAACAGTATTTCTTCCTATTCTGCAACTCTGCACAGTACACAGAATGTGCTGCTAAACTGCGGCGAAGCACACTGAATGGAATATGTGACTTTGATATTTGAGTTTGAAGACTTAACAGTATTTCTTCCTATTCTGCAACTCTGCACAGTACACAGAATGTGCTGCTACACTGCGGCGAAGCACACTGAATGGAATATGTGACTTTGATATTTTAGTTTGAAGACTTAACAGTATTTCTTCCTATTCTGCAACTCTGCACAGTACACAGAATGTGCTGCTAAACTGCGGCGAAGCACACTGAATGGAATATGTGACTTTGATATTTGAGTTTGAAGACTTAACAGTATTTCTTCCTATTCTGCAACTCTGCACAGTACACAGAATGTGCTGCTAAACTGCGGCGAAGCACACTGAATGGAATATGTGACTTTGATATTTTAGTTTGAAGACGTAACAGTATTTCTTCCTATTCTGCAACTCTGCACAGTACTCAGAATGTGCTGCTAAACTGCGGCGACGCACACTGAATGGAATACGTGACTTTGATATTTTAGTTTGAAGACTTAACAGAATGTGCTCTAATCTGCAACTTTGCACACTAAACAGAATGTGCTCTAATCTGCAACTTTGCACACTAAACAGAATGTGCTCTAATCTGCAACTTTGCACACTAAACAGAATGTGCTCTAATCTGCAACTGTGCACACTAAACAGAATGTGCTCTAATCTGCAACTTTGCACACTAAACAGAATATATATATTTTTTTTTTTTTTTTTTTTTTTTTTCCCCCCCACACCAAATAACCTGCTGCCCCCACACACAGTAGTCCTAAAAAGGACTTTTGGTTCTTTTTTTTTCACAATTTTTGTTTTTTTCCTCCCTACACTGCCTTTCCCTTCCTATCCTCAGCTCTCCCTGGCTCAGACTGAGCCGAACTCGCTGGTCAGGTGCTATACAGCACCTGACCACGGGTTCTGGCCAGCCAATCAGTGTAATGCCAGCAGCCAACATGGCTGCTGGCATTACACCGATGTCAGAGCCTCCCTGCACGTTTATTGGCTGCGCAGCAGCCGCAAAACGTGCGGGGAGGAGACCCGAACATGGCGGGCGAGCACATGCGGTACTCGTACGAGTACCGCCATGTGCCGAGCAGAGCGATGCTCGAGCCGATCCGAGCATCGGCCGAGCATGCTCGCTCAACACTACAAATAACATTATTTTTATTTAAACTTGTTTGTATTTCTTTTTTCCTCTCTCTCTCGCTCTTTCTCTCTCTTTTTCTCTCTCTCTCTTTCTCACTCTCTCTCACTCTCTCTGCCTTATTCCACTCTCTTTGTCTCCTAAACTACAATATGTTGTATGGCGGGAAATTCTGTTGAACAACATCGACAGGAAATTGAACCGCTCTCACTGGAAAATTGATAATGAAATTACAAAAAAATCTATGGGTTTCCTCTATTGGCATGAATTCCTGCGGGAAAAGAGGAAAACTGTGCAATTTCTCAAAAATGTCCACAGGAACAAAAATGAACTTTTCGCCCATCCCTACACGAAAACATGAAAGTTATAAAAGGTATTTTATTTTCTATCTGTCTATCTATCTACCTATCTACAGATCAATCTATCTAATCTAATCTATCAATCAATTTGTCAGTGTATCTATCTCTACATACATTTAAAGTTTACATTTCTTTAACAAAATATTATTTCTGTGCCAAAAGACACACTGGCTAGTCAGACATACTTGGCATTTAGACACACGCACACTAATACCACAAAAACACACACATATACACACCACACACAGACATATATATGTACATAAACACAATTCTGTTTTTAATCAGGCTGTTCAACTTTTTCCTTAAAGCTTATATTATTTTAAGTAAATATTTCTATATAACAGATAATTTAAATCTTTCTAATGCATAATTTAAACCAATTACTTTATATTTAGATTCTGATAGCAATTAATTTTAAATTTTTTTTATATTGCCCTGCTCTTGGGTTTTCTATACTCGTGAAGTATTAAATTACTTGCTCAATTACACTTATGTCATCTTAAGTAACTTTTTTAAATGTATTTTAGTAATTGTTTGCTATCTTTTTGTTTTCAGTGCTTTAAGCCCAACACAAAAAAAACTAAACCAGTGATACACTCATATGGCAGCACATTTATGTCAGAACGTGCCGTTCCATTCTACAGTTCCCCCCTGTAACACATTCATTTACAGCTACATGCTCCCACAACAATGCAGTCACAAAGTAAAACAACCTCCCACTTACACCCATAACATGTTCCATCTGCAACATAGACATAAGCACATTCTTACATCTAGCTACATGCATCTGGCTATATGCTATCACATACCATATTATTATTATCATTATTACCATCATGTATTTAAAAAGATCAGACAGATTCTGCAGTGCTCTACTACAGTTTAATAAGAAATGGAACAATGTAAAGTGGGTGACAATAGATAGGGATATTTACAATCATCATGAGGGACCTTTTCACACTGGCAACATTGTCATCAACAGAAAATCAAGAACAATATGTGTGAGTTGTGAACTATTGTGTCTTATGGGGAATTTCACAAAGGAAATATGATCTACGAGTATTGCAGAGAAATGAAGCTTTCCACAGACAGCATAATATCAAAGCTACAAATCTGTAGTGTTGATTTCAATGGCATTTCATTGAAGTTATGCAACTGTCCTAGGTAGCTGCATTTTCTCTGCAATGTTGTAACTTATGTTTTTATTTACAAAATGGTATGCTGGGAAAACCTTGCCCTGCTCTCTACAGCTTACAGTCTAGCGGAAGTGGGAAATGGGTTGTTACAAAAGGTATTAATGCTTGAATTTGCAAGTAGTCCAGCCATGGATTGTGACACAACACAGAAAGGAAGAATATTCTGCTTGTAGTATATAAGGATTCTGAGGAGTAAGACTGGAAAAAAAATTGCAGTTTGTACAGGTAAAATGTCTTGTCCCAATGTAGAAGTAACAAAAGGGTGCAACTGATATCCACCCACATAGAAGTATGGAGTAAGAGGGGGATAATGTTACAGTGATGGAAGGCATAGTTGTTAGTTAGCTGTGGAAGAGGTTACAAAAACAATGTTATGTTATCAAGAAACAGACAGATGGGGGAGAGTCTTATAGCTTAATATCTACAGTGAATAGATCAATAATAAAAATGCAAAGAATATTACTCACAATATGAATTTGCTACCTAAACATATAGTGGCAAGTAGGCTTGTAGGGGAGATTAACACTGCCCCCACACAGATCTCCAGGTGATGAAATGCGTAATCACTCCAACCAGGTTATCCGGCAGGGTCACTGGTAAACATCACAAAGAAACAATGCACAGGAGGAGAGCCCATGCAAAAATAACTTCAATGGTGAAAGAGTTGTTTAAGTTCAGGACTGTCGAAGTTGGACAACTCTAGTTTAAGGTGACTGAGTGATGTTCATAATGCCATGCATGACTGGCTTCAATCAAGATCAGCCAATTTGAAATCCAGCAGGCAATTGTGTTGCTGGCCCTCCCCACAACAGGACCACACAAGGCAATGCAGAGAAAAATCTTCAAAGCAGGAAAATGGATAGAAAATACTTGATACATTTGATAATTTATTAATTACAAAAAAGCTAAAATAACATTCTTAACATGTTTCACGGTGCCACTGACCACTTCAACAGAGGTACATATTTTTTATCCTCTGATGAAGTGGTCAGTGGCACCAGGAAACATGTTAGGAGTTTTATGTTAGCTTTTTTAGCAATAAATTATTGAATTTGTTTGTTCGAAAGTCTGGTGTCTAGGGGAAAATCTGACAGGGAAAGGCAGAGTTCCATAGAGTAGTTTCATAGAGTCTCAGGCAACAACTTACATACAATCCAAAAGAAAAAGCACGTGTACAGCAGGACACCCATGTGCTTGACCTTCAAAACTGTACTCTTAATGTCCTTATTCACACTCTACACCTGGTTCATTTATATCTGATATCAAGTGTCCTCATCAGGAGTTTGGTTCTAGAGAATTTGATGAGTTTAAATATATTACATAAACTGCATTTATAGTTTAACAGCAAAACATACTGTGGATGATAACCAGCTTTAGATCAAATATAAAATAAAACATAGCCACATGAATTTTCTTTTTTCTTTTAAGTGTATTCAGTTTGCAGCAAGGTGTCAATCACCTTCCTCTGCCAGCTTAATCAGTAACAGTAAACAAGGGCAGTGATGAAAAAAGCTGGCAAAGGCTTCTTCCAAGCAATTCTTACATATATATATCAATTGATTTATATGCCATGTTGCATCAAGGTGTGAATTCATTATATAAGGAATTGCAGATGTTGCCCTGGCAAAACAGTAAGTTTAACTCTTTAATGACCAAAGGTCTGTGTAACGTATTGTGTAGCAGTGTTTTGCACAACCCTCTGGTCCTTAAAGGTTTAACAAGAAGGTACATTTCTTTGCTATAGCTTTTTTTTAATAGAGAACTCATTCCTACTATACAGTATATGGAAGATCATACACTTTATGGTGCATTGCTTTGTGTCATCAGATTTGGCACTTTGCCACAAAAGCATGATTTGATAATACAAGCAATAAACACATATAAGGAGACTGTTATACTATAATTCTGGAGCAAACCAACTACATCATGGGGACCATATTAAAATTCCCATTTATTTAAACTGGGGTTTTAAGCAACTGAATGCTAAAGAGCAGGGGCGTAACTACATGGGGTAAAGTGACAGTGCACAGCATCCAAGGGAGCTATCAGCCACAGGTCTCAATCGGTTCCAGATATGCCCCAGGAAAATATTTTGGCATGAGGTGGCTCATAAAATGTTTGCATCCAAGACCAGTTACTCCAGTGATAATGCGATCTCTAAAGCACAGTGAAGAAATACATTGGATACCTCTCTAAAATTTAAGGTTTCAAAGGTCCAGTTAAAGCAATTGCAATTGCAATTTTTATCCGTCTCCATGCTGCAGTGGAGTTGTCCCAAAATGGATCCATAGAACCAAAGAAACACAGAATGTGATGGCAGATTAGGGTGGCCACATTTTCATTCTGTTATTCAGCGATACTGCCGAGACAAGAACATCAGATTACTTGTCCTTGTGTAGCTATCTGGTGGGGTCACTGTAAATCACTGGACATCAATGCACAATCTACTCTTTCTCCAGCACACCAGAGAGTCATTGTCTGTCGTGACAGAAAGCAATACCTGTGGTGGGCAACAATTAAGTATGCCTTAGACTAGTACTACACTACAACACAACTGCACTTCAACTCCTGCTTGATGTCAGGATCAGGACTCAGTTCGCTCTCTAGTCTTTAGCATTTTGTTTGAAATCCATTTATGTGGCCCAGCAGAGCCATAACTTTCTGTTGCAGTAGGCAAAGGGTAGTTCTCTTTCTACTGTTCTGGAGTCTTCATTCATGGACTTTGTATTGTCCCAGAAGGGTTGCCCAGGACATGGGATATTCATTGAAATTCCGGTATTGTCCTGGGCAATACAGGACACATGGTCATCCTACAGAAAATAAAAACCATTCTGCACATCTAGTCTGCCCATTTTCTTCTGTATCCTATCCATGGCAAGAAAAAATAGGATTTTAGTCTTACCTGTTAAATCCTTTTCACTTAGTCCATACAGGTCACTGGTACAATGGGATGTACAATGGGAGGCGTAAGTCCCCTTTAAGTAGGCAGGAACATTCTCTAAATGTATGAAGAGGGGTGGAGCCTCCCTTCCCTCTTAAGGTGACTCATCCAGTCCCGCCCCCAGAATTGTTTGAGAACAAAGTAGACTAGATAGAAGAAGGAAAGACGACTCCTGTGAGCATGCCCCAAAGGTCTCCCACCGAATGCCACAGGAGAGCCAAGCATGGTACCTTGACAGGGTGGGAGACCAGTGACCTGTATGGACTAAGTGAAAAGGATTTAACAGGTAAGACTAAAATCCTATTTTCACTGTCGTCCAATACAGGTCACTGGTACAATGGGATGTACAAACATTGAGCTTTCCCAGAGGCGGGAAGAAGGCAAGGACCAGGCGCAAGGCCCCCAGAGACACCAGGACCACCAAGAACCTAACGGTCAGAGGTCCCAACAACACGGGAGTGTCAA
Organism: Rhinophrynus dorsalis; assembly: GCA_037306005.1. Lineage (NCBI taxonomy): Eukaryota > Metazoa > Chordata > Amphibia > Anura > Rhinophrynidae > Rhinophrynus > Rhinophrynus dorsalis. The sequence continues at coordinate 194,098,046 of CM074722.1, read as the reverse complement.
CGGACACCAACTAGGGGTAAAACAGATCCCAGAAACTGGTACACAGCATACTGAACTAGAGCCCCCAGAGCTTTACAGTAAGGAAGCACTGAGAACTACAGAAGAAGAAGACCCTAGACAGGCGAAACTGCCTACAGGACCTTCCCCCCAAAGCTGGCATCAGCAGAGGCCAGCACATCCGCACGGTAGTGCTCCGAAAAGGTGTGTACAGAAACCCAAGTGGCCGCCCAGCACAGCTGGTCAGCACGCGCTGGATTCTTGTAGGCCCAAGAGGCCCCAAGTGACCTAGTAGAAAGAGCAGTAACCCGAAAGGGAACACGCTTATTCCTCAATTCGTAACCTTACGAATAGTAGACCTATCCAGGATGCAAGATTACCCTGGATGCCCGTCCCCCTGCCCTAGGACCCTCAGGAATGACGAACAGAGCGTCCTGGAAAAAGACAGAGAGCACAGAAGTCTGGACTTACAGAGAACTCAGACTGAGCTCCGTATCGAGACCGTCCTGCAAAAAGGCCAGGACAGTAGGAAGAGGAAAAGCAGGAGACAGATCCCTGTCAGCACACCAGGACACAAGGTCAACCAGACTCAGTGATAGATCTTGGAAGAAACGGGCTGAGAAGCGCGCAGCATAGTAGCCGCCACAGCAGGAGAAAGCCCCTGTCATCCCAAAATAGAGGAGTCAACATATAGGCCAACAATGTGAGCCGAAGAACAGAGTCATCCATAGAGAACCCTGTAGAAGCAGAAGAGCTGGACGAGAGGAGAGCCAAAATGACTCCACCACGGATAGGGTCAAACCCCCCAGATACCATGGTTGACAAAGTCAATCCAGAACAATCGAAAACATCGGACAACATACAATTACAATGTCCGTAACACCCATATTAACATGGGGAAGGAAAGAAAGATGGCCAGAAAGGACGTCCAAGGAAGGACATTGCATCAGCAACAGAATTAAGGAGTCTCTCAACAGAGAGCAAAACGGCGCAACCTTCCTGTTGCGTCCCATAGCCAGCAGATCCACTGGGGAATTCCCCATCTCAAATTAGGAGACGAAACACATCCTAATGCAGGTTCCAATGTCGACTGCGTGACGACTGAGGAAGTCTGTCAAGACGGTGTCCACTCCTGGAATGAACACTGCAGAATGACAGGAACAAGAACCCCTGCCTAGGACAGAATGGCCTAGACCTTCAACCAAGTGGCGAGACTTCGTGTCCCTCCCTGACTGATGAAATAAGCCACTGCCGTGGCATTGTCGGACTCGCTCACCAGATGAAGCACACGAAGATGGGAAGAAGGAACTCCTTCATGAACCACTTTTCCTGGGCGCTAAAACGACCCAGAACAGTTCCCCAGTCCAGGAGACTGGCATCCAATAAGACCTCGGTCCAGAGGGAAGTAGAAAGATCTACTCAGTAGGAAATGGAAAAGGCTCAACCACCTACTCCAAGCTCAACTCGACCTGAGAAGGGAGAGAGAGCGTTAGCTTCAGAAGATCTGGTCGAACCTCCATGTCACAAACCTCGAGGTTCCCTGGCGTGTACCATGGCAAATGGAACCGCCGCAATCGTGGAGATGAACCACCCCACCAGAGAAATAACCTCAAGGCCAGTATCCGATCGCGGGATAGGAATCATAGGGATCCTTCGAGTAAGTTGATGGTTACCTAGTCCGGTAGAAAAACCATAGACCTCCAAGATCGAACAGAAGACTCAGGAGGTGAAACGGAACAGAGTCTGACTAACCCTATTTCACAATCCAACCATGAAAAGAAGGAACAGAATACAGGCCTGGACCTGCTGATAGAAGAAGAAGGCCCACAGCTGATGCTTGCGTAAGGCAAGTGGTCCGTGAAGAAGAAGTGTGATGCCGTCCTGACAGAGGACGGATATCCAGCCCCCCAGCCCCGTTGGAAACCTGGGGCTGATGACAGACCAATGGAAGGCCAAACTGAAAATGACCTCAGGCGCAGGCAAACCCAAATACTGCCTGCTCTCTAGAAGGACTGGGAAGTGCAAAACGCATCCTAATGTCCAGAGGAGCTAGAAACTCCCCCGCAGCGAATACAGAGCAGGTACTCCTGACAATAAGGAGACTACACTACAAATGAATTAAGATCTTTCAGATCCAAAATGAGGTGGCATCCGACAAACCTTCTGTGGCTTGTAAACAACCTAGGGCTGCAACTGCCTCATGTTCTGGGAGGAACGCGGAACAGATAGAACCACCTGATTCGTTGAACGTGACTGAGAGAAAAGGAACGAAAAGACCGGTTACGCGTGAACGGCAACCCTTATATTTATTTATTTGTTTAGAAACCAAGGGTAGAGAGGCACTAACCCCTAAAGTCCTTTAATCAGTTCCTTAGTTCGGAACCAAACAAGGAAGTACCCTCAAAAGGCAAAGAAAGGAAAACTTTCCTGGAGGCAATGAGAGCAGATCAATTTCAAGTCAAAGCGCAAGCCAAACCACCACAGAAGTAGTGAGGGCCCTTGCCCGGCATCAAGGGCAGGAGCAGAAAAATAGCGTTGATCTAAAGAGACAATAGCAAGGAGACACAATGACTCCAAAGAAAGCGCATTCTGACAGACCTCCAGTGGGCTGCACAGTCCAGACTGCAACAGCCCGGTCAACCCATGCTACAGCAAAGGCTGGAATCATAGCGGACCAAAAGAAGTGAAAACGAGCCTGAGAGGAACCTCAGTTACCTGTCAGTCCAATCTTGCAGCGTCAGAAACATGTAGACAGTACGTTGAGACAGTCTAGATATGGGTGCGTCCACGGTAAGGGAATGTAGCCATTTCTGTTTGAGAAAAGGGAAAAGGTTTAGCAAATATTCTAGACACTGAAGAGGACTTGTCTGGTCCATGTTCAAGGGGCTTCACAGGCACCTGAAAAACATCAAAGGGAACAGAGTGAACCTCCTGAACCAATGGAATGTTGAGAGTGGGTAATACAGCCCTGATTAGGCCCTCAGTAGAGGGTTCAGGATCAGCTACAAATGGGTGCCTTAAGAGACCTGAAAGATTCCAAAGGAGAACCAATCCTTAACATTCCAAACTAGCAACAATTCTTCCCCAGAAGAATCTAATCAGGTGCTCCCTGAGGTTGAGACAGGGAGGATCTGATAATCGAGGGGGTCTGTCTCAACTGAAATGCCCCCTGAATCTGGGATGCAAAGAGCTGTAAAGAGGACTCAGTTGCAGCCTTAAACTTTTGCACCCAAGCTGGCTCAATAGCATGGCTGGAAGGCCCTGGGTTGCTGCCAGGATCTCCAGCCTGCTGGGCAGAAATGACCAGAGAACACTCTAAGTAGCCCTGTGTGACAGGAAGAGCAGTGCGCAATGAGGTATACTGAACCCCAGCTTCCTTAGTCATAGGTCTAGTCCCTAGCTCCAGCGGTATAGACATTCATACATTGTCAAAATAACCAACTGTACAATGAATCACCCAATTGTAGTGTGGCAGGCGAAGGGTCAATCTGCAGAGGAGCAAAGGATTGTCCAAGCGCTGTATAGGATACTGATTGAGAAAAGTGCCTAAGATGGCTGCCGCAACGGGAGCCAATCAGAAAGTAGGCGCGAAGCGAGCGTTCATGGGAAATGTAGTTTTTCCCAAAAAGTACCCCAAAACAGTGCCCGAAGCCCCCCAAGCCCCCCAACACACTTGAACTATAAACTGGATGATAGAGCAAGGGTAGACAAGAAACATGAGCCCTCTCTGAAGTTGCTGAGTGAAGCGGTTCCAGAGATACGTCCCAAACAGTGTAAGCCCATTGAAAGTAAAGGAGCAATGGCGTCTGTGCGGTAAAGCGCGCCATAAAGGCGCAGTACATAATTTGTAATAAAAGTAACCCCCAAAGGGAAAAAAGTTAAAATACATAGTAAACACATGTACATCAGAATAAAACACTACCCTGTAAAGGAAGTGTCCCAAAACCTCTTATAAAACTAGTCAAACCAGCAGAGAAAGGATTAATATGCCATATAAACTGCTCCAAAACCACAGACATACACTTATGTATACGATATATATATATATATATATATATATATATATATATATACATAAACACCCAATGAGTGCTGGAGTGCACAATGAGAACTCCCAAATACAAGCCCAGTTAAGGGACACTGTGTGACAAGTGGACCTTCAGCACTCAAAGGGTGGCTCACCTTTTCCTGCAGATCTTCTGTCTTCAGGTCACCAATGAAAAAGGAGTACCTCAGAGAGGAGTCCCCAGGGAAGTTACTTGAAATCAAGATTATTCCCTCTTCAGAGTGTAAGGTCCACCAAAATGCTCTGGCTACTGAAACTAGCCACTTTGGAGAGGGCATTGTCAGTCCTGGTAACCAGCCTAATGGTGGTATTCCATATTTGACAGAAAATAAAAAAGAAACTAAACTTGATTGAGAGATGTTCTCCACCTGTGTGTCTTACACAGGAACAAACAATTCTGGGGGCGGGACTGGATGAGTCACCTTAAGAGGGAAGGGAGGCTCCACCTCCCTGCATACATTTAGAGAATGTTCCTGCCTACTTAAAGGGGACTTACGCCTCCCATTGTACATCCCATTGTACCAGTGACCTGTATTGGACGACAGTGAAATGGGTATTGACTCCACTTCCCAGCTGGCAGGACCAATCAAAGGCATAAAAGGCCACTCTCCCCTGTACCTGGTAGTTATTTTGGTCCTGCCTAGCTGGAGGACAGAGGTGTGAGTACCTCCTTACTTTTCAGGTTTTTTATTTTATGTTATGCATCTAGTCTACAGTCACAAGGTGCATGGATTGAGAGCCCAGATACCCTCCAAACATGAGGGTCGCATGGGGCATACTTTTAAAATATCAGCACAACCTCTTGACCAAATACCTTTCACTTCGGAGGGTCACATGGGGCTTTCTTGGCATATATTCGCACCTGTCTCTGGCACTCTTACCAGTTGTCTCAATCAGTCTGCTTCCGCGTCTTAACCTGAAAGGCACTGAGATCATGAGCGAGGCATGCAGGGGCCGTCATTGAATAGACAATTCACCGGAGAATGTTTCCACCTTCCACCAGAAGTACGCTTGACGTGCATTCCACTGTTGGAATGCACGCATATTCTCATGCTTTGCAGTCATGATACTCTCGGCTCCTCATGCTGGTAAGTACATTGAGTTTGTTTTCTTTAACTTTGCCTTATTTTTATTTTATTTATGACTTTCTCAAATGTCAGTCCTGGGGAAAAGATTAAAATCCCTTGGGTGAAACCTGTCTCCATGGAGAGTATGAGTGCCCAGAAGTTTAAGATGTGTGCTGATGGTGAGTAAAAGCTTCCTCAGACTGACTATGCTAAACGTGCAAAAAACAGGTTGCTGTTTAAAGGAATTTTCTTTAGTCATGTCCTCTGCTCAAGAAGGTAATTAGTTGGAGTCTTGTTCTTCCATCTAGTCCTTATAGGCATGGATTTAGGCCATGAAAAAAGTCATTAGGTCTCATTGTAACGTAGATAGACCTAGACTCCATGGTTCTGGCTTTTGGGGTCTCAAGAAGACTGTCCTAAATATTCCTACTTGTTTTCTCTTCATAATCTTATAAGGACAGACTGAGGGTTGAGGAAGGACTTATAGAGACTAAGTCATCAGTATCATTGCTACATAAGGCAACAGTAAGCCTAGCTTACAGACTATAATTTACCAGAGAATGGTATAACTTTAAAAAAGATGCTTATGATGCTCTCAAGCATCAGTCCTCTATTGGCAGCCATAACTTGAAGTCTGTTTAAGCTATTTATAGATTCTCGAGATCAGTGATTCTTCCAGTCTCCATCAGGAGGAAGTTGTAAGTAGCAGACTGGAGTCCTAACATCTAAAAACTCTGTGGATTGAAGCGACTGAGTACCATCCCTAAGCGTCCAGGTGGTATCAGATTCGTTTTAGATGAGACTGATAATTCAATTTCTTTTCAGAACCTATAGTTTCAAGTTGAATTCTGTCATCAATGCTCAAGCAATATCTTCTTGGCCTATTGGATACTATAGACCGTATATGCTTATCTCCAAGTTTTAATAAGTATATTTTCAGAAGGTGTCTAAGACTTTCCATCACGGGACATTTCCAGTTTCAAGTCCTACCCTTCAATTTGGCGTCGGCACCAAGAGAATTACAGAGGATCTGGCTGCTATTCTTGAAGAATCACTCAGAAGAGAGTAAAGATTACTCCTTATTTAGACTATATTCTGATTGTAGAACAATCAGAATTAATCCAGGACAAAGCACAGGCTTCTGTCTACTGTATTTGATGAATCCAGGATGGCTCATTATCAAAGGATCAGTTAATTGCATCTCTCCCAGAATGGAGATTTCTGGGAGAGAATTTAATACCTTAACAGGGAATGCCTTTTCTCGCAAGAAAGAATAAGACTCATGGAAATGGAATATAATTCAACCATGGAATTTTTTAAAGCTCCTGAACATCTTTCAGGAAGCCATCAAACTTTTGCCATCAGCCAAATGTAATTCTGAAACCTTCTATGATAATGGAAGAGGGATTTAACCAACTACTTTCAGTATATTCATCTCATGTGTCTGTCAGCAGACAGCTGAAATGGTGGAGGGAATCAACTGTCATTTCAAATAATTGCTGGATAACTTAAATCACAACACTAAGGAGAGCAAGTCTGCTGTGATTTAGGAAACAATATACATTCTAGATCAACTGGCTATGAAAAAAATTAAGTTTTCACATCGCCCTGTCAGAAGGACATTCTGGTAATACCAGAGGTTTTTAATGCAGTTTTCTCTAGTGTCAGCAGTATGTGTATGTATGTATTTGTGTATGTGTGTGTGTGTGTGTGTGTATGTGTGTGTGTATGTATGTATATATATATATATATATATATATATATATATATATATATATAATGTGTGTATGTATGTATGTGTGTATGTGTATATATGTGTGTGTGTGTGTGTGTGTGTGTGTATTACGAACTGAAAGGACTCCAGGAGAAGCAGCACAAAATCTGCTCTGTACAGTTATTACCAACCGGAAAAGCTCTAAGAAGTCTGGTTTTCAAGGGAAGGAACAGCAGAAGTTCATTTCTGTGCAGGAAGGAATTCCTAATATTATCTGCATTCCATCTTTCCGGAATATTTAACAAGGACATCCTGGGATTTACAGCAGTGTTTGAGTATGGAATACAAGACCATAATAGCATTATGGGGCAAAAACATCAATTTGATGTCATTGCTTCAACAGAGAATATCAGGAGTAGCAAACTTTCTGGCCACATGAAAAGTGAGGAATAAGGCTAGGATCCTTTTAGGTTAAAGTGATTTTATCCCCTGACATTCTTCTTCTCTCCTACCTCTCTGTTTTGGTAGTAGTTCGCAGAGATAGGAAATAGCCAGTATTTTATTTCTTTGGTGTATAATTTCTGCAACATCTTAGTTTTCCTCCTGTACTGTAACATTGTATACTGTTGATAAGCAGCTCTCCTCTTGCTGGAGTTTTTGTCCAGAATTCAACCATCTCTAGTTTAGGCCTGCTACTAGGGAAATTGTTCCTTCATGGGACCTTACCCTAGTTCAACTTTCTAACTTCTACAGGTCTGGACTTTCTTGGCCATTTTTTACTTTATATTTCTTTTCACTAGGTTAGTGATTTTCAGGCCTGAACCCTCGTTCAGATTAGCTTGTATTTGTGTTTCATCTCAATCAGGAATTAATCATGAAATAGCTGTTCCATACTGGTTTTGATTGTGTTTTTCTGTTTAATTTTTCAGTGCTCAGAAATCATGCATCTGATTTAATTATTCCTTGGATTACGCCAAGACTCTGCAGCCTTTAGGCTTCTATTGCCTGCTGTTTCAGCACTTGGGTTTTGTTTCACAGTCGATCTAGCAAGAATTGAGCCCCTGATGAAGTCAGCTTTTTTCTGACGAAACGCGTTGGGCTATTCACTCGCAATTTTGAGACTTATAGTCCGTTTGATTAAATTGTTGCCATTAGTTGGATGATATTAAAAAACGGCTCCGCCTTGATGTGAGTTATATTAGACTCAATCCAGCCGAATAGAGCCGTTACCTAGACAGATAGATAGATGTATTTGTTTATTTAGTTATACTAGTTTATTGTCTGATAGATAAGATCAGTTTTTGGATGGAGGGAGACAGCTGGCACGAGACCGCTGTTTGCCCAAACTGAGTCCATTCGGGGGTAGTGCTTCACTTTTGTCCCCGAGTGGAGGGACTATTGTGAGGCGAGTTAATACCTCCAGATAGATAGATTTACAGTATATGCTCGCTTTGACAACAAGTTATTTGAGATCAGTGATTTACAGGCAAATAGTTTGCAAAATAACGGGCAGGTAATTGAAAGACTGTAGGTAGACAAATTTATAGTACTAACTGGATTATTAATTTCAATCAAACATAGGGGGACAGCTGATATGAGATTGCTGTTCGCCCATATGATATTTAATTAGGAGTATTGCTTCAGCAAGGGGATAGTTGGAATGAGATCGCTACTAACTCTAACTATGCCTATTTAGGGGTTTTATTCTTATTTAACCCCTAGTTTTGGAGACCACAGTGAAGCTCGGTAATGCCTTTAGATAGATAGTAAATCTATGTTTTGGACACACTAGCAATCAGCTGCTCTATTACGTGGCAGTTAAAGGAAAAGTTATTTACTAGATAGTCTGGGTAGCATTTACTGTTAATACGAACTATGTGATAACAGTTACGCTTATTACTTAAAAATTAGGCAACATATCAAAAGGACAGTCTCATAGAACACATAGTAAGTGTTCTTTTAGAGATCTGGTCATACATATTAGACCATTTTCTCATATGTTTTAAAAATAATTTTTATTTTTCAGTTATCATTAAAGAAATGTTTTTATGGCTTTGTTAGTGAGTTCTTTAAATTGGTGACACTATTTTGATACAGTATTGAACTGGTCTTTTTCCAGAGGGTTACTACCCAGATCTTTTCTATCTTCTTTTTTCTTGTGATTAAATGTTGTATTTAAGACCTGCAATACGTACATATTAAAATCATTACCCTTTTTTTGAATATTCTGTCAGTCCGCCCCTGGGGGAGAGTGGCCTTTTATGCATTTGATTGGTCCTGCCAACTGGAAGGTGGAGTCAATACCCATTTTTCTTGCAGTGGAACGGACACAGAAGAAAACCAAATATCGGTGAGTACATTTCCCCTTTTTTTATTTCTTCTTAGCACATTTACCTCAAGGTGTGTGCTTTTGTTAAATATACACTGTAGAATAAACAATTATTTTAAGCAAATTATACAAATACTGCACTCTGGAATATTGAAGGACAGAAGAAATAATGAAAAATACAAATATAACTAGGTATTAAGAAAGATTTGCCGGAAAGTGACCAGAATAGGCCAATTATTTTCTCTATAGACTGGAATAGTAATCAAGATAATCTAAAATGGACAAAAGGGGATGGTAAGTACCCATCTGTCCAGTAATAAAAGTAAGGACAAAAAACACATTCATACTCCTCTCAAGGCTTCCATGGGCCTATTTTACTCTTGAAAACAGCATCTACAACATAAAATTCATGTACCATAGTGTGATTCTGGGTGCAGACATGCAAATGAGAACAGTGTTTGTTTTACCTTCAAATCCCTTTTCATGCCAATATTTTTTCTTTCTAAAGCTTCAGCTGAAGCTAGATTAACTCTTTTGGAACAAGAGTTGCTTCTTCGTCACTGCAACAGCACAGCCTTGTTCTGCTTCCAAGAATTAGGGATATAACAAGGGTTGAAATCCTGTGAATATGTGACAAGATACATTATAGAAGGGTTTAACCCTGTAAACTGCCACATAAATATGCAATGCATGACTCCAATGGATTGCACTCATCTCTGGAAATGAAAGGGTTAAACTGCAGAATCATCTACTCACTCATGGTTTAAAGTATAAGACTGAAAAAATATACACACAACATCAAATGCAAAAAAAAAAAAAAAAAAAAAAAAAACAGATAGCACAAACATGATATTTACATGTGCAATGTGTGTTTGTGAATATATCCCTTTAGGGTGTCAGTTTTGATTAGGAATAGGTGAAATTTAAAAAGAGATATTTTGAAAAATGGTACTTTTCACATTCTGCAGGAATACCTGAAAAAAATATACCGACCCTCAGCTATGTATCACTGTCCTGATAGCCACAGAACCATATATGTTGACCTCCAGCCTTGCCACACTGTAGTCATAGAAACAGAGTTACTAACCCCCCCCCAGACTTATCTCACTGGACTGGTAGCCATAGAATCATGCATACTGACACCATCCTTGACCCATGCTAGCCATAAAACCACACACACCGACACCCCCCCCACACACATCTCTTGTCCCATTGCACTGGTAGCCATAGGGATTGCAATGTGTAGCCTGCCAGCTACAGCCAGACTACAACTCCCTTCATTTCCTGTCAGCCAACAGCTGGAGGGAAGTGATGGGAGTTTTAGTTTGGCAATAAATTGAAGGCTTCATGTTACCAAGCCCTGTCAAACATATTTATTCTGCCCTTTCCCACTGCGCTGGTACCCATAGAACAACACATACTGAACCCCCAGCCTTGTCCCACAGCACTAGTAGCAATAGAATCACACATACTGACCCTTCCCCAGCCTTGTCCAACTGCACTGGTAGCCATAGAAACACAAATACTGAGCCTGACTCCCAGCAAAGTTCACAAAGGAAATTTCTTGAAGTTAATCCCTTAGGGACCACTGAGCTTTTTTTGGGTGGGGGGCAATCCAACTCAGGGCTCCCCGAACGACATGCAGCCACATGGGGAGCCTTGAAATCCATGACGGCCCTGGCACGTCATGGGTCCTTAACGCAAGTCCAACCCATAACATGACAGGAACATCATGGGTCCTTAAGGGGTTAACAAAAATAAATTTCTCTGCAAAAAGCAAACTGCAGGTTTTTTGTGAAAATTCCAGAGGGAAAAAAAAATAAGACTTTTCACCCACCCCTAGTTCTGACATTAAGAGTTAGATACATATATCCATTCAAAAGCAACTTCTGTGATTTTGAAACGGCTTTAAAGGTATAGTAATGTTTCACAAAAAGCAGCTCCGATTAATCTTCATAGTATTTGGGCCATGGAGAGTGTAATTTCAACACTGTCAGAGTTGTAGTTCAAGAATAATTGAATGATAAAGTATCCCCTTCCCACCCCTTTCACTGATGTAACACCATACCTCCCAACATTTCAAATGGCCAAAGAGAGACACATGCATTAGGTGGTGTTGTGGGGGCATGGTTGGTGGGCGGTGCATAACCAATAATTTTTAGGTTATTTCACGACCTACTGACCTCTTTGTGTAATTGAATAAATTATTTACACGGACTAATGTATAAACACATATACTGAAGATTAAACAAAGGTGAATGTGAGTTTTATTGCTGTTGTGCAATGTGATAAACTTATATACACACCACACAGTCTGATCTCCTAAAAAGAGGGACACCAGGGTGGGAAAGAGGGACAGAGAGATTTGGGTCTCAAAGAGGGACTGTCCCTCCTAAAGAGGGACACTTAGGAGATATGTAACACTGCTCACCTCAGAGCAGTAAGTCAGTCTGGATGGATTGTAGCAACGGCCAATCTTCAGTGAGTTTAAGGAAAATCCTGCCTTCCTTTGTCAAGGGGGGGGCAGGGTTTTCCTTATGCTCACAGCATTAAGATTGTCCCTCAATGCGAGCTGTCTGATCAAGCGACCAGATTCCACATCTGAGGAGAGGCGGCTTACAATAGGTAAAAGGGGCAGGAGGGGGATACTTTATCATTCTATTACTCTTTAACTACAATTCTGACAGTACTGAAATAACACTCTCCGTTGTGCAAATATTATAGAGATTAATCGTGGTTTTAGCCATTTTTATTTGGAAAACTATTTTTTAAGTTATTTAGCTTTATAGATTATGATACTTAGTGAATGTCGTGCAGACACTTCCTGTCTTAGCTTTACATTACCTCCCCCACTCACTGACACTTAACCATTTCAGTGCTAGAGAATGTGGGCAATGCCTTGCTGAGCAGTGTCAGTGAATAGAGGTGGTAATGAAGAGCTAAGTTGCTGCATTGCATGCCTTAATTAGTATAAACTATAAATCTAAATAGCTCTAAATAGAAGCTGATTCAACAATACTAGGCCTCCAACATTTGGATTTTGGAATTGGCTCTCATAGGAGTTGTTGTCCAAGATTAACAATTGATTATCTTTGCCATAGGGAGTTTAAGTACCAATCTAATTCCATTTTTAATCTGGGGAGTGGGCACTTGTAGTCTGTACTGCTGGGCACCCAGTTGATTCCTACTTTCAATCAGACAGCAGGTGTATAGTCTATTGTACTCATACAACTCCATGTCCCACATGTCCAAGCATATAATTTCAAAGTTTACTTAACTTTACCCTAGAAATAAATGGATATTTAAATAATTGAAGGACTTACTTAGGAATACAGCAGTTAGTTAAACCCATGCGATAGCTATAGGTGGTACTGAAGGAGCAGTTGTACTGGGGTCCAATGTACAAGGGCCTGCATCTGTCCCCTTTCCAGTAGGTTCTACTTATATCTTTGTGAAATTATTTTTGTAATAGGTGGCCATTCAATCACTAGTTATCTGCTGGTTATATCTGTTTACTGTTCTTTTGAATGTATTTTGAAATAACTAAAATTTTAATTGCACCTTAACCATTTGAGTGCCAGAGGGGTACGCAACACAGTGCTTTGCAATGCATTGCGTACTCCTCTGGCACTCAAAGGGTTAATGACACCTAAGTCGCTAAGTACTTTTGGTATAAATAGTAACCCTTTCAATGTAAGAAGGATACAGAGGAACTTGCAATATTTGCTGTGTGGCATAAGTAGAATACAATGAGTATGAGTAGACCCCAGTTTGTACATCTGTATAAATTACTGTTTACGAAGACAGTGCGCAGCACAGGCTACTATGTGCATCAACATGGTTGAACAGCATTTATTACAACTCCCTTTATTACATCTGTTACAACAACTCAGCACTCGAGTCATGCAAACAGCAGAACAATTCTCTGGCCTAGCAGAGCCATAAGATACATAAAAAAACTTTTTTTTTCTTGTTCATGCTTAAACAAAATATCATGTTTATAAGCTTTGATGTTTTTAGTTGCCCTTTTGTGTTCCCTTTTCATTTTTCATAGTAGATACACAGGACTATCTGCTCAGTCTGCAGATCAACTACAGCCCCTGAGCCATGACTGGTACTAATGGTCTCACCTTCCTGATTGCCATTGAGTTGGTATACAGTATGTTACTCATGGCAAGCATAATATGTGAGTAATATCTTGACATTTCAAATCTTGTATCTTATTTACATTTATGTGGCACTATCAGCACCTCCTCTGTGTTTCTTTTCTTGTGTTTTCCAAAACATCTAGAGTTTGGAATTTGAGCTGAGGGTGGTTGCTGAAGAAGGGTCACAAGATTGTTACTGAATGAAGGCAGTTCACAATATCATACCCAAGCATCTAAACCACAGGGAACGTGAACTGTGGTCTACTCAATCATCTGTGAGTATAAATTACTGCTATATTGAAGTAAAATGACAAAGAAATGTGCTATAGTTTAGATCATGAGTACAATTCAGCAACCAAGGAGGTAGGTGGACTATTTAGTAATATTATACACAGCATTTGCATTACCACATTAAACATATGAGTGCCTAATGGCAGTACTGTACCCCCTATCTAAAACAGTACAAAGGCAAGGGGTATGATATCACCTATACTTATGTTTGAATGCACTTTAGTGCTACTGCTGCACAAAGCTCTGCCATCATTAAGGCTAATGCGAGCAGCCAAAACACCGACTCTATAGCATTCACAGGAAAATGGAATATATTTATAATGATTTCTTCTGTGCCTTTTTTTTCAGTACATTGTGTTAAACAAGGTTCATAGGAATGGCCCACTCCCCCAATGCCCTCCTCCTGTTTCTAGCATTGTAAAGAGGACACATTTTGATGTTAATATTTTGATACATAGACATTAGGCAGATGGAGCTCACAGCAATCCATTCCTATACCAATTTCAGCATGTAATCATATTTGTACTTTGCTGTGAGTACTTTTAAAGGCGCTTACAGTGTATTGTATTAGATTGTGACCTGTGTTCACCAATGTAATTTTAAATCTGTCTCAGTAGCAGTGGCACCTTTTAGTATTAATTTAAATGAAAGCAAATAGCACCCCATAAAATCAATCTATGTGTGAAATTTGGTTTTAACCTGTTCAGATATTTCTCTAGGTCTGACAAAAGAAATCGTGATACAGCTCCACACTGGAAACTACATTTTTTGTGTACCACATTGGCAGGATCTGTAGGGACTGGCAATATGGCTTTGAAAACAAAATTTCTTGTAAATTTGCCAGTACATTCAAAAGTTAAAAGCACCTGAAAATCAACAGTTAACAGACCATTGTGGTGTCAGTGCAATCAGAGTGTATGTGTGTTTGTCCCAGCTCTGTAAACATGAAGGAACAGCAACTCTCTTGCAAGTAACTTTACTACATGTATGACAGATAGTGCAACCACTGGAGACTGGAAAGGAGGCCATGTATAGTACCTGTAACTCTAATTGGTGACCCTGATCCTTAATACATTTGAAATCTATAATTCTTGAGGGGAGGAAGAGCAAAAGCATTTGTTCTGGGCAGAAAAGTGGCCAAAGCAATATTGCTGTTCAGGCTGCATGTTAATCTTTGACTCACTGACCATCATAAAAGCTTGGACATACTTCAGGAATGTGGAAGCCCTACTCTGCGTAACAGAGGGGAAATATCATCCCCTGCCCCAGCAGCTATGACTGCATCACACATTGGATTTTATATTGTTCATGTCCATGTTGCCCTCTGCTCTTTTCTTGGTGCCAGTTGACAATGGGGGGTGGCAGCATTTACACATTAATTAAATGGGACTTTTCATGTGCTACCAGCTAAATCTCCCCGTTTAGTATGAGTTCATAGGTGAATGATGTGCTCAGTGAATGATGTGCTGAACCTGCTGCCACCAATACTTTGCCTGCTGCTAGTATTTCATGTAGTACTCGGGGGGGGGGGAGAAAATGATGCCAAGTGTGACAGCAGGGGACCCTCTGTCAAATTGCTCATCACCTCCTCTAAGCAGCAGTGAGATATCTGGAATAGAGCAGCAGCAACAACAGCATATAGGGACTAGTGGTGTGGTGATGAGAAGCTAGAGAAGCTGGGGTGGAAGAGACATTGATGGCCTTTTTAGCAGAATCTGAGAAGGAATGGGAGACAAGGATGAGGATGGGCATCACCACCACCACCACCACTAGCAATGACATTTTGGAATTAGAGGAGCTTGCAACTACTCTAATTCCTTCTGATGCTGAGATACAAGGGCAGCAATATGCTGAGGAGCAGACTAGTATGTCACAGACCACCGTGGACACAGTGGAAATGGGGTCCACAAGTGATGCAGGACTAGGGCAGGTCCCACTTGCAGGCAGTAGCAATACTCCTGATCCTAGTTGCAGTGCTGAATCTGAGGCAGTAGAAGCAACAGCAGCAAAATTATCCACTGCCACAGACAATGAAATGCAATGTGGAGGAAAAGAAGAAAGAGGCCATTCTTCTCCAACTGTTCCCTTCCCCCTGAAGTCATCATGGGTATGGGACTATTTGGGGCAGGCACAGTGCAGTCATCAGCAACGGCACTGTGCACAATTTGTGACAAGTCAGTGAGGAGAGGAAAGGAGGGAACACACTTTGGCACAAGCACCCTGATATCACACATGAAACACAGACTCCATGACATTTACTCCAAACATGTTAAAGACAAACACCCACCACAGAAATCAAGCACCGCTTTTGCTGTCCCTGACTCTCCAGAAAGGCAACAAGAGGCAGGTGGAGATCAAAGAGGAGGAATAGAACAACTCAGGCAGAGAATGGAAGTTCCAGGACGAGTGAAACAACTAACTCGCCATCACCTTCTAGGGTAACTACATCTTCTGCCAATCCTCATCATTCATTACCTCCACCGCAAAATGATAGCCACTCTGTTGATGTTAGGATGTGGCAGTTCGTCTCTACCCATTGCACACTGTGTGGTGCACTGACCACACATGCCAGTGTGGTGGAGGAGAATCACAATCAGTGCATCAAGCGGCATCTGAGGAGAGTCCATCCTGAAGTATATGCTAAGATGGTGGCAGGGAGGGTTCATCATTACTATTAAACTGTCAGCAAGTTGTCATGTGTCCTTAGCAGGTCTGGACAAGGGGTATAGTGACAGTAGCAGTACTTGTTTTCAGGTGTCATGGTGCTTGGATACAGTTGTGCCACCAGATGTTATTTACCATACACACACACACACACTGTGCACATTGCAGTTGCTGATTAGAGCCACAGTTCCTGCTCTCAAGGGAAATAATTATATTCTAATAACAACACACCCATGATTTTGGAGGAGGGAAGGTGGAGATGATTTAATGGCCAACTTGTTCTCTTCTCAACATAGACTGGGGGCTACTTATTGTGCTGCTACTGCCTCAGGCACATCGCTTGAGCCAGTCGTAGCAAATGGAACCTTCATCATCCATCTTCCATGTTACTGCTGTTGTTGATCCCATTCCCTTTCAGCTGCCTAATCATCCTGCTGCTTAAACAACTCAGCAGCAGCAGTACGAACAGCAGTTGCAACTCAGGAGGACATTTGACGGTGGCCACTGGCCAACATGACCTGCTGGCATTAGGCCAGTAGGGCATTTTTATTTTTTCTCAGGGCTTGTGTTTTAAAATAAATAAATAAATAAAAACTAGTCCTACAAAGAAAATAATTTGGGGGGTGGGTTGTTTCTAACAAGCCTAAGTCCTACAAATCAATGTTTCCTTAGGGTTTGTGCCAAACAAACTTAAGTCCTACAAATCAATGTTTCTTCAGGGCTTGGGCCTCTAATAAGTCTAAGTCCTACAAAGGTCTCACAACAAATCAAACGAATCATCTCTACAAAATACTCTATCAAGTCAAGTATCAGTCCACCCCAGTGGCAGCTTATGTCAGGAGATTCCTGACGCTATCACTTTAAATACAAATGTCTTATTTTATTTTATTGATTTATTTTTGTATTAACTGTCCCCCCAATAACAGATCAAGAAAGCCCCAAAAACAATTCCCTGTTCAAATGACTCATTCATTCACCAACACAGGCACACTCCTCAGACCCCTTTATACCATGTCTTATGGTTATTATTTTATTTAGGATTTCTTTTTTTATTAAGTGCCCCCCAATCCCAGTAAACAAACCCCCAAAAATCATCCCCTGTTCAACTGATTCTTTCCCCACACCCCTCCAAAAACAGGCACCCTCATGCCCCTTTTATACTGTGCCTTTGGGAGATAAAATATTATTTGTAATGTGTTGTATGTTCCCATTGATTTCAGTGGGTGAAAAAGCGGAAAAAAGCAAAACATCTGCACTTTTCGTGGAAAATTTTTAGCCAAGCAGAAAGTGCCATTTTTCGCCGATTTCAGTTTGAGGGGGAAAGTTTCGCCCATCCCTAATCATCACCTATTGTTCTATTGTTCAGAAATATAGCATATGTAGAACATATGTAGAACATAACCCTTGGGACTTATTGTAAGATAATCTAATTAGGCAAAACATTATTCCTGACCATTTGCCTTCGGTGGTGTGGCTCTCAGCACCTCTGGATATATTACCTTTTGTACTTTACTGGGCCTGCTGTTGTGGCTCAGTCCTATACCAGGCTCACTGGTGCAGCTCAGGGCCGCTGAACTTTATCCTACCTTTGCCCTATACAATGCTTCCTGTTGCTGCTCAGTGCCGCTAGTCACATTGGTTTTGGCCATTCAGTACAGCTCTTAATTCCGCTGGATGTATATTACCTACTGCCCTATACCGTGCATGCTGTTGCAGCTCAACGCTGCTGGGAATATATATTTACTACAGCCCTTTACCGGGTTTCCAGTTGTGGCTCAGCGCCACTGCTTAATACCCTGCTGTTTCCCTAATCATGGCTTCTGGGAATATATATATATATATATATATCAGCCCTATACCAGGCTCCCTGTTGTGGCTCAGCATCTCTGATCTTTATCCTACCTTTGCCCTATATAAGGTTTCCTGTTGTGGCTCAGTGCTTCTAGTCACATTATTTTGGGTGATTTAGAGCTGCTCTCAGTGCTGCTGGATATATATTACTTATTGCCCTATACCTGTCCTGCTGTTACAGCCCAATGCCTCTGGAAATATATATATATATATATATATATATATATATATATATATATACATACACCTCAGCCCAATACCAGGCTCCCTGTTGCAACTCGGCACCGCTGATCTTTGTCCTACATTTAAGTTATACTGGGCTTCCTGTTGCGGCTCAGCTACACTAGTCACATTGGTTTGGTTCATTCAGTGCAGCTATCAGCATTGCTGGATATAAATCACCTACTGCCCTTACCGGGCTTGTGGTTGAGGCTCAGTGCCACTGGGAATATATATATACTACAGACCTTTACCAGGCTTCCAGATGCAGCTGAGCGCTGCTGGTCAATACCTTGCTGTTGCCCTAGCCAGGGCTTCCAGTTGCAGCTCAGTTATCTTTTGAGCCATTCAGTGCGGCTCCCAGCACCGTGGGAGATATATTTTCCTAATCCACATAGATCTGGAGGAATTTCCAGGAGACTACGACTAAAAGAATATTTCCAAAACAAGGATACCACAACGATTTTGGACTACAACCCCCCCCAAAAAAAACAACGAACACTTTACTCCACCAACAGTACATAATCCCAAACCTGATAACTACATAGAAAGTTTCCCATTTAGAACTGTATCCTACATAATAAAACAGCAAAAAGACTACAGATACAACCTATCACCACTAGAGAGGCATGCGATAAGTGATCTAAACACAACCACAAAATCACCATTAAACTGGCAGATAAAGGAGGAAGTGGTGATCTTGAACAATCAGGACTACATAAAAGAAGAAAACAGACAATTATCTGAAGCCAATTATTATACTAAACTAAGTCAGTACCCCACCTATATATACACAAGGCAACTCCAAAATCGCATTAAAACTCACAACCAGAAATGCTGTTGGGATTATCTACATGCTTCTAAAAATCCACAAACCAGGAAACCCAGGCAGACCAATAGTAACATGTATGGACACTCTCACTGAGAAGATCTCAGTTCTGGTGGCAAACAACTTACAACCCCTGGTCATTTACACCAAAAGCTTCATACAAGAGACCACAGACTTCCTTAACAAACTCAACCAAATCAAAGATTTACCTACAGAGACAATGCTGGCTAGCATGGATGTGGAATTGCTCTATAAAAACAGTATCTGAATCAGAAAGGCTATAAAACAAGGACAATCACAATGAATTTAACATCTGCATTGAGAACGCCAAGTGAATAGTTACAATAAAATACAGAAGGAACTCTCTACATGTATACCTCTAGGAACTACATACAACCCCACTCTAGAAGAAATACACAACGTCATCAAAGAACTACAGACTCTGCTAACAGACGATGTGTTGTTAAGAGACTTAGGGCTAGATTTAAAGGCAGCCGTTAAACCATCCGCTAAGTAAAAAAGGCACATCGGCCGCAAAGAACACATGGTTTACGGCAGATTCAAAGGTAAGCGTTCAAGAATAGCTATCGGGCGTAGGCACTACAAAAACACGTTAAACAAAAACCAGCGTCGCACCTGATTTTGCATCACCGTGCGTCCCAAACACCCGTTAAAACACAACTTAAGTCAAAATGTTACATTACGGCTGCCGTTGTCTAGCAACCCTGATAGATGCACAAAAAAAATTCAAACCTACAGCCAATCCCAAGGCCCCAAAGTATCAAAAATGTTCAAATACACCTATATATACCTCAAAATAACGGTTACACCCTGTCTGTGTTTCGAGTTTCAGCAAGCTAGAGCACAGGACCCAGGAGTGGAGGATAGCGTTTAGAGAGAGAGAGAGAGATAGAGAGAGAAGCATACACAGCAGTAAGGTAGAGGGATCTTGGAGAGAAGTACATTTAAATAGACACATAGCACACTTTTGCACATAGCACATACATCCATTCAAACACAAACACATACACATACATACACATAGTCTTTTTTTTTTCATCACACCTTACACATTTTAAACTTTACTTTCACAGTGTGAATCCGTGAGTGAAAGTGTGTGACAGAGAGTGAGTGGGATCGAGTGTGTCTGTGAGGGCGTGTGAGAGTGCCTGGGTGTGAGTGGGTGAATGATGGCTAGGAGAGGAGGACAGGAGAGAGGGATGGGGAGACTAGTGGAGGAGGAGGAGGAAGGTCAGGAGGGGATCCCTCAGCAGAGCAGGGGTGGGAGAGGGAGATACGCAGGGCGGAGGGGGACCAGGCCCACAAGAACAGGCACACTAAGAAGAAGAGGGACAGATCCTGCAGTGGGACGAGGGGTAGTGCCTGGGGACCACCACACACAGGCAGGGGCAGAGCAGGCAGGACACTCCGGGTCTGACTCCTCGCATGCCGGAGCTGAGGGGGACAGGGTCAGGGATCCCCGATATACCGAGGAAGAAAACACGGCCCTCGTGGAGGCTGTGCTGGAGAGGGAGAGTGTCCTCTTCCCGGGGGACAGACTCCCTGGCCTGTCTGCGATGAGGAGAGCTGCCTGGAGTCAAATCTGCAGCAGAGTTAATGCGGTGGCCACCTGCAGACGGGATGTTGACTCAATAAAGAAGAGATGGGGCGACTGCAAAAGGCAGGTGAAGAGGAAGATGGGGGATGCCGCCCTGCACGCCCGAGCCACCGGAGGTGGGCCACCTGTCCCCATCACCTTCAGCGCATGGGAGGAGAGGCTGCGGCAGACACTGTCATCTACCCTCATTGAGGGGGTCCCTGGAGGATCAGACACTGGGGAGGAGAGGAGCCTCCACACCACCGGTAAGTGCATCACCCCAAAACCACACACCACCCCAAACCACACACCCATCACAAACAAGCACTCACATCCCAACATCTGCCCTTCATTCAACCACACAATTGCACCAACACAGCACCCTGAGGGTTTAAACAGGAATCAAGACAAGGACAAATGTCAATGTTCAACAAGGCCAAAACCTGTCCAACTCCCTGGTTAACCCTCATGTTGCTGTGCTGATCACACACAATACACACAAACCATGCTCAGTAAAGTGTTGTATGTCAAACATCACAATTGTTGTCACACAGTGTTACCCATGTTCACACAGGGAATCCAGCACATAACCCCATGAGTGCGAGAGGGATCATCAATGCATCGATCAACAATGCTTTGGCAACCCCTCTGGTACTCAAAGGGTTAACCAGACAACAAACACATGTCGATAGGTTAACAATTACATGACACATAGGGGACATTCACTAAGCGGTGAAAAAGAGCTGATGTAGAGAATTTGACACTTACATACCCTCACTTCACCAATCACAATGTTAGTCTATGGAGAACATCCAATAACAGGATTCAAGCTGCACAGGCCCCATTGTGTGGACTCCATAGAAAACACTGCAGATGGGGAAATGAGGTCAGCGGAGAAGTCAGCATCATAATCAGTTCATCAGGTCCACTTAACCGCTTACTGAATCACCAAAAGGATGGATCAGGTCACAAATCACAGTGCCACTGAGAATAAATGCTTGTATGTGCAACACACACGCCAAAAACAATCACACATAACTAAAGGTGAAAAAGTTGGCCTTGGTGTTGTGTATGCAATCATTTACGCTAACTTCAATTTACATAGCTCACATTTGATTCACATATAGATCCTCAGGAGTGCTGATGCCATGGATGGATGGTACACCAGACACTATTTGCAGGATACATATGGGAACCAAATATGAACCATTGAGGTTTGGTCAATAACAGGCCAGGGATTATGGATATCTATGATCGGGTCTGGCAGCCTCACACAGAAGGATGGATGGGCTGATCCAGGAAAAAAAAGGCCTCAATCAATGATATCCTTCAATACTGGCTTGATTGTTGCCCCTCAGGATTCAACTTGAACACACCTCATGGACAGAATCCTGTAATGTACATCAATACCTGATTGCCACGGTGGTATCCCATGCATCACAATGCAATGCATAGGATACCATCATGACAACCAGAGAGGGACATGTCTAATCTGACAAAATCCAGCACTGTACGGGATGAACTGATAACATAGGGATGAATACTACTTGAATCACACTGCAGATCTATTCAAAAAAGATATGTACAGAAAGAAAAACAACCAGATTTGTATGTGGATATGTCCCTTTCAAATGGGTACAAATAGGTCCCAACAAGATGTAAACCCAGAGTTCGGTTCAGTACGTGTGATTGTCCAACTGCCCATATATGTGCACCCTCAACAAAACAACTCATATTGATATCATCATCAGAGTACATATACCCAGTATATTACACCTACTTGGATGGGTATCACTTGTATCTATGAAAGTTCATTTGTGATGGCTGCACATATATAGGCAGTTAGACAATCACATGTTCTGAACAGATCTCTGGGTTCATATCTATCAAGGATATGTTTGTACCCGTATGAAAGGTACATATACACACATATCAGACCATATTCCTCACTGTGTACCTTGGCATGGCAATGGTTAATTTCACTTGATGTAACCTTGCAGGCATCATAAAGAGATGTTTAGAAAGATGTTACTGTATGTGACAGCTGGAGATGTCAGTCATATGACCACACGGAGGCTCTTCAGCAGACCCAAAATTGAACCAATTGGAGATGGATCCATCATTGACATGGTCCACAGAGCGTGCTTACAAACCAGGAACACTTAGTAGACAATGGCAAAGATGTAGTTATCTCCAAATGGGTCAATGTGGAGTCTGCTGAAGAGCCTCCGTGTGGTCAAATGACTGACATCTCCAGCTGTCACATACAGCAACATCTTTCTAAACATCTCTCTATGATGCCTGCAATGTTACATCAAGGTGAAATTAACCATTGCTATCCCGTTAAAGAGATAGTAATACCTAAAATGTGAAAGGAAAAATACATGTCATAGGATTGATCCACCGGGTAATGCAAGGGTATTTCCACTACTGAAAGGTGTTTCATCACAAGAGTATAACAGCTCAAAGTTGAATATTCCATGGACAATATCACTGTGGCCTGAAAATGTACTATGCCAATGTTGCCAGACCATCCTCTGGCTAGCTTTGGTCCAGGGAGCAGATATCCACAAAGGATGATGTGGCAACAGCGCAAATGTACAATTTCAGCCCACTGGGATGTGGCACCAAAGGAATTCAACTCTGAGCTGCAATACATGTAGAATACAACACCCATCACCAGTAGGAGTACCGTTGTTTCACACAGGGGGATACACCATACAACATTTATGTTCCTTTACACATTTCAAGTATTAATATCAATTTGACACCATCATGGCTAAGTTTACTGATCACACAATCTCAATCCTCCACACAGGTTATGTGTCTCCAGCACATCAGGAGCCCATGGAGGAGGCCACCTCACCACCCAGTGAGGAGTATATGGAGGAGGGGACCAGCCAGTGGGCACCGTACCCAACGACATCCACACCTCTTGGCCAGCTGGATGCACCAACCCTGCCTGCACCAACCCTGCCTGCACCGACTCTGCCTGCACCGACTCTGCCTGCACCAACTCTGCATGCACCAACCCTGCCTGCATCAACTCTGCCTGCACCAACCCTGCCTGCACTAACCCTGCCTGCATCAACTCTGCCTGCACCAACTCTGCCTGCATCAACTCTGCCTGCACCGACTCTGCCTACACCGACTCTGCCTGCACCGACTCTGCCTGCACCAACCCTGCCTGCATCAACTCTGCCTGCATCAACTCTGCCTGCACCAACTCTGCCTGCATCAACTCTGCCTGCACCAACTCTGCCTGCACCAACTCTGCCTGCACCGACTTATTACAGTGACTGGATGCCCCCCACCACCTCCAGGAGCTATTATCCCCCAGCAGCAGCAGCAGCACCACCACCACCAGGGAGGCAATGGCTGCCCGGTGATGTGGCCACCACCCAATACGGGCCATACCCACAGATTGACCTACCCTCCTGGATGGCTCCCCAGCATGGCCCCAGGTATGATCCTAGGTGGGGGCCAAGCACATACCAGTGGCCAAGGTTTGACCCTTGGCCACTCGACTACCAACACCTGGGCCTGCTTGGGGAGCCCCAACAGCCTATGCGAAGGGACGTGTTTACCCCACCACCTCCACCAGCACAGACATCGGTGGGCAGCAGTGGGTCAATTGATGTGGTGGGCACATACCCATCTGCAGCACAACCAGCACCAGCAGAGGAGGACACAGCAGCAGCAGAGGAAGACACAGCAGCAGCAGAGGAGGACACAGCAGCAGTAGAGGAGGACACAGCACCAGCAGAGGAGGACACAGCACCAGCAGAGGAGGACACAGCAGCAGCTGATTCACCAGGCACAAGCATCACCAGCAGTGAACGGCCCACGGGGATGGAAGCTGAGTGTATGGCTCTGCAAAGGAGACTACTCAGGTCAAGCCTCCGCACCAATGACAACATCACCAGGAGCCGTAGGGAATCCCGTATAAACACTAACAGGATAGAGGCAAGGATCCATGCCCTGGAGTCGGAGGTCATGAGGATCAACACTGAACTCTATCAGCTACACACGGGGGTGATGGACCTGCTTGCACAGCTACTGGTGGAGTTGAGAGAGCTGAACCGCAGGGAGGACTTACGGTTGGAGAGGGAAAACCTGCGCTCCACAGAGGGATCCACTGCCCCCACCACCCCCTCTAATGTGACCCCCGAAGCCACACCTAGGGGGCAAAGGGTGACCAGGAGATCATCCAGGTTATCCACTTCTGCCACACAGTCTAAGCCCCCCCCCTAAGAAAAAAAAATAAAATGCCCAACGTTAAATTTCCCCTGAATAAAGGAACATTGTGCTTTTGAATCCTGTCTGATCTGCTTTGAATTTGGTCATAGATTGGGTGGCAGAGTTGTCTCCAATGCATTGCCAAACAATTCAGTGAATACAACTCCTGCCTAGGTAAGATGTTTGTGGGATGTTACAACATGGGTTCACACACACATCGTTGTACAAAATCAACTGTAAAAACATCCCTGTTGCCATATTACACAACTGTGTTATATGGCAATGTTGTGTGTTGATTTTGCATAACAAAACATTCCCCTTAGCCCAACATTTGGTACAACATTGAACATTCATCTACATCATATGTTGTGTTTAACCCTTTGATAGCCAGAGTGGTAGGCAACGCATTGCAAAGAAATGCGTTGGGTACCACTCTGGCACTCAGAGGGTTAAGGGGATAACCAAACAAACGGCTTAGCGGTGAGATAACAAGCAGGACAGATAAATGGGACATGTATCCATATTGTCTTGGATTCACACACTCATTGTGCAACAGACTGACTGGGGAAGACAATGTTTTCAACCTAGGATTTCAATGTGTAGCACACACATTGATATCCTGGGGTGAGCATTGGGGCCTCCAGTAAGTCCACTTGGTCATGTACTGTGATATGTCCCAGTGGAGCAATATCACTGAACATTGATTATACTGAGCAACACATTAACTGTGGACAGGAATTCACTGTGGAAGTATGTCCCCTTTATCACCTCTTTATCACTCCCACAACACATTAGTGTATCACTGCCACCATCTGTTAGCGTGAATACATCACTGAGTCCACTCACTTGCAAACAAGTGGTGGAGTCCTGTGATATGGGTGATGCCTTTCCATGTATGGGGATACTCTACCCTGGGTGTGGTAACGCATTGACAACTGTGTTCTCAAATATATCCTCCTACAGACACAGATAGAATGGTGATGGTTCATCTTTATTGTGTCTCAAAGTACATTAGGATGTACATGTGTTTTCTGTGTATTGCCTATATGCATTGAACACCTGTATGAGAACACTAAATGTACTTTGAAACAAAAAAATAGTACTTTAGTAACACTGCTGCCCAGCTCATGTGTTGTTCACAAGGTTTGACAACTCTGTAGCTGAGCATCCTAACTGTACAGGTTATAAAACTCAGGAATTAGTGTTTTCTGTGTCTATATGAAAATGATCCAGTAGAGGTTTGTGTGAACCTCAGGTCAAACTTTGCATCACCGACAACATCACCATAAACAGCAAGGGGTGATCTCCATGAAGGTGATGTCAAGACATCAATCCAGTCACATAGAAGAACTTCAGTTCAAGGATGGATCATGTTACGGATGCCTGTGGAAGAAGAGGACAGGATTTGGAGCAGTTGACCTGAACTGATCAACAAGCAACAACACTTTAGTCTTTTTGATCCCCTCAATTTTCACAGTTACAGGTGAGTACACAAACCATTGCTTGACAATGTGTTTTGTACTCATCTGTAACCAATTATGTGGAGAACTAAGGACATGTGCCCCAGCCCTATGGATATGTGCCCCTGACATGGATACACACATCAACAAGTGTTCTGAGAGCTCCATGGAAGTAATGAATTTGGGGTGCCACTGTTAATGTGACAGTGGCAGCCCAATGTCATTTGTTCCATGGAACTGTTAGGACACATTTGTTGATGTGTGTATTCATGTCGGGGGCACATATGTCTGCACACTCACAGGTCAGCATGGTGTCCCTGGTAATCTGATCTACGTCTCATGACCTCTACATTGTGTGCCCATACCACTGTACATCCACCCCTGTGCTGCTCTTCTCAGCTGTAGCACAGTACAGGTCCCATATTGAGTCCAATGGCCCTTTAACCCCTGATGTGACGGAGTATTATCCAATGCATAGCATTGGATAACACTCTTTCGCTACAAGGCTAGCATGGTTGCTCTGGCTATGCTCATGGCAAATCAAGTTAGCTGCTGTCAATCAAGCCCTGTAAGGCGATGAACATGGGTTATGTGTTGTACCTTGTTTCTCCTGAGGGTGTGCGTGATATCCTTGGGGTCTGTATGTCAACGTGGAGAGTGGAATGGAGGATGGTTTTTGAGTCCACACACACAATTTGCCACGTCCGCTGCCAGTGCAGTGCTGTGTCACTGTTCCTGTGGGGTGAGACAGAACAAAATTTGCAGTGTGGTTAGTGTCACAGGACTGATGGGGGACTTGCATGGATTGTTTGCATGCCTGTGTTATACTCACATGTAAAGTGTTCCGTGATGAGCCTGTCTCTGATCTGTGTCCCTCTCAGGGTCTCCTCAACGTGTCCGATGTCCATGGGCACTTCCTGTATGGGGGGGCCTGGATGTGCTCCAGCAGCCTGGTGTCCACTGCGATGTTGTGCAGTATTGCGCACGCCACAATGATGTCGCACACCTTTCCAGGTGCATACTGCAGTGCTCCCCCCGAGTGGTCCAGACATCGGAATCTTGACTTGAGGAGGCCAAAGGTCCGCTCAATGGCATTCCTCGTTCTGCCATGAGCCTGGTTGTAGCTTTCCTGGGCATGTGTTCGAGGATTGGCCAGAGGGGTCAGTAGCCAGGACTTGCATCCATAGCCAGCATCACCTGTGTAATGTGAGTGACATGGTGAGACAGGGAGCACATGTTGTGTGAATGATGTTTTGTGTGGTAGACGTAGTAGCTGTGGGTCAGGAGCATGCTAAGCAGCGTTGTGTGTACGCCTGTGTATGTGATGTGATTTTGTATTGTGAACTCACCCAAAAGCCATCCCCCTGTAAAAGTTCCATTCTCGAAATCTCTGTGGACTGAGGAGTTTTGGAGAATGTATGAATCATGTGAGCTGCCAGGACACTTTGCACAGACATTCATTATCCTCATATGGCTGTCACACACCATCTGCACGTTGATGGAGTGAAAGTTCTTCCTGTTGATGAATATCTGTGCGTCACGTGCTGGGGCCTTAATTCGGACATGGGTGCAATCTATAGCACCCATGACCCTGGGCATGCCTCCCCTGGCGTAAAAGGCCTGCTTGACTTGTATCCAGTCCATGTCGGTGGTGGGGAAATGTATATAGGTACTGGCCTTGCTTTTGAGGGCTGGCAGGACCTGGGCCAGCACCCTGGAGAATGTGGCCTGTGACATGCCAGATGCGTAACCCTCTGTGGACTGGAAGGCCCCGCTTGCCATGAAGTGCATGGCACAGAGTAGTTTCTGCAGGCCAGTTAGGGCATGGTTGTGGATGTAGATGGGATCCACCTGCTCCTTGATGACCTCATACAAGGCAATGATGCTGTCAGGCCTCAACCTGTAGCGATCAATTACCTCATCATCGGTCATTCCAAAGAGGGTGACCCTTGGGCGGTATACCCTGGGCCTTGGTGGTCGTCTATACATCCTGTGCCCTCCAGGTGGGGATGGGCTCCTGTGTGGCTGCTGAGCCAGAGCCTCCTCACTTGCAACAGGTGGTGGCTGTTGATCAGGCATGCTTGGAGGTTGCTGATGTTCCCCAGCTCTCTCCCTTGCACGCCTTCTCCGCAGCCTTCGCAACAATATGTAACCCAACATACTGTTTGCTCTCTCTATCTGTCTCTATCTATCTATCTATCTATCTATCTATCTATCTATCTATCTATCTATCTCTCTCTCTCTCTCTCTCTCTCTCTATCTCTCTCTCTCTCTCCCTCCCTGAGTGGAAAACAAGCCACAAGTGAGTGTGTTGAGTTGTCCCTTTAAGTACTTGCTAGGGCGTTGTGTGGGTGTGGTGATGAGGTGAGTGCTGACCAATGGTGAGTTGTTTTTGTCCAGGTAAGTGTTTGCAGGTGTGTGTGTTATAAGATGTGGTGTGTTGTGCTTGTTCTGTGTGTGCCATTTGCGGACGTGCAGTTGTGGGGTGCAGGTGGCGTGTTGATGTTGCCCAGGTGAGCTTGTATTTGCAGGTGTCCGCTTTGTGTGATGACCCCCATTGTTCCGTGCCATGTTGTGTTGTTGTTTTTTTGTGTGTCGTTGTCCCTGTGGTGTTGGTTGTTGTTGTGTGTGTAGTGATTTGTGTTGTGTGTACATGTTTTTGTGTTGTTTTGGCATTGCACGGGTTAATTTTCCCATTTACATGGTTGTGCGGTAAGCCTTTTGTGTCTTTTCCTCTGTAATGGGTGTTTTGTTTTGGCCGTTAAGTGTCTAACGGCTAAGAAAAGTGGGTCTTAACTTTTAGCCGTTAGGTGTGTCTTTTTTTCAGCCGTTATCAGTACCGCAAGCCTTTGAATAGCTCTGGGGTATGTTTTTCCATGCGTCGGAATGCACGTAAGTGTATCGGCCGTAAGGATTCTACAACTGCCGTTAGCTGGTCTTTAGACGGATCTTTGAATTGCAACATGTCACTTAACGCACCCGTTAGTGATTTTTTTTTCTAACGGCTGCCTTTAAATCTACCCCCGATTCCCCCCAATCACCTACTCTGGGATTCAGACAACCACTGCATCTGAAACAAAAATTCATCAATAGAAAACTGACCAATGAATGGACAAATAACCATAATGGGACCAAACCTTGCAACAAATCACTCTGCAAATCATGTCTACACACTTGTGTAAACAACAACACACAACACAACAACAAGGCATACAATAGTAAAGGATCATATTCATATACATCAGCAAATGCTGTATATATAATGCACTGAATGTGAATTGGGATGCTACACTGGTGCAACAGGCCTGCCACTAAAACTAAAGATGAATACACACAGACAATCTATTGAGAAACAAGATAAAAGTAAGAACCATACTCCAGTCGTTCATCAGTTCACCCAAGATAACCACTCCATCCATAACCTCAAAATCAATATACTCATAGACAACTTCAAGAATACATAGGAGGAAAAGACATTTGAAATCAAGATAATCAGTCACTTCAACAGAAAACACACTGGACTGAATAAGGACTTGGGATTCTGGTCACACTACCTAAATTTTACATAATATTTACCTCTAGTTATTCTATTCTGATCCATGTTTTACTCATCTCTCACACTATATATCTATATTCACTTTCATCTGTGTTCTGTGATTCTGTATCTGTCCCCCTTGCTGCTAGTTTCCTCCTCCCCTTCTCACATTCCTCATCCTCTGCCTATCAGTTATAAACTTTTCTTTAATAAACTTTTTTGGTCCTGCTCTTAATGCCAGTGTGCTTTAGACTTGAGAATGAGAGACTATCTCTCAAAAGCTTGTCTTAATAAAATGTAATGTTAGTCCAATAAAGAATGATATTATTACATACTGGAATACTCATTCACTCATTTTAATATACATCAAACATAATATGGTTTAGCAGTGAATGATTATTATATTCTGAGATGAAACAAATTAAAATGTTGAACTTGTCAGACACAGTATATGTTAGTGATGAATGATTGGCTGCCTGGACAATTTAGTTGGGTAGAGTATATATAAAGGTAAGTGAGGCTGGAATTGCCATTCACCAGATTTCCCAAAAACAATTGCTTTCCACACTTGCCTATTATTAACTCATATTCAGCATTTTATATGTGAATTTGTATATCCCCTTGACTTTAAGTTGAAATGAAGTAGTAGTTAATAATCTTGATATGTTGATATGTTTCTGTGCAGGGGTGACACTTTTGAGTAATTATCATTCATATAGTTACAATTTATGTTACTGTCAGACCAGTGTCCCCCTTTGTAGAAATAGAAAGTAGTGAGGATACCATTTTGCTGTTTATTCTTACTCCATCTTGAGAGGAGGAGGAGCTTTCTTTGTCTTACACAACTCCCAACTCTTCAACCATTGGAGGGCCTCTGACTGAGAACAGGATTCAGACATTTATGTGGAAATATTTGTTCCCTGTAATTTACTCATGGTGCATATCCTAACCTGCAGAGAAACTTGACACGTTCAATAGTTTCCTGTCATTGTTTTTATTTTATAGATAGACACAGTTCCTCTGTACTAGAGTGGCCTTGACATCACTAATTGTACAGAAAAATATCTAATTAATTTTGGATTTGCATTCTATGGATTTATGAAGACTCTATCACCCCCTGACACATCATTTTAATTAACTACAGTGACTGGTTTGACCAAGCATCATTCTGCTCATTACCATTGAGCTAAGAACCGTCATGTTATTTTCCTATCCCATGGTGTTTGCAGTTGAATTGAGATGGAACCATAAGTATCTTAATGTGTCTTCCAAGGGAGGGAATTTCTAGTAAGGTAAAAGGATACTACTGAATGGATATGTGTATTCTGTACTGCTGTAATTCGATATTCTCAATAACATCTGAACAATAGGGCACAAATAAAAATATGTATTTTAAACCCTTGGATGCTAGAGATGTCGTCAACACATTGCAAAACACTGTCAAAAGCACTATTTAAAAGAATATGAATTTTCATTTTTCTCCTATTGTGCAATTGGCTATCCCAGAATTTCTCCAGTTTGCTTTTATACATAAGATCTATTATTTCAGTTTGTATTCAAAACTAAATGGTGATCAGGGATAAGTGAAAATTGCCACCAAAAGCAAAAAATGTAAAAAAACAGCACCTTTCAACTTGCACAGGAATTCTTGAGATAATATGATTTTAGTGTTCTTACCTGTTAAACGTGATCTCGGCTCTGCTGAAGATCCTCCGCCGGTTCTGGGACCGGATTCCCCTGCAGTCAGCTAGAGCTGACGTCAGGGGAGTTGGAATTTTGAAAGCGAATATCTCTCAAACCAAAGGTTTGAGAGATGCCTCTGGGGTCATTTAAACTGTTTTTATTAAGGGCTACAAGTTGCTGGATAGTAAAATGTATTACTATCTCTTTAAATCCTTTTCTCTATAGTTCATATGGAACACAGGTACCATGGGGGGGTGTTTTACTCCCTCTAGTGGAGGGCAGGACACATCTCAAAAGGACAGAGTCTTGACGGTGGAGACTCCCAGCCACTACTCCAGTTTAACTAGCCCCCACTGCTTTGCATCCCCAGTGTGTTGTGACCAAAGCCACACTAACAAGGCAAGCAAGAGAAGAAGAAGGAAATCTCTTGTGAGAAAATACTCTCGAAGCACCCTGCAGCCCAGGCAGGTGAGACCAAAATAAAAGGTTCCTTTATTCTGGGTGGGAGACCTGTTTTCCATATGGTCTATAGAGAAAAAGATTTAACAGGTAAGAACACTAAAAACCTATTTTCTGTTGCGCTTACTATGGAACACAGATACCATGGTGATATACCAACACTAAGCTCCCAGAAGTGGGGGAAAAAGGAGAAAGGACCTTACACTTGTCCCCATGATACCAGAGTTCCCTAGGACTATCTAGAACCTGAACGGCCCAAACAGAATAAAGT
Organism: Rhinophrynus dorsalis; assembly: GCA_037306005.1. Lineage (NCBI taxonomy): Eukaryota > Metazoa > Chordata > Amphibia > Anura > Rhinophrynidae > Rhinophrynus > Rhinophrynus dorsalis. Next base: position 194,065,627 of record CM074722.1, on the reverse strand, counting down.
GTCAATGGACACTGAATTACACAGCACACAAGAACAAGAGCCAATGGGCACAAACAACTAAACAACAGTATGGTAAGAAAGTGTGATGGTCCTCAGATAGGCAAGGCTGCCTGCAGGACCTTCAAGCCAAAGCTAGCTTCAGCCGATGTCAGAACATCGACACTGTAATACTTAACAAAGGTATGCAGAGGGACCAATTTGCTGCTTTTCACAACTGCTCAGCCAAGGTCTGATTCTTGTAGGCCCAGGAGGCCCCCACAGACCTATTGGAATGTGCTGTGACTTTGAAGAGAACAGGTTTCTTTCTGAGCTCATACTAACTGGCATATGGTAACTTTAATCCAAGAGGCCATAGACACCTTGGAAGCAGCCTGGCCTGCCCTGGGACCCTTGGAAATAACAAGAAGAGAGCCAATCTTGTGAAAAGGCTCGTGCAACACACACAGAATTTATGGCAATGTTCCACCTGTAACAGATGGAGATCCTTCTCCTTGTCAGACTGAGTATCAGGGTAAAAAGAAGGCACAACAATCTCCTGATTGATTTGGAACTCAGAGACCACCTTAGGAAGAAATTCCAGAGAAGTAAGAAGAACCTCCTTGTCCTTATGAAAAACCAGGAAAGGGGGTTTGCAAGACAAAGTCTGCAACTCAGCAACTCTGCAAACTGAATCTACAGCCAACATACTGCCAACAGGAAAGCCATCTTGAGAGTCAACTGAAGCAGAGAAATGGTAGCCAAGGTCTCAAAATGTGGCTGCTACAAAACACCCAGTACCAGATAAAGATCCAACAGGGGAATGTGAGCCTTAAATACGGGGAAGACATGAGCCACTCCCTGAAGGAACACATGACATCTAGAATGGTGGCAAGACAAATCTGGAAAAACACAGAAAGAGCTGAAATCTGGACCTTCAACAATCTCAAGCTGAGCCCTTTGTTCACTCCATCCTGGAGGAAGGGTTGGTAAAACCCTTGCAAGGACACTTCCCTGTCCACACACCACAATGAAATGTAGACCACAAACTGTGGTAAGCCTTAGAAGATACAAGCTTTAGAGCCTAAATCATAGTGGAAATAACATCAGTGGAAAATCCTTTCCTCCTCAAGATGTGGGCTTCAATAGCCATGCCGCCAAAGCCAGCTTTTCAATGTCTTCTTTCCATAGGTAGCCCTGGAGAAGTAGGTCTGGTATGGGAGGGAGGTGGAATGGATCCTGAATGTAAAGACTCACTAGGTCCGCAAACCACTCCCTCATGGTCCAATAAGACACAACTAGAATGATTGTCTCACCATCCATTCTGATCTTTCTGAGAACCCTGGGAGGTGGAAGTTCCATGGCATCAACATGGAGTCCATGGCAAAGGTCAGAGTATCCCCCTTTTGGAAGCAGAAAAAAATTGAATTTTCCTGTTTTCCCTGGTGGCCATGAGGTCTATTGTCAGAACACACCACTGCTGCAGGCAGAACACCTCTGGATTGAGTTCCCATTCTCCTGTATCTACATCTTAGAGACTGAGAAAGTCTGTCAGCACGTCTTCTGGAATGTGAATGGCAGAGATGGCCATAATGTGGGCTTCTGCCCATCCTGGAATGTACCTCACCTCGCACCATACGGCACTTTGAGTCCCCCCTTGACAGTTGATGTACACCAGAGCTGTTGCTTGATCCAACTGTACCCTCACTGGCTGTCCCCACAGCTGAGAGGTCCAGTATACAAGGGCCATCTGAATTGCTCTGATTTCCAGAGCATTGATGGACTGAAGGGATTCCTCTACCGTGCACCTGCCCAGGATATGCAGGTGACCCAGAACCACACCACAGCCGCTCAGGCTGATGCCTGTCTTGACTAGAGTCAATTGTGGAATCACAAAGGGTTCCCCTATTCCTGGCTGTGTGTAATGCAACCACCAATGAAGGTCCCTGCTGGCCTCTGGAGAGGGGGAGACCTTCTGATCCAGAAAAGTTTCTGGAATTCCCTGGTGTTCACCTGAGAGTAAGGCACAGCTTCCAGTGTAGACACCAGCTTGCCCAACACTCTCATGTAGTCCCTGACCATGGCTGAGAGCCACTCCAGGGCTTCAGACACCTCCTGCATCACTTGCAGGATTTTCTCCTCTGGTAGAAAAAGGTTTTCCAGATGGGAATGAAACCTCATGCCTAGAAATACCAGCTCCTGGCATGGTACTGGAGATGACTTCAACATGTTCAAGATTCATCTGTGTTGGACCAAGAGTAGAGCACAGCCCTGGACGTGTTTGGACAAAAGTTCCCTGATGGAGCCTTGAGTAAAAGGTTGTCTAGATAGGGTGTCATGGAGATTTGGTATGGATGAAGGCCACTAAGGCCCCCATGACTCAGGTAAACACCCGAGGTGCAGAAACCAGGCTAAATGGCAAAGCAGTAAACTGGTAGTGACTCGAGCCATGGGCAAATTGCAGGGAGTGTTGGCTGTCTGTGTGGATAGGCATGTGTAGGTACAAATCCTGAAGGTCTGGAGATGCTAGATGTTTCCTCAGAAACATTGCTGCAAAGACAGAATGAAAAGATTCCATCTTGAAGTGCTTAGTTACCACACAATGGCTGAGACACTTGAGGTCCAAAATGGGATGACAGCCACCGTCCTATTTTGGGACCACAAACAGCTTGGAATAAAAACTCGAACTGCGCTCTTGGGGAGGTACTGGAATGAGAACCTTCTTTTCCAGCAGTGAGTTCACAGCCTCCAGAAACAACCTTTCCTTGCCTGGCTCCTTTGGCACCCTGGACAAAAAGAAGCTACATGGTGGCAGGGATCTGAAATCTATGCAATACCCTACTGAAATTAACCATAAAAATGACTGGTCTGCAACTGAGGATTCCCAGGCATCTCGAAAAAGGTGAAGATGCCTCCCTACGGGGACCAGAGGACCAGGATTCCGCGAGTCATGCAGAAGCTGGCTTGACAGACTTAGCCCTTGGAGTTGCTCGTTTGGGCTGCCCCTGCTGTCTGGGCTTGGCGTGGGACACACTTGAGAGGCCTGTGAATCCTGCAGCCTTTACACCTCTGTTTGGTGGGGGGAAACAAAAAGAGACGCAGTTTCCTCTCTATAGTTGGACGCTTGGAGGCCAAAAAAGTGCTCTTTCCCCCAGTAGCATCACTAATGATCTGCTTCAATTCTGGTCCAAACAGGAACTTACCCTGAAATGGCAAGGAAACCAGTGACTTCTTAGAAGATTGGTCCACAGACCAGACCATTAGCCACAAGGTGCGTTGCTCAGTCACAGAAAAGGCAGAGGCTTGAGTAAACAACCAGATAGCCTCAAATAGAGCCTCATAAACATAAGTGTAGGTCTCCTTCATGTTGGCTAAGAAAACAACGGATCCTCCTTGGAAGAATCAGCATGGACAGGTTCCATGAACTGTTCATCCCACATGGCAACAGCCCTTTTAACTCTGGCAGAAGCAAAAATAGGTCTCAGCGTCTCATCCTTCAGTCCTGCCATATCCACCAAAGGCAATGCAGTGGACTTTGCTAGCCTAAAGACTGGGGATCCACAGTAGAAGGAGAGGCCCACTGCACCAAAGCTGCCTCCACAAAGGGTACTATCTAGAGAACCTTTTACCGATGGACAGCCTCTTGTCAGGGGTCATCCACTCATCCAGGAAGAGCTGGTCAAGAGTGGCATTTGGAAGAAAAAATGGTTAAGATTTTGTACACCTCTGCAAGACATCTGTAGAGGAATACCCCTCATCAGGGGTGACAGGGACCTTAAGGGTCTCTAAGAGAGCCCTAATGAGCCCCTCAGCCAAGGGAAGGGGTTCAGTCTCATAAAAGTCTCTGTAGGAGTAGGAAGAGTCCAAATCCTCATATTCCCCTTCTTCATACTCTCCTCCCAATAGTTCATCCTCAGAAGAGAGCCCTAGAAGATGTGGAGCACTCTGAAAGATAGGGTTCCACATACTTAAAGGTAGTAGGGGGCTTCCAAAATTGAAGTACCCCCTGAAGGGAAAATGGAATTTGGGCAACTGAAGACAGTAATGTTTTAACCAAAGCTGGCTCTTGTTCAGTACTGGAGGGGCCCAGTGGAGTAGTAGGGGCCACAGTATAAGAAGGGCAGAGAGATCCAGACTACTCTCTGGGATCTCCATTTGACATGAGGAGCAGTAAGAAAGAGGTAAGTGACTCCACTTAGTCTTAGGTGAGCCCCATGTCCCTTAGAATCTGACATCCTTACAGGAGAGTGTCTAATACTAGTAAAAGTAAACAGTAACAGTTCCCCATACTAATAAGTCACCCTAGAAAGCACAGAAAAGTACATATCTGACAGGCAAAGGGTTAAGGAGAGCCTGCCTCTGGGTAGGATAAGCAAGAGAGAAGTAAAATGGCGATTGCAAAACTGGCAGCCATTTGGAAGAAAGCCCGCTAAAAGGGCATTCTGAGAAATGTAGTCTAGTCAGTTGCTGTTTCCTAGCAATGCCTACAAACTCTGTCCATGGAATCACCACAGACCCCTTAAGACATTCAGGACATTAACTGGATGAAAAGGAATGAGGTGACAAGAAGAAAGAGTCCACTCCAGTTGTCAAACAGTTGCAGAGATATTCCCCCTAGAAGTCAATGGATCAAAGATGGCAGTGACGCTGGAACCCATTCTTAAAGGGGCTGCAACTCTAAAAGTCAAGTGTACAAGGGCAAAACAACCAAAGGACCCAGGGAACATGAGGGGAGCACTCAAAAGAAAACCACTACTGGGAAAACCCCAGGAAAAGCCCCCAAACCAGAGAAAGCGGTAGGGAAGGGGTTAACTATCATAAATGCAGCCACCCTTTCTCCATAACTCAGGGAATAATCAGTAACATTAGTTATAATAAAATAACCAACATGAGTGCAAGACCCAAGGGTAGGGACAATGTGGACCAAGGCACTCAAAGGGTTATTCACCAGTATTCTTCCTTCAGGTTACCATTGTGCAGAAGGGAGAGCCCCAAGGGACTTTGTTGGGAGGGAAAACTTGGATTACAGTATTCTCTACACAGGGCTGAAAGGGTCCAAACAGCACCTGTACATTCCATGGGAAGCCCAGTAATGGTAACCAGCCTAATGGGGGACTTTTGACAGCCCCATATCTATCAGAAAATAAATAAAAAAATGAAAAAGCTAAGAGTGTCTCTGTTCCATGTATTAACCTCTGAGGACACATCATACTGGGAATTCAAGGAAGGGGAGCTGGTTAACATGGAGGAGTTGCTGGAAGTCTCCACCTACAAGACTTTGTCTTTTTGAAATGTGTCCTGCCCTCAACAAGAGGGAGTCAAACCCCCTCCCCCCATCATACCTGTGTTCCATGGAGAATCAGTCTATACTGGAAGATACTTGTCTCACTGATTTCCATACCTGGGAACTTTTCATGCAGGGTTACCCTGAGGGCAACCCTGTCAGTGCTTAAAATGACGTGATTCACGTCATAAAAGGGGCGGGGCTTAGTCGCGGGACAAAAAAACCTTGCAAAATGAAGGTAAGAGGGCGGGGAGTGGGAGGAACTGGGCAGGATGGAGCACAAGTGGGCAGAGTTTCTACTTAAACTCTGCCCACCCGGTGATTCACACACTGCCCCGGAGACCCGGTAATTCAATTTGAAATCCGGAGTCTCCGGGGCAAAAACAGAGAGTTCCCAGGTATACTGATTTCTATAGAATCACACATACCAACCCCATCTCAGTCTTGTCCCACCGCACTGGAAGACATAGAACAGTACTTTCTAACCCCAAGTCTTGTGCCACTACATTAGTAGCGTAAGAACCACACACACATATGGATACCCAATCTTTTCCAACTGCACTAGAAGCCATAGAACCACACATACTGATCCCCAGTATTGTCCTACTGCACTGGAAACCATAGAACATTTATATACACACTATATAAATGTATATATATTTATCTGAGCCAGTACTCACTGGATCAATATTGCTAGGTGCCTATCCAGATAAGTGTACCAAAGGTATAGACTGGCACTCGACAGGATAGTTTTTATGATGTGAATTATAGTCCATCATCTCCCTAATTTACAATAGTTTATGTATGTGTGTATATGGGTTGAGGGGGGAGGACACAGGCAGTCTCTGGGTGTTGATGTGAGGTTCTTACTAGTGCAATGTTCCTTTTTCGTAATAAAAAATCACTGATCCAGAATTACTTTCTTAGCTCTAGGGCTGCAATGATTCCTATATAGCTCTGCAGTTTGCATTTTTCATAAACTAGTGGTATTAACAAATTGAATGCTAGGGATGTTCTCATTGCACCACAAAACAAAGTACTGTACCCATCTCTGACATAATTAAATGGATATGGTGCTAACCCAAGTGTGTTCTTATTGTTGATTTTTATTTTTTAATGTCATTTATTTCCTTTGAGGGATTCTGCATCCAGTGAGTGGTGATTACGTCTGGTCCCCTAAAATGTAGGGACTGTGTATAAAAAGGGTTATTATTCCTATATGATTCAAGCTTTATGGATATAAACACCCTCAAATTAAAACTGGCATTCTGTACTTTATCATCTTAGTCACTCTTTGATATCAAATCCAGTGTGCTGGGGTTTAGAGTCAAAACAACCAAACTTGTGTCACGTCAAAATATTTATGGACTGAACTGTACAACGTGCATAGCTGACTGTTTACCACAGAGCAATTGTGGCCACCCAAATTAGAAATATAACCAAACTCACAACAATAGCTACCAGAAGGGAACCTATGGGACTGTCATGAGTGACAGAGAGCACAATTGCTACAAAAGGTTCTTTAAATAAAGATGAGGACTGGCTGGAGAACAATCTTCCTATTAAGATATGAACAGGTGAACAGGAACAAGTTAAATAGGACAGTTTATGAAGGGCTTCATTGGAATAACAGATGCACCATGTTGCCCTTACCAGTTTACTGTTTTAACTCTTTTAGAGGGAGCATTTCAGGAGGGCCACTATCAACTCTCTCTTCCTCCACTCTTACACTATCACACACACATACACATACCAATCCACACAAGAGCAACAAAGGAAAAGGTTCCTTCACGCACAGGCATTTAGAAGAAAAGAGTGTATTTGGTTTTAAAGGGATAGTAATACTTCATTTTAACTTTATTTTATTTTGTAGGCATTAAAAAAACATGAAGAATGATGTAAGTCTCATCTGTCAAACCTTTATGGTTTAAGAGATATTGACAAGCAAAGTTTACCCCTCCCGCCCCTTTTACCTAATGTAAGCAATCTCTTCTCAGATGTGGAATGCAGTCTATAGACCAGACAGATAACAGAAGGGGACACTCTTGTTCCTATGAAAACAATGAAATCCCTGCCCCTCTTGACAAGCTTTTCAGGTTTTTCCCTTATCTTAATTGAAGATTGTCCCTCTCTGCAATCTACCTGGGCACCTCCCTTCTGATCTGGCTGAACAGTGTTATATCAGTAAAAGGGGCGGGAGGGGGATACTTTGTCATTGAATTACACTTATGCTGGTATCCAAATTCCAACTCACATCAGTCATACAAAACATACAGATACAACAAATGTTGTCTGAGAATCTTATAAGCTGGGGTTCAGAAAAGCTGAGAAGCTACCAGTTGTGTCTTATGTATGTTGATGCTTACAAAACAGGAACACTAGCAGAAGATCATCACGAAGATCCAGTTTGTCCTAATGGGATATAACATGCCAACAATACATGTAAGGTACCATACAATAAGCTAAAGAGCTGCACTTCTGGAGCAAACCAACTGCATCATAGGAGAGCAATGGAAATTCCCAATGATTTAAATACAGCTTTTAACTCCTTGAATGCTAGAAAAGTATCCAACATATTCAAAACAATGCGGTGTAGAAGTCTAGCATTCAAGGGTTAAAAGTCACAATTAAATCATTGGGAATTTGAGAAATATTTACTTTTCTCCTGTGGTGCAGTTGGTTTGCTCCAGAGTTGCCTCTCTTTAACTTATTGCATATGTCTTGTGGTATTTAACAAGTCATAAAGCACTGATAGTTATTAACCCTTTTAATGCCAGAGCAGTGTGCAATGCATTGTGAAGCAGTGTTGAGTACCCCTCTGGCATTCATAGGGTTAACAGGGACTGGGAAAATAAACATGAAGGACGTGGAGGGGATGTTGTGAGGTTGCAGATAACCTCAGTACACATATTCCTTATGGTTATGTACTGGGTTTGGCCAATGATGTCTGTAAGAAAATGTAAGCATGAAACATATTTGCTTCATTGCTCTCTATTTTGTAGGAAGATATTATATGTATTGGCAATGTTAAAGTAAAAAAATGGGAATTTACAAATTACATGTCAGTTCAACTTACAAGGCCATTTGGTGGCATCCTTTTCCTGGAATCTGGATCCTTTCAATACAATGAAAGATGTATCAGGGATATCCCAAACTGCAGGGGTGGAGTGAGTACAGTTATGCAATGGGGAGGTAAGTTCACTTTTCCTCCATTCAGGTAAAGTGACGAAGGGTCTAGCAGGAGTTCTGTATACTGTAAAGATAAATATATAATCATGCATTGTGAGTAGCTAGTTTATTCAATTTCTAAAGCAGAATGGAGATCTCATGTTAAATGAGTTGTGGTGGTTTTGTACTTTATACTTATGTGAAAAGAAGTAATGGATGTCATGTCTCTGCACCTCCCACTATCTCCTGCTACAGTGCCTGCAGCACAGGGACCACCTCAAATGGTTCTGGGTCAATTTCTCCTGATAAAAGTGTTTCCACAGCAATGTTATGGGAGTATAAATCATTCCAGAATAATATCACACATTTTATGGGGTCACTCTGTAGAATTATATACACATGAATCTGGTTTTGAAAAGGCTAACTTTATATTCAGTCACGTTCCTTGACCTTATGTGAGCCTCATTATACCTATGCTTTCAGGGTGTATGGGAATTTGACACAGTGGTAAGTAGGGGTGGGCAAAAGGTCCCATTATACTTGCGTGAAAAAAATCAGCAGAAACTACGTGGTTCTCTGCTTTTTCATGGAGAAATCAGCTTTAAATAAAGCCCTTAAAATCTTTGCCATTTTCGCCTATTGCCAAAAAGTTTTTCGCTATTTTTTTCAATGGCTACAAACTTTTCGCCCCTTTACTTACATGTATGCACAATCTAGAATAAGGGGCGCAAACGAGTGGAATCTAAAAGTACTATCTTAACTTTTTCCTTCAATTGCACGAGAAGTAGAATTCCACTTACCAGACCAACTAAGTCATTTATTTTTTTTATTTATTAAGAAAATGTTTTACCAGGAAGAATACATTGAGATTTCTCTCATTTTCAAGTATGTCCTGGATAGTTTTCAGTAAAAGGTTACATATTTACACAAATTGAGAAACATTATATATTTCATATTATTATATATACACATACACATATAAATATACATACATATTAAAATTATATAGTTACATACTGTTTTTAAATATAAAGAAGTATTTACTTTTAAGGATTTTAGACTGGGAGCAGATCTCATTATTTCAGGTAGATTGTTCCAGGCTTTTGGAGCTCTGAAGGAGAAGATAGATCATCCTGCTTCTTTCTTGTATTGTGGTATACGCAGTGAATTGTTAGCAGTGGAGCAGAGGTTATAGTTAGTATGGAGAGCTGGAATGAGCATACTGCTCAGGTAGTCTGGTAGTGTACTAAGCAAGAAAGGTAAAGGACACGTCTAGATTTGAGTGTTAGCCATTTTAGTTCTTTAAGCATATCACAGTGGTGGGTAGAGCAATTACACTGGAGGATAAAGCAGCATAATGAATTATACAGAGTGTCAACTTTACTAAGATGGATTTGTGGCGCTGGAACATATACTACGTCACCATAGTCTATGACTGGGCAACATCTGTTGTACAATACATTTTCTCATCATGGTACTTAACATGATTTATTTCTAAAGAGAGTACTTATTTTGGGATAAAGTTTGGAGGTTAATTTATCAATACGAAGACCAAAAGTGAGGTTAGGGTCAAGCCACATACCAAGATATGTGTAGGAGTCCACTGGTGCCAATTTACGATTAGACTCTTACAATGGATAGGTGGGTATTGTCGAGATTGCGCAGTTTGTGCTTTGTACCAAATATCATTGTGACCGGTTTGTCTGTGTTTAAGAACAGTTTGTTCTTTGCTATCCATCTTTCAACGTCACAGAAAGCATGTTGTAATATGGCTTCATATATGATATGTTTTTAGCATAGATTATGGTGTCATATGCATATATGTGCACAAAAGATGATTTTCAAACCACGGGCAGATCATTTATAAAAAGAGAAAATACAAGAGGGCCAAAAATGGAGCCTTGAGGAACTCCACTTGTTACTTTGTATGGAAGGGAGTCATTGTCAGCAACTGACACATACTGCATTCTGTCTGATAAATAGAATCCAAACCAGTTTAGAAAATTATTACCCAGTTCTGAGCTTTGGAGTTTGCTTATAAGAATATTATGGTCTACTGTGTCAAAGGCCTTGGCAAAATCCAGGGAAATGGCTCCAGTGAGTTCACCAATTTCCATGCCAGTCTGGATATCATTGTTACTTTTAGGAGGGCTGTGACTGTTAAGTGATTTGATCGAAAACCTGATTAAAAGGGGGTGAAAAAACTGGTCTTTAGGTAATACGTATATAGTTGCACATGGACACATTTCACTAGGATTTTAGATAAAGTCGGGAGTAGGTATATTGGTCAGTTATTTGATACTAAATTTTTATCCCCACTTTTGTGGACAGGCACAACTCTAGCCACCTTCCAGGTTTTGGGCATATACCCTGATGCCAAAGAGGCATTAATTAAAGATTCAGTAGGTTGGGCTATGACCATGGAGCTGAACTTTAATAACATTGCTGATAGTTGGTCAGGGCTAGATTGGGATTTCATTTTTGGTTTGAGGAGGTGATCATATATTTCTCTTTCATTTACTGGAATGTAATAACTGGACCAGGTAACAGGGCCCAGTGACTGTTCTGTACATGGCTGAACTTCAGAGTTACCCTTGTTTTGTGTAATCAGGGTGGTGGTGCATCCAACAAAGTAGCTGTTAAATGCATTGGCTATGGCTATGGGGCACTGTATTGTTTCTTGGCCTATTGTTATAGTTGATGGGTGAGAATGGTTAGGTGGGTTGTAGATGTTTTTAATAACCTTCCAAAAGTTGGCTAGTTCTGAAATGCTATTGTTCAAGTTGTCAGTAAAATATTGTGTTTTTGCTCATTTTGTTTTATGCATGTATTCCTTAATTGCTTGTATGTAGTGTGATCATAAGCGGATCCGGTTTATTTAAATTTTGTCCATAAGGCATCTCTGAAACTTTATAATTAAATCAAGTCAGCTGAGACCCAGGGTAGATGTGCCCCCAACCCTGACCTTCCTTTGTGGGGCAAAAGTATTACAGACATGTAAGAATTCTGAGTTAAAAAACTTAATTGCTGAGTCTAGGTCAGGTATTAGGTATATTCTATACCATAAGCATTTGCTTAAATAATTTAGGAAGGACTGAAGATTCAGTTTTCTAGATGATCTGATGAGTATGACTTTGGAACATGACTTGACTGGTTTTATTTTGTGGATACAGTAAACTATGGAGTGATCTCTAAACACATTTGCTAATACGCCTGAATCTTGGATTCTGCTTGTGCAGGATGAAAGGATCCAGTCTAGCAGGTATGGTTGGATGTTTTAAGATTTATGCGAGTATGGGAGGATATTAACTGTGATAAGTTCAATGTTTTAAACAATGATCAAAGTTTTTCATTCCTGGAGTCTAGCCAATTAATATTAAAGTCTCAAAGAACCATCAGCTTGCTTTTCATGTTTTGAGTGGCAATTCCCTTTATTTGTTGAGCTATGTCTGACAGGGAATGTGCTGGGGCATTTGGCGGTCTGTAAATGCCAACAATTCTGATATGGTAGAAAAACTTTGCCAGCAATATATTCATAAGAATCAGAGTTATGAGAGTCATTTAGAAGTGTAAATTTTAATGGTTCCTGTATGTATATCATTACACTTCCACCTCGCTTTGCACAGTCTTTTCTAAAGCATGAGTATCTATCTATGGCAACAGTAGTATCAGGTATTTTAGGGCTTAACCAGGATTCAGTAAGAATAAGAATTTTTGGCTTGTGTGCATAACGCCATGCTTTTAGTTCATCCATTTTGGGCAGTATACTGCGTATGTTGCATTACACAAAACAGAGACCTTTTTTAAAAGTGAAGTTGCCATTTATTGCTATTTGATGGCCAAGGTTGGTTTCTATGTCATTTACCAAGGCAAGTAATAAAATGCATAAAAATTTAGTGAGTTGTTTGTGGTGAGCATATAGTGAGAGGGTGCACCTGTTACTATAATTACTGGGGCTGGGTGAGTTGTTTTAAATACTCTCCACCAGCATTCAGAGGGTAGTGCACATGTATGCAGAAGTCCATGGTGGATTATTATGTTATGGTGTGGGTGCGTGGCATGGTTTCAGGGATAAGAGAAAATCTGTATTAATGGAATGGTTAGAACAGATAAAAATAATATGTTCTTGTTGGCATGAATGGGACAAGGATAGCAGGGGAGAGGAGATACAGGTAGTCAGAAACCAGCTGAGATTAACATCTAATTATGGTGGACTAGCAAAATAATGTTATACTTGTAATACTTATTTAATCTCTTCTCTACAATTTCACTTTGTTCCTTTTTTTGTTTACTTGCCTGTTGTTTATAAGTGGATGAGCTGCAGTAGCTGTCTTTCTTTCCTGTCCACTCTCCTATCAAACTCTCATGTTTAACGCTCAGTACAATTTTGCTCCAGGTACACTTTGGGTACAGGTGTTCTAGATCCCCTTGAAATCCCCCTTATCTGTGACTGAATTTAAACTAGTTGGATGACCATGCTGAGGTTGACTGACTGTCTAGTCCCAATTACAGATTATTATGTATTGGGATTGCCCTGAGTGCAATCAAGTGTGACACCCTTAAAACAGCTGATTACAAATAGAACTGAAACAGAGAGCTGTAGGAGGGAAGTGGGAGAGGCAGACCATGCAGAGCCAGTATAAGGGTGAATTAGAACATACCACAAAGGACTAAATTACAGCACGAAGGCAGTTTCAGGGTTGGAGTGCAGAGATGGTGCAGAGGTGGCGCAGAATAGAATGAATGATTAGAACATACCAAAAAGGATTAAATTACAGCATGTATCAGTGCCCATAAATTCCCAGTCTTTATAGCCTCTTTCTGTATGTCTCCAAGAAGTTAGGTGCCAGATCTCCACCTATGCTCTCAGTTTCCTCCGACTCCACAGTGTCCCTGTTGTCCATGTGATTCCTCACTGTATCGGGGTAGATATCAGAGATATGGTGGCATGCCAGCTACCTGCATGCTGGCATCTACAGAGGGCGTGACCAGGAGCTACTTCTAATGATAGATGTCTGGATCCAAGTGTTCCAAACCTGACGCGTATCTTGGGTAGCTTGCCAATTCCTCAGGGGTTCATGCCCCCTGTAGATGCCGGCATGCAGGTAGCTGGAACAGCACCATATAGTGTAAGTGTACACTGAGGAGGAATTGTCTCTTGAAGACATACAGAAAGATGCTATAAAGACTGGGAGTTGACGGGCAGTGATACATAGTTGGTCTGGTAAGTGGAATTATACTTACACAACTGACGGAAAAAGTTAAGGTTCTACTCTTTTGCGCCCCTTATTCTAGATTGTGCATACCTGTGAGGGATAAGGTCCCAAAGTTGGGGAGCTGCAGCTGATTAGATCTATGTTTAAAAGTACCACAAGACTGGATTGACTGCTTTTTACTTCATTTGTTTCATTACCATTATACATCATCCCATCATCATCTTCTTATCATCTACTATCCCTTAATGGTTTGTACAGATAAGTACATTGATGAATAATAACAACTGTTCTCTCGGATATTTATACTGACTGTGGTATTTTTTTCTTTTCTCATCATTATTACCATATATCATTCACATTCATCATCATTTCCTTATCATTTCCAGACAATAATACCGTCTGTTAGTCCTTTGGAAGATAGATTTCGATTTGGAAATTTCAGCTTTTGGATTGCAATCCCTATATTTTTCTCCTAAAGTACTGACACTGTGCACACGGAGTGTACTTCGTGTTTTTACTCCAAAAACGTGACGTTTCCAGAAAGTGAAACAAAATACAAGCAAAGGCTCATAGTGTGTGCTATCACTTTGAGCACCTGGATGGCAAAAAAAGGACAGTGATGCGTCCAGTGAGTCTGAGGTGGAGGAGGAAGTGCCCGCTACCTGCACTGAAGGGTCTGGAAGCTCTGATACTCCAGACCCAGTGATGGCCAGTTCCCCTAAATCATCCCTTGGGATCTTGGGGAAAATAGTGTTACAGGCACAGGAAGAAGTAGGTAGCAGTGTCAGCAGGACAGGTCAGCTACCTGTGCCTGCTGCTAATAATGCCAGTGTGCCTTGTGATACTCAAGGGGGGGGGGAGATGATATCAAGTGTAGCAGCAAGGAACCCTAAGTCACACTTGCTATCCCCGAGCAGCTACTTCTACAATGCAGCAGCTAGAGACTCAGAGCATTAGGAGTGAGGGAGGGGCTGATAGTGATGACGTTATGAAGACTCAGAGTCTGAAATTGATGTTGTTACTGTTTGTGAAGTAGCTGGTGGCACTAGCGTGTCTGCAGTAGATGCTCCTGCTGATACTGAGGTTGAAGGGGAAGTGATGCGGAGCAGCCAGACGAGCAGTCAAGGGAGCCCACAACATCCCCTTGACCCTGTGATTCCCCTTCTCCAAGCATTGTGCCTCTGGGACATGATACTAAGGAAGGAAGAAATTTTGACTAGCAGCAGTTATGCCACCATGAACACAGTTGAGCTGCCTGTGCCTGCTGCTAGTTCTGCCAGACTGCTTTCTTCATCTCAAGAGATGGCAAGTGTGACAGTAGGGGAACCTCTTTCACATTTGTCACCACCTCCAGCCAGTGAGACTCTAACAGAGCAGCAGAAAGAAGGGACTGGTGGTGGTGGTGATTATGATGAAGGTGATGTGGAGCAGCTGGGGTGGAAGAGACATTAATGGCCTCTTTATTACAAACCAAGAAGGAATGGGAGACAGAGATACAAATGTGGATGAGCATCATCCCCACTAGCAGCAGTGACAACATGCGGAGTTTTCTGCTGCTGCTGAAATTCCTGCTGCTGCTGAGTTGCAAGGGCAGCAGGATGATGATGAGAAGGCTAGTGGCCACAGTGGGAATGGGGTTCAGCAGTAGTGATGTGGGACTTGGACAGGTTCCACTTGCCAGCAGCAATACTGATCCTAGCTGTAGTGCTGATTCACAGGCAGCAGCAGAACCAGCAGTAACATTATTCTCTGCTCCAGACAGTGAAGGGAAATGTGGAGGAGAATAAGAAAGAGGCCGTTCTTCTCCACCTTTCCCTGGCTCCGTGAAGTCCTGGGTGTGGGACTATTTTTCTTTTGGGGCAGGCACAGTGCAGTCATCAGTGATGGCACTGTGCAGAATTTATGATAAGTCTGTGAAAAGGAGGGAACGCACCTTGGCACAACCACCCTCATAACACACATGAAAAACAGACACCATGACATTTATGTGAAGCATTTCAAAGCCAAACCCCCATCAAAGAATCGGGCACCACTGTTGCTGTACCCCCTGTCTCTCCTGAAAGGCAACAAGAGGTGAGGCATAACTCAAAGAGAAGGAAGAATAGATTAACCCAGACAGAGCCTGAAAGCTTGATGGTGAGCGAAACACCTGGCTTGCCATCACCTTTTTGCTCTAGGGTCTGGGCACCTTGTTCATCATTACCTCACCCACCAGCTGACAGCCATTCTGCAGATGTCTGGATGTGGCAGTTCGTGTCCACCCATTGCACACTGTGTGGTGAGCTGATCACATATGACAATGTGGTGGAGGATAAATGCAGAATATGCTAAAATTCAAGTTGCCATGTGCCCTTAGCAGGGAGCAGATAAGATGCACATTGATAGAAGTAGTGGTGGGATGATTTCTCATTGCGGACATAAGCGTCATGGTGTTTGGTTATAGTAGTTCCAGTTGTTTGATGTGAGTGTGGATGTGCCCATTGTTCACAGTCCTTCCCCTATTTAATACACAGACTGTGCACATTGAAATTGCTGATGAGAGGCACAGTTCCTGCACTCAACAAGGGAAAAATTTAAATCATAACACACCAATGATTTTGGAGAAGGGGCAGGAGCAGAGCATTATTGGCCAACTTCTTTTCTCCAAATATACCTGAAGTGGTGGAGGCTAGTTCTGGTGCTGCTACTGCTTTGGGTGCATCACTGGGCTAGTAGTGGTGTTGAAGATATATAGGAAAGGGTTAAACAGGAGACCCAATTAGGTTGTATATCTTCACATAAATAGATAAAATAATAAAATTAAATGAATTTGAGAACTTCACACAATACTAGGTATTGACACGTTACTTCACAGTACAGAATTTATTGAAAGAATCAATTACGCGTATTTGTGCAAAAATATATATAATTTATTCAAGTAAAATATACTAAATATAAAGTGTAATCAACAATGATATAAATGAGTGAACAACAATTGAAATTGACATGTAGTAACTCAAAAACCAATATCACAAAATAGTATTTGCAGCACCAACAGGGTTAACATACATAGGTGTATCCAGAGGTATTAGATATTAGCAGCATAGAAAGGGTTAATAGATCCTTACAATTCCAATACAGTTGGCAGCAGCATATAGGAATACCTCTGCCCTGGAAACTGTATAAACTATGCTAATTAAGGTTTAAGGTATGTTGTCATATGAGTAGGTTTTTAACTTGAAAACCAAGTCTTATGACAATCTCCTTATACCATATACATTATATATAATTTAGAAAACCTATCTGGAATAAAATCACAGATTTAGATAAATATAATTTAATTATCTACTGTTTTAAATATTGCATAACTTCTGGATAAAACATATAAATTGCATTTATTATTGTCAATGATAGATTATATCAAATAAAACTGATAGTATATGTCTAAAAAGTACCCCAAAACTTCACGCAACATATACTATAAACATGACAATAGTAATCCTATATAACACCTACAGAGTACTCCTAGGGTTAATCCACAGATATAAAGTATAAGGATGCCCCACCCAAGAGGGCTGCTTCTTTTGTCTAGTAAAAGGTTTAAATAAACTTCCCACTGTACAAAAGTTAGGCCCAAACACACATGCAACAAAAAAAATTCCTTGAAACACACACCAAACTAGACAAGTAGCAGATTAAGGGTTAAATTCAAAGGTTTCCCAGGTCAAATATTAGCTAAAATAACCTTTCCAGAAACATAATATATTATTCTAGAAGTATCAATAATTAGATTAACTAATATATAAAGAAGGCTATATTGGTCTGCTGTCAACTATTTCTACCATTATCTGGATAAAATTGGCATATTAATTATTTAATTCTGCTTAATTCTAGAATACCCTACAGCCAAAAATAGCTTATTATAATGTTTTGCTATATACAACTGGCCAGGCTTATATCTAGCAAAACTATTACAAAATGTTTCCTCAAATAGAGAAAATATATATATGATTCTGAATTTTTGCAGAATTAAAATAAAGAAAAATATTAGTTACCAGACAGTAAGTGTGGGTTTTCTTTGGGGTCTAGCAGGAACACTTCAAGAAACAGAACCAGGAAACCAAGACAGAGAACTCCCCTAGGCCTTAGTGTTTTATAAGGCTAGAATCCTTATCAGAAAGACACAGCCCAACCTCCTCTGATAGGATAAAGAGCCATATCATTATAATATGATGTCAGAATATATTATCTGCACTGTCTGATAAATGAAATTTCTTTTAGCAATAACTCTGTGATTCCTGAAGATGGAGCCGTAACACCATTTTAAAATTTGCACCCATATCCGTGCTTTCTCAATAGACAGGAATTCGGGGAGTTGTAATACGTCACATAAACCTGTCAGACTCCCCAGACTTTCCCATATGAGAGTACACTTCGTCCCAGACATGTTATCTACAACTAGCTATCAATAACCATAAAACTGTTCTTAAACTATTTCCACTCCCTACATTGACGCAAAGAGCCATTGTCTCTACAAATGAGATAATTTACACATATTTTAAGACAGATTTCCATACAATTCTGTTTTAAAATTAACCCTCTACTCTCCAACAGGCAAAGTCACAGACAGTGGCAAGTGGAATCATGATCATTTTCATCCCCCATATCATTGCTGTTGTTGATGATGTTCTCTTGGAGTTGCCTATCCATACCTCTACTTAAACAACTCAGCAGCATCATCAAGATCAGCAGTCGCAAATACCTCAATGACACTGTGGCATTTGTCAATGGCCAGTGGCCACCACAACGTGACCTGCTGGCACTAGGCCAGTAGGACATATCTGTTTTCTTTAAACATAATCCAGGTTCCTAAAAAAAATATTTGGGGGGAATTGTGTGTAACAAGCCTAAGTCCTACAAATCACTGATTCCTCAGGGCTTGTAACACTAACAAGCCTAATTGATAAAAATTATCACTAATTCCTCAAGGCTTGTGACGGTATCAAGCCTGAGTGATAAAAATTATCTCTGATTCATCAGGGCTTGTGACACTTACAAGCCAGAGTGATAAAATGATTTCTGATTCCTTAGGGTTGTGACACTAACAAGCCAATGTCCTACGTGAATTAATAGAAATAAATAAATGGTGTTTCTCTGGGGAAATCTACTAATGAAATGGATTTGGGAGTAATGGTAGACAATAGACTTAACAGTAGCATGCAGTGCCAGCTGGCAGCTGCAAAGGCCAATAAGATATTGGCATGTATTAAAAGGGGTATTGACTCAAGGGAGGAAGATATAATTATGCCTCTTTACAGGTCCATGGTAAGACCCCACCTAGAATATGCTGTTCAATTCTGGGCGCCCTTTCTGAAGAAGGACATTATGGAACTAGAGAAAGTGCAGAGGAGGGCTACAAAACTAGTAAGGGGAATGGAAAGTTTTAGTTATGAAGAGAGGCTAGAAAAGTTAAACTTGTACACACTAGAGAAACGGCGTCTTAGAGGGGATATGATAACACTATATAAATATGTTCAAGGCCCATATAAAGGGCTTTCAAAAGACCTGTTCATTAACAGAACAGTACACAGGACAAGGGGCCACCCGCTTCGACTTGAGGAAAGGAGATTTCATCTACAACAGCGGAAGGGTTTCTTTACAGTAAGGACAATAAAGGTATGGAATGCACTTCCGGAGGAGGTGGTGCTATCAAATACATTAGATGCCTTTAAAAGGGGCCTGGATACTTATTTAAAAGAGCATAATATAGAGGGCTATGTACGTTAGTATTGGGATTAATATTTAGTTAGGGCTTGTTGATCCAGGGAGAAGTCTGATTGCCATTTGGAGTCAGATGCCTTCTTTTGGGTCAGCGATGGTAAACAGGAATAGGAAAAGGGTTGAACTGGATGGACGCAAGTCTTTTTTCAACCTAAATTACTATGTAACTATGTTTCCTCAGGGCTTGGGCCTAAGTCCTACACATCAATGTTTCTTCAGGGGTTGGGCCTAACAAAACCAAGTCCTACAAATCAATGTTTCCACAGAGCTTAGGCCTAACATAAGTCTAAGTCCTACAACAAATCAATGTTTCCTTAGGGCTGGTGCCAAACAAGTGTAAGTCCTACAAATCAATGTTTCCTCAGGTCTTGTGCCTAACACAAGTATAAGTCCTACAAATCAATGTTTCCTCTGGGCTCTACAAGATACTCTATCCCCTGAAGCTTCAGTCTGCCCCAGTCACAGCTTACATCAGGGGGTCCCTGTCTCTGTCATTTTACTTACCATTATTTATTTTATTATTTTTTTTATTTTATTTTTGTTTTATTTTTATTAACTGTCCCCCCAATCCCAGCCAACAGACCCCCCAAAAATAAATTCCTTGTTCAACCTTTTCTTTCTCCAGGCTCCACCAATACAGGCACCCTCCTCAAACCCCTTTTATACCATGTCTTTTTGTTTTTATTTTTATTTGCCATGCGAGAAGTGCCATTATTCACCAATTTTGGTTTGAGGTGACATTTTTTGCCTATCCCTAGTGGCAAGGAGCCATAGTCGTAGTTGTATCCTGCATCCCCCTACAAGATAAAATGAAAATGACAATATGATAAATGAACCTTATGTGTATTATAATAATGATGTTGTGTAATGGAGACAGTATGCCTTACCAGTGATGTCATATTACCTTGATGATTAATGTTATTTTCTCAATGTCCCTGTCTTTAGTATAGTTGATCATGGCTGCTCATGTTAACATTAGTTACTTATCCAGCATTCTCCGGTAAGGGTCCTATTCACAAAATCCCAAAATACAGAGGATTGTCTCAGAAGTAGGCGGTATAATTATTCCCAGGAAAGGATGCAGAGACACTGGTGATCTTCATATTTGTATCACATACCACCTGAGTTTTGATAGAATGGAAATGATTCTAGTTGATGAACAGATGGTCTCCATGTGGGGAAGCTCTTATACGCCTGTGTGTTGTCGATGGTTCCCGTCATTTGGTGACATACAGGCCATACGAAAGGCAAGGGTCGTTAGCCAAAAAAAATACGAATCCGACCAGCCCTGCTCCGAATGTCGTCCAAATTTTTGGAAATTCTGCGACTACTACCCACGCTCGATTACTTTCCCTCCAACTAGCTTCTCCATTTCATGCACTACTTTTCCACTTTGTCTCTATTCCAATTAGCTTCTTCGTTTCATGATGAGAGTTAGACTAATGGCACAGACACCCAGATAGCCTGCATTTCCTCTTAGTGCGTTATTGGAGCTCAGAGAGAAAAGAAGGAGATAGAGAGTGCCCAGCTCTTGTGTAGGCAGGCAGGTAGCATTAGGCATAGGCAGGCAGCCAGCGTTAGTGACTTATTGCCACTGCAAGGGAGAGTCATCTTTGTTCTTTTGTTCCAGTGTCACAGTTCTATAGGCAGGCCTAGTACCTTACTGCATCTGCAAGTGAGAGTCTCCTTTGTTCGTGTGAAAAATATTAAAATTAATATTAGGAATTTGTCTGAATAATTTTCAGAGTGACACAGCCAGTCTCACAGTTGCCGTGTGGCCAGGTTTTTCAATTTTTAAACTATTATAGTTCACTACCTACCTATCTGTCATGGAGTCCTAGTGAACAAACTGATGTTCCTTGTCCTGGTACCAGCTGCAGTGACCCAGCAACCCAGCAACCACCAACACCACCACAGTAATGTTGCTTTCAAGCAGATCTAGCAGCAGCAGGCGGGCAAAGAAGAGTACTTCGAGTAGTACTAGTCAGACACAGCAGCAGCACTCCAAACCAAAAACTAGAAAGAAGAAAGGAACTGCAGGTCATTCTACCTCTACCAGCAGGGTACAGAGGTCTGGGTACTCCTCTGAGACCACGAAGCAGCCGTCACCTGTGTCTCTTCAGCTGTTTCGTGATGATCCCCCCAGTGCTACTAATGCTACTGCCAGTTTAGTCACCACCTCCGCTACAGCCAGTTCTATAAACTTGGGGACACCTAGCATGTGTAACACTACTGGTCAGACACTGCGGGCAGTAGCAACGTTGGATTTTTATACTGAACGTCCGTGTAAGCAGCCCAAACAGAAATGATTGCAGTATTTGGATAACATTTTTCCTGTCACCACTGTCACTGCCACTGACAGCATATCTACTCCAGAAAATCTTATTGAGGGAGATGGTTTACCATTTCCCAGTAGTCACCAGGCAGAAGAGGGAATTGAGAAGGTCTCCCCAAAATCTGCTGTTGCGGATGATGATTTTTCTTCCTGTCAAAACCTACAAGAGGTAGAAGAAGAATCTAAGGGATCAAGGCCTCCTAAGCTTGATTTGTCCACTGACCTTGATTATTCCCCTGAGCTTAATTTTTCCCTGCTTCCCATAGTACTTCTCCTGTTTCTCCAGTTATACTTGTGACTTCTATTGACAGCTCAACACCTGCCTCTCCAGTTCCATTTGAGTCTCCCAGCCAGGCAGTAGCTGCTAATGTATCCGCCACCAGTACCACTGTTACTCCACTAGCCTCCTCCAATCCCAGTCCCAACATCCCTGCTGCCATCTTTAGGTCTACTGGTACCCCTGTAATGGTACGGAGAAAGAAACAGCAGTGAGGTTGTTCCAGCATGTGAAGATGAAAAAAGTGTCACCTAAGTTTCTTCTTCTCCATCACCTTCCAGAGTCATCCGTTGCTCCAAAGCGTGGGACCATTTTGTGGCACTTGGTGATGGCTGGCTAGCGAAATGCAAATTGTATGGCAGGGAAGTCAGCTGTGGGAGGGTGCTGGCCTATCTAACCACCTCCGGGATGAACCAACACCTGAACAACTACCACAAGTCAGTGGTGATTAGTGCAGAAAGTGGCACTACTGCATATACCAGTGTCACACTCACCACCAGTAGGCAGGAGAAAGGGCAGGGGGATCATGCCACATCTGGTCCTAGTAAGAGCAGCTATCTTATCTATCACTCACAGGCTATCCCAAAATCAATACAGGCCACACTGGAAGATTTTGGTGGGTTTAATTCCAAGGGGATGTGCAGACAGCAGTCCAGGAAAATGACATGCCTCATTGCACAGCTCATAGCCGTTGGGGGTGCTACTTTTAATTTGGTGGACGGGGATCCCTTCTAGCAACTTATGTAGGCTGCTGCACCCCGATATAAAATTCCATCCTGCACCATGTTTAGTAGAACTATGGTGCCCTCACTGTACCGGTCATGCGTTGGGCTTTTGAAGGACCTGCTATGAAAAGCTGGTGGCCAGTCAGTGCACTTTACCACTGACTTATGGAGTGCTCCGAGTGGCTAGCATGGTGGCAGTCCAATGTGTTGAAAGACACATCACTACCGACAACAAGTTCAGGTGCAGTAGCTAAGCAGGGGCACCGCTCTTTCCTCCACCATGCTGAGGTAATGGATCAGCAGCACACCTCAGATAACATTCGCAAAGCACTGCAGAACATGGTGACGCAGTGGCTAGGGGAGCAGACAGGCACACAGGCACAAATGGGATTTGTGGTTACTGACTGTGCAGCTAACATGATAAAGGCTCTCCGGGATGGCAGATTTGTGGGTGTGCGCAGCTCAGCGCATGTCCTGCATCTAGTAGTGAAGGCTGCTCTTGAGGATGGCAGTAACACTGGAAAGTTGCCAGCACTTCTGAAGTTGTGTGGACAGACAAATTGCTGACCACTTCCATCGGAGTGTCAAAGACAGCCAGCTCCTCAGGGAGGAACAGAAAAAGGCAGACCTCCCAGAGCACCGCCTAAAACAAGATGCCGGGACCAGGTGGAACTCCACCTTAGATATGCTAGAGCGTACCCTGGAGCAGAAAAGGAAATTCATGCAATGTCATGTCACCATTTCATTGATAGTAACAGAACACTGGGCAGGGCTGACTGGGCCCTGATGGAAGACGTAGTGACAGTCCTCACGTCTTTCCGTGCTTTGACAGAAATTTTAAGCAAAGAGAACGCTACCCTGGCAGAAGTCATTCCCCTCTTCACACACCTCTCCTTAAAATTAGATGATTTCCTTGCCATAGGGAACCCTTGCCTGGTGCTGAGGGTAATATACTTCCCGATGTTGCTGCCCTTTTAACGAGGCTGAAGAAGGAACTCACTCGCACATGGAAGAGAGCATGGATAATTGTCCCGGGTGTGTGAGAGGCAAAGAACAGGATGCAGTCACAGGAGGCGGGAGAAGATTCAGCAGATGAGCTGGAGGAATGTGGTGGTCTTCCGGGACCTATCAGTAGCAGCACCAGTAGCAATTAATTTTGTTCCAGTGGAGCAGCTGCTGCTTTTTTTATGCTGAGGCGATGGACAGATTTTGCTTTGGAAAAAACAAACAGCTCCCCATCTATAGAAAAAGTGCTGAGTTTGAGGTTAAGGCTTACCTTGCAGAACCTTCGTTGCCCCCAAGTACAGATCCCTTGAGTTTCTGAGATAACAAGAGGACTGTGTGGCCTACTTTGTCTCTGGTCGCCCAGGAGTTGCTTTCTTGCCCCTCAACCACTGTCCAGAGAGAGCACAGGTATTTTACATAACCGGAAATATACTTAGCCCCTAGCGCTCTCAAATGGCCCCCCCAGCTCATGGAGCAAATTACTTTTTTAAAAGTCAACCTGCCAAAGCTGGGTTACCCTGCTCTCTGGTTCGATGCAGATTAGAAGAAAAAAAAGTACTATAGTACCATAATATGCCGAGAGCTCCAGCTTACCCAGCTCTAGAACCATGGTGGGTTGGGCAGAGGACACCCCCCTGAATTGGTGGGACACAGGGGGGAATTTAAAGTCTACATTGTTGCCCCACTATAGAGGTTGTTCAGTCTGGCTCTATTGTTTTTCATCTCTTGTAATAAAGTCTGTGGTATCTATCTACTGAGTCCTGGCTGCTCCAGTGTTCTGCAGTTTGCAGCTGGCTACATCTCCAGGGTTGCTGTCATCCTGAGTCCACCTCGCCCCAGTCATCCTCAGTTTTGTAGTCTCTTGAAGTCTGCTGTACCCATCTACTGATTTGTGGCTGCTCCAGTGATCTGCAGTTTGCTGCTGGCTACATTAACAGAGTTCCAGTCATCCTGAGTCTGCTCTGTACCAGTCACCCTCAGTCTTCCTTCTTCCTACATCCATACTTCATCTGCTTCATCCATAATACTATGAATACTAAATACTAAAGCTCCACCTTACCCTGTTCCGCCATCTTCATTTAGACCCTGGAAATGGTTCCATTTATTTAATTTTAATTTTTTATTGTATTTTTAAATTTGAAGAATAGTTCGGACTGTCATCGAATTTAGTCCGAGTCTAACAGGTCGGATCCAAAATGCGGAGTCGACAAATTAAAAAAAATCCGTCCGAAGTCAAATTTTACCGAAAATTTTTGTTGTGCACAAGTCTACTGGGCATTGTGTAGAACTCCTTCCCCACTGCACCTACGTGGAGAGGAATTGAAACTACTAGCCTTCTTGTTCAGAGTATTAAGCACCTTACCCAACACCCTGGAACATACTGACTGGATCATCCCAGATACTTAACCTGCAGTAGACTGAGGGGTTCCAGATGCCATAAAATGAATGGAACACAATAGATTTTCTATGTCAGATACGGCATAGTTGGTGATGGCAATGGGTTCACTGTCATCCTTTGTGACCTCTCACAGGTTGATGATGCTTTAGGATGTCAGCCTGCACCAGTCACTTCAACTTCCACCATGCCAAACAGGGTGACTATGGTCTGGTATACTCTGTGTATCTGAGAGCGTCAATTCTAGGCTAAGCTCCAGGGCACTCTGTTCCTGTGGCCACCTGTGGCTGCTGAACATCCTGTTTGGGTGATACAACTGTTGCTTGCCTTGCTCCTCCATCTGAATATGTTGTTTTTGTTGCTCCCTCAGCTGAAGCATCTGGGTTCCCAACTGCAGGTATATTCTCACATACATTTCCAGAACCACAGGCTGCCTTCCCCTTCTAAACAAATGCAGTGGTGACATTGCACAAATAACATGTGCTTTGTTTGCCAAGTGATTTAAATATGGCATTTGGCCAACAGGAAGTTGCTGATTGGTTGTGAACTGTTTATCAGAATCTGGAACTAACTCTGTGAATGTTAGCTTAACTGGAACTCACTTTTTGGAGAAGTAGCTTCACAGAAACATAACAGTAAACTTTTATTCTGGAAAGAGTACAGCGTAGACAGACAGATGAGAATGATGAACCGATGGAGAGGAAGATAAGGCTAGGCACAGGATGAGTGAGGAAATGGCTGAAGGTCAGTGTCATATACACATATACGCAGAACATAGGTGGTGAATGAGGTATGGTAGGTCATATGCTGCTGTGTGGAAGCAGCATATGTCAAATTTTAATTGTCTGGGGACAGCATATGCCACATTTTAACTGTGTAGCAGCATATATCAAATTTTAACTGTGTGGGGGCATCATATGTTCAATTTCAATTGTGGAGTAGCATGTTGAACGTAAGTATTGTGGAGCAAAGTGGGGAACATTACCATTGTGTGTTTGCCCCACTCCCACTGACTGATACCCCCAGCCTTGTTTCCTTGCCCAGGTAGTGCCCATGGGGATTTGTGGCTACTAATAGACAAGGGAAAAAGGCTGGGGGTGGGGCCAGACAGTGTACATGGGGGGAATTTGTGGTTATCAGTGGGCAAGGTAACAAATTTGGGGACATGGCAGTGTACACGGGGTTCTATGACTACCAGTAGGCCCCAAGGATGCTGACTAATCCCCAGCCTTGCTCCCTTGGGAGTGCCAATCATGTATGAAATATGATAAAGAACTGAGGAGATGGTGTACTTTTTTCACCCTTTGAGTGCCACAGGGGTACGCAATGCACATTGCTATGGCACTCAAAGGTTTAAGGGAGTGATGCTGTTTATGAAGCTGAAAGGATCCCTTACTCCCCTACTAAGCAAGTGGGGAAGCAGAGAGAATGCTCCTAGACTTCAGGAGCGCATCCCTTCCACATCAATAGCAGTTCGACAACGTTTTATGTTATGCTGCATCTCTAAATTTTAGTGCATATAGCGATGTGTGTCTACATCAAAAAAATTAAATGCTTTGAACACAGCAACAAAATTATATCGTCAAAGCATTGACCTTTATTGCATCTCCTCCAAGTTCTCAAAACAGTTCTCAGTGGTGAATAAAAGGCCAGAGCTTAAAGGGATAGTAATACTTCATTTTATCTTTATTTTATTTTGTAGCCATTAAAAAAAACATGAAGAATGATATAAGTCTTATCTCTCAAACCTTTATGGTTTAAGAGATATTCACAAGCAAAGTATCCCCCCCCCTGTACAACCAGATCAGAAGGAAGGTGCCCAGGTAGACTGCAGAGAGGGACAATCTTCAATTAAGATAAGGGAAAAAACCTGAAAAACTTTCCAAGGGGGGAAGGGCTTTCATTCTTTTCATACAAAGAAGATTGTCCCCTGCTGTTATCTGTCTGGTCTTACAACCAGATTCACATCTGAGAAGAGATGGCTTACACTAGGAAAAAGGGGCGGGAGGGGGAAACTTTGCTTGTGAATATCTCTTAAACCATAAAGGTTTGAGACATAAGACTTATATCATTCTTCATGTTTTTTAATGCCTACAAAACAAAATAAAGTTAAAACGAAGTATTACTATCCCTTTAAAATATTCCTGCTTCATCACAATTGAGTTTGTATGAAATATGCATTCATACAGAGAAATTCAAAAATCCCTAGCCTGTGACAAGGAACAAGTTTGATAACAACTAAACTAAAGGGCCGTAAATGTCATTACATTTTTGATGTCACTTCTTGTTGACAGATATATATTGGTCATGTCTTTATATGTTCTATAACCCCAAACTTTGCAGAAATTATTCCCTTAGATCGAGGTTGGATACCCTTTGGCCCTTTCTAGTCGTTGTGGACTACAACTCATATCATTCCCAGGGAATCAACAGGATGAAGGGGAGTTTCAGGTTGCTCAACCCTGCATTAGCTATATTGAATTACCACTCCATAGCTGTGATTCTGCATGGAATCATAAAGAAATAATATCCATACTTGGAAGCCCTCAAGGTTTGACCCTGAGACTCAGGGTTTTTACCCAAATCTCAAGGCCTCAGGGAGAAGGCCCACATTTTCAGTGTTAGAGAGTCCAGTGTTATCTACTACGTGAGCTATACCAATTCAGAAGTTCTTTAGTAACATGTGTAGCAGAAAAGCAGAGCCAGATGTCAAGCTTGTCTTCTGTGGATTCTACCAGTGATATTGTCAAGTTTTAGCCTGTAAATTATTCCTTGACGACTGATAAAAGAACTTCTGGGTTAGACCTCAGTGGGACATATTGCTTGTAATTAATGATATTGAGAAATTTAAGGGTTAATACTTCAAGATCTCAGGATTAGCTCATTTTGAAAGTTCTCAGGTATAATATTTTTTTCAAAGAACACCAGTAAAGTGGCCCTTCCAACCAAGTTAACATATTTTCATTATATATTAAAAACTGACTATATATTACACTAACCAAAATTGCAGCAAATGCTTACTTTTATTTTAATACACTGCCCCTTTGTGGGGATGTCACTTGCCTTCTCTGTGTGCATTGTATGCAAAGTAGCCATCACACACAGAGGTGTAGACTCAGAACAAAACATTTTATATTTTAAAACTTAGCATTTTCTAGCATTTTGTCTGGTGCAATGCATAGATAGCGTTTGTTTAAGAATAAAAAATATGCAATTATGTTGGGTGACAGGGCCACTTTAAACACTACAATAATAACCTCCCATTTACTTTCCAGTGGCCAAAAAAAATCCTAATGACCATGTTCAAGTTTGCCCTTATATCTTTGTTCCTGGGATAACATTTTCAATTAGTCATGGATACCATGCCCACAGAGATAGACATGACAGGTGCTAGCAGGATTACTGGACCACAAACTCCACCCACTGCCAATGGTAATCATCTGAGGGCTCAGACATGCTACTTTCTTCAGTTTGGAAAACAAACAGATGTTCTAGTGGGTGGGGTTTGGGGTTCAGTAGTTCAGCCAGGAAGAGTCATTGTCCACCTCTATGGATACGATATTCAGGACAGATTGAAGATACTACATATTGAACCAAGGTGCAAGGGCAAAATTCATAGTAGTCATTAAGATTATCTATACATAGAAAATGTGTATATGTGTGTGTTTGTGTGTATGTGGGGGGGGGTTATTTTTCAGAAGTGTTAGTTTTCTTTCATATATTCAGATAAAATGTACATGATCTAGGACATATTTGCCCATCTATATAAGAATAGAAACATGCCCACTGAAAACAGGTCCTCAGCATTTAGAATACTTGAATGACTGCTGTAAATTAACAACAAAAATAATGAAATGTCCTACGTGCACACTGTCTCCTCTATGCACTGGACAATTTGTCAGACAAATATCTATCCTTTCCCTGGACTCTTAATCAGCACTACTCTATTCATCAATCCCGGTAACCTCACAAGCTCCCAGCCTTTGGATACTCGAAAGATCTCCAGTGCATTGAGAAGAACTCTCGTTCTTTAGGATCCAATCTTCAAAAAATACTGGAGTAATTATCTGGCATAACAGCTGCACAGTAGGGGACATTTAATTCTTATTTATTTAAAGGGAGATTTAACCCACGTAATGCTAAAGAGATCTACATTGCATTTCTCCAGTGCATTGCAAAACAGCCTATTAGAGTTCTGTCTGGTATTCAATTAGTTAAAAGCCCATTTAAATCATTTTTTTTTTATTTGTCCCCTATGGTTCAGTTGGTTTTACCCATAATTACTCCAGTTGTCTTTTCACATAGGGCCCTTAGGGCCTAATTCATCAAGTTAAAGTGGAGTAATTGTGATGTAAACCAGCTGTGTACCATTAGGAACAAATACAAATTCTCTTTGAAAAGGGGCAATATTCTGAAAACCTTTCTAGCATTTGAGGGGTTAAAACACAATCTAAAAATGGCATTTGGGGGAAATTTCATTTGTCCCCAGTTGTGCAGCTAGCCTACCCCAGACTGTCTCCACTTCAGCATGCTGAATTAGGCCCTGTGTCTATCCAAAAATCCTAACACTGTCACCTTCCTCAGTGAAGTTGCTATTGAGAGACAGATGGGGAAGGCAATGTTAAAAGAACAACCGATGTGCACAGACTTGCAACTCTGCAAATAGATGCTGCTAAGCTACATTCACTGCAAGCTTCACAAAAATTGACAATTGTCCACTATTTTAAATGCCAAAATCAGCATTTTCACTATGTTCTACTAGGACATCACTCCCAAGACACAGAATGAGACAAACACCAGACAGACTATTAACAGCTATTACAAATTCAAATATATTGTGCCAATATACTTTATTTTGTCGAGTCCAAGATTATTGTCTACTTACATAAACAGTGACAATATATTATAGAGAACTAACCTATTACATGTTCATATACACAGTGCTAATTCCCAATATATAGGATTCTGTAAAGACAATCCTATTACACACTAATATACACACTGCCAATATTCAATATTCTTTAGAGCTGGGCTGTCAAAGTCCTCAATGGCCACCAATAGGCCAGGATGTAAGGATTTCCCTAATTAAGCACAGGTGAGTTAATCAGTGGCTCATTCATTGTGACTGTCTCACTTGTGCTTAACCCCTTAAGGACCGGCGCATGCACGCGCGACCGGAACTTGAGGATCACGGGGCTTTTTTTTTTCCGCTTCCGGTTCAGGGCTTCCGGAGCGGTGTGCACCGGAAGCCCTGAACTCCATGCCGTGCCAGGACCGTCACTGGTTCTTAAGTGCCGGACCGCCATGACGGTCCTGGCACGGCAGTGGTCCTTAAGGTGTTAATGAGGGAAATCCTTACATCCTGGCCTGTTGGTGGCCCTTGAAAACTGAACTTGGACAGCCCTGCTTTAGAGCACTAACCTATAATAAAGTCCCAGTGTATGGTATTCCTTAGAGTACTAACTCATTACATATTCAAATACACAATGGCAAAATACTGTATTCTGTAGACTGGTAAACTATTATACATTCATATACAAAATGCCTTAGTGTACTAATCCATTGCATATTTATATACACAGTAGCAATATACAATACTCAGTAGACTAATAAACTATTATACACTTATATACACAGTACCAATATACAGTATTATGTAGAGCACCAACCTATTACATACTCGTATTATACACTGCCAATATACATTATTTTTTACAGTACTAACCTACTGCATGCTCATATGCACAGTGCCAATACACAGCATCCTGTAAAGTACTAACTCATTACATTTACATACACACATGCAGTATTCTGTAGACTACTAAACTATTATACACTCATATGCATAGTGCCAGTATATGTTATTCTGAAGAGTACTAACCTATTACACACTCATATACTCAGTGCCAATATAGAGTTTACTGTACTAATCTATTATACACTCATATACAAAGTGCCAGTATAAAGCATTCCTTAATGAACTAACCCATTATATATACACACTGCCTATATATATGATATTCTTTCGAGTACTAACTCATTACATATTCATATACACAGTGCCAATATACAGTATTCTGTAGACTACTAAACTGTTATACACTCATATGCCAGCACACAGTATTCTTAAAGGGATAGTAACACTTCATTTTAACTTTATTTTGTAGGCATTAAAAAAACACGAAGAATGATATAAGTCTTATCTCTCAAACCTTTATGGTTTAAGAGATATTCACAAGCAAAGTTTCCCCTCCCGCCCCTTTTACCTAGTGTAAGCCATCTCTTCTCAGATGTGAATCTGGTTGTAAGACCAGACAGATAACAGAAGAAGACATTCTTCTTACAATGAAAACAATGAAAGCCCTTCCCCCCTTGACAAGTTTTTTCAGCTTTTTCCCTTATCTTAATTGAAGATTGTCCCTCTCTGCAGTCTACCTGGGCACCTCCCTTCTGATCTGACTGAACGGGGGGGGGGGATACTTTGCTTGTGAATATCTCTTAAACCATAAAGGTTTGAGAGATAAGACTTATATCGTTCTTCATGTTTTTTTAATGCCTACAAAATAAAATAAAGATAAAATGAAGTATTACTATCCCTTTAAGAGTACTACCCCATTGTATATTCATATACAAAGCATCAATATACTGTATTCTGAAGAGTACTAGCCCATTACATATTCATATATACAATGCCATTATATATGTAGACTACTAAACTATTAAACATTCATATACACAGTAACAATATACAGTATTATGTAGAACACTAACCTATTACATACCCGTATACACACTGCTAATATACATTATTCTTACAGTACTAAACTATTACATACTCATACACAGTGCCAATATACAGTATTCTTTAGAGACCTAAACTATTACATGATCATATGTACAGTACCAGGTACATTACTTTGTAAAATACTATTTGTCATATGCAAAAAGCCATAAAGAAATAATTAAATGTAAAAAGGAATAAATAAATGCTACAGAGATCTCAAAAACATTAAGACATGGATGCAGTAAAGCCAGAATGCTTCCACTATATATCTGAGCAGGGATACAATACACCATTTACCTCTGTGCGTTTTTAGTACATTGACTAAAAAAAGGTGCAGAGGTAAAAATCCCCCAAACCACTCATATATTTCACACTATCCTTCCCATTGCACAAACGGAATACAGAGCACCATTTTCAGGCATAAGTAGCTTATTAAGCTGGCTTTTGGCAGGCGTAGCACTAAGAAATCGGTTCCAGTGCTTAGTTTAGTATGGATTTGCATTAGTACATTCATTCCTTGTCTTTTTTGCATATGACCCTAAGATCCTAATTCAGCATGCTGATGTGGACCGATTTTGTGACCTCTCTAGCATGCAGGGGGTTAACCCCTTGAGTGCCAGAGGGGTACAAAATATATTGCTTTGCAATGCACTTTGTACTAGGCTGACCAGACCTCACCTTTAACCGGAGACTCACAGGAAATAGGCATTTTTCAGGAGTGCACTAAAATCAAAGCAGCCCTGCAGTATGCATTCTTCATATGTATCCCTGATTAAAGGTGAGGTCTGGTCACCCTACTTTGTACCCCTCTGGCACTCAAATGGTTAAAAAACATATTTGATTCAAAGGTAACTTGGGGAATGTTCATCTTTCCCCTATGTTGCAGCTGAATTGCCACAGAAATGCTCTACTTTTGTTTGCTGAATTAGGCCCTAAATGTCAGATATTGCAATAAATATTATTAGCTCTGAATGTATTTTAAACATGAAAGTACTTTTTCCCTGCTCATTCTTTTGGTTCATGGATAATGTTTTAAAATTATACGTAGTGTTTGCCAGCACCACCTGATATACTGTAATTCTTTTTTTATTGATTTATTTTGTCTGCAGCTGACCGCATTTATTTCCTATTTTTTGCAAAGACAATTTTACTTTACTTCGCTTTGCCAGTTATTACTGCTGTGATATGCTCAAGTCACTGAATTAGATCTTGCAAACTAGTATAAAACCTGCCATATGAAGGGATACAAATTAGTCTGATTCAAATTGACCGGGCAGGAATATAACAATTAAATAACTTGGGTTTTTTTTTTGTTTGTTTTGGGTTTTTTTGTGAATACTCAGGAACCGTGCCCCACTACTTTGCTCCCAAGTGCACATGAGGTCTTATGCACAAAAGGCAGAGGCATTCTGAGGTGAACCGACTCTGTCACAGGGAACGCATAAAAATTCCCAAACCTCTCATTGATTTAAAGGAGCAGTAAATGTATTTATGAAAAAATATATATTATATATTTATTATATATTTCCTGCTGAGTAAAGCAAAAATGCTCCCACTGCCAAGTATATGAAGCTTCTGGAAATAATCACAACAATAATTTAGGTTATGATAATTTGAAAAGCTATGGCAATTCAATAAAACAACTGACATCAGTGGGAGAACCCTTGTTGTACACAGCAAGAAACAGCCTATCACATATAGGTTTTCATTAAAAAAAAGGTTTAATACACACACAAATGTCAATGACAGTTTTAAGAATCTTTCAGAATTGGAGGGAATGGAGGTCCTCAAAAACAGGTAAATGTTTTAGTATTCTCTTTGACGAAGCTGCATTCTTTCCATCCTTTTTGTTTGTGCAAAAAGCAGCCACATTTATGCTATGTGTCCTATGTGTCCCCAGAACAGCCTCATTCCTCCCTGACCTTCTTGCCACAGGACTATACTGGTTTCTAAAGCTGGGACTGTTGGGACAGCAAAGTGAAGTCCATTGAGACTTTAGGCCCCAGGGAATGCTGGGTATACCCATACATCAAAATGACCCCGCACATGTCATATACACATATCTAGCACAACACACCTGTGCACATGTGAGCAAACACACATACCACTCACACACACATATGCACACACAAACCAATCAAGCAGTCACACACCACACACATACCACCAACTCTGACATGCATACATGATCATACACACCACTCACACACACACATACACTATACACATCGGCTCGTTCACACAAACACACACACACACCTGATTTTTACTTATGATTGTATAGACACAATACTTGTTTTCAAAAGATATTCAAGTGAAGCTGAAAACTATTCCCTGATTGTAAGGCTTTCAAAGAAATGTATTGCAGTCCCTTTTAAGAAATGAGTGGGTATATATCGACAATAACCACTGTATTGTAAAACTATTACATCATCCAATGACATAACAAGTAAATAGCGCGTTCTTTGATGTTGCACTTTCTGTTTAACATTAAACAGTGCATGGAGAGGAACTGGGTTTAACCCTTTGAGTGACTGGGTTAGCAGTGAAGATAAAAATCCATATATTTTCACACTGAAACAGTACATATAAAAATGCATGCTTTATGATGTCATGGAAACCACTACTGCCCAGTAGTAATGTCTGGCACCCTGAAGCATGCATTTTTCTATGTGTTTGGTTTTAAATTGATAATCTGGTAGCCTTAAGTATAAAAAAGGTTGCACTTTCTCTGTGATTGCAGTGTACATAGCAGCAGAGTGGTTTGTATTGGGAACACCTGGGATTTGCGTGGGGTCTCAAAGGACATTATTACTAACATCCACCCATTCATTGCTGGTTTTTTCCCTATTTTTTAATTTTGATTTTTTTTTGTTACTATTATTTTTACAAATAAATAATTTAACCCTTTGAGTGCCAGAGTGGTACGCAACGCGTTTACCACTGTGGCACTCAAAGGGTTAATGTAAGCTAAAAAGTATTAATGAAATCAGAAGCCAAAACATAGGGATGGGCAAAACTTTCTTTCTCAAAAGTGAAAAATATGAAATGTCATTTCTTACCATCAGTGGGATTTTCTAAGAAATACAATATTTTTTTCCTCTTTCTTCTGCTTTTTTTCATTGTGCTTATATCAGTGATAATGAGATCCCCCATGTATTCTCCCAGTGCTATCTATAAAAGGGGTGTCTCCTCCACACATGTTGTCAGTCTGTGTTTGGGAGAAAGAAGAAGCAACTGACTTTTTGATGCTCAGTACGAGTTAAAGCAGACAAGCAAAGTCAGGAAGCTGGAGTAGCTATTTAGGAAAATTGGTGATAACCAGTTGCTCTCTGGATTTGAGTTTGGAGGGAGAAAGCAGAGTTAAATAATGAAACAAATAAATAAATAAATAATTTTTGACTGATAAGTGAGACAGTCTCCAAACAGTCTCAAAGAATGTGCACATTGCAGCTGGTGGAAATTGATCATTCCCTGCGCAATGAAAACTATTCCGACCATAATTTCAAGGAGAGAGGTAGAAAATTATCTCTTTGATTTCACAATTTCTCCCCATATGCACCGGATGTATCTTCTGATGCAGCTGTTTACCTAGCACTAGTGCTAGAAGGATACACCACTACCCATCATATGTCAGTGCTGGGTCTGGTACTTCCACCACCATAGTCTGTGCCAGAGTTGATGATCCCACTGCCATCACTACCCTGCAATGTGGGCACACCAGCTTGATCCTGCTGTGAAATTTGCTGATGATGGGACTGGGAGTCATACAATTCATCAACAGCTGGAACTACATCTGTTAATAAACAACAGAATGTTGTCACTGCTGATGATCCCCTTTACCTCTCTTTCCACCTCCTGCTTAGCCTGAAATAGATGAGCTCTTATTATCATGCCTGAATCATCATTACCCCCACCAATATCACCCTCATTAGCTCCACTGCCACCACCAGATTATTTCCCTCTCTTGCTGGTATAGGTGATGATGGTGAGTGTGAAATAGGTGTAAGGTGGTACACTTGGTGTCACACTCACAGCAGCAGGCTAATTGTCATGCTGAGGCAGCAACAATTCTGTGCTGACACTGCTGTCTGCCACATGGAAAAAAAATTCAAGTCCCAGGGTCCTGGGAATGTGGTGGGGTGGCAACATGACCTGCCTGGGGCTTATCCCTACTGATGTTTGTTAGGGATGGACGAAAGTTGTCGCCGTGTTTCATGAAAACCATGTTGTTATTCTCTTGTTTGCAGGACAATCCACTTTAAAACTAGCGGTTAAAATTTTTGCATCTTTCGCCCATTGTCCAAAATCTTTTGCCATTTTTTCAATGGCTAAAAAGTTTTCGCCCATTGATTTACATTGTTTTTGCACTTCCGCTATAAAAACGTAACGTTTTCACTGAAGGCAGACACAATAGAAGCAGCTACACAGCGAGATAGTCGTGCTGTGCTGTTTTCTTGTGATATTTTGCAAAAATTGAGGCAGGAGAGGCTCATAGTGACTCCTATCACTATGAGCAGCAAAAAGAGGAACTGGAAGGACCCTTATAATGTGTCCACTGAGGAGGAGGAGGAGGAGGAGGAGGTGACTAGCAGTACTCAACCAATGCTGTCCAGTCCCCCTAAATCACCCCAAGGGATCTTGGGGAATTTAATAAGAAGGGAGGAAGAAAAGGGAATGGGAAGGAAGGGAGAAAAGTGAAGGAAGGGAGAAAGGGGAATGGGAAGGATGGGAGAAAAGTGAAGGAAGGGAGAAAAGGGAATGGGAAGGATGGGAGAAAAGGATAGTGAGAGCAGGACAGGTCAGCTGCCTGTGCCTGCTGCAAGACGTGCTGCCCCTGCTGCCAGTGCCACCATTTCTGATCCTGCAGCCACTAGTGTTGTACCTGTTGCCAGACGTGCTGCCCCTGCTGCCAGTGTCACCATTTCTATAGGAGACCCACTGATCTTGCTCTCAAGTGAAAAAATATATTCTAATAACAACACATCCATGATTATTTTGGAGGAGGGGCAGGTGGAGAAGATTTAATGGCCAACTTGTTCTTTTCTCCACAAATACTGGGGGCTACTTATTC
Organism: Rhinophrynus dorsalis; assembly: GCA_037306005.1. Classification (NCBI taxonomy): domain Eukaryota; kingdom Metazoa; phylum Chordata; class Amphibia; order Anura; family Rhinophrynidae; genus Rhinophrynus; species Rhinophrynus dorsalis. The sequence goes on along the minus strand of CM074722.1, from coordinate 194,028,627 downwards.
TGCTGCTACTGCCTCAGGAGCATCACTGGAGCCAGTCGTGGCAAATGGAACCTTCATCATCCATCTTCCATGTTACTGCTATTGTTGATCCCATTCCATTTCAGCTGCCTAATCATCCTGCTGCTTAAACAACTCAGCAGCAGCAGTACAAACAGCAGTTGCAACTCAGGACTCAGGAGGACATTTGACAGTGGCCACTGGCCAACATGACCTGCCGGCATTAGGCCAGTAGGGCATTATTATTTTTTTCTCAGAGCTTGTGTTTTGAAAAAAAATAAATAAATAAAAGAAAAAAAAAATAGTCCTACAAAAAAAAATAAACAGTTTTTGGGGGCTTTGTTTATAACAAGTCTAAGTCCTACAAATCAATGTTTCCTTAGGGTTTGTGCCAAACAAGCTTAAGTCCTACAAATCAATGTTTCTTCAGGGCTTGGGCCTCTAATAAGTCTAAGTCCTACAAATGCCTCTAACAACAAATCATCCTCTACAAAATACTCTATCAAGTATCAGTCCACACCAGTGGCAACTTATGTCAGGGGGTTCCTGTCTCTGTCACTTTAAAATGTCTTATTTTATTTTATTTTATTGATTTTTTTTTTTATTAACTGTCCCCCCAATAGCAGTCAAGAAACCCCCCCAAAACAAATTCCCTGTTGAAATGATTCATTCATTCAGCAACACAGGCACCCACCTCAGACCCCTTTATACCATGTCTTATGTTTTTTATTTTATTTTATTTTATTTAGGATTTCTTTTTTATTAAGTGCCCCCCAATCCCAGTAAACAACCCCCCAAAAATCATCCCCTGTTCAACTGAGTCTTTCCCCACACCCCACCAACATAGGCACCTTCATGCCCCTTTTATACTGTGCCTTTGGGAAATAAAATATTATTTGTAATGTGTTGTGTGTAACTTCAATGTTCCCATTGAATTCAATGGACGAAAAAAGCAGAAAAAAAACGGAAAATCGGCACTGTTCGTGGGAAATTTTTCACCAAGCAGAAAGTGCCATTTTTTGACGATTTCAGTTTGAGGCAGAAAGTTTCGTCCATCCCTACTGCTTGTCCTATTGCTAGAGGATTCCTCCTAATCAACAGTATCAGCAATCTTCCCACTCTTCAGCTGCTGCAAGAGCAAATAGGGTATTATACTGTATAAAAAAGGGTATAGATGCATGGGATGCAAATATAATTCTATCTCTGTATAAATCATTGTTAAGGCCTCGTCTAGAATATGGAGTATAGTTTTGGGCACAGAAAGAGAGACTAACCAAACTGGGAAAAGATGCCTAAGAGGTGATATGATTACCATTTACAAATATATTCAAGGTCAATACAAATAATTATCCAATTAACTATTTACTTAAAGAGCTGAGTGAATAACAATAGGTCACCAATTAAGATTAGAGGAAAGGTGCTTTCGACAAAAATAAAGTCAGTGATTTTTTACAGTAAGGGCAGTAAAGTTTTGGAATTCTTTGCTTTTACACAGGTATTTTTTTGTAGAAACAGTTGTGTTACAAGGAATCTGATAAAAAGGTTGATACATTTTTGCTGATATAGTGTATTATACTGTTTTCCCACTCTATATCCATCTTTTTCAATATAAACAGCAGGGACATCACTTTGTCAACCCAACCACTTGCATATATTAAATGTCATTCCATTGAACCACTTACTTCAACTTTTAGGTATGTTAACACTGTCATAGACCAATCATAGAATGCTACATTTTTCCTGCAACACTCACTGAGACAGTAGCTCATATGAATAGTACAGAATGACACAATGGGGCTTATGTATAAATACAGAAGTAGAGCACTCTGGTCCAAACAGCAGCAACTTATGTAACAAATACAAATATCCACTGGGGCAAATTGAACTTTTAGCCCCTTAGATGTAAGAGAGATCTGATCCCTAGCATAAAAGAGCTGCATGTTATAAATATTGTACAGCTGTTTTGTACCAGAATTGCTGCACTTTTGTCGGTATACATATGCCCCAATGATACCTAATGTTCTTCTGAATTATGATCACTGTGATAATGCCATCCATGTAAAGTAGGGGGAACTTAGTAAGCAGCAGTGTTTCAAAATAAACAGATAAACACACTATTTATAGCATGATTAAATAAAAAACTACAGTATTCATGAAGCTAAAGAGGTGAAATTCTGGAATAAACCAATTGCACCATACGGTTGAAATTAAACATATGCAAATTCCCACTGATTTAAAGGGGATTTAAACCCACTGAATGCTAGAAAGGTCTCCAAAACAATGCATAGGAGACCTCACAAGTAGGGTTAAAAGGGTTAAAAGACCTATTTATTTAAATGAGAATGAGAATTTGAATAATCCCCTATGTTATAGTTGTTTGCTCTAGCACTGCATCTTTTTAGCTTGATGAATTAGGTCCTACGTTTGGCGTTGTTATGGCTGTTAAGGGTGAAAGATAATGAGGTGATGTATTAAGTAAACTACAGTGATTATAGAGCAAGCCATCTACACATAGGGGACAAATAGATGGTTCCAAAATGACTATTGATTTAAATAAGGCTTTAACATCATGAATGCTGCAGTGGTCTCCAATGTATTAAGAAATGCAATGGAGAGACCTCTCTAGCATTCAGTGGGTCAAAAGTTCTATTACCGTTCAAGGAAAATGTTATTTGTCCTTTTAGTACGGTACATTTAGTTTGCCACAGAATTATTCCAGGGGGGTTATGCACTAAGGCATGATAAAGAGGTAATAAAATGGTGATGGCTTCTCTAGTAATATCACTTTGCCAATTCCTAAATTCTTCTATAGAGCCTATGTACTAAGATCTCCAAAGTTGGAGAAATTGTAGTGATAGAGAAGTGATATCACTGGAGACGTTATCTACACTTGTTCACCTCTTTATCAATCCTTAGTGCATCTCCACAGTTCTTCTTAGTACATCAGCCTAAGAGTACCCTTCTCATAGTCTCTATAAATATATCATTGGTTTTTGAATGTTATAGAGTATTGCTATGGGCTTCATAAGTTCTTAAAACAGTTGCGATCATCTTCTTGCAAAAATTTATAAGACACTGCATTTTGGATCTATTACATGGGCAGTATAATTACCTTAAAATGTGGAATTTAACCATCAAAAATGTAACAGAATAGAGAAAAACTACATAATGGAAGCAGCTGTCTAAAACCCAAAGGAAACGCTTATTGTCTATTATTTTTCTCAAAGCTTAAGTACTTTCCATAAAAGTACTGCAATTCAACAGCTAGAATGAAATGACTAGTATTTTGCATACTGTTAGAAAATGCATTTATGTACGAGGAGTAAAAAGCAAATGTACTTTCAAACCAAAAAAACTGTCTATGAAAAGTATTGTAAGTCTTTGCTGATAATTTTTTTATCTGTTTCAGTCAATTAGTCTGATTATAACAATCATTGAAAAACAGATGTTCTTGGAAAGCAGAATTTGGCCTGCCAACAGCATATGTTCTCTTCACCTCTGCAACTCTCCATACAAGATGTAGAAGGACATAGTTGTAACCAGGAAATTAACAATTTGTTATCCTCAATATATGCTAGGCATCACCATTTTACACAACTGCTGGGCCCTAGGCAAAATAGTGGACTCCATTAACCCCTTAGAAGCTAGAGAGGTCTCCAATGCATTGCAAGGCCTCTCTAGCATCCACGGGATTAAATAATATCTATGCAGGTATTTCTCTCCTATTTAACATCATGTTGAGATTACATTACCTATTTGAGTGCCAGAGGGGTACCCCTCTAGCACTCAAAGGGTTATTTTTACTGCATAGAATGTTGTATGTTCACAACTAAGTTCATGCTGTGGTTTTCAGTCCTTTTTTGCTCAAGGCACCCCAAACATTAAATCTGGAATGTTCGAGACAATCAATCATATTGTATGGCACTTGCCAAGGGGTTAATGAAGGGTATAAATAAATAGTTATTATTAGATGACACAATTGGAGTAACAGAAATACAAATATTGTGCATAACAGTTTCCATAAATATACAACAGAATAGCAACAGTCACATTTTTTGTCAAAGTTGTTATAGGCTAGGATAGGCTTCCACTTAAAGTAGCCTGATGAAATAATGCGTTCTCACACAAATCTTCAACACAATGCTGAATTTTCACACTTGCTTTCAGACTAAGATGTATATAGATATATTCAACTTCAACAGAGGAAGGGTTCTTTTTTACAGTAAGGTGTGGAATTCCTTGTTCAAGGATGTGGTAATGGCATATAAAATGGATATGTTTAAGAGAAGATTAGAAACATTTCTTTCAAGACTGTACATACAGGGTTGTACTGTGCATTAGTAGGCAACACAGGAAGTTCAGATAAAGACTGACTTTTTTGGAGAGCAGGAAAGCTTTTATAATTTTCAGTTCTCTGGGTTATGAAACAAAGGTTGAACTTGATGGAATTGTGTCTTTTTTCAACATAATTTAATATGTTATTATGTTACTGTGTTAGCTGCCAACTGTTCCTAATCTTTGGGGACTGTCCCTTGTTTTGGCTCTTTGTCCATAGATTCAGAATACTGGTTTTAAAATTGAGTCTCGACCCCATATTCTGGGTGCTTGTCATTATAAAGTTAATAAGTTCCGCCTGACCTTCCCTGCATATTTACATTACTTATGTACATGATTTCCTGCAGTGTTTCGGTGATTGCTATGTTTATTTTGCTGTACATGGTTTTCTGTTATCTTTGTACTGAAACATACTACGGACCATTATTAAAGGGGAACTTTCACCTCAAAACATCTTGCTCCAATATTAATTACAAGGAAAAAGTTATTTTAACTTAATTTATATTTTTTAAATCACTATATTTTTTAAAGAAATACTGTTTTAAACTTTTCCCTGACAAGGTTGGCATAATAATCGTAAGACTGGCCATCCCCTCTATAATAGAATCCCTGCCCAACACCTTCCCATTTTGGCATGGGTGCGCATTCCCTGTGCACTGAACAGGAACACAAAGTGTGCAGCGTATAAGCTATGGTTTTCCAGTTACCTCATTGTGATATTGTGTCTTGTACCACTGTAGCATGCAGTGGATGACTCTTGAGACAGATGTAGGAGAAACACATGTGTTAGTGCTGGGCGATGGACAGTAATATGGTTCCTCTTACCCTCAATCAGGGTCTCACAACAAAACTGCAAGGCTCAAAACAAAATCAATCAATCAGACCTAGGTGTGCCCAGACTCTCCAAAACTTTCCAGACTTGGCAGGTGCTGTGTGCAGAAGGATTCTCAGAGGATCATCACTACTGGGAGGTGGAGATCTCCAAGTACTTTGTGGAGATGGGAGTAACATATGGAGTGCATGATCGGGCGCACCCATTTCTCCTGGAGCCTCTTACCCTCATGTCTTCTAGCTGAAAAGTGTCATGACTGTACGGAAGGACAACCATCTAGATCAATGTTTCTCAACCAGGGTGCCATGGTACTTTGGTGTGCCATGGACATTAATTTAGAGTGCTCCATTTAACTATAAGGCTTTGACAAAAATGTGAATGCAGAGTTACTATGCACAATGTTTATTTTAGTTGATTTAAGAATAACTATATATTTATGTATTTGTAACCTTCATTACACCCTTGACAAATGGCATAAAATTATAGGAGTTCCCTGAAAATTCCAGACTGATTGTTAGGGGTGCCTTGAGCAAAAAAAGCTTGAGAACCACTGATTTAGATATACTGCGCTGGATCTACCTTGATCCATAGGGCACAAAATCAACCACAGACGTGTTTCTACTACATCTGACTTACAATTCACCCACTGCAGGAGGACACACCACCGGTAAATGACTCCATGGCCAAGAAGTGGGGACCTGTACTACAACTGTAAACTGCTCCATGGCCAAGAAGCGGGTACAGGGAGTAACATCACCCAGAGGTAATGGGCCATCCATAGCTCATACTCTGCTAATAGATTTTAGTTTTATACACTTCTTCATTCCTTCTTTACGAGTGAGCCTTTTCTCAAGTATTTTTGCCTACAGCCAAAGACAGCTCAAAAGCTCCATTAACCCTTTGAGTACCACAGGGGTCCACATCACATTGTGCACTCAAAGGGTTAATGAAGCTTTTGAGCTGTCTCCGCTGAAAGCAATAGATTTTACCATGGCCACTAGAGAAAGGGCAGTCTTCAAAGTCTTATTGACAGGGATTAGGGTGGTGGGAGAGCTGTATAATATGTATACAAGATGGCTGCGCTCTCCCTTGTCTGAGCTTGAAAGTTAAGTGGGTTTTTTTTTCCAACAGTAAAGTTTTATATGAATGAAAACTAGCCGTTTTGCGTTAATACACATCTTTGTAAATGATTTGGACGGGGGGGGGGGGGGGGTTATAGTTGCTGACAGTTCCACTTTAATGCTTACAATGTAACTGTTCTGGGAAGAAGTGTCAAATGTTAGCAAGTATTAAACATCATATTGGATTGTGTTTCCCAGATCATCAAGAGGGAGAGCCACAGGGTTCCAAAAAGTATTATATCATACCTCCCAACATTTCAAGTGGCCAAAGAAGGACACTTTTGTTTCAGGTGGTGTTGCTGGGAGCATAGCATTACCGAGAATTTTTAGGTTATTTCATGACTTATTGATATATCTATGTGTAACTGAAAACATGATTTAGAGTAAGATCAATGTATTTTATTTACATAAACTAATTTATAAACATAGTTACTGGCAGTTACTCAAACATCAATGTGAGTTTTATTGCTGTATGTCAATGTGCTACCCAGGGATCTGCACAGACATTTTGGGGGCAGGGGCTCAAATGAAAAAAAGGGCACTTCTCATAATTATTATTATTTTTTTTTGTTAAAAGGGCATGAGGGCACTTTGAACAAAAAGGGCAGGTGCTCAAGCCCCCCTTGGTGTCTATGTGCGCACATGCCTGGTGCTACCCTGATATATATATATATATATATATATATATATATATATATATATATATATATATACACCACACATTATGTTTATCTAAAAAGAGGGACAACAGGGTATGAAAGAAGGATTTGGGTCTCAAAGGGGGACTGTCAATCCTAAAGAAGGACACTTGGAATGTATATTATATGACAAATGTGTGTGTGTGGGGGGGTCCCACAGTGGGCCCTGGGCACCTGCCCATTTAGCTCTAATGTTAAAATGACCCTGACACCAGGCAAACAGTAACAGACGAAGCGTTACATTAAGTTATCATACAACTGGTATTTGAGAAATAATTGTGATTTAATCTACCATTCATTCGCCTTAAATACCAAACTGTGCTGAAACAATAACCACTTTGAATAGTTGTTATATTAAATACGATCTCCTGGGTGTTTTATTGCATTAAATGACAGAAATTGAAGAGCAATGGGTTTCAAACTCCACTATTTTATAGCGGCAATAAGAGGTTTAATAGATGAGCATATCCACGCAGCTCCAGCACCATCTCCCCCCTGCTGTAATTCTGTATAAAATACTCTTCAGCAAGTACACAAGGGTTAAACCCCAGATCCTGAACTCATCCAATAACCTGTCGCCCCAGGGATAGTTTGTGCCAATCATTGCACTGCTGGGGAGTGTCTTTTGAAGCTATTGGTTGCTCCAGGACAGGCATGGAACGGGAATATGGTAGGAGAGAGTTTTTCCCTCTGACTTGGTGCTGAACTGGTGCTTTGGTTCCCGCAGGTAACACACTTAGGAGCTGAAACAGAGAAACTCACACTGAGGAAAAGGCACAAAAAGAAGGAGAGACACATCGGAGTGAGAGGGAGGGACTGACACAGAAATAGTGATACAGAAAGGGAAGCGAGAGAAGGCTGTCTTCACATCACAGTGAGATCATCTACATAGCAAGACAATGGGGCGCGCACAGACCTTGAGATGCACAGACTGGAATCAGAAAGCTCACGATGACCTTATAGATTGACTGCATACTCACTGGCATACATGACACATGCAAGTGAAGTGCACATACACAGTCATATACACAAACACATAATATACACATGAAAGATCGTAGGCAGCTGTCAGTCTTACACGGGATGCTGCTGGACTCTACATGCGTCTGTCACCAGATGACTTTTTGACCTGGACATCCCTTCAGTTTATGGTTCTAGGAATGCTCGAAGATCTAGTCTTGGATTCTCATGGACAGAGTGGGAGAAAGAGGTCTGATGTGCTGGTACCCCACTGCCTCTGAACTTTGTATGTCTGGCATCTCTGAAACTAAAGAGGACAAGGATCTAAATCGCTGCTGAAATCATTTGGAGCATTTTGTGATTGGAGCTGAGCAATGGATGTTTGATCGGCAGTGCCCAGCTGGTTTGGGGGGCCCTCGGATATTGCCCTTTTGGTAAGTTATCATTACTGGTAATTTATATTGGAATGCGTTAATGCTATGTTTTTTTAAATCCTTTCCATATGGTAGACTGTTTCAGTTAAATGATCTCGCAGGGCATGTGTTTTATGTTGAAACAAGCAGAAGGCAGGATGAGTAGCAAATCAAAGAGCTACAAATGTCAGGGGTATAAGGTGAAATAATAGCAATTTGTTACATGAACGACAAAGGCGTGTATGTGTTCATTAAATTCATGCAACCGTGCATGACTTTATTTATTGCATGTTAGTCATCTGTGGAAAGGTATATATATCTCCTGGATGCTAGAGATGTCTCCAAAATATTACATCGCAATGCGTTAGAGATGGAAACCCCTCTAGCATTCAAAGGGGGATTTCCTAAGCTGTAATACTGGCAGCTACATTGCACCGATCCATTAGTTTTGCAATTGTAATACAATAAACCATGCTGTAGAGTCGTGAACGGGTTAAATTTCTTCCCCTGCAATAATGCTGTAGGGCACCACTCCATTGACCTGTTCCTTGCTAAAGAGACCCACAAGGCATTGCTCCATTAATCACTTTATCGCTGGGTTTTATGTTCTCGATGCACTGCAGAAAATCTAATAACCCTCCAGGATAGAGGCTGTGTTATCCATTCGCTGACAGAGGGGCCAGCAACGCACTGGGTTCCTGGTCCCTCCAGCAACAAAGGGGTTATCTTGGTGGCCATCAAACTCCTGCTTTATATTCTGAAAGTATAAATGTTCATAGTGGGACTGGGAGGGAGGCGTGAGAATAAATATTTAACACTTCTAAAGTGAGCCTGTAAAACCCCCAAGTAATGAAAATGGAATACAGTCAAGAAAATACCCGTTGTTCTGCACTGATTAAAAATCGGCGTGGAAATGATAATTGTGTGAGGCAACATGTATAACCCATGTATATCAGGAATTCCATTTATTAACTTGCATTGCAGACCCATATAGTCCTAAAGGGTTAAGCCCTTTCTAAATAATATATATAAAAAACACACACACACACACTTCACCATAGGGGACAAATGACAATTCCCATTGATTTAAATGTGGCTTTTAACCCAGTGAATGCTATAACGAATGGGGACCTCTCTAGCTTACAAGGGGTTAAAAGCTCCATTTAAATCAAGTGGCAGTTTGGCGGGGTATTTGGCCCCTGTGGTATAGTTGGTTTGCCCTAGATTTCTTACACTTTTCTTTTGAACATATGGCCAATTTGATAAACACTCATCAAGTTTGATATGTTTTTAGACCTATGCCAGCCAAATACTTCCATGTTGTTTGTACATTACGATTTACTACACTGACTTTAATTCTTTCTTACTCAAGGTCCCTTAGAGCGTTGCAGGCCATTCTGAAAATAATAATAATAATGAATGAGTGTAGGGAGATGAATTAATGCTTTGTATGAATGGCAGACTGTATACCTTCACAGCTGTGCTGTCACGCTCCTATAGACAGATTATAGTTCTCCTTATGCCCTCTGGCCTCATAACAGGTTGTTTATGGAAAATTATAAAAGCACAAGGGCCCGTTTATATGCCGCAACAAACTACAAGCTTTCTGTGCAGCTGATACTGGTGGCAGTGATGTATCAGTAAATAAATGCAGTTACAAATGTGCCAGCCTCAGCTACCCTCTCCTTTTATATTTGTGATGTTTGTAATCTTTTTCTTAATAAACATATATATGTATATATCCCATATATATGGAATTGTCCATATACATTTTACAGTAGCAGCTTCAGCATCAACCTCTACTGTCAGGACATAAATCTGGACATACTGACTCTTGCCACACTTTACAAAGGCATAAACACAGCATTGTCATTTACCTTCTGTAAGGTCTTTATATAAAACCCAGAGAGATGACGCATAGTGTATTAATATTGTTAGATTACCTACTATGTTGGATTGGTTACATTTAAACAGCAATGTTGCTTTCAGGCAAATCCATGCTTTATACAGTTGCACAACTGCAATGGAAAAAGGTAGAAATGTCAGGAGACATGCATAGTATTCGATGAGTTAACTGCCTGGCAGATGATTCTTACAAGTCCAGAAATAAAATCGTCACCACTAGTCCTGATGTTTTTAGTGTATATATAATCTAATTAGAGGTAATTTGCAAAAACTATGTCATGCTTCTGCAGAAAATTTTAGAAAGCTTTATTGTTAATGCCTGTCTTGCACAATGAAGCACAACAGTGTCTGGCAACACTGACCCAAGAAGTCTTGCAGCAGCTGCAAACTTTACTTCACAAGTCTCTGTAGTTGGTTTGTGGCTTCTCTCCCACTGTCATCCGCCCACTATCTGGGTGGGAGGCAATAGGCACCTAGGCCAACCTGTTCATGCAGTAGTTGTCTATATGGTTTGAGAAATTGTAAAATAACTGTTTTTCTTTGGAGTCACTCTCCATTTTTTCTGTTACCCAGTCATTATGGTTTTGTTTCTGTCTTCCTGGCATCTCTCACTCTCTTCCTGTCTATATCTCCAGTCTCCTTTTGCACCCAGCTTGTTTATTATATGTCTGCTCTCATTCTCACCATCTCTCGCTCTTTTTCTTTTGGTCTCAGGACTTTAATTGTATCTGTCTCTGTGTGCAAATCTTCCTCCTTTGTTTGTTGTGCATATAGTGTCTCTCTCATTGTCCCTCCAGTGTGCATCTCTTTTTATCCCTTCTTTTGCTTTCTCTATCACTTTATGTTTGTATTTGGTTCCTCTGTCCCTCCGGCATGTCTTTGTGTTTGTATATCCTCTCTTGCTCTCCCTGTCTAATTACGTTTGGATTCTTAGCCCTCTCCCTTTGGCATGTCTCTGTACTTATATCTTCCATCTTGCTCTCTCTCATGGTTGTGTCTCTCTTTGTATTTGTATCTCTTTTCTTGTTCCCTCTTTCCCTCTGGTGTACTTATCTTTGTTTTTGGATCCCCTTTCTTGCTGACTGTGCCTGTTCTGTTTCTCTCTTGCTCTCAGTCCCATTACTGTGTGTCTCCCCTCTTGCTCTCTCTCTGTCCCTACAGTGTATCTCTCTGTATTTGATCTTTCCCTCTTTTCTTCTCTGTGTCCCCCTGTTGTCCTTCTGTCCAGAGAAAATCATTTGTGTTTTTCCACTATAGATTGGTTGAAATTGACTGTATAGTGGGACCTAGTCTTACATCCCTCGTGGAGGCTGATGTACTAAGAAGAACTGGGCCATTTCTGAAACAACCAAGTGCACTAAAGTGTACAAATAAAACTTCCAGTTGTTTTAAATGGTGTTTTAAAGTGATAGTAATATAATTGTTAAACGTAACTTTAATTGTGTAGATATATAAAAAAATGAATTAATTGCACCCAGTCATATCTCTTAAACCCTTATGGTTTGAGAGATATAAGCTTTCAAAATTCCCCCTTCCCTCCCCATCCGCTGACGTCAGCTTTCTGTGTTAGAGAAGGAGATCCCGGTCCGCAGACCTTCCTGTGGCTCTTCAGCAGAGCCGAGATCGCACTAGTTAGGCAGAAATACTTCATTTTAACGGTCTGCAACTTGTGCCTGGTTTGCAAGCACACATTGTAGACCATTCAAATGAACTATTTCTTTATAACTAGCACAATATCGGCTCTTCTGAAGAGCCGCAGGACGGCCTGCGGACCGGTATCTCCTCCTCTAACACAGAAAGCTGATATCAGCACACGGGGAATGAAGGGGGAATTCTGAAAGCTTATATCTATCAAACCACAGAGGTTTGAGAGATAGAACTGTGTGCAATTAATTCATTTTTTAAATATCTACATAATTAAAGTTACGTTTAACACTGTATTACTATAACTTTAACTCCTTGAAAGATCTCCAACACATTGCAGAGGAGTGTGATGGGGACTAACCTAGCATGAGTACCATTATATTGGGGAATAATATCTATACCCCCAGGATATACTTGAAAACGAGAGACAATCTCAGTGTATCCTTCCTGGTAAAATACTTTGATATTATTAAGATCTCTACAATGTGATGCATAGGCTCCATAGGATAATATTTGTATTTGACAGTGTATCACAGCGGATAAGTTGTCTCCTCCTTAACCTTTTGAGTTCTGTATTGGATACCTCTCTGACACTCAGAGGGTTAACATACTTTTATCACACCTTAGTACATCAGCCTCTGTGTTCCTGACCCCACTCATTTTCCAACTATACACCTTTCGTTTCTTGCCTTATACAATTCGAGTAAGTTCATTCAGTATTAACCCGTTGTAATATCAGCAGGTGTGCAGTGCATGACTGGATTTTCCAGGACATATCCTGTTTTTGGGGTCTAAAGTGTTTATCCTGGAATTTTAAAGCACTCTGCAAATATCTTGGATTATCTTGTAGGAGAGACCAGGTGAACCTTATTTCATTTCTCTCTCTATTATGTCCACTGGGGTGAGTGTTGAAAGCTTTTTCATACTCTCCACCGGTGAATCTGTTTCTGCTTATGTCGGAGCATGTGACTGTGTGGAGCAGACATATCAGACACAGGATCAGAAATTGCCTGGGGCAGCTGGGAGAGAGGTGGGAAGTCCTGCCCTGTGTGTCGCACTTACAGCATGCCGTGGAACCCGGAAGTGCCACATTGTAACCCTTTAGATCTTCCAAAGTAGGTCATTAAAATTAAAAAAAAAAACAAAACCACACAGCTAATCTTGTTGAAGTGAATGTTACCCTTTAACAACATATTATTGATTCTCACTCCAATCTGCTGAGTCCTTTAAATTGTCTTCTCCAAGTTTAGACCATTTATTATTTTGGTGGAAAAAATTATCTTAAAAATAAATGCTTCTCCGATTATTCTATATAGTTTTTGGGCCATGTAAAGCGTTATTATCATTTTCTATGATGTGTAGTTCCAGAGTAATTGAATCTCGCCCTGTTTACCTATGTAAAGCTGTACAGCAAGTACGTCCTGATGGATCACAGCAAGGGACAATCTTCTGTTAGCATAAGGAAATACCTGCCCTCCTCCTTCAAGGGGGGCAGGGTTTTCCTTACGCTCACAGACAGAAGATTGTCCCTTGCTGGGAGCTGTCCGGTCAAGCGATCACATTCTACATCTGAGGGTAGGCGACTTACAATAGGTAAAAGGGGAGGGAGGGGGATACTTTATAATTCAATTACTCTGGAACTACACATTGTCGATAATGATAATACCTCTCTACACAGTCCAATAACTATAAAGAATAATTGGAGCTGCATTTATTTTCAAACATTACTATCCCTTCAATCAGATAAAAAGTGATGGCTAAAATATTTTTTTTGAAAATACCTTACAATTTTACTAGATCTAACCACACCCACTTTTAAGAATGCTTTTACTTTTGATGGAGATGGCCGAACTGGATGCAGAAAATGATGTTAATATGTCTGAGAATCGATGGACCATGGCATAAGACAATTTCAGTTGAAACAACATTTTGAACATCTTTCCCAAGGGGCTAGATTCTATTACAGGTGCTAATTTTATCTCTGCTTTTATCTCCAGTTTTCCCTATAGACTTCAGTGGGAAATGTTTGATAAAATGGGTGGTAACATTTAGCATCTATAATAGAATCTAGCCCTAAGTGTCTTAAATTAGCACCATATAGACAATTCTTTTGCAATACATTACCCTCCCCTACAACATCCAAAGGGTACTCCTAAGTGTCCTCTATTTTGAAAGTTGAAATATGATAACCCTAATCACAGAGCAATGCATTGTACATCTCTGTGGCCCTCAAGGGTTAATACATAAATGCACGTATCAAGTTCTCACTCCTTGGGAGTGGTGGTGGCCTTGTGATACTGACACTTCCTTTCATGTCAAAGTCTGATTTAGATTTCATTGGCATCACTTTGACATTATTTATGTCACAGGTAAAAAATGCCAGCACTCACTTATACTACTGCAGAAACTTACATTAACATCTAAACCTGCTACAAATGAAGAGTGAATGAGGCTGATGGACCATGAAGCAAAGGAGCGATTCTGGAAAAAACAGCTTTACCACAGGAGACAAATAACATTTCTCAAATTCCCATAGATTTAAATGGGGCTTTTAACCCCTTGAATGTATGAGAGTTCTCTAATGCACTGCATTGTGAAAGGGGTTCTACAACACATTGGGGGTTATGCAGTAAGGCGAGATAATGAGGTGATAAAGTGGAGATGACTTCCACAGTGAAATCACTTCTCCAATTCCTATGTTATTCTATAGAGCCTTTGCTCTAAGCTCTCCAAGGTTGGAGAAATCTTATTGCATTGACTCCGTAGAATAACATAGGACTTAGAGAAGTGCTATCAGTGGAGAAGTCACGTCCGCTTTATCACCTCTTTATCACTCCTTAGTGCATTTCCCCCATTGTATAGGAAACCACTCTAGGCCCCATCAACATTAAAGGAAAACCATCCAGCACCAAGTATTAGAGTGTTTCCTTCTGCCCTCTGTGTAACCTTGTGCTTTATAAAGTCATAGCTTGCACAACTCACTGTATTGGCAGATGCATTATTATTAGATAGGCACATGTTCATCTATCAGTAAAGCAAAAATGCATTCAATATAAAATACATTTACCAACCGATTACAAGGAGACCATCACCACTCAAACTGTTCTTTTTAAAGGGATAGTAATACTTCATTTTAACTTTATTTTATTTTGTAGGCATTAAAAAAACATGAAGAATGATATAAGTCTTATCTCTGAACCCTTTATGGTTTAAGAGATATTCACAAACAAAGTATCCCCCCCTGTTCAACCAGATCAGAAGGGAGATGCCCAGGTAGACTGCAGAGAGGGACAATCTTCAATTAAGATTAAGGGAAAAAGCTGAAAAACTTGTCAAGGGGGGAAGGGCTTTCATTGTTTTCATACAAAGAAAATTGTCCCCTTCTGTTATCTGTCCTGTCATACAACCAGACTCACATCTGAGAAGAGATGGCTTACACTAGGAAAAAGGGGCGGGGAGGGGAACTTTGCTTGTGTATATCTCATAAACCATAAAGGTTTGAGAGATAAGACTTATATCATTCTTCATGTTTTTTTAATGCCTACAAAATAAAATAAAGTTAAAACGAAGTATTACTATCCCTTTAAAGCCCAAACTTGTTGAACCAGGCTTTCTTGTCAGCTTAACCCTCCCCCCTCAATCCTTACTCCTCTTGCACTGCATGAGTTAAAAAAATGTTCTTCAAGACTAATGTGTAGACAAAGAACAAGAGCACATCATGCCAATGGTTTTAGTGAGAAATCACTGCATAGCAACAAAAGACAAGGATATACTAATATGATTCCACTCTATAATATGATCTAGAACATGTTTCTTGGTGCTGCATCTGTCTTACACCAAAACTTCTCCCCTTAAAGTGTTACCTACACAGCTTTTAGTTTCACTAGATATATTTATCTAAACTGCCTCTACCCTGTGTTTTTTTGTTTTTTCAGTTGCATATTTTAGATAATTTTGTTTAATTGTTGAAGAAAATAATTTGAGGAGAACTTTGTTCTCTGACCTATCTGATACAGCCTGCATAATTAATGGCATGTCCAGAAAATCACCTCTCACCCCCTCTTAGGCTGCTAGAACCTACCAGTCTCCACTGGAGGGGTTGAATAAAAGTATGGGGAGGAATAATCATGGAAATCCTTGATATAGGCTCCCATTGAGAGGAGGATATGGAAAGATCCAGATTAACATTGCTCGCCCCAAGGAAAGAGCAGTGGAGAAGTCTGTGGGCATATCTTGGCATCCTTTCCTCTGGGCCATTTTAGCTCCATTTACTTAAACAAGGTGCAGAGAAAAATGGTTAAGTTCACTCAATTTTCCTATACATGCAATACGGAGTGGTTCAGTTGGAGGAGAATTTAATGACCTCCTTAATGTGCATACCTGGGAACTCTCCGGTTTTGCCCCGGAGACTCCGGATTTTAGACTGAATTACCGGGTCTCCGGGGCAATGTGTGGATCACCGGGTGGGCAGAGTTTAAATAGAAACTCTGCCCACTTGTGCTCTGTCCCGCCTGGTTCCTCCCACTCCCCGCCCTCTTAGATACATTTTGCAGGCTTTTTTTTGTCCCGCCCCCCCCCTCCACGACCAAGCCCCGCCTCTTTTATGAAGCGAATCGTGTCATTTTCTTCACAGGTCGGCACTGACAGGGTTATCCTCCAGGTAGCCCTGTCTCAAAAGTTCCCAGGTATGTTAATGTGGGTGTATGTAACAATGAATTACACTCCTCTTCGGTATATAAAAGAGTAATTGAAACACCTTACATCGTTGTCAGGAGGTTTTACTAAGTAGGGAATAAGGAATGAAAACAGACATTTAAAAACAACACACACAATATTACCATATCTGGGAAGTCATTACATCTCCTTCAGTGTCTCTGATTTTCTTTGTTAATTACAGATCTTCATGGACAGATGCTCTTGTTATATGGTGTGTTCCCCATTAACCACTTCCCTGACCCTTTTTTACCCACTTGTTGCCCAGTTGCATCCATTTTAGATGCAAACCCCACTTTCACTCCTCCCTAATTTCCCCCACCCCAGTTAAGTCCTGTCCACATTACGACACAATTCTCATTTGGAAACATTCACATTATTATGATAGTTTACTGACTGAGCTCTAGCATATTTCATAGTACTACACAACGTGCAACAAACAGTAAAATAGCTAAAATAATACAAGAAACAGAAGGGGACAATATATAATGTTCAGCAGAGCCCACAATCTAGACGCAACAGAGTTCATGTGAGCACAAGAGAAAACTGAATTGATTTGGTGTAGTTAAATACTCACAATTTGTCAGTCGTTTCAGCGGGATGGTTTTCAGATAGATTAGGTCTCTTACATTAGAGGAAAAGCTTTTCTAAATAGGTGAGGTGTTAAAGAATCTTTGTAGCTGTGAAGATTTGTTGACAGTTTGATAGAGTGATATGGGGTGAATATATTAATCTGCCAGCGCATCTCCACTTGTGTTAGCCTCCAATGTCAATGGCTGCTAGATGGGGTATACACTGAGCAGGTGTGGACAACCTGAGGCTTTCCAGCTGTTGTGGACTACAATTCCCATCCTATTCAGTACAGCAGTTGGGAAAACCTGAGGTAGTTCAAAAGTAATGTCTTATGGAGTACTTCAGTGATCTTCCTGCCCCAGACTATATTAATGCTTTAAAGGGATAGTAATACTTTAGTCCTATTAAAAATAAATGTATTGCCCCCAGTGTCATCTCTCAAACCTTTATGGTTTGAAAGATGATTGCTCCTAAAGTTGCTCTCTCACATCCCCTTCCCCGAAGTCAGTGTTGTAGCTGACTGAAGGGAAATCCAGTCATAGATCATCAGGCGGCTCTGCAGCAGAGCCGCGATTGCGTTAATTAAAAAAAAATCTTTCCCTAAAACGGCCTTCTAAGTGTGCTTGCAAACCTAGCAAATGTAGAAGACCATTTCAGTGAAAGTTTTCTTTTTTATTAATGTGATCGCGGCTGTGCTGGAGAACCGCCTGAAAGTCAAACGACTGACTTCCCTGCAGTCAGCTAGAATGCTGACTACGAGGAAGGGAGAGGGCAACTTTAGGAGCGATCATCTCTCAAACCATAAAGGTTTGAGAGATGACACTAGGGGCAATTCATTTATTTTTAATAGGACTTTACTATAAGGATTAGTAATATTTAAGTATTACTATCCCTTTAATGCAGAACTGTGCACACACTCCAGCATAGTTAGGATTGTAATGCCAATACTCCTCGTGTGCCTCTTCAATAGCTTGTGCACAGAAATGACATAACGTTACGTCAGTTTCCTTGGCAGGTAAAACATAGTACAGAGGATAGGAAGGCACAGAGAATACACTTTCCCACTACCATCCCCTTGGGGCAAGCATTGTTAAGGGGAAGAATTTTCACAGCCGGTAGATTAGCTTATTGGTATTAGGCAGACTTTGGACTAGAAGATCAACTCCAGCTTCTGGTGTAGTACAGAATCATAGTAGTACATCTCCACTACTGAATTTCAGAGATGGGGAGAAGCACTGGCAAATTCTGTAGGCATGAATTGGATGAAAGGTGAGGTTCTGTATCATTTGGAATTTTGGCAAGTTGTATTTGTCCTTTAACATGCAGTATATCTGCACCACAACTGCTCTACTTTGCTTTTATACGTAAGGCCCAATAATATTGTGTATCAAAGTAGAAGTGAAGCAATCGGGGCAACAAAATTGTATCTTATGTATCAGAAAAGAATGTAATTGATTTCATCTAGCTTTTTCTTTGGTACATAAACTGCAGCTATTTTGCACACGAATAGTTCCAGATTTGCTTTTATACACAGGTCCTTATTCATCAGGATAAGGAAGAGCACTTCTGGAACAAAATAATTGCACTATAGCATTCATGGGGTAAAAAGGCCAATTTAAATCCAAGGTTATTTGTGGAATGTATATTTCATCCCTTTAGGGTGGTTGATTGTTCCAGAAGTGCACCTCTTTATCTTGCTGAATAAGCCCACAGTGAACATTGTCTGCCCTGACTTTGCCAAAGTTTTGCAAATAGGAGACTTTAGTAAATAAACCCAGTGAATCTGAAACTGACTCTTGAAATGATCAATAGTTAGTGTAAAGTTTACTGAGTGTTATACTAAAGTACAGTTTAAGTTTAGTGGGTACTTGTTTCAGGAGAGATTATAATAGATCAGAAATGTGAAAAGTAAGAAGAATGCAAGGAAGAGCAGGTTGCAGTAGTCAATGTGGGAGTTGAGGCACAAGCATATAAATGTTTTGAGGAAAGGTCACATTCTAGCAATGTTGCTTTGGTGAAAGTGGCAGGCATTAGAGATAGATTTGTGAAATATGAGAGGTATGAAATAGTTTTTGCAGTTCAGGGTGTTCCGTGGCAGATTGTTTGGGGGCACTGTAGATAAAAAGGTGAAGTCATTAACTGAGATGGAAATTGTAGATGTTTGGGTATTTCTGTCAGGAGGGAATCTGAGGTCAGTTTTTGGACATATTAACTTATATGAAACAGGCAGAAATCCAAAGGGTAATGGAGAAAGCATTGATACAAGAATGGAGATTAGAGGTCAGGAAAGGAAAGTCAATTTGTGTGTAATTGGCATGCATGTGAAATTAGAAGTCAAACTGGTGAACTAGTTAGCTACCTAAGTGATGTAAAGAGGGAATCAAAGAAGACACAGTGTAGATCATCCTTTAATGCCAGTTGATAATGGAAAAATAAGAGATGGTTGTATCAAAAAGCGTATACTGAAGAAGCAGTTAGGTATGAAGATAAGCACAAGATTGCTTTGTCAAAGAGACTAATAGAATAAAAAACATTTAAGACAGGGTGATCAACAGTGTTGAAGGCAGATGAGAAATCTGGAACAAGAAAGAGTGAAAAATGACCCATTGATTTAGCTGTAAGTAAGTCATTAAGAACTTCAGTTAGTGTGGTGTCTAGTTTACAGTGGACAGAAACCAGAGTACAAAGAGTCTAGAAAAGAGTTTGTGTAAGGAAGATGATTGTATTATTTTATGAAAAAAGGAGAAGAGAGATGAGGCAGGAACTAAAGGAAGTGGTAAGATTGAAATCAGCTCTGATTAATCTTCATAGTATTTGGGCCGTGGGGAGCGTTGTAGTTCAAGAGAAATTGAATGAAAAAGTATCCTCCTCCTGCCCCTTTTACTGATGTTAAATATATGTATAGGGAGTAAAGAACACCCAAAGAAAGCGAGCCCTTAATGAGGCACTTGACCACAAACTACAATATGAAAAATAAAATAATTTATTGAATCAAATATATCACAAATAAGCACACATATAAAACATACTTAAAACTGGGGAGGCCCAGTAAACCTCCAGACTTATTTATGAAGCTCACATCTCTATACAATATATCAGTAAATCAAAATAAATACATGTACATAAGAGAGTGGCAAAATATACTTCTACCAAGACCTGAATTACAATCCCACATAAACAAAAAATAAACTTAAAAATATAGTGCAATGTGCAAGCTGATGTCAAAAGTGTAGAAAAAAGTGCATATACTAGAGTGCCAATTGCAAATCATACAACAAACAATCAGAGGATGATACTTATCAGAATCTAGGTACAAGATAAGCAGGTCTCAAGCAGACTCCAGGACCCCAACCTCCCCCCCCCAACACTGAAAATCCTCCTTATTCCCTACACATTAGGATTTTATTTGTGTTAGTGTTCATTTAAATTGAGACAAATTACTGAAGGAGATAATGGTAAAAATAAGAAAGGATGAGGTCAGAGGAACCCTATTTGAAGCTAGAAGTCATCAGGAGGTCAACAGGAGGTTAAAACAAATGTATCACTTTAAGAACACTGTTACCTATTGATTAAAAATTAAAAGGTTACTTCATACTAGGTTTTTCATTTTTTCCTAAGCTGCGCTGTTTTCCCTCATTTGTTTAACCCTTTGAGTGCCAGAGGGGTATGCAACGCATTGCAAAGCAATGCATTGTGTAACCCTCTAGCACTCAGAGGGTTAATATTGGAAGTTGAATTTGGTTGATCTTTTTATTTTGTTGTGTAGAGTAAAGCATGCCCAATAATACCAGTAGATGTGTCAATAAAAGTACAGACAACAAAAGTTTGTATTTGTGTATGTGTTTTTTAAGACATCTTCACTGATTCATCCTTTAAGTTCTAGAAGATGGTATTGCTTACCTCTCTGGCACTCAAAGGGGGTAATAACTAATGACATGACACAACAGAGGAGATTCATTAAGCTGTGATAAAGAGGTGATAAAGTGGAAATGATGCATAGGCGCCACAGAATAACATAGGAATTGGTGAAATGATAAACATAGCTGGGTACTCTCCAGATTTGCCCCGGAGACTCCAGTTTTGGCTTCTAATTACTGGGTATCCTGGATAGAGGCTGATTCTCCAGATGTGGGGAGCTTTTAATAATACTCTGCCCACTTCTGTGTCTTCCTACTCCCTGCCCACTTCTCCTCCTTCCCCGGGCTATCCCTATATTTTTGTAAAAAAATCTTTTTAAAGCCCTGGCCCCACTCATGATTAAGTCCTGCCCCTTTTCTGAAGTGAAGTGGAATTACCATGTGCAGTAAAGTCTCCCTGTAATAATTAAGCAGGTGGCGACTAGCTTTATAAGAGTTCTCTTACCTCTCACAACAACAGGATGATAGAGAAATCCTTAATCTTGCGAGACGGACGGGCAGGTTAGTGCATCCTGTTCGCCTGTGCCGTCAGTCTCTAACGGTGCTATATGGGCCAGTGCAATGCATCTGTAGGGAGACTGGGACTGACAGCACAGGTGCTCAGACAAGATGTCTGCGCTGATACCTGGCTTCCGGTCTCACAAGATTAAGGATTTCTCTAGCATCCTGTCGTTGTTAGAGGTAAGAGCACTCTTATGAAGCTAGTTGCCACCTGCCTAATTATTGCAGGGCGACTTTACTGTGCATAGTAGTTCCGGTTTAAAAGATTAATCGGTGAAGACATCTTTAAAGGACACAAAAAAACACTTTTTCTTAAGAGCATACTGAACCAAGTTCAATTTATTAAATTAAAAAAAAACAATGTATCTAAAAAAAAAAAAATAAAAACATAGTACAAAATAAACTTTTAATTTCTAATGAATAACAAGGAAGACCGATGGTATGAAATTCTCCTTTAAAAAAACTGAGCTGGGAGCAACCAAATTGTTGTAAAATTACGTGGCGTGTGAGATAGTGGCAGGGGAGGGGAAGTAAGCTTGTTTTGACAGTGTGAGAGCAGCACAGCATGAAGAGGGGATACACTGGAGGAAGTCTGCATTAGAGAGATATTTTTCACCAGTAAATTCATATTTTTGCAGGTAAAGAATGTGCTATAGTTTGGACTGGCTGGATTTAGAGTGGTGTGTTTTTTTATAATAATAAACAAATGTAGAGCTGTATTACATTGTAGTTGATAACTATACCAGGGGTTTTATTTACAAACTAGTTGAACAGCCCATTACACGGGCCACAGTGCCACTGCCACCCGGTCGCGGGGCAGTCAGCCGCAGTGGAGACTGGCCGCGCCGCGGCCAATACAGAGCTGGAAGCTCCTTCGGAGCGCCCTGCTCTGTATCAGCCGCAGCGCAGCAGTCTACACTGCGCATGACTGCAGCATGTGCAGCAGTGTGTACTGCGCATGTCGCAGCGTTACACACAATTTAGCAAATTATTATATAGGATGTCTCCATAATAAAAGAGATAAAACCAGTGATAACATTTATCAACTATAATCTACGCCTCAGTGAGCTGATGTAGATAAAGGTTACCTGAGGGGAGATTCACTAAGCAGTGATAAAGAGGTGATAAAGTGGAGATGACTTGTCCAGTTTATCACTTCTCCAATTTCTGTGTTATCCTATGGAGCCCATGCACTAAAATGTCTTCAACTTTGGAGATCTTAGTGAATAGTCTGCATAGAATAACATAGGAACTGGAGAAGTGAAAACAATGGAGAAGTCATTTCCACTCACTGCTTAGTGAATCTACCCCCCTCCCACCGGGAATATGATTAAAACACTAAAAAATGTTTTTTAATGTTTCCGTCTGTTAGGGTGGGATCAGCGATAGGCGACCTTTGGATCTCCAGCTGTTGGAGAAGATAGCATAGATGCATAAATTAGCAGGAAAAGTAAGACTGAATGTTGGGAGTTAAAGTTTAAAGATTGGGAAGGGAAGAATAAATAACATAAAGTTCAAGAACATGACTATACTGACGGAGGAATTTTACAGAAATTGCTAAACATATCATCCTATATAATAAAATGCTACAATGTTTGTCAGAAGCTGTCATGCACAGATGAGACTGTGCGCGCTGCAGTCATACGCAGTAGAGACTGCCCGCCCCGCAGTCATGCACAGTACAGAGTTCCCAAACACGCCACGGCTGATATGGAGTGGGGCATTCCGAATTCGGACTGGAGTCCTCTCTGCGCACCTTCCTGGGATTGCTTGGTGAGCAGAGAGGCTCCGGGCACCAGCCGTGGCTGCTGGGTGGCACTGTGGCCTGTGTACACCAGCATTTAAACTAATATATATATTTATACTTATATAAGGACAGAAAAAGTGAAAACATTATTATTATTGTCCTTTCTTTATAAAGCACTGGTTTATTTTGCAGTAATGTGCAATATAGGCTAGACATCCTATATAATAATTCGCTAACTGTTTGTCAGAAGCCGTCATGCGCAGTAGAGATGGCTGCACATGCTGCAGTCATACACAGTAGAGGCTGCCCGCGGCGCGGCTGATAGGGAGCGAGGCCACTCCTAATTCAGACCGTGGTCCTCTCTGCGCACCTTCCTGGGACCAAGCTGTCCCAGGAAGGTGCGCACAGTGGATCACGGTCTGAATTCAGAGCGCCCCCGATCAGTATCAGCCACGGTGCGTTCTGGCAGTCAGTACTGCGCATGACTGCAGCGCCACCAGTGTTGGCCCATGTACATGGCCTTTAAAACTAGTACATACATAGATGTAAAACAGTATAGAGGGAACATCCTATATAATAATTCGCTAAATTGTGTGTAACGCCGCTACATGCGCAGTACACACTGCTGCGTGTGCTGCAGTCATGCGCAGTAGAGGCTGCCCGCGCCACGGCTGATACAGAGCTGGGAGCTCCGAAGGAGCTTCCAGCTCTGTATCAGCCGTGGCGCGGGCAGTCTCTACTGCGTGTGACTGCCCCGTGACAGGGTGGCAGTGGCACTGTGGCCCGTTGTAATGGGCTGTTCAACTAGTAGAATATAAAAGGATCAGAGGGCACTGCTCATGTGAGTTTATAGTCTAGAGGAAGGTAAGTTTTGACACAGAAGTTTAAAGTTCTACGGGGTGTAAATGCTCTAAAACATCAGTACATTAATTTTGTAATATTTTATTGCCTGTTTAACCACTTGAATTCTACAGATATTTCCAACATAACCATTTCTTATCTTAAGCAATTCGATTAAAGGGGTAGTAATATTTTGTAATAAAAGCAGCTCCAATTAATCATCATAGTATTTGGACCTTGGAGAGTGTTATTTCAATTCTATCAGAGTTGTAGATCAAGAGTAATTCAATGACAAAGTGTCCCCCTCCAGCCCCTTTTACTGATGTAACACTGCTCAGCCAGATCAGAAGGGAGGTGCCCAGAGACTGCAGAGAGGGACAATCTTCAATTAAGATAAGGGAAAAAGCTGAAAAGCTTTTCAAGGGGGGCAGGGCTTTCATTGTTCTTATAGGAAGAAGACTGTCCCCTGCTGTTATCTGTCTGGTCTATGGACTGCATTCCACATGTGAGAAGAGATGGCTTACACTAGGTAAAAGGGGCAGGAGGGGGAAACTTTGCTTGTGAATATCTCTCAAACCATAAAGGTTTGAGAAATAAGACATATCATTCTTCATGTTTTTTTAATGCCTACAAAGTAAAATAAAGATAAAACTAAGTATTACTATCCCTTTAAAACCCTCATCTATAGCAAAGTCAAGGTTACAACACACAAGCTCATGAAAATTAGTGATCATGTCATTTAAAATAAGATTTAAAATTATAAATTCAAACTTAAAATAAGTGAGTAAAACAAAAATGCAACAAATAAAATACAAATCAATCTTTATGGCTTTACTGATCCTATTAGCAAGACAAATGACCTGTTGATAAAAAACCAAGGGCTAGATTCTATTACAGGTGCTAATTTTATCTCTGCATTTATCTCCAGTTTTCTCCATAGACTTCAAAAGGAAAATGTTTGGTAAAAGAGGTGTTAACATTTAGCACCTGCAATAGAATCTAGCCCCAAATATGATGTTTTGGGTCTACATCATCTCCCTTTCTAAACATTATTTTTTTAGTACCTGTATTGTGAATTCCTTGTTTGTTTGTTATAACAAGACTAACATTTTGAAGCACATGGAGAGCTCTCATTATTTTTTGTTTAGAATAATGTGATGCTTTTCTTGCACTGTGTTTTAGTATGACATTTTTAGTTGTCAACTGTTACTTTTTAACTTAATCGTTGTATTTATCATTTACGTTCCTTTAATATAAGCAGCAATCAAAAATAGCTTAGTACAAATAGGGTAATTTTGTTCAAAGTAATAACAATTTTTTATTTTTAAGAAAAAGCTATGATGGAATTTTAAAGGACCAATACATTTAAACCAGCTTTTTATTTTGAATATACACTTCTTTATTACATTAAAGCTGCCCTCAAAAGGGTACAATACCTACAAAATAAGTGGCTGTTAATTTAACAATAAGACTTACTTAGGAAGGTGTCTTTCATACAGCCGTTAGATACATTCTATTTTGCATAGTATTAGCAATTGCTTGCTCTTGCTTGCTCTTATTGATTTTAATCTTAGGTCTGTACTTAGATCATATCCTATATAATAATTCGCTTGGATGTTTGTCAGAAGCCATCATGCGCAGCAGAGACTGTCTGAACGCACAGAATGCTGGGAGTTCTGTGCTAGGAGCGTTCTGTGCTTTCGGTCAGTCTCTACAGTGCATGACTATGTCAGCAGCAGGGCGTAGAGCAGGACCGGCCTCTTAACCCTTTGAGCGCCAGAGGGGTATGCAACACATTGCTGCATACCCCTCTGAAACTGGACCTTGGCCCGTGTACACGGGCTTTTACACTAGTCTCTTCATAGTGAACAATAGTTTTATCGGCCTGAATAAGCTTAGCCATAGAGAAAAAGCCTTTCCCATGGCCAATTAGTACCATGTAAACATTCTTCAGATAGTAAAAAGTGAAAATCTAGTTATAGTCTACAGCAGAGTTGAAATGCAACCCCCACCCCAAAAAAAAATAAAAAAACAATCATATTACCAAAAGAAGAGTAAATAGATACATGTGAATAGTGTATGTAAGACATTTACCAATATAAGTCTTATTTAAACAAATAGGCACTTATTCAAGTATATTATTTTCTTTTAAAGGGACAATATTAAGTAAAATTGTTACGGTTAATTCCCTTTTAACCCTTTCAGTGCCAGAGGGGTAAGCAACGCATTGCTCTGCAATGTTAAGCAATGCGTTGCGGAGGCGTTGCATACCTTTCTGGCACTCAAAGGGTTACATTTTAATATACTCATCTCAATTTTGTCTTTGGGGGCACTGACGATTTTTGAACTCTCAGACCTAAGAAATCATTTTTATAAATGCCCAAGGGCAGGCTGAAAGTATATAATATTTAACTGTATTTGAGCCTTTTTTCATTCTAAGGTAATATTAATGGGCATCATGAACAAAATGTGAAAGCTCTGTACCTGTACATATATATATATATATATATATATACACCAACATATATGTAACCATTAGGACAAATAGACAGACACACATTACTGGGCATTGTATGCAAATGAAAAGTGGTGGCACTTTGGGACAAATGAACATTTTCCTAGGGGAGAAATAAAAAAAATCTGTTTGACTTAAATGGAGCTTTTAACCCCTTTAATGCTAGATAGGTCTCTCTCTGGAATTCGGGGGGTTAAACTTTCCATTGAAATCAGTGGCACTTTCAGGCATTTTATTTATCCCTGTGGTGCAGTTGGTTTGCCCTGTAATTTGTAAACTTTTCTTCTGAACATAAGGGCCGTTAAATCCCCCAGAGCAGAACATATAGACAAATCTTAATTTATAGCTCCCCTGGAGCAGGTGTTAAAAAATGATAGTTTTTGCATATATTTATTTTATGCCCAGATAATTCATAGACTGCACTGGACAAAAAACAAGAACATGTATATTGCCCATACCTGGGAACCTTCTTGTTTTGGTCCCTGGAGAAACACACAGGGCTGGGAGTGTCTAAGTGACATGATATATGTCATAGTGTGGGTGGGGCTTAATGGAGTGGGTGGAGTTGGTAGGCTGATAGGTGGGATTTGACTTGGAATGGGTGGGCCAGTGGGTGGAATTGGCAGGGAAATTTGACAGCTTTACCACTGAACTCACAGAACGTGGATTAGCTTCTGTCTCTGGAGACCCGTGCCACCCAAGTGTCCCTCTTTAGGAGGGACAGCCCCTCTTGGAGACCATAATCCCTCTCTTATGCTTTCCTACCCCTGTTGTCCCTCTTTCAAGGAAATTAGACTGTGCGGTTTGTTTATAAGTGTATCACATTTCTCCACAGCAATAAAACTCAAATTAATGTTTGTTTTTATACTTCAGTCTATGTTTTTAGAAATTAGTCTGTGTAAATAAAATGCTTTGGTCATGCTTTAAATTATTTATTCATTTAACCAAAAAGGTGTCAGTAGGTCATGAAATAACCTAAACATTCTCAGTAATTCCACACCCGCCACCATATCCCCAGCAACACCATCTAAAACAAAATGTCCCTCTTTGGACATTTGATTGTTGGGTGGTATGGAAACACAGTCATTCTGTCTGAAAACTAAAGTCTTCTGGGCAGAACTGGACAGTTCCCATGTATGATACTACAGTTACACTCTCTCAACCTCTTTCTCTCTCTCTCTCTCTCTCTCTCTGTCTTTCTTTTTCAATCTCTGAGACAGATGATAGTAATCAGGGAACAAATTAAACTTCCCTTTTATATATTGAAATGGCATTTTAGCATCTTGAACACATTGAGGGCTTTTCTAAAATTGAATTTGGATAACTTTTATTTTTCTCAGTGGTGCATTTGGTTTGCCCCAACACTATAGATTATAATTACAATTTTCATAACAAATACATATTACTTTTCAAGTAATCCTACTTGAATATAGTATCCCAAGAGTAAAACCCCCCCACAAGTTTGTCCCTATAACCCTTTGAGTGCCAGTGAAGTATCCAAATACCTCTCTGGCACTCAAAGGGTTAATTCTGCTTGAGTCAAGGAGAGGGCAGTGAGGCGGTCTGTGGGCATTTTGGGGCCTTCTTTTACTCTACACCTTATTTAAGACAAAATACTAACAAGGAGTAAAGGAAAAGGCATTAGTGTGCATGCTATGGGGCAAGTGTACTGGGCTTAGTATAATTAACCAGTTAAGGATGAATGACATGCCAGGACTGTCACAGGAATCCGTCCTATGAGGCAGATGACAGACTTGGCACGTCATAGATTAATGATCACATTGAGCCTTAGGGCTGTAATTGGCTGCTTCCGGACCAGAGCAGTCATTTCCAGCCATTCCTCGGTGGCTCAGCACATGTGATTGCTTCTACAACAAACACATGTGCCCATGGAGCCACATGACAAAGGTAATGTATGTAAAGATTGCCACTGTCACTGTTCTCTGCCACACAACTCTGCACTGTGATCATGTGGAAGAGAGAAGCAGAGAAGAGAGCTCTCAGCACCTCAAAAGACCAAATATGGGGCACTTGTACTGGGAGCAGGACTGGAAGGGGGGGAGGAGGACTTAAAAAGAGTCCATGACACTTGGATCCCTCTTTGTGTAACTGCATAAATGATAAAGAGCAAGACCAAAGTATTTTATTACAGACTATTTTATAAACACAAATACTGAAGTGTAAACAAACATTAATGTGAGATTTATTGTGGTAGAACAATGAGATACACTTTTATACATGCATTGTATTTGGATTTTCTAAAAGAGGGACACATGAGTGGGAGAGACAGTCATAGAGATGTTCTTCTTAGAGGGACAGTATCCCCCTAAGAAAGGAACATTTTGGAGCCTTTTATCCAGTCCCTGTTAAAAATTAACCAATTGAGCCAAATTACCACAGGAAAACCTATAAAAATGTTATTTTTTTTATTTATTTCTAATTTGTTTTATTATCATATTATATGATGGATATATATATGAATGTTCATTTAAACAAAGCTTCACTTATTCTTAAAACAGGGTATATTATTTGTGTCGGTATACTAAATGAATTTGACAGAAAATACAGTTGAACAAAGGCCTACTGAAAAGGCCAAAATTGGTCTTGTCCTCTAGTGTTAAAAAGTCCTTGTCACCAAGGGGTTAAAGTTATAACGATGGTGGACATTGTCCACCGTTATGCACTACAGAACTCATACTCTCTAGTACAGTCTCTGAAGTGCAGCCACTGGCTTTAAAAGCTATTTCCAGAGGAGCTGGGCTGATAAATCCTTACAATCACTCCAATGTGTGATTCTTGTATATGCTAATATTATGTCCGAGGTGACTGAGTATGAATGAGCTGATGTGCGGTAATGTAATTGCCTATTTAACAGGGGAAAAAAAATTGTCGATAAACACTAAAACATTTCATATTCTAAAGTGTTTTAAACTAATAACATCATGCTGTTTACCTAATATGCCTTTTGAATAGATTCTTTGAAAAGTGCAGTATATTCAGGTAAATTGTTGAGTTTTTCCCCTTTTCAGTTCATGTAATTGTCTAATTATGTTACCTCTAGACAATGAGATAAGTGCAATAATACCAGATGAGAACAGGGTTCTTCATACATGAAATTATAGCATATTAAGCTTTCACGATCTTATAGTTTCCTCTTCAGATATATTGTTCAGTTGAAGGTGAAACCCTTGAGGGTTTAGATCATGAAAATCACCAATATTTGACATTTAAAGAGCTCTTACCTTACATGAGGGTATGGGCAACCTGCAGCCCTCCAGCTGTTGTCAGACTACAGTTGGCCAGCTCAGGATGATGGGAATTGTAGTGCAACAACAGCTGGAGGGCAACATGTTACCCAGTTCTCCCCAGCAACAACGCCAGATTTCCATAGGAATAATACACCTATTAGACCTTTAAACTACACTGATGAGACTGAAATTTAATGAACCCTAATAATTTATTCATTTTACAATGTACAGGAAGCAATTAGGAGATTTTTTTATTTAAAGGTGGCTGCATCATCCTAAGACAGCTAATTGTATTGACAGGTTGTGTAAAAAGACTTCATTTATACAAAGTCCTAATTTTATTGCAATGTTTTTAGATGATTATTTTATTTCAATCAGCAGCTACACTGGTAATCACTGTTGCAATAATGAATGAAAATGTATGGAGATTTAACTACTTTGGTGCCAGAGAGGTCTACAATGAAATTGCTCTGCAAAGAGGTTGAGAAACATCTTTAGCACCAAAGGGTGATTCCAGAGCCAGAGGCTGATGTAACACAAACATTGGACAAAAGGAAATTTAATATATAAATATACTGAAGATATAAGATGAAAATAAATGTGTTTTTAATCCATTTCCGATTTCCTACCTTTTTATCCATTTACTTTTCACTGTTTTTCGACAGGGAGAGAGGGCGTGAGGGGGAGAATGAAGCATTTCATTGCGTTAGAGAAGCATGAGGTGGCACCTGTACACCCGCTCTGATTGGGCATGGCTGGTGCTCACATGGATGTCTGTAATGCTGTGTTTGGCATCAGCCACAGCAACAATTTCCAGGCAACATGACTCTGCCCCTTCACCTGATCAGGCATCACTGGACTGGCTGCTTAGTAACAGGGGACCCTTCCATGGAGCCCAACAATATGTGGAATTTGCAGAGCGGTATCAACAAGGGTATACCACCAGGTATAGAGTTCACAGGTGAGAGATTGGGGGGATTGTATTAAGGTATGAGAATGAGATGAAAGAGGGGATCACTTCCCTAGTGTAAGAAGCTCTCCAATCCCCATGTTTTCTATGGAGTCTATGCACTAAGATCTCTCCGACATGAGAGATCTTAGGGTGGAATGCAAGAAAAATGCACAGTCGCTATTTACAATGTACCGTTGATAGAAAAAATAATGACCGCTCACAAGTAACTGAATGATGATTGCTTTTTGTAGTGAATGCATTTCAAAAAGTGGGCGTGGCTAAAAGTCCACTGTTTTGTGAGATGTTTAGCAATTGCGCATAGTTCAGCAAAGCAGTGAAAGGGATAGTAATACTTAATATCTAAAAAATGTAGTGTATATCCCTCTGAGTAAAACAAGTGTACTCCCTCTGCTGAAATATGTTTTATTCAAAAGTTATTACAGCTCAGACTTGAATTTTTTAGCTGCAGTATCTCAGTGACCTGAAATTGTACAGTGGCGCTGTTGCGACACCATCCTATGGAGGTTTATGGTGAACTGACCAGAGCTGTTCATAGAGTGGTGTAACAATAGCACCACTGCACAATTTCAGGGTGCTGAGACACTTCAAGTTTGAGCTGTAATAACATTTGAATAAAACAACTTTCAGCAGTGGGAGTACACTTGTTTTACTCAGAGGGATAAACACTACAACATTTTTTGTTACATATCAAGCCTTTGAGTGCCAGAATGTTATCCAATGCATTGCTCTGCAATGCGTTAGGTATGTCTCTGGCACTCAAAAGGTTAAGAATTACTATCCCTTTAACACTCATTTTCATATGCCTGGTTAACTGTGCTATTCAACATCAAGACTTTAAAGGGATAGTAATGTTTCATAATAAAAGCAGCTCTAATTAATCATTATAGTATTTGGACTTTGGAGAGTGTTATTTCAGTTTTGTTAGAGTTGTAGTTCAAGAGTAATTCAATGACAAAGTGTCCCCCTCCCTCCCCTTTTACTGATGTAACACTGCTCAGCCAGATCAGAAGGGAGGTGCCCAGGTAGACTGCAGAGAGGGACAATCTTCAATTAAGATAAGGGAAAAACCTGAAAAACTTGTCAAGGGGGCAGGGCTTTCATTGTACTCATAGGAAGAAGATTGTCCCCTGCTGTTATCTGTCTGGTCTAAAGACTGCATTCCACATCTGAGAAGAGATGGCTTACGCTAGGTAAAAGGGGCGGGAGGGGAAACTTTGCTTGTGAATATCTCTCAAACCATAAAGGTTTGTGAGATAAGACTTATATCGTTCTTCATGTTTTGTTAATGCCTACAAAATAAAATGAAGATAAAACAAAGTATTACTATCCCTTTAATATGTTTCTTGCATTAAACTGTGAGCGATAGCAAACAGCACATTAATTTACAGCATTCAGAAAACTAAGTAATGCTTTACTTTCTTGCATTATGCCATTAGTGCATAGGCTCCATAGAATAACCTAGGAATTGGAGAATGTATCACACTAGAGAAGTTAACTCCTCTTTATCACACCATTGTTCATAACTCCCCCAAAAATCACTAGTATTCTGATATGAGATTAAAGGTCAATAAAGGGTATGAATTCCAGCATAAAAAACCCTTAAAGAAGAGGTGCACATTTTATGAAAAAATATACTGGTGCACTGTTGGGATTTTCCTACTGACCAGTATACTCACGTTACTGAAAATTTTCCTTCAGATGTTATTACTACTCAAATTATTATATTATTATTATATTTTTACTATTTTCTTTTTAAATCAAACTCTTAGCTGCAGCACCAACTGACAATCAAAAGGCATTTTTTTTAAATAATGCACTGTCCTACTGTCTCTGTATGTCATCATGAACTCTAATTAGATTGTAAGCTCCTTTGGGCAGGGTCCCTTTGCCAGTGTATGTTTCCCTTGCTGCACTTTCCCCCAAAAATAATGCAATGATCGCACTTTAGCTTAATGTTCTTAACCCTGTTCTGTATTTTTGTATTGTATTATTTCAAATTCTGTTAAGCGCTGTGTACATGTATGGCGCTATATAAATAAAGATACATACATGCAATGCACTGTATTGTAAAGCGTGAGTTATAGGCTCCGCATAGTAAGTGATGGAAACAGCACCACTAGGTGACCACAATAGAAAATTACAGTTTATTGTAAAAACAAAGATTAAAGTAATATTTTTGGGAACAATGACAGTACCCATTATTTGCTTATCAGGAAAAACCCTACAGAATATATTTATTCCTAAAATTTTGTGATGGTTGAGTAAAAAAGGCCTCATTTTCATATTCATATATTCAGATGTTATTGTATTCAAACTATTAACCACTTGTTGGGAAGCACTGAGCAGTTTATGCTAGGTGAAAAGGGGTCATGAAAATTGAGAAAAGCACCTAAAGGGCAGTTAGTCGTTGTAATGAGAACCTGAAGAGAAGGACTGGGAAGTGAGCACAAAAGGAAGAGGCTGTATGGAAAGTGCACACAAAGAGCAAGGAGGCATTGCAATGTGCCCTCACAGAGCAAGGGATCACCCAAATAACAGAGTCACTGTTCAGTACCCCACCTCAGAGAGAGTCACCGTTCATTGCACACAAGGGGCAAATAATCCCTGTGCAGTCAAACCAATTGCAAAGCTAATCATTAAGAAGAACACCCAGGAATCAGGGGATCATTAAGCAGTGGAACCAGGGAGCAGAGCATCACTACAATGAAAGCTGAAAAACAGAGATAAGAGTGCACCCAAGCAGAGCATAACTAAGTAATCCTCCCAAGAAGCAGGGAATAACTTAGTACTGCACCCAGGTAAC
The DNA here is from genome assembly GCA_037306005.1 of Rhinophrynus dorsalis. Taxonomy (NCBI): domain Eukaryota; kingdom Metazoa; phylum Chordata; class Amphibia; order Anura; family Rhinophrynidae; genus Rhinophrynus; species Rhinophrynus dorsalis. The sequence continues at coordinate 193,994,892 of CM074722.1, read as the reverse complement.
AGAATCACTGGGTGATACAAGGGAAAAAAGAATCATGTTATGGAAAGGAGATCACTATGCCATGAATCCAGTGAGTAGGGAATCACTGAACAATTCACCAGGGAGCAACAAATCACTGATCAATGCAGCAAGGGAGCAGACAATCAAGTATAGTGAAACCAGGGGAAAGGAATCACTGAGCAGTGAAACCAGGGAGCAAGGGATAGGGGAATAGTGCCCAAGGGAGCAGGGAATCATTGAGTTGTACACTAGGGAGCAACAAATCCCTGTTCAATGCAACAATGGAGCAGAGGTTTGCTGAGTAATGCACCCATGAAGCAGGAAATCACTGAGCATGCTCACAGGGAGAAGGGAAACACTGGCAACTAGAGAGTAGGAAATGACTGTGCTTGGCAACCAGAGAGCAGAAACTCACTGCGCATGACAACCAGTGCAGGCAGGGAGCAGGGAATCACTGTGAAGTGCAACCACAGTGCATTCATTCTTATTATGCCTGAAGAAGAGTCCTAAGTTGTCTTGAAAGCATGCATCCCAGAGTCACTCAGCCAATAAAGATCAAATTTTTACTCTACCAGTCTCCAGGGAGCAGGGACTCTCTGTGCAGTGCATCAGAGAGCATGGGATCATTTTAAAGTGCACCCAGTGAATCATGAAATCATTATGCAGTGCAACCAAGGGAGCTACTGAACAGTGGGCACACATAGCGGGCAGTGGTAACTGAGCAGTTCATGCAGTCAGTAGTTAATTGTTAAGAAGCACAGAAAGGAGATGGGGTCACTGAGCTGTGCTCATGAGCTGGCAGTCACTGTGAAGTGCAACAGGGGAGAAGGAGTTAACTGAACAGCACAGTAGTGAATCATTGTGCAGTGCACCAGAGGAGCATGGAATCACTATGCAGTGCACTCAGAAAACAGGAATGCAGTAAAACGTCCCCAGATAGAATTGAGCAAGGAATTGAGTGCTGCTCTTAGAGATCATCATGTCTGAAAGTATACAGATATTAACTAGTCGTACTTTTTAATCCGTGTACACAGGAACTGGGTTGCAATCAGAATGTTTGATTTGGAGCGGAAGAGAGAGTGATGGATCAGTGAGCAAAGCAAGACTGAAATGAGAAAAGCATCACTGCCAAAGACAGCTATTGGGATTAACAGAGCAGATCAACATCTCATTGCACACATAGGATTGGTGTTAAAATGTTAACATGCACAAGAAGCTGATAGTCACAGATGAGAGCACAAGTGGATACAATATTCACAGATCAGTGCACACATGAAGCCCATAGTCTCAGATCAGTGCACACAGGGAACTGACAATCACACTTCACTGCATGGGGGTGGCAGGTGGCCACAGATCAGTGCACACATGGAGCAGGTAGTCACAGATCACTGCACACATGGAGCAGGTAGTCATAGATCAGTGCACACACGGAGCAGGTAGTAACAGATCAGTGCACACATGGAGCAGATAGTCATAGATCAGTGCACATATGGAGCAGGTAGTCACAGATAGGTGCACACATGGGACAGGTAGTCATAGATCAGTGCACACATGGAGCAGGTAGTCATAGATTAATGCACACGTGGAGCAGGTGGTCACAGATCAGTACACACATAGAGCAGTTAGTCATAAATAAGTGCACACATGGAGCAGGTAGTCACAGATCAGTGCACACATGGAGCAGATAGTCATAGATCAGTGCACACATGGAGCAGGTAGTAACAGATCAGTGCACACATGGAGCAGATAGTCATAGATCAGTGCACACATGGAGCAGGTAGTCACAGATAGGTGCACACATGGAGCAGGTAGTCATAGATCAGTGCACACATGGAGCAGGTAGTCACAGATCAGTGCACACATGGAGCAGGTAGTCATAGATCAGTGCACACATGGAGCAGGTAGTCATAGATTAATGCACACGTGGAGCAGGTGGTCACAGATCAGTGCACACATGGAGCAGTTAGTCATAAATAAGTGCACACATGGAGCAGGTAGTCATAGATCAGTGCACACATGGAGCAGGTAGTCACAGATCAGTGCACACATGGGGCAGGTAGTCATAGATCAGTGCACACATGGAGCACGTAGTCACAGATAGGTGCACACATGGAGCAGGTAGTCATAGATCAGTGCACACATGGAGCAGGTAGTCATAGATAGGTGCACACATGGAGCAGGTAGTCACAGATCAGTGCACACATGGAGCAGGTAGTAACAGATCAGTGCACACATGGAGCAGGTAGTCATAGATCAGTGCACACATGGAGCAGGTAGTCACAGATCAGTGCACACATGGGGCAGGTAGTCATAGATCAGTGCACACATGGAGCACGTAGTCACAGATAGGTGCACACATGGAGCAGGTAGTCATAGATCAGTGCACACATGGAGCAGGTAGTCATAGATCATTGCACACATGGAGCAGGTAGTCACAGATAGGTGAACACATGGAGCAGGTAGTCATAGATCAGTACACACATGGAGCAGGTAGTCATAGATTAATGCACACGTGGAGCAGGTACTCACAGATTAGTGTACACATGGGGCAGGTGGTCACAGTTCAGTGCACACATGGAGCAGGTAGTCACAGATCAGGGCACACATGGCGCAGGTAGTCACAGATCATTGCACACATGGAGCAGGTAGTCACAGATAGGTGAACACATGGAGCAGGTAGTCATAGATCAGTACACACATGGAGCAGGTAGTCATAGATTAATGCACACGTGGAGCAGGTACTCACAGATTAGTGTACACATGGGGCAGGTGGTCACAGTTCAGTGCACACATGGAGCAGGTAGTCACAGATCAGGGCACACATGGCGCAGGTAGTCACAGATCAGGGCACACATGGCGCAGGTAGTCACAGATCAGTGCACACACAGAGCAGGTGGTCACAGATCAGTGCACACATGGAGCAGGTAGTCATAGATCAGTGCACACATAGAGCAGGTAGTCAAAGATCAGTGCACACATGAAGCAGGTAGTCATAGATCATTGCACACATGGATCAAGTAGTCACAGATAGGTGCACACATGGAGCAGGTAGTCATAGATCAGTGCACACATGGATCAGGTAGTCACAGATCAGTGCACACATGGAGCAGGTAGTCATAGATCAGTGCACACATGGAGCAGGTAGTCATAGATTAATGCACACGTGGAGCAGGTGGTCACAGATCAGTGCACACATGGAGCAGTTAGTCATAAATAAGTGCACACATGGAGCAGGTAGTCATAGATCAGTGCACACATGGAGCAGGTAGTCACAGATCAGTGCGCACATGGGGCAGGTAGTCATAGATCAGTGCACACATGGAGCACGTAGTCACAGATAGGTGCACACATGGAGCAGGTAGTCATAGATCAGTGCACACATGGAGCAGGTAGTCATAGATCATTGCACACATGGAGCAGGTAGTCACAGATAGGTGAACACATGGAGCAGGTAGTCATAGATCAGTACACACATGGAGCAGGTAGTCATAGATTAATGCACACGTGGAGCAGGTACTCACAGATTAGTGTACACATGGGGCAGGTGGTCACAGTTCAGTGCACACATGGAGCAGGTAGTCACAGATAGGTGCACACATGGAGCAGGTAGTCATAGATCATTGCACACATGGAGCAGGTAGTCACAGATAGGTGAACACATGGAGCAGGTAGTCATAGATCAGTACACACATGGAGCAGGTAGTCATAGATTAATGCACACGTGGAGCAGGTACTCACAGATTAGTGTACACATGGGGCAGGTGGTCACAGTTCAGTGCACACATGGAGCAGGTAGTCACAGATCAGGGCACACATGGCGCAGGTAGTCACAGATCAGGGCACACATGGCGCAGGTAGTCACAGATCAGTGCACACACAGAGCAGGTGGTCACAGATCAGTGCACACATGGAGCAGGTAGTCATAGATCAGTGCACACATAGAGCAGGTAGTCAAAGATCAGTGCACACATGAAGCAGGTAGTCATAGATCATTGCACACATGGATCAAGTAGTCACAGATAGGTGCACACATGGAGCAGGTAGTCATAGATCAGTGCACACATGGAGCAGGTAGTCATAGATTAATGCACACGTGAAGCAGGTGGTCACAGATCAGTGTACACATGGGGCAATTGGTCACAGTTCAGTGCACACATGGAGCAGGTAGTCATAGATCAGTGCACACATGGATCAGGTAGTCATAGATTAGTGCACACATGGAGCAGGTAGTCATAGATCAGTTCACACATGGAGCAGGTAATCATAGATTAATGCACACGTGAAGCAGGTGGTCACAGATCAGTGTGCACATGGAGCAGGTGGTCATAGATCAGTGTACACATGGGGCAGGTGGTCACAGATCAGTGCACACATGGAGCAGGTAGTTACAGATTAGTGCACACGAGTAGTTAATCACAGATCAGTGCACAAAAGGAACTGTTAATCACAAATCAGTGCATACAAAAGCTGTAATCACAGATCAGTGCATAAAGGTAGCCATTAATCACAGATCAGTGTATGCAGAGAGATGATAGTCACAGATCAAAGCACAAGGAGACTATAGTCATAGATTGGTGCACACAGCGGGCCTATAGTTTCAGATCAGTTTACATGGAGCATATAGTCATAGATCAGAGCACACAGGGAGCCTATAGTCACAGTACAGTGCACACATGAAGCTGGTAGTTGCATAGTCCACAGTCAACCTATAATCACAGACTAGTATACATAGGGAGCTGCTAGTCAAAGATATGTTCACAGAGGGAGACACTAGTGACAGATCTGTGCACACAAATAGTTAATAATTCCAGATTAGTGCATGCAGGGAGCCAATAATCACAGATCAGTGTATACAGGGAGCTGGTAGTTAGGAATAAGAGCACACAGGGAGTCTATAGTCACAGATCAGACAAAAAGAGGGAGCTGGTATTCAAAGAGCATGGCACAGAGGGAGACAGTATTCACAGATCAGTGCACACAGGGAGCCATTAATCACAGATCAGTGCACACAGGGAGCCATTAATCACAGATCAGTGCACACAAAAAGCAGTTAATCACAGATCAGTGCACACAGGGAACCATTAATCACAGATCAGTGCACACAGGGAGCCATTAATCACAGATCAGTGCACACAGGGAGCCATCAATCACAGATCAGTGCACACAGGGAGCCATTAATCACAGATCAGTGCACACAGGGAGCCATTAATCACAGATCAGTGCACACAGGGAGCCATTAATCACAGATCAGTGCACACAGGGAGCCATCAATCACAGATCAGTGCACACAAAAAGCAGTTAATCACAGATCAGTGCACACAGGGAACCATTAATCACAGATCAGTGCACACAGGGAGCCATTAATCACAGATCAGTGCACACAAAAGCTGGTAATCATAGATCAATGCACATAGGGTGCCATTAATCACAGATCAGTGTACACATAGAGATGATAGTCACAAATCAGCGCACACAGGTAGCCTGTAGTCACAGACTGTTGCACACAGGGGGCCTATAGTTTCATATCAGTACACAGAGGGAGCTGTTAATCACAGATCAGTGCTTGCAGGGAACCAATAATCACAGATCAGTGCACACAGGGAGCTGGTAGTCCCCAATCAGAGCACACAGGAAGTCTATAGTCACAAATCAGTGTACATAGTGCTCCTACATTCACTGGCAGTCACAAAGCAATGCATGCACGTATCCAGTAGTCAAGGGGACCTGTAGTCACAGATGACTGCACACAGGGAACTTATAGTCACCCATCAGTTTACACTGGTAGCTGGTAATCACAGATCAGTGCACACAGGGAGCTGGTAGTCACAGATCAAAGGACAAACACAACCTGTAGTCACAGATCCGTGCACACAGAGGCCCTATAGTTATGCATTACTGCACACAGTAAGCTGTTTGTCACTGATCAGATCACACAGGGAGCATATAGTCACAGATTAAAGGAAGCATGGAGCCTCTAGACACAGATGAGTGCACATATGGACCTTATAGTCAAAGATCAGTGTACATAGGAAGCCAACAGTCACATATTGGTGCACAGAGGGAAACAATATTCACAGCTACCTAAGCCTATAGCCCCAGATCAGTGCACACATGAACATGTTAGTCACAGATCAGTGCACACAGGGATACAACATTGACAGCTCAGGCCACAGAAGGAGATAATACTCTCAAACCAGTGCACATAGGAAGCTTATAGTCACATATCAGTGCATTCAGGAAGATGGTAGTTACAAATCAGTTCACACAGGGAGATACTTTTTACATATCAGTGCATCCAGGAAGCTTATAGTCACATAGGGGGTTGACAGTCAAAGATCAGTGCAAGAGAATCCCAGTGGTCACAAATAAAGGTACACAGGGAGTAGCTAGTCACAGATAAGTGCAAACGATCCGATAGACAGACTAATGCACATAAGGAGCCAATATGACAGATAGTGCACACAGACAGCCTATAATCCTAGACCAGTGTACACAGGAATCTTGAGATATTTTCAGACCAGTGTATATAGGAAACCTGTAGTCATTGATCAGTGCACATAGGTAGTAAATAGTCACAGGTCAGTGCACACATGGAGCCTATAATTTCAGATCAGTGCCAACAAGTAGCTCTTAGTCACTATCAGTGCACACAGGGAGCCTATAGTCATAGACCATTTTACAAAGGGAGATGGTAATCACTGTTCAGTTCACACAGGGAGCTGGTAGTTACATAGTGCACAGTGGACCTGTAGTCACAGATCAGTACACAGGGAACTGGTAAGCAAAGATCAGTACACATGGGAAGACAATATTCACAGATCAGTGCACCCAGGGAGTGTATTGTCACAGATCCGTGCACATAGGGAATTGACAGTCACATATTAATGCACAGGGAGCCCGAACAGTCACAAATCAGTGCACACAGGGATCAGATAGGCACAGGTAAGAGCATACAGGAAGTTGATAGACACAAACCAGTGAAAATAGGGAGCCAATATGACAGATCAGTTAAAACAGAGAACCTATACTCCTGGATCAGTGCACACAGGAAGATGGTAGTAACAGATAAGTGCACAGAGAGCCAACAGTCACAGATCAGTACACAGAAGGTGATAATACTCACAGACCAGTGCACACAGGAAGCCTATAGACCTAGATCAGTGCACACTGGAAGCTGATCGGTCACAGATCAGTGCACAGAAGGAGATAATATTCACAAGCCAGTACACATAGGGAGTGAATATGACAAATCAGTGCACATAGAGAGCCAAAAGTCCAAGATCAGTGTGTACAGGAAACCATAGAGAACCGTACACACATGAGCCTGTAATTTCAGATCAGTGCAAACAGGGAGCCGACAGTCACAAATCAGTTCATAATGAGCCTTTAATCACATATCAGTGCACACAGGGAGCCAAAAGTCACAGATCATTACACAGAGGGAGCTGTTAGTTACAGACCAGTACACATAGGGAGCTGATAGATACAGAACAATCTAAGTGCAGACTGTAATGTTTCACTGGAATTTAACCTCCACCGCGTTCGTTGGACAATCGTCCCCTTCACCGTGCTCACCACACTTTGATAAGTGGGCTCACTTTCTACTCACCTTTTTATGAGGCACTCATAAAAAGGTGAGTGGAAAGTGAGCCCTGTAATGAGTAGGGACCCGTTACTGGAGTTGTGCCATGGAAACTGCCAAGGAAACCTGTTTCATGGAGGATTGGGATTCACGGGGGCAAGGGACAGACACTGTGCAATGGGACTTTATGCGCCCGGCCATCGTCCCATTGGTGGACAGGGAGTTAAAGGGATGCCATAAGGATAACATGGCGAATGGTCAGCCGCCCACTGATTGGTGGACTGGGGTTTAAAGGGACGCCATAGAGTTAACATGGCGAATGGTCGTCCCCGTTATCATTGGCTGTCGAACATCGAGCCTAAAAGAGGATTTTCCCATTGACTTAAAATGGGGCCGTCGCTCGCTCCCTGATTGGCCGTCGACCAAAAACTGAGTTAAAGGGACACCATTGACTTAACATGCGAAAATGTTGATGGCCCAGGGATTGGCTGTGAGGACTCCGTAGCGTGGTCTCCCATTGGCCGAGACACAGAAGCGGAGCTCAGACTCTGGCGTCCCCAAGTCTACTACCCATTGTCCCAGTTAATCACCCCGGCCCATTGTATGTCCCAAAAAACCATTGTGTCCCCAAGTTCCCACGAACCTCCCCTTTGTATGTGTTAATAAGGTTACCATTATGTTATTGTCAGTGTATTCAGTCCTTTGTAAACTTGATGTGATTAAATTATCATAATACTGTTAACTGAACATAAAAGTGCTGATTTTACGTGAATAAAGTGTTGTTCTTGGTTGACCAAGAAGCGTGTTCTGTCCATTTCTTGAGGGGTGGTATCAAGGGTCTTCTTGTGACCCCCATCCTTGGCGGAGAAGCTGTGGACGTCTGCTGACTTCAGGTGGCTGCGGAAGGTTACTAGCCCGGTATCAGGTCTGAGATCATCCCGGGGAGGTTGAACCCCTTTACACTAGTGGCAAGCGGTCGGATCACCTGGAACCAGCCCAGCTTGGGGAAAAATAGCCATTGGCTTGACCCCAGGTTCCAGCAATGCTTCGTGGCTGTGGATTAACTACTCTACTGACAGACCAGATCTTCAGACGAAATATGGCCGAACTTTACAAGCAGAAGTCGGTGGACGAATTACAGCAAATGGCAGAGGAATGAGGACAGGAGGACGAATTACAGCAAATGGCAGAGGAATGAGGACAGGAGGTGCGGGGTCTCAAAAAGACGGACTTGTTCAGTTTGCTGCAGTCCCTGGATGAGGACATTGTAGAGAGAGCCAGGCACACGGATTTGCCACCGGAGGATGGGTACAGCAGGGACTCTCACAATCGCCCAGAGGGATGGTGAACCCTCCGACCCGTGTGCATGTGGTGGCAGAGAGAGTGGCAAGTTGCCTGGCTTTTCTGGGACCGAATCCCCCACAGGGCTTTGTGGCTAGGACCATTGTGGCAGTGGAGCAGGAGTATTTGAAGCAGATGGAGCAAACACTGTCCAGCTTACACTGCCCAGCTACTGAGACCCACAGTAACTCTGCGGAGTATACCTATAAGTTACCGCACCAGCTGTTCAAAACCTTTGATGACTCAGTTGGGGACATTGATGGGTTTTTGCGGGACTTTGAAAGGCAATGCCGCCAGGTCTGACTGGACCCTCAGGACTGGGTGCCCATCCTGGCTGGGAAGCTGACGGGACGGGCAGCAGATGCGTACAGGGCTATTCTGGAGGAGTGGAGCTCCGATTATGCTGAAATCAAGAGGAGATTGTTGCACTGCTATGCCATCACCCCGGACACTTATAGGAGGCAATTCAGAGAAAGCCGACGGCAGCACAAGGATACCCACACAGAATGGATACATACCCTGGAGAGGGCTTGCAAACATTGGACGCAAGGGTGTGGGGTAGGGACTGTGGAGGACTGCTGCCAGCAGATTCTATTAGAACAATTTTTCCACCATGTCGCCCCTGAGGTGAGAGACTGGGTGCATGACCACAGCCCCCGCACAGTCACTGAGGCGGCTGAGCTTGCAGATCGTTTTGAGGAGTCCCGACGCATGGGGCCACGGGCGGCTACAGTTCATGGGCCAGCGGGCCCAGTGGGGACCAGGATGCTGGGGGGTTCGTCGGCTCCCTCCCATCCAACACAGGCGGGACCGCCTAAAGGACACTCTGGTCCATCGGCTAGGAACAATGCTTGACCTGAATGTTATTTGTGTCACCAGTGGGGGCATCTGTGCCCTAACTGTCCATTAAACAGGGCTAACAGCCGACTCCAAGCAGCACCATCCCGGTGGGGACCCCCACCTACCCAAACGCGGTTGGCATCAAGGACTGTTAATTGTGTTTGCACCACAGAAGAGGAGGAGTATGGCTGGCCAGCCCCTAGAGCGATAATGCGGGGTATGGACGATCTCGCTCCCTGGGGGCACTATCATGAGGTGACCCTGGCTCAAGTATCGGGCCTGGACAATAGGAGCCACCATCTACAGAGGATTCAAGTAGACGGCTACCTGGCAGAGGGGCTACGGGACTCGGGAGCCACATTGACCCTAGTGCAACCGCTGTGACTACAGCGCCAGCATCGTACCAACCAGGCGGTGGAAGTGAGAGTGGCCGGAGGAAAGGCTTACCAGCTCCCTACGGCTCGGGTACATTTGGACTGGGGCACCGGACAAGGCTATAGGATTGTCGGGGTCATGCCAGGACTCCCGACCGACGTCCTGCTGGGGAATGACCTGGGGCGACTGGAGAGCCAGTTCATGTCAGAGGGTCCTGTCGAAGAATGCCAGGCTGTCACCTGGGCGCAAGCCAGATCAGCAGCGGTGAGTTCGAATGACCCAGTCCCAGCTTCCCCTCCAGATCCTGGGGTACCTCAGTGGGCGCTCCCGGACAAGTTTAGGGATGCGGTACAGTCAGATCCCTCTCTAACTGGGTATAGGCGCAGGGCAGTGAGGATCTTGGCCCTAGTGGGGAGAGGATATACTGGGAAAATGGGCTCCTATACAGGCAGACGGTTTCCACGGGACGGGGTGGTGTGGCGGTAGCCAAGAAACAACTGGTAGTGCCCGCCCAGTATAGGGCTGCTCTCCTGGTCCTGGCTCATGAGGTCCCTTTAGCTGGGCACCTCGGGGCCAGGCGCACAGAAGAGCGGCTTACTAGAACCTTTTTCTGGCCGCAGATTTCCAAGAGTATCCATACGTTCTGCCGAACCTGTGACACTTGTCAGCGGGTTGGCAAACGAGGGGATCACCCTAAAGCTCCCTTGCAGTCCCTACCCATAGTGGGGGTACCCTTTCAGCACGTGGCAGTGGACATTGTGGGTCCCTTGGCTAGATGCAGCCTCTCAGGGAAAAAATTCATCCTCACGGTGGTAGACTTTGCCACCCACTACCCTGAAGCGGTTGCCCTAGCCAATGTGACCGCAGAGTCCATAGCCGATGCTCTGGTCGCTATCTTCACCAGGGTAGGGTTTCCCCAAGAGATACTGTCAGATAGGGGGACCCAGTTCACTTCTGAACTGCTACAGCAAGTGTGGAAGCTCTGCGGGGTGAAAGCGGCACACACTACCGCTTATCACCCTCAGACTAACGGCCTTTGTGAGAGGTTCAATGGGACCCTCAAGCAAATGCTGCGGGCTTTCACCGACTCCTGTAGGGACTGGGAGAAGTACTTGCCCCATCTCCTCTTTGCATACCGGGAGGTGCCTCAGGAGTCCACAGGATTCTCGCCCTTTGAGCTACTGTATGGACGGTGAGTCCGGGGACCCCTGAACATCCTTCGGAGGAGAAGTGTGAGACAGAAGAAACCCCAGCTGTCACCTATGTGCTGGAGCTGAGGGACCGTCTGGAGACCCTGATGGGTATGGCTCGTCAAAATCTCCAGCGGGCTCAATGCCAGCAAAAGGCATATTATGACCAGCAAGCAAGGGCCCGGGAGTTTGTGGTGGGGCAGCAGGTGCTGGCCCTGCGGCCAGTGCGCCAGAACAAGCTACAAACCGCTTGGGAAGGCCCCTATCAAGTGGTGGATCAACAGGGGAAACCACATACCTCATAGCCAGGGAACCCCAGCTAAGGGATAGAAGGATCTGCCATATAAATGCCCTTAAGGCGTACGAGCAGAGGCCAGAGGAGATCTTAGCGATCTGCACTCCCATGTCTCAAGAGGCAGAGGAGCGGGAGATTCCCGACTTTCTGCCCGACGTTCAGGGGAATAAGTCTAGGGGGACCCTTTTCCTAGGTAGTCACCTCCCTGCGGACAGGCAGGAACAATTGCGGGAAATTGTGGAACGATGGCCCGGGTTGTTCTCTCCCCTACCCGGTCGAACATCCCTGACTGACCACCGGGTGGAGACAGGGGACTCAGCCCCACTTCGACAACCCGCTTACCGGGTACCAGAGGCTGTCAAGTCCCATATTCAGAGGGAGCTTCGAGAGATGCAGGAGCTGGGGGTCATCGAGGAATCGGACAGCCCCTGGGCTTCCCCAGTAGTGTTAGTCCCCAAGAAAGACGGCACTACCCGGTTTTGTGTAGACTATAGACGGCTAAATGACAAAACAGTCACTGATGCATACCCCATGCCCCGTGTAGATGATCTCCTGGACAGGCTCGCCGGAGCGCGCTATGTCACTACTTTAGACTTAAGTAAGGGCTACTGGCAGATTCCCTTGGGTCCAGAGGCCAGGCGTAAGTCAGCCTTCATCACCCCGTTTGGCTTGTACCAATTCACGGTCATGCCATTCGGGATGAAGAACGCACCAGCTACCTTTCAGAAGTTGGTGGACCGCCTGCTCAATGGGGCCCAGGAGTTTGCCTGCGCCTACCTGGACGACATAGCGATCTATAGCAAGTCCTGGAAAGATCATCTGCTCCACATAGCAGCAGTATTAGGGAGAATTCACAATGCTGGCTTGACTATCCGCCCTGATAAGTGTCAGATAGGACGGGGAAAGGTGCAGTACTTGGGTCACCGGGTGGGCAACGGGTGCCAGCGACCAGACCCGGCCAAAGTAGAAGCCATAGTAAACTGGCCCCAGCCCCAAACCAAAAAAACAGGTCTTAGCCTTCCTGGGGACAGCTGGGTATTACCGCAGGTTTGTGCCCCGATACAGCGATCTGGCCAAGCCCCTGACGGATCTTACTAAGAAAGCCTTGCCCCGAGTAGTGACCTGGACCCCAGCCTGTGCCCAGGCTTTTGACTCTCTCAAAACAGCGCTAGGGAAAGCTCCTGTTCTTGCTGCTCCGGACTTTAATCGCCCTTTTCTGTTCCACACAGACGACTCCAACGTCGGCCTGGGAGCAGTATTAAGCCAAGTGGATGAGGCAGGAGAGGAGCACCCCATCGCCTTCCAGAGCTGCAAGCTGCTGGACAGAGAAAGAGGGTATGCGGCTATTGAAAAGGAGTGCTTGGCTCTGGTGTGGGAGATTAAGTGGTTCCAGCCCTACTTATATGGACGCAAGTTCACCGTGCTTACAGACCACAATCTCCTGGTGTGGCTTAACAAAACTGCTGGGGATAATGGACGCCTGTTACGCTGGAGCTTGGCACTACAACCATACACTTTTTCTGTGCAGTATCGCTCTGGGAAAAACAACCGGAACGCTGATGGGCTATCCCGGCAAGAGGACACCTGAGGGCATACGGGGACACTGACTGGCTGACTCCCAAGTCCTCCTCTGTGGAACTATGGGGGACTTGGGCGCTGGAAAGGGGGGGGGTGTAACGGGTAGGGACCCGTTACTGGAGTTGTGCCCTGGAAACTGCCAGGGAAACCTGTTTCATGGAGGAGTGGGATTCACGGGGGCAAGGGATAGACACTGTACAATGGGACTTTATGTGGCCGGCCATCGTCCCATTGGTGGACAGGGAGTTAAAGGGACGCCATAAGGATAACATGGCGAATGGTCGGCCGCCCTCTGACTGGTGGACTGGGGTTTAAAGGGACGCCTTAGAGTTAACATGGCGAATGGTTGGCCCCGTTCTCATTGGCTGTCGAACATCGAGCCTGAAAGAGGATTTTCCCATTGACTTAAAATGGGGCCGTCACTCGCTCCCTGATTGGCCGTCGACCCAAAGACTGAGTTAAAGGGACACCATTGACTTAACATGGGAAAATGTCGGCGGCCCAGGGATTGGCTGCGAGGACTCTGTAGCGCGGTCTCCCATTGGCTGAGACACAGAAGCGGAGCTCAGACTCTGGCGTCCCCAAGTCTACTACCCATTGTCCCAGTTAATCACCCCAGCCCATTGTATGTCCCAAAAAACCATTGTGTCCCCAAGTTCCCACGAACCTCCCCTTTGTATGTGTTAATAAGGTTACCATTATGTTATTGTCAGTGAATTCAGTCCTTTGTAAACTTGATGTGATTAAATTATCATAATACTGTTAACTGAACATAAAAGTGCTGATTTTACGTGAATAAAGTGTTGTTCTTGGTTGACCAAGAAGCGTGTCCTGTCTGTTTCTTGAGGGGTGGTATCAAGGGTCTTCTTGTGACCCCCATCCTTGGCAGAGAAGCTGTGGAGGTCTGTTGACTTCAGGCGGCTGCGGAAGGCTACTAGCCCGGTATCAGGTCTGAGATCATCCCGGGGAGGTTGAACCCCGTTACAAGTCCACTTATCAAAGTGTGGTGAGCACGGTGAAGGGGACGATTGTCCAACGAACACGGTGGAGGTTAAATTCCAGTGAAACATTACAGTCTGCACTTAGATTGTTTGCGCTTTCTCTATTTTTGTCTTTTTTGCATATTGGTGGAGAACTGTGGCCAGAAGTTCAAGGGAGAATTGGCGGCAACAACAAGCAGAAAATTATTGAGAGACTCTCATTATTCTCTAAGTGAACATATATGTAAGAATATAAAGTGATATTTAGTAAGAATATATTATTGTGTTGATATAGTAGCGCCACATTCAATAGGTGGTTGTTTGTTAGATACGGAACAGTACACATAGAGAGCTTATAGTCACAGACAAGTACACACTGGGAGACAATAGTCACAGATCATTGCACAGGGAGCCGATAGTCAGAAAGCATACATCATTGCACAGGGAGCATGTAATCACCGATCAGAGCACACAGGGATCAGGTAATCGCAGACCAGTGCACATAGGGAGCCTGAAGTCACAGACCAGTGCACATAGGGAGCCTGAAGTCACAGACCAGTGCACATAGGGAGCCAACAGTCACAGATCAGTGCATATGGAGGAAAATGATAGGCACAAATATCTCTATAAATCAGTGTAAATTGAGAGTAGATTTTCACTGAACAAGACACACAAAAATCTGAATGAAATCAAGAAGTTGACATTTACTGATAAAATCAAACAAGTGCCAAAAATCCCAAATTTGTGAACAGGTTTGTGTGCCTAAGTATATTATACAGCTTGCACATAGTGAACACAGGAGGGGCAGATAGAAATAAACACACAAAGTGATAGTTTCAGGTCATTTTACACTGAGTTAATAGAGATGTGTTCACAAAGAGTTAATAATCAGAGATTACTTTCACAGTTTGTTAGGTGCACATACTGGGTTGGATATTAAAGCTTAGTGCAATTATGGGGCTGACGGATAACCCTTTGTTTGCCAGAGGGGTGTTCAGCACATTGCAAGGAATGTGGTGAATACCTCTGTCGTGCTCAAAGTGTTAAGAATGAATGCATATGAAGAGCTAAAAGTTATGCATTTGTGCATACATTCATGTAATAAGTGTTAGGGGTTGGCTGGAGTACACAGAGACCCAGGAGTCACAAGGCAGGTTGCACATGGAATTGAAAGCAGTTTAGTAGCACATAGATGAATGTGGGAAGGTGGTGGTGGTGGGGGGGGGGGCACACCATATTGCACAAAGGCCCAAGTCACAGAATAGAGCACAGATATTTTTGACAGCCAAGTGCCAAAGCAAGCAGAACTAGGAGCCCTGCAGCATTGCACCCAGGGAACTGGCAGTCAGAAAATGATGCAGACCACAAGCCTGAACACTGTTATAATCCTAGCAATAAACAGACAGACAATGTGCTGTTTTTCCGCTCTATAAGCTTTATGGCAGGTACCATCTTATTGAAGCATCCAGGAAAATGAATATGGTGCCAGATGAACAGTGAGCAATCTGAGCATCTGGCACTATCAATTCAACTCTTCAACACCTGTTGCCATAGAATCTGGCGCCATGGAGAAATGGAAGGCGGAGATGGTTGTGTTGTATTCTTTCCACCTTTGTGCCAGGGGAGCCTATGTGTCTATCCTTAGAGAGACGAATGACGGAGGAGGGACAGGAAGGGACAATCCCTGGAGGCATGCTCTGACTTCCCCACATACACCAGTGCAGAGGTTACTTAAAGATGCACTGGAGACACAAGGAAAAGCATAAGATAAATAAGATTAAAAGAATTAAAGAAACAGAAACACATCTGGTCCTTAAAATGTTAACTATAATATAATTCAAGCAGAGCATCTATGTTGTTATTTTATGTTAAATCCCTAAAATAAAGTTCTAAATTTGCTACTTTAATGAACATGTAGACACCGTTTTGTTAATTTTGTTTGTACTGTTGGTAATGATAGAAGAGCTAATGTAGGTAATTTATTGAGATTAGTACACACTGTTTTTCTATTCATTAAGGTTGTTACCTTATCTCAGACTGTTTATAAACAATGCAACACTATAACTTCTTAACCTTTTCAGTGCCAGAGGGGTGAGGTTGGACAACCCACTGGCAATCAAAGCGTTAAAGAGGCAGTAATTTTTTTTTATGAAAAATAAATATTGTAGGGCATTTCCTGTTGAGTAAAATAAGAGTGCTCCCACTGCTGAGAGATGCACATTGTCAGAGACATTACAGTTCAAACCTGCGTTTTTTTTTTTTACATTAGCAGTGCCCTCTAGTGGTCAAATTCCAATTAGTCATTCTGTTACATTCTAATGGAGAGGAAAGTCAATGACATACCGTTCTCCATAGAATGTAACAGAAACTGCCGAGTTACTTCCTGTCAGTTAGAACTATCAGGAAGTAAACGTACAGTAAAATCACTTCCTCATTATTTGAACTGTTGTAAATTTTGAATAAAACAACTCACAGTGGTGGGAATGCCCTTGTTTTACTCAGCAGGAAAAGCTCTATAACAAATATGTTTTCATTAAAAAAGGTTTCCTGCTCCTTTAAACACTATTAGGATTGCTATCGCAGTGGGAGTCTGGTAGCCTTGGAAAAGGCGGGTATGGCTGCTTCTACAGAGCATATGTTAGACCAGCTTTAGATGCCTCAGAAAACAAACAGAATTTTTACAGATGCTAGTATGAAATGCAGGTTATGTAAGTGTATATAACCCCAGTAAATTTTTAGGTGTTAGCATTCCTTTAAGTGAGAATAAAAAAAGTAATAAAATAAAGATGAGGGGAAACTAAATAAGAAGAGAAAGCGAGATGAAAGACAAAATAAGGAGAAAAGATATTACAGAAGTACGTCTTACTCAGCCACAATACATTATTAAATTCACATTCTGTGAGTTCTTTTCTAAGCTGCTTTCTCATTATTTGTATTAAGAAAATAAATATCTCTTGAAAAATGCATGTGCTTATTCTATCTTTCATGTATTCTAAACAGCCTGCATAAATACGGGACGTAAAATGTTTCCGTATTTAATTCCAAGACATGTGGGTGTCGGGGGGTCTCCCGAGGCACAGGAAGAGTTAACCATTTGAGTACCATTTGTATATACAAAGCATTCTCTTTGCTCTCCCCTCTATCATTCAAATGGTTAACACTTGATAAAAAAGAGTGTGTCATTTTTTTTTTCTCATGGCTATTTTCATTCCCTATCATATTAAAGGTTTCCATGGTGACATTAGCAGTAGTGATTTGATGCCTTTAGGCTTTAAACTTTTATCAGAATAGCTAAAACAGCTGGATTTTTTTATTATAGCATCTTTGCCGCTTTGCTGGGCCCCTTTTTAATAAGAGTGTCTCACCTTATGGGGCATGTTCTCCAGAGCACTCATTCTGACTCAGTATTTTAACCCAAATTCAACCTCCCTGAAGCTTTGAAACATATGGAATATGCCCGAGGTCCATTTATTTTACAGTCGCTTTGTCTTCCCCTTACATACAGATTCATTCCACAGCTAGCAAGCTGTAATATGTAGGCAAGATGTCATTCAGTTGTGAAGGTTCAGTTTGTCACCATAAACACCTCTCAGATTATATTAGTCAAGGTCTGACCTTTGTGGCAGTTTCCTTAGAACCCATGTTTCTATTCTCCTATTCATATTGACTGTGTACTTCATGGTCTAACAGGCATGTGGAGTGCACTTTTTTGTAGTTTCTTCCCAGAACAGATAAACTAGAGACAGGAGGGTTTGTAAACGGAGCACTGTGCATTGAAATGAGAATCAGGAAAGACTTGAATGTTTAATTTGTGTAGTTAAGATTAGAATAGGAAAGGGAGGTTATAATAACCACTTTAGCATGCATTGGTTTTCAGCATTGTTCAAGGGGAAGCATATTTGACAGAAATACAGTTGTTATAATTAGAGGTCATACTCTTAAGCTAGATGGTAAAAAACTCAATAAGAAAGACATGGAAGGACATTACAGAAAAGCTGGCTGATACATGGATGATACAGGAAATGACCTCCCAGTGGAAAAGGAGTAGACTCACATGCAGAGCAGTCCCAGAAAAAAATAGAAAATTGTAGACATTTCTTTAATAACAAAGCCATTAAAATGACAAAAACAGGATTCTTTTTAGATTATAAAATATTTCTAAGTATGGTGATCAGGATGTTTGGGAAAATATTCATATATTGCTACCTGATCCTCATTTCCCCAAATATGTTTTGCAAAAACTGTGTGATTGGAAAGTTTGTATGCCATTTTCAAAAGAGAGGGAAACAGATTCATCCTCTTACCATGAAATGTAGAAGTTGGTGAGTCGTGGAGCAGAGTTCCCCTCCATGCTGTCACATGTGAACAACATTTTCTTCTAACTTATTTGCTTTTGATTCCAGCTAATATTATTATTATTCCTTATTTATATAGCTACTATTTATTCAGCAGTGCTGGAATAAGCTATTATGTTAATATTTGTTTATTTTCTTTCTCTGTCACACACATGCACACATTCATTATTTCTCTCTCTCTCTTGCTGTCTCCCTCACACACACAAACACTTTCTTTTTCTCTCTTTTTTTCTCCATCTCGCATACCAACTCACAAACATACACACATGCACATACACACCCATTTTCTTTCTTTCTTTCTCTATTTTTTCTCTTTCTCTTTTTTCTCTTTATCTCTCATATGCACACATACAAATATATGTGCATGAACATGTTCTCTCTCACACGTACACAAACACATTGGCTCTCATGCACACATATTCTCTCACAAACACACACATATACACATTGTCCCACACACATACAAACATTGTCACACATACACGCGCCTAGACACACACACATTCTCTTTCACACACACACACACACACATTCTCTCACTCTCCTTTTCAGTTATTTAAGCATTTGTTCTCTCTTTGGGCTGTGTTGAGTACTGTATACCAAAGAGGTATGTTTGTTGGGCATCTAAAAGCACAACAGGGAAAAAAAGCCCATTGATTTAAATGCTTCTTTTAACTCCTGGAGTACTAGAAATGTATCTAACACATTGTGAAACAATGGGTTGGATGGGGCATTAGTGTCTTTGCCACCAGGGAATTTAATGCCAGCAAGCCTGGCACCATCAGCCCCACAGCATGTACAGGGAAATGGTGTACATTACCATTGGTCTAAACAAGGTGTAGAGAAAAGCACCACCCACAGACTGCCCCTTGTCGTACCCAGGTAGCATTAACCCCTTAACAACAGGTATCATGTCTGTGCCGTCACTGGTAAACTTGCCTAAAGGACCAGAGACGGTTCTGGCACATCACATATTATGTGCTTACAGTGCTCCTGCGGGAGCATTATAAGCATTAGCGGGTTTTGAAATTGACTGCTCCAATACCAGAGCGGTCTCTCTTAGACCCCCATTCAGCAAGCCTGGTACACGTCATTAGTCATGGGTGCCAGCACACTGACCAAGATCAAAGAAGTCCTTAAACCCTTAAGGACCAGCGGTCCCGGGGTGTGTGGTCCTTTAAGGACCAGGTAGGGAATTTCAGCGTGCCGCCCCATGTGACTGATCCGTTCTCAGAGCGATCAACTTCAGTCCCCGGTATTACGGTGAGTAAAAGTACATGAAGTACCAGGACCATCACTGGTCCTTAATTGCCGGACCAGCATGACGGTCCTGGTACATCAATGGTCCTTAAGGGGTTAACGGAAGTTCACTTCCCAGACTGCTCGTAGTTAAAGGGAGGATTCTGTGCATACATAGCTTAGTAAATTGACTTAAGGAAGAGGTACGGACTCCAGCGCCTGTTACTGAGTGGAATCAGAATGATATATTCATCCCATTGTGTTTGAGTCATCACTCACATTCAGGGACTTAAAACTCCCACAATTAATTGTCACCGATGCAGCAGTTGCTTTACTCTGGAATTGCACTGCTTTATTTTATTGAGTATGGCCTTAGCAACAAGCTCCTAATGTCAGTCCAAGCAGCTACATCAGTTTGCCCTGCCATCTCTTCCTTCACAACATTAATTTATTCCACAGCTTTCTCTCATTCCCTTTCAGTTCTGTTTCTCCCTCTGAGATCTCTCTTCCATTCTTTATAGTTCTCCCTCTTTTTACTTCAAAGGAAAAAAAGACTTTACCACGGCAGGAGCTGGTGAGCCACATGAAAGAGCTCTATGGCAATATGTTGCATGTGTACAAAACCAATGTCCTAGAGAAATGATTTAGAGACATTAAAAGCAATGAGCTTATTGTCTTGCTTACTCAGGATTAGAGAAAGAACAAAATGTAAAGGGTTTATGCTTTGAGTTAACCCCTTAAGGACCCATGACGGTCCTGGACCATCATGGGTTGTTATACCCTTAAGGACCCATGGCGGTCCTGGACCGTCATGGCTTAAATGATAGCAGTGTGCTTTTGTGCACGCTGCTATCATTAATTCCAAGCTGAGACTGAACGCTCCAAGACCGGGGCGTTCAGTTTCAGCCCTTCTTGCATGTGCCAGGTCATGTGATCGCTGTAGCAGCTATCACAGGTACCTGCATTCTGAGTGATAGAGGCAGTACGCAAAGCATACTGCCTCTGTGTCTCTCCTCTGCCTCTGTCTCCCTTGCTATCAAAGTAAGGGAGAGAGAAGCAGAGAGGAGACACCTAGTGGAAAAAAGAAAATACAGCAGCTGGGGGTATTAACCCCTTCACTGCTGGTGCTGGAGGCTGTCTAAAAGCAGGTCAATTTCTGACCTGCAATGATACTTTTTTTTTTTTTTTTTAAACACAACACACTTTTTTTTACAAAAAATATTTTATTTGAAAAAAAAATCTCATTAAACAAAACTGGGAGTGTGATTGTTGTGGAGCCATATAATACACTTATACACACCGCCAAATGTCATAGATAAAAAAGTGGGAAAAAGGGACAAGGGGATTTTCACCCAGTGGGGACAGTGGCCTCTTTAAACTGCACATTTTGTAGGTATGACTGACCGGTCATACCTTGCATGCTGTCTCCATAAAAATGTAACCCTTTGCACCCAATTGATTCCAAGAGAAGAAACAAAAATGGAGTTTTTTTCACATTTTTTTAACCTTTTTTTTTAAATTTTAATAAAGTAAATGGTGGGCTATCCATATAAGTAGGGTATCAAAAGAAACCCTATCTGTGCTTAAAAAAACAGTATATAATTTATGGGGGTGGAATAAAAGACTTAGAGGGAAAACACTGTTGAACAAAGACATAGTCTAAAAGGTCAGAATTGCTCCAGTCTTTAAGTGAAAATGACCTCAGATTTGCCCTTAAAGGGTTAATATGAAGAAAAGCAGCAATTGTGGAGCAAACCAGCTGCCCACAGAGGACAAATAAAAAAAACTTCCATTAATTGAAATGGCTGTTAACCCATTGAATGATAAAGAGGTCTCTCTAGAATTCAAAAGTTTAATTTCCTAATCCCCCCTTTAAATAAATGGTAAATTCAGGACTTATTATTTGTCCCTTGTGGTACAACTGTTTGCCCCAGAATTTCTCTAGTTCTTATTATTAACCCTTTGAGTTCCAGAGGTGTTATGCATGCATTGCTTTGCATAAACCTACTGCACACTAAGGGTTACATCAGGTTTTTAGGGCTTTATGTAGAAAAAGAAAAATGCAGTAATTCTTTGGAAGCCAAATGAACCATAGAGGACATCTACTAATTTCCAAAGCTACTACGTAAATGTTTTTTTTTTTTTTTAAATATAATAAAAAGTGTGTTAATTTATGCATGCAAACATCCAAGTTCCAATCAAAGTAGTAACATGATTTCAAGTCACATTTGCCTACTTGGAGTATACAACTCCGGTGGGGGGAAAAGAGAGTGCAAGGAAAATACAGAAGGGAAAGAAAAAGTAGGAGACGTCAAAGCAGGACAGTCTTGTTAGCCAGACTACACAATCTGCCTTAGAGGAGCAGACACAACATCTCCACAGCTCCTGGATCACAAGTACTGGGTCTGGAGATCGAGTGCCAGGGGTGCTCAGTCCATGGGTACCAGATCTGATGGAACCTCTCAGTCTGGTCATTAGATATTGCACATAGCCATTCCATTCGATATACATAGTTGAGGCAAGCTAAATGGTGTTTTAACCCTTTGAATGGGGGAGAGGTCTCCATTGCATTTACACATTTACTGGACTACTGTCAGGTTGTATAAAATCCTGGTGTGGTCTGTATCAGAGGTTGACAGTCTTTAAGGCAGCTTCCAAAGTCGTGAAGTTAGTACTTCCCTCACTATTGTAACCTAAATAGAAAAATACAGAAACAAGAAAGCGCAAGATGCTTCTAAGCGCAGTATTATAGAGCAAATGGAATACACCACTCCAATAGTTGTAGTTACAATAAACAGAGGCTATGGCCTGCCTCTAGGGATAATCACATGTCCTGGTATATGCTCCAGAAAAGCTGTACAATACTTTAGATGAGACTGGTAATCTTTACTGCTGACAATTACCACAAGTGCTCCAAAGTTATAAAAGATGACTTCAAAGGTTTATTATTAAAAACATAAAATAACAGATAACAGACACAACGCGTTTCGTGAAATATCTATCACTTCTTCAGGGGTCTCCATTGCATTGTAAAGCAACTAATCTGTTATGAGCATATTTTATACACAACAATATCTAACTTAACTTTTCTAACTTAACCCATAGATGCTACGACATCTTCAGTGCATTGCAGAGCCTTGCAGTAGAAAACCTTTATCACATTTGGGGGTTTAATGCTTCTTATTTCTCACATTCACTTCATAAACACAGAAAAAATACTAAAGGCATCCATTTGGCTGTCACCAGATTATGAAGCTCGCATCTTATAGAATTGATCCACAAGGTATACAATATACACAGACTGAGCCACAGTGCTTTCAGTGAACAGTGAGAATGAACATAAGAGTTTGTAATCTATAGAAATGTCATGCTAGTTTAAATGAGAGGTAGAAAACGTCCATCTACCGATAATGCCCATTCAGCAGCCTATCATTGTCATTGGCTATCAGAGACAGTAAATGCATTCATAAGGCAGCTGGCCAATTAGTAACATATAGAAACTATTTTCAACCAATGATAACATGTTTTGATGGCCAAATTTATTTCTACTAGTCTGGGTTGTAACAAGCAACTCTAAACTGGGCACATTTTCAGGGGATGTTTCCAGGAAGAAATTTTCTCCGGGGTCAGAGGTCTTAATCAGGGTATTGTCTCCTGAAAAAGAGGACATGTTACCCTATTGTAGATTTCTCTAGCATTCATGCAGTTAATCCTTT
Organism: Rhinophrynus dorsalis; assembly: GCA_037306005.1. Classification (NCBI taxonomy): domain Eukaryota; kingdom Metazoa; phylum Chordata; class Amphibia; order Anura; family Rhinophrynidae; genus Rhinophrynus; species Rhinophrynus dorsalis. The sequence goes on along the minus strand of CM074722.1, from coordinate 193,971,401 downwards.
GAGAGTCAGAGAGGTATCCAACGTATTGCTTTGCCCTATTTAAATCAACTGGCATTTTTATTTCTCCTCTATAGTGTAGTTACTTTGTGCCAGAATTACTGCACTTTTTTGTGAACTTACAGCAAAATAATTTAAATGGGACCTAGGCATGTATGAAAAAGTGACCACATTTGTCACGGGAACCACCGGGCCCTTGGCTCCTGGAGGGGCCTGGGGGCCAGCCCCCTTCGTACAGACTATGGACTGTATGCATGGGGAAATGGCTTTCTCAGCTTCCCTGCCTCCTACTGGGTCTAAGTCACCCTGTGTTGCTTGATGGGCACAGGGTGTCACAGAAAAGGACTGCCCTTGGACTGATTGGGGGAATCAGCACAGGGATATGTGGTGACGTTCACCTCCAGGACTATAACATTTGATATATTGCTCATTGTATTGTATATTGTGTGGTATACTGTAATAGTGTGTGGTGTTATAATATCAGGTCAGTAACAGGATTTGTAGCTGGGAGCTAGAGTGCAGAGATAGTGGGGGGTTGGACGTTGCTTCCAATATACTCCAGGTCTGTGCTAAGGAATGTTAATTGATTCCTGCTGTGTTATTTATGAACCAGTTAAGAATGTCTATTTTTCAAGTCCTAATCTGCATGCTCATCTTGATAAGGGTGTTGGTGGCTGATGGGACAGTCCTAGTTTGCATGCTTCTCTTGATAAGAGTCTCTGTAAGTGGATATAAGCTGTGTGTTTGATTCAATAAAGAGAACTATTTCTAAACCACAATACATTAGTCTTGCCTGGTGATTGTGTAAAATTGTGATATTCCAGTGGAGCAGCCTTGCTCAGGATTGAAGGAAGCAGCGACTGACACCCAGACGGGGGGTCCACTGGTACCGTCACTACAATTATTTAACAAAATGTCTTGCCCAGGTGCGAGTACCTCATGTAATATTTCAGTGTATCTATACACTTTTTGCTTTCAAATAGTTTAAAGCATTAGAAGTAAAGAGTAAAGTATCTTTGGATTTGATTGGTTGATGTCTATTTAGCAACAGATAATAACACTTCATCCTTAGGCTCCTTTCACATGACTGATACCAACTTAGCATTATTGCATTGGTGGTGTCCCTTGTAAAAGGTACTATACTGGGCTATGGGGCATTTCAAATAGGCGACATAAATACAACAAAGTCCTGAGTACTGCATCTTTACTGTGCTCACACAGAAATTTAGTACAGATGTTACAAGGTTGTGATGCTCATTGCAGCCTTCATTGAATGGATGATCTGCATGGTCCCCAGCCGCTCATATTTGGTTACCATGTGGACCAGCCTTCAAACACTACCATCTATGTCTTGATTGGTGGTGGTAAACAGGAGAATGTGAGTGAAATAACATGGGAGACAGAACTATATCAGGGAGCTACTAGTTATGTTGTCTGTGTGAAAGAGCCCTTGAAATGGCTTTTCATGAAGGTAGTTTAACCCAGGCTTAAGAAAAGACTTTTGATGGACGTGTTTTTTTTTTTGAGCACTTTGTTTGCATCCATATATTTTGTAGTCTATAGCTTATCTCTTTCCGGTTACAATCTGATGAAGACAATGGTGCTTATGTATCAATGCCAATATTTAGTAAAGGAGAACCAAACTTCCACATGTTTATAAAAGCAAAACATAATAATGTTCAACAAGGGGGAATGTATGAATACTATTCCTCACAAAAACAGGTGATGGAGTCAGTGTTGAAGCCCTATACCTTCCTAAAGTTCATTTACTATGTTACTTATGCCATATATTCTCCCCTTAATGCCATTTTTGACTGAACAAGGGGCAGTAACAATGGTGTCATTTTACTTCAGTTTCCTTTGCATACTATGGGGCAGGCATAATGGGTATTCAGTTATTAACAGTGGTGGAATATGCCCACCTCTATGCACTACAGCAGTCGTACACTTTAGTGCATACCCTATAGTACAGCCACTGGCACTGGAGGCAAACTGCATTGGTGGATTTTTAGATTCATCTCAGTGGAAGAAATGGGTGAAAGCTGTTTTTTTATGGGAACCTTGTCAGAAAAAACACAGTTTGCCTCTTTTTCCACTAAACTTCAGTATATAGAAAATAAATAAAAATTACTCTTTAGTCCTATGTGGAACACAGGGACCATGGAGTGAAGTCTCCTCCTACAGGAGGGCAGAACACTAACAAAATAACTATTTGAGGTGGAGACTCCCATCATGCATCACTTCACCCCTACCCAGACACTCCCAGTTTCAACAGTGCTCTTCCTGAGGAGGAAGGAAGGGCAAAGCTTACTTAGTTTTATTTTTTTCCTGCTGTGGGATATGGGTCTGTATAATCCCCCATTATGCATGCTCCTATTTCTGACCTTCTTTGAAAGGACTGATCAGTGCAGAGAATTGTCAGGACTAGTTCTATAGAGGATGGCTTGTTGTCACAGCCATTTTCCTCTTAGCTTCTTTGAAGCGTCTCTATTTATAACAGGACCTGAATACCAAAGAGAGTATGTCCTTACTTCTCTGTCTGGCAGCCACATTTTGTATGTTGGTTGATAGCCTGCGATGCACACCGTTGATGGGCTTGCTTAGGCAGAACATATAAAATTCAGCATGTCTGTGTTCCTAATCTCTGCACTGGCTGTCTTTGGGCATACCTTTCTTGATGGGACTTTCTGTTCATTTGGAAACAGACTTTTGTTGACAGTGGTGCTTACATTCTTGTTTAAAGACTTTAGCAACTTTTGCTAACTTTTATTAAATTTATGAAATATTTAACTTTTAAGAGACTCAAAAGCCAGTCTATTCCAAGTCGTGGTATATCACATGGCATGGTCCCTGTTCTATAAGTGTCTTGTCTTTTCCTCTGGATGGTCTTCATAGAGGGCTTGATCATAGTGAAAGGCACCGTATTTCAGCATTGTACATTTCACAATGGGTGACATTACCAATGCAGCACTGCAGCATTTGTGTCACCTGTGTGAAATGGGCCTTAAGGCAAAATCATTCTGGAACAAACCAACTGCATTATAGGAATTAAAAGTAAAATATCTCAAATTCTCATTCATTTAAAAGAGTATTTTAACACCTTTAATGCTAGGGAGGTCTCTAACACATTGTGAAGCAATGCATTGGCGTTTTCGCTATAATTCAGTTGGTTAAAAAGCACATTTAAATCAATGGGAATTTGTATTTGAACCTGGAAGTTTTGTTAATTTGCCCTAGAATTGCTCTGCCTTTATATATGAGGCCCTCTGTTTTTATGATTAACCCTTTGACTGCTAGGAGGGTATGCAGCACATTCCAGAGCAATGTATCACACTCCACAGTGGCAAGGAAAGGAATTAAAAGAGAACAGTTATCACTGCTACCACTAGTGTTGGACTGAATACATTGGTGTTATACTGAAATAGCATTTAAAGGGATAGTAAAGTCTGTTTTTATGTAAATCTAATATTGTAGCTATTACAATAATAAAAAAACTGATATAAGTTAAGATATAAGATAAAGTTCAACCCTCCCTCCCCTTTCGCTGACGTGACCTGTAAAGCCGGTTGCAGGATATCCTGGTCCCAGGACCAGATGAAGGCTCTTCAGCAGAGCCGAAATAGCAGGATCTAGGAACAAATACTTAATTGGAGTGGTCTACAAAGTGTGCCTGCAAACCAGGCACACTTTGTAGACTGTTCCAGTTAAGTATTTGGTTTTAGATCTCGCTATTTCGGCTCTGCTGAAGAGCCTCGTCTGGTTGCAAATCCAGAGTCTCCTGCCGACAGCTTTACAGGTCACGTCTCAAACCATAAAGATCTGAGAGATGGAACTTATATTGGTTAGTTTATTATTGTAATAGCTACAATATTAGATTTACATAAAAACAGACTTTAATATCCCTTTAAAGGGAAACTATGCCCTAAGAATAAAGGGATTGCCAAAATGAGTATCTGGAATTATTTCCTGTATATGTATATTGTGATCTCTATTGAAATCTATCTTTATGGGATACTGCCTCACACAAAAAAATGGGCTTCAGTTCAGTAAGGGTCATTAGTCTTTACTGTATTCCAGACGAATAATTAGTAACAGATTATTACAGAGATGAATTACAAATAAAACAAATGGAAATAACTGACTGTTGTTTGAAGGATACCTAGGTAAGTCAGGCTGATGAATTAAGAGCCACCTGTTCTTAGGGTATAATTCCCCTTTAACATGTTGCCACTTTTGAAAGTGTTGTGATATGATCTCCTGAACATCAAGTGAGGCCTGACCATTTACACCAGGAAGTTGGACAAGGGATTTTTATTTAAGAGCAATGTCTATGATTCTATCTTTCTTTCTGAACAGGGAGTTTGGTCGCTGGAAAGTAAAAAACATGGCTTTGGAAAACAAGGAATTCCCAAACCTAACCCTGTCTCCTGAGTTTGTCCGCAACATCCGCCATCTGGGGAGAAGACCCTCACAGTCTCAGATAACAGAAACTTTGATTAAAAAATATGGCACACACCTGCTTCTTAATGCTGTCCTGGGAGGTAAGTTTATCCATTGATATCTTGGGGAGTAATAATATGAATTCTAAACAAATATGTACAAAAAATGGAAATTGGGCTATATGCAGAAAGCTGAAAAACATCAGTTCTAGAGTGAAGCAATACATTGGACACCTCGCTAGAATTCAGGGTGTTAATAGCTCTTTTTAAAGCACAACTTTCATGCTAATAAAATTGCAGCCGAATATATTACTAACCTAGCGATATGCAAAGTTATACTATCTTTAATCTCACTAAGTCAGGGGTATTGAAGAAAAATCACATCTTCGGCAGGAACCAGAGGACAGACAGCACAGACATCTTAGAGGAAATGTACCTCTGAGCCTACACTGTCTGTCCCATTCTCTGCCAGCATTGGTGGGTGGCGTCCTTTGTGCCTTAAGGTAACGGAAGGGACTGACCGTGCAGGTGCACAGAGCTTCTCTTGTAAGCTCTGTGCAGCCCAATGCCTACAGAAGATGTGATTTTTCTTCAATACCTCTGACTTGGTGAGCTTAAAGATATTATAACTTTGTATATCGCTAGGTTAGTAATATATTCAGCCACAATTTTATTAGGATGAAAGTTATCTTTAAATCAAGTGAACATTTTCATTGGTCCTCTATGGTGCAGAAGTGTTTTATTTTTTCGTATATCCCCATATGTATAAGGACAAACATGGAACAATTATAGGGCGAATCAGCAGCATCATATCATAGAAAACAAACATTTCCATTGATATAAATGGAGCCTGTAAACTCCTTGAATGCTAAAAAGAAGCAATGAGATATCTCTGATTAATGGGGTTTACAGCCCCATTTAATTCTTTGAGTGCCAGAGAGGTACGCAACATATTGTGATATAATGAGTTGTATTTCCCTTTGTAACTCAATAAAGGTTAAACCAGTGGCAGCTTTTTTCCTTATGGTAAATATGGTTTGCCTGAGAATTCCTTTACTTTTCTTTGTACATGTGGCCCAGTACTGGTATTGTCCATTGTTTTATGTACCTATAAACACAGCTTTCACAAGTCCAATGCTATAAAGAAATGCTCTATTTTGTGGTATTTGTTAGCCTTATTTCTCTTCCAGCCCTTAAGCAGATTTCCTGAGATTTTATTTTGTTACATTGCTGTAAATCATGGGTGTCCAGCATGCAGCCTTACCAGCTTCAAGGTTCGTCTGTCCTAGTAGTTTTAACAAATATATTTTTTATCTGATCATCCAGCAAAACTGAACTAGTAGGCTAGTAAGGTCTAACACCTGCCTCCGGATACTACTGTGTAGATGATAACCACATTTCAGTCTCATACCTCCCAACATTTCAAATTTCTAAAGAGGGACCCTTGTGGTTTAGAGGGTGTTGCTGTGGACATGTCTGGTGGGCAGGGCATTACCGAGAATTTTTAGGCTATTTCATGACCTATTGACACCTTCTTGTGTAACCTAATTTATGACTTATAACAAGACTAAAGTATTTTATTTCCACAGACTAATATTATAAACACATATACTGATGTTTAAACAAACATTAATGTGAGTTTTATTGCTGTATATACACACCACATAGTCTAATCTCCTAAAAGAGGGACATCAGGGTGGAAAAGTGGGACAGAGGGATTTGGATCTAAAAGAGGGACTGTCTCTCCTAAAGAAGGACACTTAGAAGGGATGCTGTCTGTTAAATACCAGTATTCTCATTGACTTGATCAACATTGATCAGTGACTTATACTTGGCTAATAGTGCACTTTTGTAGAAATTAGATTCATTAAAATGTTTCTTAAATTGCTAACTGATTATAATTCACCATTTTTGTGAATAAAAATGAATGCAACCCTTACAAAATGAATTTCTCTTGCATCCAATGTGGGTGAAGTATACTTTAGCCAGAAGTGCAGGGTACTTACCTTAAAAGTATCCCTGGAGGTGAAAACTCCTTCCCTACTTCGCTTTAACCCTTCAGATATGCTCCTTTTTAACTGTTTGAGTGCGAGAAGTGTAGCAACAGATTGCAGAGTAATGAGTTGTGTACCTCCCTTACACTGAAAGGGTTAAAAGTGACCTCAAAGGTGGCAATCAAGGCATAGGTTCTGTTAGTTAGCCTTTTTTATTCTTTGTTTTTTGCGTATATGGGGCTGTGTAATCCCATTAGTCAGGCTTACAGGACCTGAGTCAACTAGAGGATGGCTTTATCAGCCTTTTTCCACTCATTTTTGCTTAGCTTGCCTATATATATATACAGGGCTTAAAACTTGAAGTCCTTTGCTACTAGCCAGACCTGAAAAGTTACTCGCCGTTGCAAGACATAACATACCCACTAGGGCTGAATTTCTACACGCCAGGGCTAAATTTTCACTCGCCATTGGCAAGTGTCGAGTGGAAATATTAGGCCCTGTATATATATATATATATATATATATATATATATATATATATATTAATCTTAGATAGTGGTACTTACAGGGTTAAATACCTTTATAATAGTTAAGGTGCACATCCCATAAAAAAACATAAACAGATAAATCAATATACTCAGCCTGGGATGACTCCTAAGCCTCGCAAGAGACAGCACACAAGTCTAGTAATAGCTGAATCAAGTATTTGACTTTATTGCATCTATGCCAAATATTTTTGGTCCAGAGAGGACCTTCCTCAGGGCATATGGTTGCTGTATCATACATGTACATATATACATAGGATCCCGAAGACTGAAGAGTACCAATATTTCCAGTATTCAGAGTTAACATTCTCTGTGAGTATGTCCATGTCTATATGTCTAGCAGCCACTTTCACATTCTCTCTGGTAAAACTGCTAGACCTGCACTCTAAAAGAAAAATTGGTTAGTAGCGCTCCAGTAGTTTTAGATGAAAACCGTGTACTAATAATTAATTTCGACACGGAAATAAAACCTGTCAGAGGGGAATACAGTACAGTAAATATAAATATTGATGAACAATTATAAAACATTAAATCCACAGAAGACTAAACAGAGAATTTCAGATTAAGATAACAGACCATTTATAGCAAGATAATATAACTTACTACAAAATGTCCCAGATTTGCATAAAAAGGTATGCAGTCTATTAGGCTATGTCAGAAGTCACCGTATAAGAAAATAGTCCTTTTAATTGACCCAGGTAAAGGCTCCTTTTGTGTATAAGGTTTTCTCTTTTGAAAATACACTAATAACCCGCTCCAATTGTGGCCATAAAAAAATAAAAAGTAGCAGTCTCTCAGTGAATGACATTAAAAGGGATAGTAATGTCTTAATTATATAAAGTAATATTGTAGACTATAAAATAAGAAATCCATTGATACAATTCCTATCTCTCAAACCTTTATGGTTTGAGAGATATAGCTTTTAACCCCCCCCCCCCCCGATGTCATCTGTAAAGCTGACAGAATGAGATCCGTGTTGGCCAACACAAGGAGGCTCTTCAGCAGAGTCACAATAGCGTGATTTAAAAATAAATACTTCTTTGGAACAGTCTATAAAGTGTCCTTGCAAGGACACTTTATAGACCATTCCAATGAAGTATGTCTTTTTAAATCACGCTATTTTGGCTCTGCTGAAGAGCCGCCTGTTGGTCCCAGAACCAGGAACTCCTGCTGTCAGCTTACAGCTGACATCAGGAGAAGGAGAGGGAGAGGGGAACTTTAGTAAGCTCTATCTCTCAAACCATAAAGGTTTGAGAGATAGGAATTGTATAGATGGATTTGTTAAACAAAGTAGCTTCTGGCTTACATATAAGTATGGTATATCGGTCCTCTTCACCAATCTAACTGGAGGATCAGTTCCACCTGATACTTCAATGATTTACCAACATGAAAAAGCAGGAAATAATCTCCTCTTAATGCTCGATTTACGCACCAATAAAATGTAATGTAACTTGCATTTAAGACTCTTGTTATGTGATTCACCAGATTGATGCAGACACGCTTATTCTCTCACCCCGCAATCACAACACTAACATAGGAAAGGAGATAAAGTTATTTCAATCAGATGTCCTTGTAGCCAAATGACAAAATAATATCTCAAATTACACTTAAAGGGATATTAACACTTCCAAATTACTAATCTCCATATTGTAGCTATGATAAAAATAAATGTATTGCCCCCAGTGTCATCTCTCAAACCCTTATGGTTTAAGACAGTGGTTCTCAACCTTTTTTGCCCGGGGCACCCCTAACACATAATCTTGAACATTCGGGGCACCCCTAACATATTTAATGTGATTTATCAAGGGCATAATGAAGGGTACAATACACAAATATACAGTTATTATTAGGTCTTATAATCATAATAACAAAACTAAACATATTGTACATAATAATTTCTATAAATCTTTATCTAGAGGTCCATTTTAGTTGGTCTTTAGAGAAAATACGGGGCACCCTAAGTGGATGTCCGTGGCACACCAAAGTGCCACGGCACCCTGGTTGAGAATCACTGGTTTAAGAGATAATAGCGAGCAAAGTTCCCCCCTCGCTCCCCTTTCCCTGAAGTCCGCATTCTAGCTGACTGCGGGGCTATCTGGTTTTATGTTCATCAGGCGGCTCTGCAGCATTGCTGAGATTGCGTTTATAAAAAAGAAATCTTTCACTGAAACGGTCTTCTACATGTGCTTGCAAACCAAGCACAAGTAGAAGACCGTTTCAGTTTAATAATTCTTTTTTATAAACACAATCTCGGCTCTGCTGCAGAGACACCTGATGCACACAAGACGGTTGTACGACAGCTTCCCTTGCAGCCAGCTAGAACACTGACTTCAGGGAAAGGGGAGGGAGGGGGGAACTTTGAGATATGACACTGGGGGCAATATATTTAGCATAGCTACAATATGGAGATTAGTAATTTGGAAGTATTACTATCCCTTTAAGTTAGCTTGAATCTTCCTTTCCTCAGTAGCCTCAGATGTCACCAGGTGTATATCTCTTTGGTAGGTACTCTGGAAAACAAGTGGACTGATTACAGGATCTCCCTGGGAACTCTCCAGGTCTGCCCTGGAGACTTTGGTTTACAGATTATATTTCCAGGCCTGTTGTTGTTGGTGTTCTAATCGAGTGGTGAGAGAATAAGTGTGTCTGCATCAATATGGTGAATCGCATAACAAGAGTCTTAAATGTAAGTGCTGTATTACATTTTATTGGTGCATAAATTGAGCATTAAGTGGAGGTTATTTCCTCCTTTTTCATGTAGAAGACTTTTGGTTCAGTACCGCTTTAAGGAAGTTTTCTGAGCCTTCAGTCTTAGACTTATGTGTGTACATTGGAACAGCTTGGATGGGTTCTAATTTTTGAGTTCTCCTCTCTGTTTCCATCCCCGATCCTTCTCCTCTTAGCATGAGTTTCAATGCTCTTCATGTACTGATCTGTCTGCCAGTGAAGGCATTACCTGATTGTTGCCATGGCAGATGCCTTAGGCACTTTTTCACCCATCAGCAATGGTGCAGTAGTGCATGCTGAAATTTGGGGATCTGGTCTATGTTTTGGCAGAGGCCCCGATTTTTTACTGAACTCCTCTCAAGCTCTGTATCGGGATATTCTTTGGAATTGGTCTATGGAGCAGTGTTGTATTTCCTGTGTCTTCTTTCTATCGGACCAGATGAAGTCAGACGTTTTTGGGGGCTTTTGACTTTTTTAGTCCTTGGGATGGCCGTTGGTCATTCTGAATTGGACACTAGTTTTAATGACGGCCAACTGGACAGACAGAGGGGGGGGTCCACTGGGGCCCTCAGACATACCAGGGACTTTGGACCTAGAGAGAGAGATAGCTTTATGACCATTTATTTACTAGAGCTCTGGGAGATTTATCTCACTCTGCTGCATTGGTCCCAGAGATTCCAGGGTTTGCTGGTGCAGATTCAGTCCTATGTGGGAGGACTCTGGATCCTATGCATGTGGTCTGCATTAGAGGTTCTAGGCGGAAGCGCACTGGGATCCTAGAGAAAGGAGTTACCTGGATTGGGCCCTGTCCCACAGCAATTATGAGGCAGATGACTAGGGTTGCCTTGAGGGTACTGGGTGGATTGCCAGGAAGGCCGTGGTACTAGAGTTAAGAGAAGGATTTGAGAAATTGCCTGGCAAAGAGGTCAATATTAGCATCAGAGTGGCTTTTGTAGACCCCAGGGGGCTCCATCAAGTGGCTTGTGAGCTACTGGTAGCTCTTCAGCTAACAGTGAGTAGCTCTCTGTCCTGTCCAATCAGTTATCAAGCCATCTGTCCTGCCAATCCTCAGTTCATTGCAATCAATCAGGGCACAGCTTTAATCTGCAGTACCCAGCAGTGGTCAGTCAGAGAGCTGATAGTAATGTAGTGTGTTTTGTATAAAATGTAAATATGACTTACATAGTTAAGTGTTGTGAGAATTATGTGGTGTCAAACTGGGTTAGAGCCACAGTGTGACTCCATATTCACTTACCAGTTGTAACAAAAGTTGCCAACTTTCTGTTATATTAATTAAATGTTTTAATAAACCACTCTAATAACTTTATACACGTATAGCAATGTGAGAAAGTGTCTTTGGGATGGGAGGCACTACTATAAAACCTGTGGCTCACTGGAGAGCAGCAGGTTTGTCTTCTATAGTGAATATTGATTTTTTTTCCTGCTAAAAAATATGCTTCTTGTAGCTCAGTACATGTTTCATTGAGTTAAAGTAGTTTCCATTAAATAAATTGTTGGAGACCGCTTCTGTAGAAAAACACACACACACTCACCCAGTGGGAAGAGGGAGCAGGCCAGAAGAACAACAACCAGGAAGTGATGTGCAGCTGAGGGAAATGGACCCATTTACACCCAAAGAGAATCAGAACTGAACCATTTCAGGACCCCTGTTTTAAATTACTTATTTTATCCTAAATCTCTAAAAAGTAATCCTAAATTTGCTTATTTAACCATTTGAGTTCCAGAGAGGTATGCAGTGCATTGCTTACCCCTCTGGCATTCAAAGGGTTAATACATATGTAGGTTTCCCTGCAAATTTCTACAGATGCCAGCATGAAGTACATGGTATTTGTGTATATAACCCCTGTTCATGTGCAATATCACAGTGACCTGAAATTGTACAGTGGCGCTGTTACTACACCATCCTATGGAGATTTATGGTCCCGGGACCAGAGCTGTCCATAGGATTGTGTAGCAACAGCGCCACTGTACAATTTCAGGCCACTGTGATATTGCACCTAAAAAATTCAGCTTTGAAAATTAATAACTTTTGAATGAAACACCTTTCAGCAGTGGGAGTACTCTTGTTTTACTCAGAGGGATAAACCCTACAACATATTTTTTTTTACATTTTAAGTATTACTATCCCTTTAATGTTCCTATAAAGATATTAAGATATATTTCCATTTCTGAGGACATGCTACAAAGCATATTGTCCAGTGGACTATAAAGACACACAGAACTGGAAGATGTATTAAAAGTTTAAAGGTCATAGGAATAAAGGGAATTGATTGATTTGGATTATAAGTCTCAGGGATTTTAAACAACATTTGTTAAAAAAGGAAGTCAGGGCCATATGCACAGAGTAAAGTGAAGCATTTCTGGGGCAAACCAGTTGTTCCACATTGAAAAATAAGTATTTGTATTGATTTAATATGTGATATATATTGTATGTGATATTTAACCCCTAGAAAGCCAGACAGGTATTAAAAGTATTGCAACACAATGGGGAAGATGCATTAAAGCGGTGATAAAGAGGAGATGACTTCTCCAGTTTATAGCTTCTCCAATTCCTATGTTATTCTATAGAGCCAATGCAGTAAGATTACTTCAGCTTTGGAGATCTTAGTGCATAGGATCTATAGAATAACATAAGAAATGAGAAGTGATAAACTGGACAAATCATCTCTACTTTATCATCTCTTTATCATGCCTTAGTGCATACCACCTCCAATGTGTTGAATACCTCCGTGGCACTTCATTGAATGCTAGGTAGGTGTCCAGAAACCCCTCTGTCATTCAAGAGATTTGGATACCTCTCTGGCACTCAAAGGGTTAAAGTTGCATTTAAATCAACTGGAAATGCATTTGCCTCCATTTGGTTTGTCCCTGGCCAGAAGTTCACTTTTATATTGTTCATATGGCATTAATAGCCAGAAAAATACAGTATGTAAAGGCATTATGAGTTACTAGTTGTCCATTAATGGCTATTTAAAAAATAAGAGCTAAAACTTAGAATAAAATTCCCCTAGGCATTAGTGACACAGAATTATACAGGGATTTTGGGGATTACTTTTGTCCTAATATCACATGAGCTGATTGGATTGTGCTTACTTGTGTTTGTCCCTGAAGCATGAGAGCTTTTGTACCTGTAAATATTACCAATGACTTTATTTATGAACATAAGAGCTGCTTTCATTATGTACCCTTCCTAAGGTGAACAAGTTGTGTTCTGTTCCATTATGAGCGTTCCTATTTTTATGTCAGAGAGCCTTGAATTTAGTTTTTTATTATTTTGTATACATCTAGATAATACACTGGTTTGTTTGATTTGTGGCTTCAATACATCTTTTGTTGGGGAATTGATTTAACAGAGCAGGACCGGAGCAGTGAGGTAGTGTCAGTATGCAGAGCAGGACCGGAGCAGTGAGGCAGCGTGAGTACAGAGCAGGACCGGAGCAGTGAGGTAGCGTCAGTACAGAGCAGGACTGGAGCAGTGAGGCATCGTCAGTACAGAGCAGGACCGGAGCAGTGAGGTAGTGTCAGTATGCAGAGCAGGACCGGAGCAGTGAGGCATCGTCAGTACAGAGCAGGACCGGAGCAGTGAGGTAGCGTCAGTATGCAGAGCAGGACTGGAGCAGTGAGGTAGCGTCAGTATGCAGAGCAGGACCGGAGCAGTGAGGTAGCGTCAGTATGCAGAGCAGGACCGGAGCAGTGAGGCAGCGTGAGTACAGAGCAGGACCGGAGCAGTGAGGCATCGTCAGTACAGAGCAGGACCGGAGCAGTGAGGCAGCGTGAGTACAGAGCAGGACCGGAGCAGTGAGGCAGCGTGAGTACAGAGCAGGACCGGAGCAGTGAGGCAGCGTGAGTACAGAGCAGGACCGGAGCAGTGAGGCATCATCAGTACAGAGCAGGACCGGAGCAGTGAGGCATCGTCAGTACAGAGCAGGACCGGAGCAGTGAGGCATCATCAGTACAGAGCAGGACCGGAGCAGTGAGGTAGCGTCAGTATGCAGAGCAGGACTGGAGCAGTGAGGCGGCATCAGTACAGAGCAGGACCGGAGCAGTGAGGCAGCGTCAGTACGCAGAACAGGACCGGAGCAGTGAGGCGGTGTCAGTGCAGAGTAGGACCGGAGCAGTGAGGCGGTGTCAGTACAGAGTAGGACCGGAGCAGTGAGGCGACGTCAGTATGCAGAGCAGGAGCAGAGCAGTGAGGCAGCGTCAGTATGCAGAGCAGGACCGGAGCAGTGAGGCAGAGTCAGTACACAGAGCAGGACCAGAACAGTGAGGAGGCGTCACTACAGAGCAGGACCGGAGCAGTGAGGTAGCGGCGTACAGAGCAGGACCAGAGCAGTGAAGCGGCGTCAGTACGCAGAGCAGGACTGGAGCAGTGAGGCAGCGTCAGTACGCAGAGCAGGACTGGAGCAGTGAGGCAGTGTCAGTACGCAGAGCAGGACAGGACCAAAGCAGTGAGGCGGCATCAGTACAGAGCAGGATTGGAGCAGTGAGTGAGAATTTGTTGACTGCAATGCATTACTGCAATGGCTGCTGAGATATAAAGTACACAGGAGGAAGGAAGTAGAGATAGATTGACTAATAAGATAAATAGGCACAAAAGGGAGGTGTTGGATACTGGCAGAGGAAGACATCCTATATAATAATTTGTTAAAATGTGTGTAACAACGCAGTCATGCGTAGTAGAGACTGCCCGCGCCATGGCTGATACAGAGCTGGACACTCCGAAGGAGCATCCAGCTCTGTATCAGCCGCGGAGCAGGCAGTCTCTACTGTGCATGACTGCCCTGCAACCGGCTGCCAGTGGCACTGTGGCCCCTGTAACGGGCTCTTCAACTAGTATATCAATAATGATTTTAGTATCATACAGGATTATACACACTATGTGAGGTCAGCAGAAAGATGTATAGGTCTAGATGTTCAAAACATCGTCATAATGAAAAAATTGTCGAATCATGAGTTGGTGGTAAAAGAAGGAAAATATTTTCAGAAGTAAATCCATCACGTTTGAAAATGTGTCATAAAGACTTAAAAAAGATCTTGATAAACATTTCCCTACATTTCCCTTAAAAATTTTGATGTTAAAAATTGTCTTTGATTTTGTCTTTGAAACGAAAATCTGCAAAGAAACAAAGACTTTTGTATTTAAAACGACAAACTTTCAAACAAGCAAAGACTTCTTCTATCAGTTAACTCTATAGTACTGCTTCTCAATCCTATTAATAGTACTTTAATTTGCCTTTTATCAGTTTAGACCATTTTTATTTTGTCGGAAAAAAATGACGTTAATCAGAGAAAAAATTATAATTTTTTTAAAATTCCTTACAATTTAACCCCTTAACGACCCTTGATGGTCACAGTACATCAAGGGTCGATCTGACTGAACGACCCATGACATAATATGACCGTCATGGAATTCTGGGCTCCCCCCGTGGCTGCACACCGTTCGGTGAGTCTGGAAGCTGGATAACGAAAAAAATAAAATGCTCCATGGTCCTTAACTGACCGGTCTGCGCCGATCGGCCGGTCGTTAAGGGGTTAACCACAGCCTCTTATAAAGGGGAACTTTCACCTCAAAACAACTTGCTCCCATATACATTGGAAGGTAAAACTGGCTATAAGTTTGTATTTTTTTTTTTTAATCACTATATTTTTTTAAAATATAGTTTAATAAACTTTTCCTGACGTCATTGTTCCTGTTGCCTGTGGCAAAAGCTGTGCCGCAGGCAATAGTAAGACTGGCCGCCCCCTCTGTACTAGAATCCCCACCCAACACCTTTCCATCTTTCTAGTGGTGCGTGCTCCCTGCTGTAAGCGCCTGCATATAGAGTAACGTCTCCACAAAGCTATCAGCCTTATAGAGTTAGATGTGACATTACTTGATATATAAATGTTACTGTGCTTTTCAGGATGTGGGCCTTTATCCTCTGTGAACTTCTGCAGTCATAAATGCCCTGCATTCTGAATCCCCAGGTCCTTCACTCCTGTTACAGTCAGCGTGTGCAATGGAGCCCCACTGCGACACGGAAATCTGTAGCTGGGCTGATGTAACCCTTTCAGTGCCAGAGGTACCATGTATTGCTCTACAATGCGTGGCATACTCCTCTGGCACTCAAAGGGTTAAATTCCTCTCTGAGTTCAACTACAGCATGCAGTGCGAGCTCCATTGTTCTTATGATCTGTACAGACGCACAAGGAAATATTTTTAACTTAACCCTTTGCGTGCCAGAGGCGTACGCAACGGATTGCAAAGCAATGTGTTGCATACCTCTGTGGCACTCAAGGGGTTAATGGGTAGCATTGTCTTTATTTCAGCTGCTTTGAGGAGAGTGAAGGCTCTCATATGAGTAGGGGTTGAGAAGTCCAACACCAAATCAGTTGGATTCAGACTAGTTTGGCAGCAGATGCTCTGAGACTACACTGCCGGGCAGAATCTGCGAAATGCCATCACATGCACAGCACAGACAAAGGGTCCACATCTAGACATCCATCAAACAGGGTGAGTGACTAATGAGATACTAATGAAGTATCACACCCCTGGGTGAGCCAGGGTCTGGACCAGGGTAGGTACACTGGTAGTCCAGGGAAAGCAGAGATACAGGAGCAAGAGACTGAGGAGTAGTCAAGATAAGCCAATAAGTTGAGGTGCACGGAGCTCAAGCAACATCAAGGTGCAAACCAAGATCGAGACAGGTAGCATTTAAGCAAAGTCGAAGTACAAGTACAATAAGGGCCAATAAAATGGGCACCTGATTTTTTGGAGAGCATAGACAAGTTCAGATGCTTAATGAAAAGCCACACTTTTTCACCAGGCTGAAACGACAAAGGAGAGTGATGCTTACGGTTAGCTGTTGACTTGTACGCAGTTTGTGCTGACAGATGGTTCGTCTTCAAAGACTGGAAGATGGAGGTAATGGACCTGTGATGTGGGTATAGGTCTGGCAAAGGAAGCAGAATATATGCATTCATTGGCATAAAATGGAAACATACATGTAGAAGCATGGACGTGGTTGTTGTATGTGAATTCAAAATCGTTCCAGTCATCCGGTTAGTATGATGTAAAGCATCTCAAGTACTGTTCCAGGGACTTGTGGAGTCTCTGTTTAGGAGTTGGACTGAGGGTGAATGGCTGAAGACATGGAGAAGACTTGGATATGCAGAGACTAACAGAATTCTTTCCAGAACTCTGAGTTGAATTGTGAACCCCTGTCTGATACGACTTATCTGGAACACCATGAAGATGGATCCCAAATTTACAAGCAGTCTCTGCATTAGTTGGCAGTTTCTTGGTGCCAACAAAATGAGTCATTTTGGTCAACCTGTCAACAAATACCTGGATGGTTGTGTAGGATTGAGCTGGAGGTAGTTCCACAAGAAATCCATGGAGCCCAAAAAACAAGGAAGTGCTGGAATATACAGTGGCATTAGTTCACCTGCAGGTTTTGTGTATGTGCTTTTGGACATGGTACAAACTGTACAGGACTGGATATAATTGTCTATGTAAGACATCGTATAAGGCCACCAAAAATGACAACACATGGGATCTTTGGTCTGACGGAAACATCATGGAAGATCGTCAGAACCTCTATTCGTAGAGGAGCAGGAATAAACACACAATCTTGGAAGAGCAGAAGATCATCCTTGGAGTGAAGAGGTTGTTTAAGCAATTGTTTAAGCAGGGCATAGATATCCAAATATGTGAGAAGAAAATTACCAAAAAGAGTATCTTCAGAAACTGGGTGACCCACAGGGAACTTACTGGAGTATTCCTCAGCCGTTCCTTTTCGAAAACCCAAAGGGTAGGTAAGAAAATGGGAAATAATATTGCCCATATGGCCTGATGTGGGCATAATCTCTTAGCCGTACTGAGGTTCAGGTTGTCAGTTAAGATGGTAAAGTGGTGCTTAGCACCTTCTAAAACATGGCGCTATTCTTCAAGAGAGAAGTTGATGGCCAAAAGTTCTCTATCACTGATTTTGTAGTTTCTGAAGGGTATAGTTTTTGAGAAATGAAAGCCACTAGGTACAGTAAATATCTGAGACCACTTCACTGAGATAAAACAGCTCCAACAGCAGTTTCACAAGCATCCACTTCAAGAATGTAAAGTAGATCTGCATCAGAATGCTTGAGCACTGGCGCTTTGGAGAAGCACTTCCAACGGAACCCAAAAGTTGCCTGTGCAGTATTGGACCAGAGAAAGGGAGACTTGGAACTAGTTAAACGGGTAACTGGACCAACAACTTTCGAGTAGTTTTGGATAAAACCAAGAACCTTTGCAGAGCTTTGAGAATTGGGCAATCAAGTCCATTGTAATTCTGGCAGTGAAACACCTGGGAGTAACTCACTGGACATTCATAAATATTATGTGGGCGATGTTTGTCTTCTTCATTTTACTGAAGATATCAGCAAAGTCTCTGTACAGGGTTCAGATCTTGAGGCCCTAGGTGATGAGACAAATCTCCAATGAGAGTAGAGAGAGTGGAAATTGATTTGACTAGTCTGCCAGTCAATACAAGGATTGTGAAGGCTTAGCTACGGCAGGCCTAACACTAACGGTAATAATGGACACTGACCTACATCAAATATCAAAGACTCACAGCACCACTCACAGTGTATATTGATAGCAAACTCTAGGGCAGTAGATTCATTAGTGACCAAGCCTGAGTGCATAGTATTCACATCAAATACTTGGATCTTTAGAGGATGAGTCTTAGGTACCAACTGTATTTGGAGAGAGAATGTAAGTCAAATTACTTGCTACTAGCTGTGGAGACAATAAGGGCTGTAAGTGAAATGTACTTAGACCCTAACTGCAAAGACAAAGAAAGGAAGCAGTGAGAAGTTGGAAAACTAGGACAGCCAGTCAAATGAGAAATGGTCTGCTAAGGATCCCTGTGCATACCAGTCTGAGGACAAACAGGACAGTTACTGAGAATGAATGAATTATAAGTCCAATGTAGTCAAGCGTCCAAGTGTTTAGGTCTCCCTTCTTTTCATTGATGTCAAGAAGGTACAACATCCATAGTCTGTGTTTTCAGTGAAGAAATATACACAGTATATGTAGAGTGCCTTTGGTCCTTTGTTTACATGAATCAGCGGAACAGCAGATGGCCAGCTGATTGAGTACAGAATGGCAGAGAAGCTATGTATCTGTGGCATTGGCTTTTACTCTCAAACCCTTTCAGGGCCACAGGAATGTGCAATGCAAATCCCTATGGCACTGAAAGAGTTAGGGAATGTTGGTTGCAATTGTGGCGCTGAAGTCTGAGCACATTCTTTTTTTCTCCCTCAAGTGCCCTTCCGAACATATCCACAGCATTATGACAACCCTAAATGCTAACGATTACGTTATCCCTCCCTCCCCTTCCATAGCAAATTCTTAGTCTATATGGGGAAGTATGTTGTATTCTTCATGGTGAAGTGATCACCAGACATTGCAGGCACACTTTGCCATAGCATCACCCCTTAGTGCATCTCCCCCAGGAGGGTAATACCAGGGCCAGTTGTTTCTGTTTGCTGTTTGTTTGCAATTGATCTCTTTTTTTAGTCTCCTGTTAGTTCAATCTGTTTCATCCTGAAAACAACTAGTATTCCTTATTGTACATACAAGTATGTAGAAGCCTGTAGTTTACTTTGTGGGGGGTGTGGCCTAGAGGCAGATGTTAATAGAGATCCTTGTTGGAAATTCCAGATGTAATGTAAAATATACATTGCTAGACACCCTTCTACTGTATGAAAGACACCTACCCAGGAAAATCAATGTGTTAAACATATTTAGAGTGACTTATTCTTAGGGGAACTTCCCTCCTGTTTTTCAAGGGGTTAAAGACAAATGTGGATCAATTCTGGGGTTATAGGGAACAAATAAAAGTTTCCACTGATTTAAATTCAGCTTTTAATATCTAGTACTCAAAGGGAAAAAAAACAAACCACTGAAATGAATGCAATGTGTGTGTTTATGATGATGTATGTACAGCGTCTGCGAAATTAGGTTTTACCTAGGGTGGCAAAAATCCTTGCACCAGCGCTGGGTAATACATTAATACATGATACTAGTGAGGTATCACATGAAAAGTGCAGGGCAATACAATATTGCAAGAAAACAACAGAACAATACTTAAGGGAGAATAGCAGAGTAGTACATAAGATCAGCTGGGCACAATACCAATGCAAGAGACCAGGAGTTTATTAAATGAAATCAGCAGTGCAATATACTATTACCTGAGATGAGCATAGTATTTCCTGACATAGAATAATACAAAGCACTCACTGTGTATTGACCTGCTGGTCTCAAATAATAATAGAAAAGAAAAGAGACCAGGGGCGTGATTCAATTGACCATGATAAAAAAAAAGTACCATTGGTAGTTTTAAGTCACAATCAGGTATACAGTTAAAGTTGCGCCCAAAAGAAGCAATGATACAGTAGCTGAATTTGAGATTCAGTTCCATGCATTGGGTACTAACATGCATTGAGGGACCAGTGGATGTATTGATATGGAGCCTTAAGCCCCATATCAATACATCCTAGGATCCAAAAACATTATTGAACAGAAATAAATTAACCATTTGAGTGCCAGTGGGGTATGCAACACAATGCATAGTGTTGCGTACACCACTAGCACTGAAAGGGTTAATCCTCCCTTAACAGGAAGACCAACCCATGAACAGTACACACTTACCTGGATGTCTGACATCCAAAAGGGTCTCCTGCATCCTGGTCTTCCAATTTCCTTCTTCTTCTGTAATCTTCTTGTTCTTCTTCTAAGCTCTTCTTTCTTTGATTCTTTAAAATTGTTCCAGCCTGAAACAAAAAATAGTTATTAAAATCAAGAAAGCCATGAAGATTCCGCTGCCACCAGCAGAAAACATCCCCTCCTCATACCTTTTGGGCCATTGCCTGATGCCAACAGAGGGAAATTTAAACAGGGACTGCTTATTATATGGGCAAATTGAGGTTCTGTGTCCCAATGCTCATCATTACTCCTGTTGCTAGTGCAATTGGATTCCTACAATAACACTGTAGGTTTACCATTCGGTATCCATTTTTGCCCTACCGACAGTTTTATTGTGGTCAGTTGAATCGAGCTCCAGGTCATCAGTTATCTAGTAATTAAATAGCAGCCCTGATATTTATTCCAAAATGTGTTGCAATAAGTGAAAGTTTCCTTTTAAGTGCAGGATAAAATAAAAGTAGAGTGATAAAAATATAGATTTTGTTTCCCCTCTTTTTGTTATATATTGTTCCTGCTTTTTATTCCTACCCTTTTAATTAGCATGTTTTGCTTATCAGTACTTTGCTAAAAATATGTATTAGGTGCAAAATCTCTAATATATTTGAAAAAAAATGTGATTATACAAGTTCCTAATAACTACAGTAAGTGCATTGCATATCAGAATCGAGGGAAACAAATAAACAGACGATAAGAATCTCTGTGAAGTAAAGACTGAAAGGACCAGAGGGGTACAACACACTGAGAAACAAGGGGGGATTCACTAAGCAGTAATAAAGAGGTGATAAAGTGCAGGTGACCTTTCCAGCTTATTACTTATCCAGTTCCAATGTTATTCTGTGGAGCTTATGCATAGTGCATAGCCAGGCTCTAAAGCATAACATAAGAACTGGAGGAGTGATAAACTGGAGAAGTCATCTTCACTTTATCACCACCTAGTGAATCTCCCCCAGTGTTTACACTCCCTGTAGTTGTCTAAAAATGATTAAGCAGAAATGATAAATGCTCCAAAACTAGCATCCACCCTCCCTAGTATTTGCTTATTAATTTATGACATATTTTAAACCTTCTTTCCAAATAAATAATACTTAGAAATGCTGACTAGGAGTACATGATACTTAAATGGCCTTGTAATATTTGCATTTTTAGGTGATCATTTTTCTTTGATCCTGAGATTTGCATCTGTTTCTTCCTGCCATGATTCTAATTGTGGTTTGTTGCAGGGCTCTGTTAATCCCTTTCCCATGGAGCACTATTGACTCTCTAGGTTAACCCTTTAAGAAATGCATTGCGTACCCCGCTATCATTGAAAGGATTAATAGATCTCTTTGGGGAAGATGTTGAAGAGCCCAACCATAGACCCTGACATTTGTTTATTTACAACAGAGAAATACTTTCAACTCAGGACAATGGAAGATGAAAACAGTAAACATTGCCAGTTCAAACAATAATAATCAAGAAAACAAACAACGCTCTATTAAGAGACTTTATAAACTTTGTTGAGATCTGAGTATCCATTATTACTCTCTGACACTGTATAAATATGATCTTTAACAAGTGCATTCAGTACTTAAAAATAATCTAGCATAATTCTCTGATTCACCAGCGTGTCAGCATAAGCACAAAGAGTGCTTTCTACAGGAAAGGCATCAATACATGTGTGCCTACATATTTATATATACTGTATGTGTTTGATTGACACTCAAGTAAAGTCAGTGATATATGCTAGCCAGGATCTGCAGTGTGAAATTTCTACATGCCACTGGCATATTTTTTAACTTGCCCAATAATGAATTTGAGAAGCTAAAATGACCAGAGTAGAGGAAATTGAGTAAAGACGACCCCTGTTGTCATACCAACATAAGAAGCACGTTAGACAGTTTTTCAATATTTTTATGTGATTGAGAGATGCTAGGACAAAAATAATAATACTTTACTCATGTCAAATTCTTCCTAGGAGGCACTGCAACTTATAGGAACAGTTTCACGTTTTATTTAGATTTAGTGAAAATTTCAAGACTACATTGTGAACCCCCAAAATGGCTCCTATTAGGGGAACTAGGAAACTAAACCCCTTTCCTAGGGGTTTGGACACCTTTGGTTCAGTAGTTGCAAACTCTGACCCATAGATGTCTAGGGTTGGGACAGTAATCCTGTCACTAGCATTCTATGGGAACTGTGGTCACTGCCTCACGTGTCTTATCTGTGAGACCACAAAGTCTTCAGGTTCATTCTCTCTAGCTTCATCAGCCAATGAGCTTAAAGGGATAGTAATGTTTCATAATAAAAGCAGCTCTCTCCCCTTTTACTGATATAACACTGCTCAGCTCAGAGCAGCAGGGAGGTGCCCAGGGATATTGCAGAGAGGGACAATCTTCAATTAAGATAAGGGAAAAAGCTGAAAAACCTGTCAAGGGGGTAGGGTTTTTATTCTTCTCACAGTAAGAAGATTGTCCCTTGCTGTTATCTGTCTGGTCAAGCAACCAGATACCACATCTGAGGTGAGCAGTGTTACACTAGGTAAAAGGGTCGGGAGGGGAATAATTTATCATTCAACTAGTATGAAAGCCCGTATACACAGGCTAAAGTGCACCCAGCTGCCCTGGCTGCTGCCCCAGAGCCATAAGCAGAGACAGGACGTGAGCCGCCCGGATTGGGGCAGCGTGTTCGCCGAATGCGCTGATCCTTAGCGGGGAGCTCCAGATGGCTTACAGTGAAGCTCCCTGTGTGCAAAACCACACATGCACAGTAGAGACTCATGTGCGGTTACGGATCACAGTGAGTGACGCATTCTATCACTTTATGTAATAAGGATTACTCTTGAACTACAACTCTGACAGTATTGAAATAACACTCTCTTTCGCTCAAATACTATGAAGATTAATTGGAGCTGCTGTTTTTGTGAAACATTACTATCCCCTTTAAGGGTTTCTTTTTCCGATTCCCATTCAGCTCTTCACTTGATCAGCAGAGGCTCACAATTCTGTCCAGCCTTCCTTGGCAGGTCTGCTTTCAAAGGTGCAAACCTGCTGAGAAGGCATGTGTCATAGTTATACTTTAAAGGGCAAGACCCCTCCCCAAAAATACTTTATTAGTGATAGGGGAGGACTAAGTTTCCTTTCACAATACCTCATACTTTAGCAGAGATCTGGAGGGAAAAAAAACTCCTGTCTTAGGTTTGAACATGAAGCAATAACCGTCTCTAGTTCTACTGGCAGCTCCCCATACTAAGTCAATGACTGATGCCATGTTGTGCAGCTGCAGCACTAGGTATCATCTTAGTAATTACAGGATGCTTTCATGGAAGTCTTCCCCAGTTCCTGACAAGCATCAGAGTGTTGGGGGTTGGGAAACAAAGCTTGTGGTTCTACTCCTAATTAAATAAAATCACCAAAGAGGTTAACTTACAGGTCCATCATACAACGAATGTATCAAATTTAACAGACTAATGGGTTGATGAATGAGACATTCAGGGATAAAAGTGGAATCACGGATATTAGAAATTTGGGTTATTTACCATGAAAACACAGATATAAAGCATGAAAGCCTTCATTGGCAGTGAGGAAGTCAAAGAAAGCGAGAGATGGATTTTTTTTCAGTCACAGGTTAGATAAGTGAGGGCTGCAGAGTTGGAGGCGAGTCCAAGTTAAACTGCTCCAGATAATAAGGGTAGCATGCTGGTTAGAGAATGGGAATAAGGGAGAATTATATGAATTGACACATACAGTGTCAAAGGAATAGATGTTCTAGCTTGAGAAAATAGCCAATGGAAAGTAAACAAGTAAAGTGAGTGAAAAGGATGTAAGATGAGAAGCAAGAGAGAGACAGTAAATGAGACAGGATGATGGTATTAAAGTATAACGGGAGATATAGTCAAATATTAGATAAGATAATTATAGTCCAAGTCCCAATCTCCTTTATCTTTATGAAGGATTTTAGTTTTTTTTTTTAATTCAGTCATATTTTTTCATATACGAATGTCAAAACACATGAAAGATCATTTAAACAGATATGTTAAAAATAAGATCATTTCAGGAACTTTTTGTAATAGAAAGGCAACATTATTTAACATTTTCGATAACCTCTATTTTTTTCTTAAAGTTACAGTCAACCTAATTTTTTACTTTATGTATTCTGCAAGTAAATAATATGCAATGTCTAATTGCTATATATATATATATATATATATATATATATATATATAATTGGCAGGAGTTTGACTGTGTGGTTAATAAAACAAATTACAAAACTAAAAGAAATGTCACTTGCAGTGTATGTAAATAAACATAAGAGTGCTTTATAAAGAAAATGTGCTATGAAGACAGACACTGCAGAAGACATCTTAAACAGGATTAGCCATTACGGGTATTCCCTGTCGCTCCCAGGCTAGGCACCACACTCACAGCATTGCAACCCATTGCATTGTATATGTGTCCGAGACTAAACGGGTTACAGTATTAAAAGTGGATTTATTTGTAGGACTATTTTCCCTTGACATCCATGCAAATCCAGAAAGGAGGCAATGTTATTTAATGACTGTCTTCTTGAATTTTCAGTGCTTAACCCTTTCAGCTCCAAAAAGAATTCCAATGCATTTCAAATCAATGCGTTAGACAACTCTCCAGCAGTGAGTGTGTATTGTGTGTGAGTGTGCATTCTGTGTGTGTATTTTGTGTGCATGTTGCATTTATTGTGTCTGTGTGTATATATATATATATTGTGTGTTTTGTGGAGTATGCCTTTGTGTATTGTGTTTGAGTGTGTGTATATTTTGTGTGTATTTGTGTGAGTGTGTGTGTTTTGTGTGCATTGCTTGTGTATTAAGTGTACTGTGTATTAGGTATATTGTGTATGTGCATTGCGTGTATTGTGTGTCTGCACTGTCTATGTGACAGTGAGTGTGTGTGTGTTGTGCATGTATTGTATGTATATTGTATTTGCACATTGTGTGTTTCTGTGTATTGTATGTATATGTATACATGTATTGTGTGTGTTTTGCGCATATTTGTGTGTTGTATGTATTGTGTTTTGTTCATGTTGTGTGTAAATTTGTGTATTGTGAGTATAAGTATGGTGAGTGTGTATATTGTGTGTATTATATGTGTGTATATTATGCACATTGTGTGTGTATTGTGTGTATAGCATGCATTATGTGTGTATAAAGTACATTTTGTGTGTATTGTCTGAGTATTGTGTGTGTGAGTGAGACTGTGCATATTGTGTTTGTGTTTTGTATATTGTGTGTATTCATGGAAGATGTTATTTACAAAAGTGTTGGAAAGTTCCTAGAGTGCTGCACAAGACAAAAGGCATCACCAGGTATTTGAAATGTCCATAGTGAGTTTGAAAAGCTGTCTCCCATTGAAATTCTTTCCAGATTCTTACCAGGTTATAAGCCCCATGTAGGTCCAATTTAGTGAAAATGGTAATGGATTTCAGGTGGTCGAATAGCTCCGGTAATAAAGGAGTAGCGTTTCTTAATGGGGATTCCACTGAGTTCCCTGTAGTCAACAGAGTGAGCCATCTTTTTTTTCACAAAGAAGATTCCTACCCCATCTGGAGATGTAGAAGGGCGAATGAATCCCTTAGCCACATTTTCTGGTAGATATTCTTTAAGACACCTCAAATCAGGTTCAGACAAAGGAAGGATGCAACCAAAAAATCTGAGTAGTGAAGGATCTGGAAGTAACTCAACTGGCCAATCACAAATCCTATATGGGGGAAGTTCGTCTGCTTCCTTTTTACTGACAACATCAGCAAAGTCTCTGTAAGCCTTGGTTATGGAGTCGGCTTCTACAGTTACTGATGCGACACAAGGTGCAGATTTGGAGGCCCTAGGTGATGAGACATATCTCTGATGAGAGTAGAGAGATTGGTAGGTGATTTAACTAGTCTGCCAGTCAATACTGGGGTTGTGAAGGTGTAGCTACGGCAGGCCCAAGACTATAGGTAAAAAGGGAGACTGACCTCAGCCTTTTACAGTGTAAATTGATAATGAACTGTAGGGCAGTAGATTCATGAGCAACCAAGCCTGAGTGCATAGGATTTCCATCAAATACATGGATCTGTAGAGGATGAGTCTTAGGCACCAACTGTATTTGAATAGAGGATGCCAGATGTAAGTCAAGTAACTTTCTACTAGCTGTGGAGTCAATAAAGGCTCTAAGTGAAATGTCCTTAGACCCTAATTGCAAAAGACAAAGAGACAAAGAAAGGAAGCATTGAGAAGTTGGGTCACTAGGACAGCCAGTCAAATGAGAAATGGTCTGCTAAGGAACCCTGTGCATACCGTTCTGAGGACAAAGAGGACAGGTACTGAGAATGAATAAATTATAATTCTATGTGAAAACCTAGGTTGCGCAGACATGGAAAAGGGTAACAAACCTAAATCCAGCAGCTAGAAAACCGGAATCGTTGTTCCTCGATTCCAAAAAATGCACACAAATTCTAAAATATTCGCTGCTCAGGAAAACTGGTTGGGAATTATAAATGAATCTTCCAAATGACCGCTTATTTATACAGAATAGATATGAATCAAAATAATAACAATATCAAAATGCCACTTATAAAATAAAAATTTTCATTTAAATAATATGAAATAAAATACAAATAAAATAAAATTGATGATAGAAAAAATTGGTGGCTACACTTAAATCCCAAACAATTCTCTTATAAAAAACACCACTCATATACATCCAGTATGATAGTGAGTGGAAATATAAATTTGAATGCATGTTTTCCCATCCAGCATTCAATATGACCGCTATCCAGAGTGCGCGGCAAGGACACAACACTCCCTCTTTATAGGACACATAACCCCTACACTCTAGAGAGACACATAAGCGGTGTTGGGAAAGACAGAGAACATAAATAATCCTATATAATAATTTGCTAGGATGCTTGTCAGAAGCCAGCATGCGCAGTAGAGATTGCTTGAACTCACAGAATGCTGGGAGCACAGAATGCTGGCATGTTTCACTGCCATATGTGGGGGGAGAGTAGGGTAACCTGCAGGTCTATATAATATTGAGCCTGTGAACAGATCCTAATGATATTTCACAGGCAGGGTGGAGCAAGGATATGATTTTTAAAAGGGCAGTAAAGATTAGCACAAAGTATATAATAAAGAGCATGTTATTGACCATTTAAAAACATGTTCAAGATAGGTAATACTTTGGATCTTATGTATAAAAGTAAACTGGAGCAATTCTGGTGCATACTAACTGTAATTGGGAAGCAATTCAAAGGGGGTCTGTGTAGCAGATCTGCAGAGTTTCCAGTGTGATGCTTGCATTTTACTAGTGGCTTCATAGCCATACCAATGATATCCAGACCTATGCACATGTATGCTGAGATGAATTAATAACACTTATAACACTTAAGTCGATAATTATTGGATGCTATCTCTGCCTTGTCCTGGTACCAGTACTCAGTCAGAATTAGATAGTTCTTACTTTCTTTGAAGTAAAGGTGTTATAGAATATGTTGGGGCTTCGTAAATAAAATATAATAGGAAGAAGAAATAAATTATTTCCAATATTGATTCTTAGTGTGGTTTGTTTCCACATTTATATGCAGTTTACTAGGAGGAACATTATATTCTATTTGTTAATTTGAGTTGTTGTTTAGATGGGAAACATAGCTTGTAGTCATCTTAAAGGGATAGTAATACTTCGTTTTATCTGTATTTTATTTTGCAGGCATTAAAAAAACATGACGAACGATATAAGTCATATCTCTCAAACCTTTATGGTTTGAGAGATATTCACAAGCAAAGTTTCCCCCTCCCGCCCCTTTTACCTAGTGTAAGCCATCTCTTCTCAGATGTGGAATGCAGTCCATAGACCAGACAGATAACAGCAGGGGACAGTCTTCTTCCTATGAGAACAATGAAAGCCCTGCCCCCCTTGAAAAGCTTTTCAGCTTTTTCCCTTATCTTAATTGAAGGTTGTCCCTCTCTGCAGTCTCTGGGCACCTCCCTTCTGATCTGGCTGAGCAGTGTTACATCAGTAAAAGGGGCTGGAGGGGGACACTTTGTCAATGAATTACTCTTGAACTACAACTCTGACAGTATTGAAATAACACTCTCCAAAGTCCAAATACTATGATGATTAATTAGAGTTGCTTTTATTATGAAACATTATTATCCCTTTAAGCCCCTTTTCACACTGGTAACAAGTGTTGCAGACACCAGCAAGAGATGTCACACTTGTAATTTCACTCAACTTCTGCTTTCCACTGCCAATGCAGATGCAGAAGGGGTGTTCCTTACAGCCAACTCACATGGGTTGGTCATTCATTAGAGGTTCCATCCTTCACCAGCACTCTTGTGGAAGGCAGGCCTTCCTTACTTCAACTATACCCAGTGTAAGCACAGAGAAGATTCAACATGCTGGCCTTTGGTGTGATCACATGAGGTGATTGTCATCCATAGGCACCATAGTCCAGTATGTTACCTTTCAATGCTGTCATCAGATCCAAAGCAGAATCTCCTCTATTTAAAGCGTAACTTTCATCAAAATGAAATTGCCCCCCAACTCCTTATTAACTTAGCTATACACATATACATACTTTTATTATGCTGAATATGTCAAGCATTATTGAGAAATACAACTCGTTCGACAGCCATCACCGGCAGGGATCTTGCAGAAAAGGCATCTGTGAGTCCGTCCCATTCATCTCCAGGATTGGTGAGTGGAGTTCCTTTGTACCTTAAGGTACCGGAAGGGACTGACAGAGCAGGTGCCCAGAGCATCTACATCAAGATCCTTGCTTCTGACGACTTCTGAACAAGTTATATTTCTCAATAATAGTGGACTTATTCAGCATAATAAAAGTATCTATATGCGTATCTCTACGTTAATAAAGATTTGGGGGCAATTTCATTTTGATGAAAGTTCTGCTTTACAAACAAGATGAGCTTAACACTTTGGATACATTTTCCTCCTTAATTTCCTTTAGTCTTATTGACAGACTGAATGGAGCAGACATGTAGCTCCATTCAACTAATCTCTGTTGCTGTTTATCCCTGCATTCCCTCAAAATGAGGACCTTATACGCAAATGGAAAGAGGAGCAATTCTGGAGAAAAACAGCTACATCATGGGGAGAAAGAAAAATTCCCCACATTATCATTGATTTAAATGGAACATTTTTTAACTCCTCGAATACTAGAGAGTTCTCCAAGTCATTGCTTTGCAATGCTTTGAAGACCTGTCTAACATTCAGGGGGTTAAAAGCCACATTGAAATCAATGAGAAGCAGTTTTGTTCCTATGGTGCAGTTTATTTCCCCCAGATTTGCTCCTCTTCTCTTTTGTGCATATGGCCTAAAGTTTGACTGTTGTCAGACTCCCACTAAATTGCAGATCGTCAGTACCGCAACTTCCCTGTGTTCTTCATTGAATGCAGGGAAGTTGCAGCAGGATTGCTTCATGCGCTGGTGATACCGAACCATGTGAACAGCACAACCCGACAGTTATGTGTTGTTATGCATGAATTAAATTACACAGACATCAGCTATGCACTGGTGTTGCCTATGTGAACATAACCTTTGAGATTTTCCTGTATTGAAGGCTTTGTACATCTGCAAATATCTATTAAACCAGTAATGCTTTAGTTGCACATGTGAATGATAAAATGTCAATGTATTCATGTCTCTTCTGTACCATAACTTGTTTAAGACGTTCTGTAAAGGACATCATGGTTCAAGGAGAAATAACACCTCCAAATAATAACGCTAACTTATATATTTCAAGAAAATACTAATGCCCCTATGCATTTTGCCTTTGATAAAAAGATGACAACTTCAAGCAATCCTGGATCTAATGTCCATGGAGGAGACCATGACAGTTGCTAGCAGTGCCTGCTTCACATGGTAATAGTAACCCTTTAAGCACAAGAAGGGTGAGCAGTACATTGTTTCACAATGGGTCACACACTACTCTGATCCTTGAAGAGATAAGTACATATATGCACTCTGCTCTGCAAGCAACTGTCATGTCAGCTTCTATAGACATGGCATCCAGGATAGACTGAAGATATTATCACTTGAGTAAAGGCAAAATAAGAAAATTCATATGGACCATTAGGATTTTCTGGTTATAGTAAGGGATGTGGGGGATTATTATTAGGAAGTGTTACTTCCCTTTTAAATGAAAAAACTGTGAATGTTCACATGTCCTTGTTTCTCTTGCAGGTGAGGAGTCCCTTACTATGTTTGTGGATAAGGGGAGACTGAAGAGGGAGGCTGGAGGCCGTGGGAACACATCATCCCCTACACTGGACACTCTACATCAGTTGGCAGCTTCATATTTTATGGATCGGGAGAGCTCACTGAGACAGCTGCACCATATTCAGATCACCACAGGAGCCATTAAGGTACAAAGATCAACGGGTTAATTAAGCATAGTGTCTATAAAGCTTTCTAGGATTGTACTAGTGATTAACACCTCTGCTTTTGACAAGAGCTGTGAATTGAAACCGTTAACAGCAGCAGATTGGTTTATTAAAAGGAAATGCTCATCAAAATGTAACAAAACTTTATTTCCCAGCACAGCACTCATGCAGGGGCCTCCAGTGTTCTTTTGCTAGTTCCTGAGAAATACTTTGATTTTTGTTAATTTCCTGTGGCTTTGAAGAAAAAAAGCAGAGATGAATAATTTTCCTTTTCCCCACATCCCTAAAAAAAAAACACTCATCTTCTAACAGATTAACCCCTTGTAGGAGAAATGCTAGATATTGGATGCAGGGGCTAAAGCCTCAGGTCTCATGCTTAAAGCTTTGGGTCTTCTTTCTAGCTTGGTGCATGTAATGGTGCTAGTCTTTCTACATGTAAAATGGTGCAATTTCACAGCACAGTGCATTAAGTTGGCCCCAAGTCCTAGATTATTTAGAAAACTAGCATCACTCTTGAACCCTGTATTGTTAGAGAAGTCTCCAACATATTGGAAAGCAATGAGCCTGAGACCTTTCTAGTATCCATAGGGTTTAGCCATTTGAGTGCCAGAGGGGTACACAACACATTGCATAGCAATGTGTTGCGTACCCTTCTGGCACTCAAAGGGTTAATATTATTTTTTATATTTCTGAATTTCTGAACAACTGACTGTGACACAGACAATATAACTTTCATTTGTATCATTGTTTTTTTATTTTTTTTTAAACACATTTTGCATGTAATGCAAGAATTTGACTAGCCCCAATGCTGAGTGGCTGACATTCTCTTATAACTGTATGAATCTGCCTGAATTTTTATTGTGAAAAGGCTCTTGCTACTTATGTCCAACAGTTTGTGGGTACCAGAAAAATGGGCAAGCCAAGCCCCAAGGCTTGGGTCTTAGATCTGAGACTGTGTTCTCTACATGAGAAACGCATCAAAACGCTGTATCCTGCTGTGGACAAGTACAGTTGATATGAAAGTCTTCTTAGCATGAAACAGTTTCTTAGAGTTCTTTTCTTGAATATGCCTGGTGTGTGAAGACGTCTGTGCTTTTGCTTCTACATATTGTTCCTGTTCCCCATGCATATTTTGCAATAAATAGTAGTTTTCCTCTTTTTATGTAGCAGAATATTATTTTAGGTTATAGTTTGCATCTAAGGAATGCAGTGTTTAAAGCCTTTAACATATCCCAGGATTCTAAGTGGTGTGAAATAACAGGACTAGATCAAACATACCAAGATTCTTAGTGGTGTGAAATAACAGGACTAGATCAAACATACCAGGATTCTTAGTGGTGTGAAATAACAGGACTAGATCAAACATACCAGGATTCTTATCGGTGTGAAATAACAGGACTAGATCAAGCAGTCCTGTCTATTAAAGCTGTTTGCCATGTTTGCTCAGCAAGGGCCTTGTTTGTAAGAACATAGCTTTGCATTTGATTGTCTGCATGAACTTTGTTATCTGAACAATCAATCCTCTGATAATATTTGTAGATGGAATCTGTAAGTTAATGTAATGGAGTTCAATATTCTTGAGATCTGATGCTAATAAAAATATGACTTTCTTCCACAGACATGTACATAACATTTTCAGTCCTGCCCTACAGGTCTTCCTATCCAATTTTGTTGCTTGGGGCACAGGGAAATAGAAGAGAATGTTAGGTCACAGGAAACTAACACTTGGGTTTGTACCAGCTTAGCTCAAATTCAATGATGTTAGCAGCAGTCATGCCCATTCGACTTGGTATCTCTGGAAAAAAATAGTAGAATAAGAAATGTCCTTCACTGAAATGTCCTTCTCTCATAAAACTGTGAAATCATAGGTGGTACTAATATACAAGAAGAATATGCACTTGCTTACTGCCCCACTGGATACACAGAGGTTAACGTACTAAGATGAACTGGAAGAACTCTGGAGGAATCCACCTCGGCCATAGGGGACAAATAAAACTCCCAGTTTATTTAAATGGAACTTTTAACCCCTTGAATTCTAGAGATGTGATTGTGAAGCAATGTGTTGGAGATCTTTTTACCATTCAAGGGATTCAAAGCCTAGTTTAACCCCTTGAGTGCCAGAGGAGTACGCAACACATTGCAGAGCAATGCATTGCGTACCTCTCTGTCACTCAGAGGTTTAAGGGACACCTTAAATGCTGACACATAAAAATTAAATTGGTTGATATACCTTTAATTATGTACTTACAGCTATCAGATGTAAATATTTTATTTTATCAACAAAGACAGACTGAAATCCTGAACTATTTTATACAAGTTACCTAAACGTAAACCCTGTGTATAGCATATGTTATACTCATATTTTAATTCACTTGTTTCAAAAATTAGGGTTAAGCTCTCATGATACACTAAGGCACACCATTTTAAGCAAGTGATATCTATGATATAGTGCAACACTTTATAGTTTACAAAAATGCTTTATATAAAAATCTGGGTGTATCTAATGCCTTCATGGTATTGCAGTGAATGGGTGTGTGGACTTCAAGAACTGGAATATGTCCACCAGTAGGGGGTGTCCAAGTTCAGTCCTTATAGATCACCACCTACTAATATAACCTTCACTGAGTCTGTATAATACAACTTTTCAGTATGTCTGAGTTTTTCATTTACTCAGATCATTTGGAGATATTACAGGCAAACATAAGCTAGGCAAGCTAGTCAAATTAATGTCATGTACTATACTATATCTTTAAAAAAACAATCTTGTCGTGATTAGCAATTATGCATATTTAACCCCTTAAGGACGGCCGCACATGCAGTCAATTAAGGACCAGGGACCTTTTTTTTTTTTACTATCCGATTCTGGACTTCCCGAACGGCGTGCAGCCGTGCAGGGAGCCCGTAATTCCATGACGGTCCAGGGCCATCATTGGTCCTTAACTGAAAAACAACCCATGACGGTTCTGGACCTTCATGGGTCCTTAAGGGTTAAACACATTTGAGTGTACTTCTTTATATACCATCATTATCATTTATAATAATTAAGTTAAATATGGTGAAAAAACTGCTAGAATGAGAAGGAGAAACCATTTTGTAAGGAAAAGAAGAAGCTCACAGTGTTAAAACATCACAATCCTATAACATAAATTCCTAGAATGTGTCGTTCACTGTGTGCAGAACAGGCTGATCCAGAGAGGAGAGCTCCGGAAGGCTGACGGCCTGTCTGTGCTCCCAGCTCCGGGGCAGCAGCAGAGTCGGCTGGGTGACAAACTCCGGATCAGCCCGTGTATACAGGCTGTGTAAGTAGTATACATATGAGTATGAAGTGCAGCTAGGAGTGAGAGGATCCTCCACACTCCCCCAATTCTTGTAACAAAGTGCATCTCCGAGTCTTCTTTATACTACTTGTGCCATGTAGAGCTGTAATTCAATGCTATCAGGCTTGTAGTTCAGCCGTAAATTAATCAGAAAGGATCCCCCTCCTGTTCCTTTCCCCTGCGTCACTCTCATGCTGGTCTGGATAGAGAGCAGCGAGGGACAATCTTCAGTGAGTATAAGGAAAATCGTCACCTCTTTCGTCATGGAGGGCAGGGTTTTCCTTATACTTACTGCATGATGATTGTCCCTTGCTGCGACCCATCCAGACCCAGGACTAGATTCCACAACTGATGGGAGGTTGCTAAAAAGGGTGGGAGGGGGATCCTTTCTGAGTCAGTTGCGTTTGAACTACAAGCCTTAGAGTATTAAAATACAGCTCTAGGACAAATAGCATAAAGAAGACTAGGAGCTGCAAGAATAAAATAAGACAAATAACAGTCTTTTGCAGCTTCATACAAATTACCTAAATGTGAATCCCGAGTACATCATATATTTTACACACATATTAATTTACTTGTTACAGAAATCAGGGTTTTTGTCACATAGTTTGACCAAAATATGTTGATGCTCATTGCCTTGCCAAGGCACCCCATTTAAAACAAGTTTTCTCTGTTGCATATTGCCATCTCTTGTGACTTATAAAATGATTTATATTAAAAGCTGACTCTATCTAATGCCCTCATGGCTGAACAGGTCTGCTTTCAAATAGGGATCACTTGCAGTGAGTGGGTGGGGACTTTAAGAACTGGAACATTTCCACCAGTCCATTTATATAGACGTCTGTCCAACCCACTACTACATACCTCATGAAGCCTGTATAATACACCTTTCAATATGCATCGAGTTTCTCATTTTCATTTACTAAAATAACTTGGATTGATTTTAGGCAAATATTATTTTATGTTATATTTCTAGTATTTCATTATAAATATGATTTTTCTTAATGCTTGTGTAAACTGGCCTGTTTATACACAATTTGGTTAAGTTTGTTTGTGATGTTTTTCAAAGGGAGTCAAGAGCTAATACAGTTAATTGACTGAGACTAGTACCCATTGCTATTGAATTCATAAATGCTGGTATCTGTGCTCAGGCCTTTCAAAGATAATACAGAACTTCTCAGACACTTATAGAAATTGCTATTTTTATGGGAGTAAAGGAGTCCTGCAAAAGGCTGGAATGATTTCTCCCATGGAACATACATATTTTAGGCCTCAGACAACAAATACAGAATGTTTATAGAGGCTAACATGAAATATATTTATATGTATATAACTCCAGTTTATTGTTAGGGGCTAGTAAAATAAATAACCCCGTAGTGACACATGACATGCCAGGTCCGAACTTTAAAGAGGGACTATCACCCTTAATAAAATTTGCCTCCCCAATAATCAGGCATATAGCGATAACCTTAGAAATAGTGCTATTATCAAGCATAAGTACCCTGTTATTAAGAAATCCTTCTTCTTCTTCTTCTGAGACTGGCAGCCAGGCATGTGCGCAGGCATCTTGGCTTAGAGACGTCTGCGCGGCCCTTCCCAGTCTCTTTCATGATACCTTAAAGGAGCAGTAAACTTTTTTATATGAAAACACATATTTTATAGAGCATTTCCTGCTGAATAAAACAAGGGTACTCCCATTGCTGTCAGATGTTTTATTTAAAATTGTATCAGTTTAAATAATCAGGAAGTGAATTTACTGTGCTTTACTTCCTGATAGTTCTAACTGACAGGAAGTGACAGGCAGTTTCTATCACATTCTATGGAGAACTGTATGTCTCTGACTTTCCTCTCCATTAGAATCTAACAGGAAATCTAATTAGAATTTGACCACTAAAGGGCACTACTAATGTAAAAAAAACATGGGTTTAAACTGTAATAACTCTGGGAATATAAATCTTTCGGCAGTGGGAATACCCTTATTTTACTTAATAGGAAAATCCCTACAATATATATTTTTTCATAAAAAAATTTTACTCCTCCTTTAAGGTAAAAGGAAGGGGCTGATGACACAGACACGTAGATGCCTCTAAAGCAAGAAGCCTGCCTGTCAGTCTCAGAAGAAGAAGGATTTCTTAACCCCTTAAGGACCCTTGACGGTCCTGGCACGTCATGGGTGGATTTGCATTAAGGACCCATAGCGTGCCAGGACCGTCATGGAATTCCAGGCTCCCCATGCGGCTACACGCTGTTCAAGGAGTCTGGAAGCGGATGCGGTAAAAAAAAACAAAAAACTCTGTGGTCCTTAAGTGACAGCAGCGTGCGTGTTCGGCAGGTCCTTAAGGGGTTAATAATGCGATACTTATGCTCAATAATAGCACTTTTTCTAAGCTTATCGCTATATGACTAATTATTTTGGGGGAAAACTTTATTTAGGTTGACAGTCCTGCTTTAAGGACCAGGAATGCTGAACACCGCTCTGCCATTGTAGAATTCATTGCAAAAAAAAGAAAAAAAGCCCCATTCCGTATCAGGCTGTAGTTAAGGGTTTAAATCCAAATTACTTTTTTCCCCTTCAGTGTAGTTGGTGCCCCCTAAAATAGCTAAATTTCATCTGAGTACAACAACCTCATGTTTTGTGGTTAGCCCTTCAGTATGTGCAAAACAAAAGGAACATATCTGTGTTTTTTTCAGACCAAATGGTAAAAGGGCTTTCCAAGATTTCTAAAGGAGCTGTAAACTTTCAAAAAAACCAAACAAAAAAAACAAACAAACAATATGTTATGGGGCTTTCCTAACTGAATACAACAAAATACTCACAATATTCAAAACATTATAACTGTTTAAGCTGTCAGCAAGTGAGGGACAGTGTGATTACTTTCTGAAAGTTCAGTTAGTCTCCTCTGCCACACAATGCTACAGAATAGCCAATTGAAATGTGACAGTTAGAGACCACTGTTAAACTGTAATAATTCTGGAAAGAATTATCTATCTATCTATCTATCTATCTATCTATCTATCTATCTAGTTATCTATCTACACACTATTTCTTTATAAATCAATGTTTACTGCCTTTTTAATGCTTTAAAATTTTGGCCACAATATATAATCCATAAAATCAG
Source organism: Rhinophrynus dorsalis (assembly GCA_037306005.1). Classification (NCBI taxonomy): domain Eukaryota; kingdom Metazoa; phylum Chordata; class Amphibia; order Anura; family Rhinophrynidae; genus Rhinophrynus; species Rhinophrynus dorsalis. The sequence continues at coordinate 193,934,120 of CM074722.1, read as the reverse complement.
ATCTGGCTGGTATTGTGCTTTTCACCCTGGAACATCAATTCATAAATCTCTTTTTCTCAAAGATTTGAGTAAGATCATTTATATACCTGTCAGCTCAAAGAACACTGAGGCTGATGTACTGAGAAGAATGGGAGTGATTTTGGACCAAACTAACAGTATCATATGGGGAAAAATAACAATTCAAAAAATTCCCATTGTGTCAGTTGGTGTTTTTAACCCTCTGAATGCTTGAATGGTTTCTAGTGAAATGCTTTGCAGTGCTTTGGAAACCACTATAGAATACAAGATGTTGTCAGCCATTTAACCCTTTCAGTGCCAGAGGGGTATCCTGTGCATTGCAAAGCAATGCATTGGACACCCTCTGGTGCTGAAAGGGTTACATCAGTAGCCATTTTTATTTGTATCATATTATGCAGTTAGTTTGTGCCGTAAATGCTCAATTTCTTCTTGGTACAACAGCTTCAGTGGCATTAAGGGACGCACTACACTTAAAGGGATAGTAATACTTCGTTTTATCTTTATTTTATTTTGTAGGCATTAAAAAAAGATGAAGAATGATATAAGTCTTATATATATTCACACGCAAAGTTTCCCCTCCCGCCCCTTTTACCTAGTGTAAGCCATCTCTTCTCAGATGCGGAATCCAGTCCATAGACCAGACAGATAACAGAAGGGGACAATCCTCTTCTATGAGAACAATGAAAACCCTGCCTCCATTGACAAGTTTTTCAGGTTTTTCCCTTATCTTAATTGAAGATTGTCCCTCTCTGCAATTTACCTGGATACCTCCCTTCTGATCTGGCTGAGCATTGTTACATCAGTAAAAGGGGCGGGAGGGGGATACTTTGTCATTGAATTACTCTTGAACTACAACTCTGACAGAATTGAAATAACACTCTCCAAAGTCCAAATACTATGATGATTAATTAGAGCTGCTTTTATTATGAAACATTACTATCCCTTTAAGTGTAAATTTACTAAAGGGCAATATGAAAAGTCACTAGAACATATAGCAATGCCCTCATATATTTTTAGTTCCCTGGTTTATTAATAAGAGACAGTATACTTTTACTTTCTCTTAAATATAAATGAGCGAGTGCAAAAATACACCATTGAAACAGCAAAAGCCTTCAGTTTGGTCTGATGAAGACGGTCTTAGACTATGGGGAAAGACATAAGCATATGCAAAGTGTTCATATTTTTTCTTAATGTCATCATGTCAGAAGCCTTACTAACACTCATACCTTATTTATTTTGTGCCCAAGCTGATCAAGTTGGAGAGCGTATCAGTGCAGCATATATGGTACACAGCTTTTTGCAGTGCTTAATAATCAAATCTTTTAAAGTAGCCACTTATAACAGGTCTGTTGTACAACTTCCCATTAATGTCAATGGGATTATGCACTGAGCCAAGATGCACACAAAAATAAACACCCCAGGTGACGCATGCAATGCTATTAATAAGTGGGAGAGTTGTGAAATCTGCAAAAAGAAAATCCGGCTTAATGGTGTAAAGAGGTTATTTGCCTCTTGCTGAATGCTGGGTTTTTATGTTAGTGGATGAAAATACAGTAGAACAGTGATAGTGAACCAATGGTATGCTGGTCTTCACTGGCACACAGAGGCTTTTATGTTGTCACATGTAGGGTTGCCAGATATCCTGCTTGGGGTGGGGATGGGGGTGAAGATCCCTCGCATTACTGCAGCATAATTAACGACCTGCCCTAATAGTACGGGCTACTAGACTGACCTGGGTAATGGCCTGTCATTCAATGTGTGACTTTCTAGTCTGCGCTATTGCACATGTGTACAGGACTGTGCATACTCATGCAGAGAAGCCAATGTCACTTCCTCAGTCACTCACCATTGTAACATGATGGTGTGAGTTGGAGGGGACAAGATGCAGTGTGGTGGGAGAAGGGGTCAGGTGAGGCTCATGGGCATGAGGTCTGCTGATAAGGTCAGGAGGAAAAGAGAGAGAGGTTGATATAACAGACAGAAAGTGAGATCCCACCTACCCCACTCCCGCACAGAGAGTCTGCCTGAGAGAGACTTAAAGCAGAACTATCACACAAATTAAAGTTACCCCCAAATCTTTATGCACATAGTGATACTTATATCCATACTAGTATTATCCTGAATAAGTCTGGCGTTTTTGAGAAATCCAACTCGTCTGATATGTACAGGCATGCATCTTGCTGGACCGGCATCTGTGCTTTGCACCGTCAGTCCCTTCTGTGAAGAAACAGGAGGTTCAACTTTCATGTCCTTGTGATATATGAGGACTGTGGGATTACATGGACATTCCAGTAATACATCTGTTATGGACTTTTCCTATCTCAAGTCCTTTGAACTCAACCTCGCCATCTATTGGTTGAACCTTGCATTGCAACATTGTACTATGCACTGCCATCTCTTGGTTGAACCTTGCATTGCAGCATTGTGCTATGCACTGCCATCTATTGGTTGAACCTTGCATTGCAGCATTGTACTATGCACTGCTATCTATTGGTTGGTGACCTACATTGCAGCATAGCTGTGTCCCATTCGAGTATGCAAATATGTCAGTGTTGCATTCTGAGACCTTCAGTTTCTCTCCAATGTTTTCATTATACTCCCCCATCCTACACCCTAAAATTGTTATACCATGTTATGTTTGTTGTATGTCTTGTCTTCTGTGTATTATGATATTTTGTTATATGCATGTCACCACAAGTTAAATGAAGCCTGTGAAAAGCCTGGTATTCCATTTCAATAAACTTGGATGTGTTTCCCTACTCCTTAAGCAGATGTTTAGGCTCTGTTATTGGGGGGGGCAGGGTTTGATAACACCAGGCCTGTGTAGCAAAACCGCCTTGTTAAAGACGGAGTTGTTTTCCCAGGGCAGAGGGGCGAGTTCCTGCAAGGAGGAGGCGTTGTTGTTATAGAGGGCACTGAACCTGTTCCCCAGAACAAGGCAGATGGGTTAGTGCCTGCCATGCAGACACTTCGCAGCAGAGGAGACAATACCTGCTCCGCAGTGACCTGTTTCAGTGGGTAGAAGTGCGAGTCCCTACCCAGGTCACTGCTTCCCATTGGGCTGGCTCCACCTGGAGGTCTTCCAATCCGGTTGACCGCTCCTTCTCTGGGTTGTGCAGCTAGATCCAGTGGCAAACGGCCCAGGTCTGTCTGGTGGTCCTCTGAGGCCAGTCCGCTGTAAATGACCTGGTAGGCGCCCCCCTAACACTACAGGGGCGGGTGTCTGCCACGGGGGGCCATCACACCTTCCTGTACTGGGATGGACAGTGCAGGACCACACAAGTCTCCTTGGCAAGAGGTCTTATAATACTAGTATGGATATAAGTATCACAATGTGCATAAACATTTGGGGTAACTTTATTTTGTGTGATAGTTCCACTTTTAGGAGAGTGAACGGAGGCAGCAAAGAACTGGAGGAGTGATGAGTTTGTCTGTGGGACTGGGATATTGTCTTGTGGCAGCCAGCAGGAGAAGGTGTGTTTGTGTGTGAGACAGTCACAGACAGAAGCAGGAGGAGAGGACTGTGGTGAAGACTAGGAGGAAAAGAGAAAGGAACAGTGTACAGTAGTAAAAAGAAGAGACGGGAGAAGGTAAGGAATTTAAAGTGGAACTTTCACCTTAATTCAAGTTTGTATATTTGAAAACTGCATAAAAAACTTCTTATCTGTCATGTTAACCAGCAGCACAGAGCTTCATTAGCATATGAAATTCCATTTAAACCTTAATTAGCATATCAAATGTCATTGAAACCTTCATTAGCACATGCCATGCCACTGAAAACATGTAATTAGCATATGACATGCTATTGATTGGTTTAATTAGCATATGAAAACATCACTGGTGTTGCTCGGGTGCACAATTAGCATATATTAGCATATGAAAGAAGTGTGAATATCTCATGAACTGTACATCTGCTGGTCTTTTGTTTAACATGACACATAGGCAGTTTTTAATGCAGTTTTCAAATATGCAAAAATTAAGTTGAATGTTTCACTTTAAATATACTTTTTAGTCAGGGCATGGAAGGGCTTAACTTAATGGCAGAGCGTAATGAACATGTAAGGAAGGGAGCATATTTCCCAGCCTAAAACGTGCATTGTACCTTTCTACTGTTAATGATTAACCATTTGAGTACCAGAGAGATGAATTGTGCTTGTTAACCTTGAGGAGGCAGACCGTGCATTAACCATTTGAGTGCCAGACAGGTGTGTTGGATATCTCTCTGGCACTCAAAGAATTAACCCTTTGAGTGGTAGAGATGTATTAATGTACGCATTAGGCAGGGAGCTGATTAAGGGGGACAATATTAGATGAAACTTTATCATTTGATTCCCAAAGCTATACATCCCTTTGGAACTCTGAGGGTTAAGACTGTGAATAACAGTGTACTGTGTTATAGTGTGTTTGTATGTCATTTTATTATTACCAGAGGAAAATACACTTGTCTTCTCTCATGTGTAGTCTCCAAATAAACCTCCTTTCCATTTTACATTTTCACTGTAGGCACGTTGACATCTCTAACCTAGGCTTCCGCATAGAAGTAGGCACTCAGGCTCACAAACATTTGCCATCACTACAGTAGTAGATGGTGATTCTTGCACTTGTAGTAATAATAAATAAAGTCAGTGGTCTCTTCTCCAGTGACAGTCCTTCACCTGTCCAAACAGTAAATGGAACATATGAAGGAGGGGGACCATACTGTTCAAAGCAGATGGTACTGCCATTTTATTGGTTTTCTATGTACAGTGTTTCATGGTATCTTCCCTTTCATCTGCAAAAAATAAGTTCATACTATTTACACCAGATGAAGGGGATATACATTGTGCACATGATACCAATAAAAGTGCAGTATCTTGAATGCTAAGGCTGATATACTAAGAAAACTGGAGTAATTCTGGAGCAAACCAGCTGCATCATAGGGCAGAGCTGTCCAAGTTCAGTCCTCAAGAGCCACCAACAGGCCAGGATTTAGGGATGCTAGAGAGGTCTCCAATGTATTACAAAGCAATGAAATGAATACCTCACCAATATTCAAATGGTTAAAAGCTCTGTTTAAATCAACAGGCTTTTTGAGAATTTTTATTTGTTCCTTATGGTGCAGTTTATGTGCCCCAATTCATCAGTGTCTTCACTGCTGTCATCTTCTTCAGCTGTTTCAGCAGATTAAATAGTTTAACCCCTTGGATGCTTGCAATTCTTTGGAAACATCTAAGGCATCAAACAGATCCCTGTGTTAGTGTGCATTGTGGATCTGTATAGTGAATAGTATGTTATTATAGTAATGACTTGTCATCATAGACAGGAAAGCAGCAGCCTCCCATGAACATCTGCTTAAGAAACAAAAGTGGTAAAATGTATTATTTATTTGTATATTATTTAACAAAGGAGAACTACATTGTGATGTGTCTCTCATTTTTAACCCTTTGAGTGCCCGAGAGGTGCAACATATTGCAAAGAGGGTTAAACATGGCGCATATGAGGACATGAAATCAGAAGAACATTTTTCAGATCATCCAGATGTTACTCGAAGTGTTAACCACTTTCTATTTTTAAGAAAAGATTGATATGTTTTTTTTGTAGAGGAACAATACAAAAGTCGCAACTTTAGCCTGGATTCCTGTTTTATCTACACATTTCTCCATATACTTCAAAGAGGATGTGTTGGACAAAGACAACCTATAACATTTATCAAATGCAGTGCAATTTAGGTCTTTATTTGGAATGCATTCTTGTTGTGACTCTACTACCCTTTATCCCTTTGTGTCCCAGAAGGGATGCAAAAAATATATATGTTTTGTAGGGCTTTTTTTGCATAGTAAAAAGAGGGTACTTCCACTGGGAGATTCATTGTTCCACAGTTATTACAGTTTAAGCATTATTTATTTTTGCATTAACAATGCAAACATGTATCGAGGCAGTTCCTATCTAGTTTACCAGTTTATACTAAGATGTGACAATTTCCAGTTTAATACATTCACACAGAGATTAATGAAGAATTGGAGATGCTGAAAGGAAGGAGTGCAGAAAAATACCATCTAAAAGGTAGATTTAAAGGCAGGAGTTAACATAGCTGGTAGGGCCAAAGTGAATACCGGCAGTTAAACTAACATGTTTAAAGGCCCTACCAGCTAAAACTCCAAAGGGCGTTAAGCCACAAAAACAGTCTTGTGACTGAACATCCGTGTTGTGCTTTTAGTTCCCAAAACGCAGCTAAAAGCAGCAATATTGGGAACTGAACAGTGAAAAACAATTAACTATCGGTGCTTGACATACTGCCAAGCACCGATCGCTAACTCATCCATGTTACACTTACCTGTCATCCACTGTCCTTCTGTCTTCTCTTCTTACTTCTGCCTTCTCTTCAGTCTTGTCTTCTCCCTGTAAAATAAAATAAATGTATTAAATCAAGCATGAACTAATACATTCCAGAACCCTTTGAGTGGCAGAGGGGTACGCACTGCATTGCAAAGCAATGCGGTGTGTACCTCACTGGCACTCAAGGGGTTCAGTAGTAGTGCGCCATGAATATACCTATATTATATGCCTCCATGTAATGCCCCAAAGAATAAACATGCCAATAAATAAAATGATCCATAAATAAATGCCATCCATTATAAATGGACATAAATAAATGCCATCCATTAATGCCCAGTATGTCTACTTAGGTTTTTATTCCGTGTCTCCACCGCTTTGAGCGGCCGTGAGGGCGGAGGCAGTGGAGACACAAATGCCCCATGATGCTCCCCTTCAGCTGAGGGCATTTGAAGTAAACCAGCCTTTATATATGGGCAGGCTGACTTCCACTGCCCTCACAGCCATTGGCTGGGATGTTCTTCAGATACCAGCCAATCATTTTCAAGAACAGCCGCTCGAATCTGGTGAAAGCGGTGGAGACACGGAACAAAAAAGTAGACATACTGGGCATTAATGGATGGCATTTATTTATGTCTATGTGGATCATTTTATTTATTGGCATGTTTATTCTTTGGGGCATTACATGGAGGCATATCATATGGGTATATTTATGGTGCAGTGCTACTGAACCCTTTGCGTGCCAGTGAGGTACGCACCGCATTGCTTTGCAATCAGTTGCATACCGCTCTGCCACTCAAAGGGTTCAGGAATGTCTTTGCTCATGCTTGGTGTTAATTCATTTGTTTTATTTTACAGAGAGAAGGCGGAAGATGGAAGAAAGAAGATAGAAGGATGAGAAGACAAGAGAAAGACCAGCAAGCTGAGGACATCAGGATTAATGGTATGTGTTAATGCGATGTTGCTTTACTTAGTTGAGTTAATCCTTTGAATGTCGGTGGGGTAATTATACCCCTGCCGGCACTCATAGGGTTAATCCTACTAACTTTGGACAGGTTTTAGACACTTTGGATGTATTGATGTGAGGCTTGGGGCCCCATATCAATACATCCACTGTGGACATTGTTTTTTTTTTTGCCAGTTAACAGCCGCTTTAGCTGGCAAAAGATCCGATAAGGGACTTTACGGCTAACAAAACTGAGTTTTAAGTTTTGTGCGGTAAGTGAGTCCCTTATCAGAGTTTTCCAGCTAATGCAGTCCTTTAAATGGCAAAATGGAGTGTTGTTTTTTTTTTTTTTTTTACAATGGGCCAAAACACACGTTAGTGTAGCGTGGATGAACTACCATTAGCAGTTCATTACATTCCCATTTGTATGGCTTACTACACGTTAAAAAACCCGTTGGTGTTTTTTGAGCTTAATGACTGCCTTCGAATCTACCCCTAATAGTACTATTTATTCACCTTTAGTAATGCCACAGAGTAAGATTTATTAGAAGCAGGACAGTGCTTGCGAGTCCCTCCTGGTTACATCCCCTTGGTTCTGTCAATAGCATGGTGCACGAAGAAGGTGACTCCAACATATACCTGATGAAACTCCTGAGAAATGTAGACAATAGTATACATAAAAGCCTAAAGAATAGAACGAAGATAGAGATCAAGGACATCATTTTCCATCTATGAGCAGGAGATAAACTGAATCCTCTGATATCACCTGCCATATACTTTAATAGGACAGGGGGACTCAGAGATACCAGGAGGTATAAGACTCATGCATTAATATTATCCGGTGAGTGTAATCTTACTCTTTGTTATTACTAAAGGTGAATAAATAGTACTTTTAGATGGTAACATTCTGTGCACCTTCCTTTTACATTCTTGTACCTGGGGTTGGGTGTCTATATGGATGCAGCAGTTGTACCCTTCCGACAGGTACAGCTGTGAGACTAATTTTTGGATCCTACAAGATTGGGAAAAATTGGGATTTTGATTCATTGTTCCATATCTTGATATCATTGCCATCATCGTTATCATTTTTACCATATCCATCATCATTTGTTATTTTCATCTCCATCTTTTGGTCGTTAAATACTGAGGTCATGTTGTTTTTTCTTATTTTGGTTATTGGCCAATGAATTTGATGGGACATTGTGTTTAGTTTTTAGTTTCCTTATAGACTTGAACTACTAGAGACTTTAATACCTCTTGAGTATGTGCGTGTTTTTTCCCCTCTTCTTATTCTTACTTTTACGAGTTTACATTTTTATGTATTGGTCACGTTACTTTACCTGTTACGAATTCCAGATTTAGAGTCACTACACAGTGCACAGGAACTAGTTCTTCTGGGGGGCTTGTGTCTTTTGGACATCCAGCACACATCCTAAATAATAATTCGATAAAACGTGTAACAGCGCAGTCATGTGCAGTAGAGACTGCCCGTGCCGAAGCTGATACAGAGCTGGATTGTATCAGCTGCGGCGCAGGCAGTCTGTACTGCGCATAACTGCCCCGCGACCAGCTGGCAGTGGCACTGTGGCCTGTGTAACGGGCTGTATAACTAGTTTATATATATTTGGAGAGGTTGAGCCTCCTCAAAATTAACTGTGTGGGATGGCCATCTACTTGCCACCTGGAAGCCACTTTCTATCTCCAATGTCTCTCTGACATCTAGTGAAAGTGAGTGGGAGGCAAGAAGAGAAGTACAGAGAAATCACATGCTTTCTCTCTGTCACTGTGAATGCTCGCGCCATGTTCCATGAAATCCTCTCAAACAGTTATCAGTAACAGCAGGCATTAGACAGTGTGTGAGAGGGGAAGAATTGCATGAATTCCAGGCGCCCTTTATTTCAGTAACTAACCAGGAACAGGGTGCAGCTAAAGCACAGCGAGTTCAGCTATTTTTTTTTTTTTTATTAGTCATACTGAATGAATTAACCACTTGAGTGCTAGGGGGTGCCAAAACATTGCAATGCAATGCGTTTTACAGTATCCTGACACTCAGAGTGTTAAATAAAATCTGCATAAGTTCTACCTGATGTCCTTTAAAAGTGAAAGACGGAGGAGGACAGTTAACTCATGGATTCTCACTCAGAGGTCGGTTGTTGGCTCAATGCAGTCATGCCAGCTACATGTTCTAAGCAGCAGCATCACAGTGTGAGTGGGAGAAGATGAACAGAGCAAATGCCATATGATCTCTTTCTCATTCTCACTGTGTAGGAGGGTGTGTAGGAGCCACTTGGTCTTATTCTCCCAGAGTCTCAGTCACGGCAGTGCCCTCAGCCAGCATAAACAGCAAGAAGTAACAGCCACTGCCCGGAGAGCTCAGTTAAGCTTGTTTTTTTATAATTACATAGTCTGAATTAACCATTTGAGTGTCAGAGGAAAGTCTAATACACAGAAAAATAATTTGTTGGACTCCCGCTGTCCCTGAACGGGTTAAATAAACTACTGTACAACACCCACTTGCTCCATCTCTCTTACACACCATAGACCTGCACTTAGCACTGCCCCTTAATCCATGTATGGTAGAGTAGGAAAATGAATGAAAGAGTGCATGAATCAGTACATGTTATGGGAATGAGAGTGATACACGTGTGTGCAAGATGTGTGTGGGGAGTAATGTTGCATCGGAAATGATTTGTTAGACTAGGGTCCACACTGTACCATGGGCCCCTATACATTTGCTTGCTTTACAGGTCAAACGTTTCCAGCCTGCCCTTGGCGCAAGTAGATTTATCTTTTTTCAAAAAGTATTATAGTAAAGCAACAATTTTAAGGTTTATATTAAGATTGCCATCTCGCCACTCAAACAGGTGCCTCACTGAAAAAAACTCATTCCTCAAAAGTGTACCTTTTTTAAACAATATGGCTACCCTGTTTTAAAGATTCAAAACATTTTCTATATTCTGGGATAACAGCTCCCTGACTTGTTCAGATTTAATTCATAGGCTACATAGAATAGCATAATACCTGGAGAGTTTATCATACTGGAGATGTTATCTTCTCTTTATCACTTCTTAGTGAATCTCCCCCTGGTGGCCAGTTATTATTATTATCATTATTCTTTATTTATATAGCGCCAACTAATTCCGCAGAGCTGTACAAGTGGGAATAGACATACATAGGTATTAAATAGTACAATCAAATATGGAGAAACAGAAGGATCAGAGGGCCCTGCTCGTGAGAGCTTACAGTCTAGAGGAAGGAAGGTTTGACACAGAAGGAGTAAGTGCTATTGGATGTAAGTGCCTCCTACCACATGAACTGCCAGTCAGTGGGTGGGAGTGAGAAGTGCTGTTGAGTGCAGTGGTCCAGGCAAGGTGGAAATCTTGGTGATAATGTTTATGAAGGCAGTTAATAGTCTTCCCTGAAGAAGTGAGTTGTCAGGGAGCATCTGAAGATTTGAAGGCTTAGGGAGAGTCTGATTGGACGGGGGAGGTCCTGTAGGCGGGAGTGGGAGGATGTAATAAGAGCTCTGGAGAGCAGAAGGTCGTATTCAGACCGAAGATGGCAGGTGGGACTACACTGACTACAGTTATCCATAGAATGTTATAGTAAGTGGTTCTTTGCTTTGTTAAGGTTGAACAATTATAACTTTTGAATAAAACAGCTGCTAGCAGGTGGAGTCACCTTATTTTACACAGCAGGAAAAGCCCTATCCTGTATATTTTTTCATTACAAGGAATGTATTGGCTGAATAATAACCCAAAATGAAGAAGCATACAGAACAGGGGTAGCCAATTGCTGGACCTCCAGCTGTTGGGGACTACAACTGCCATCATCTCCAGCCAGTCTTTGGTTGGTTGGGAATAATGGGATTTATAGTCCCCATCCGCTGGAAGTCCAACAACAGATTACTCCTGGAATAGAACATTTTAACAAGGAATGGGTATTGCTTTGAGTGCTTCTAATATCAAAGGCAAAAATCAATGTGTACAGTAAAAGATAATTATTACTGTATTACATTTTTTAGCTGGGAAACAGATTCTGTAGAATTCCAGCAGGGAAAAGTTAATGACGCAACATTGTTGTCATTCCAAAAGGAAAGGGTTAATGAAGCAGCATATCAGTGAAAGGAGAAGATGCTGCAGAGACATTATTAATGGAACATTGGCCCGTTAATGAACTTGCCACTCATTAAAAGCTCCCGTCTGTTGACAAAAATGAGCTTGTAAAGGGTTTTTAGTTTTCTGTTTTTTTTCCCCGTTCCTGCATTTTTTGCATACTTTGTAACCACCCTCACTAGCTGTGCATTGTCGTCTATCACAAAATATTTAGACCTTAATTAGCCTGTGATGGGGATGCGAACTCCCTCACACATGGTTTGGTTACAGTTAGTTGCTCTATCACTATCTTCACAGCAGATGTTCCTGTGCACTAATGATGTTGCCACCTGTCCTGTGATCACTCACACAGGTCTAGGCTTTCACGAGAAGCGGCTCTTGTGGCAAACTCAGCTAGTTCTTGGAATAAGTTCCAGCCTCCTAGAAACAAGAGCCACCTGAACCCAGTTAAATCAAATAAAACAATGCGACCTGCAGTGAGCTGCAATGTTTAACCCTTTGAGTGCCAGAGGAGTACGCAACGCATTGCTTTGCAATGCGTTGCGTACCCCTCCGGCATTCAAAGGGTTAACTCTTCTAAGATGCACAGAGATTGAAAGACTAAAATATATCATTTCTGTTGCATACTTCTTTTTCTCTTGGAATTTCTCTTATTCATTATTAATAGTATCTCACAAAATGTTTCATATATACTATTTTTGTGTGTAAGTAGAGGGGAATTGCATCTGAATTTGTTATACTTGTCTTCATTTTAACCCTTTGCATGCCAGAGGGGTTCCAAACACATCACAATATTATAGTCTGCAATATTTTGGGTACCACTCAGGCACTGTGATTTATATGGAAAGTCAATAAAGTGTTACAACATGCTCTTTTTATTGAATATTTATGCTTTATTGCCCCATTAAAAATGCACTTACAATTTTTATAGCAGTGGTTCTCAATCTTTTTTGATCGGGGCACCCCTAACATGTAATCTAGGACATTCGGGGCACCCCTGACATATTTATTGTACTTTATCAAGGGCATAACGAAGGGTACAATACCTAAATATGCAGTTGTTATTAGGTCTTATAATCATAGTAACAAAACTAAACATATTGTACATAACAATTTCTATAAATCTTTATTTAAAAATCCATTTTTGTTAGTCTTTTTAGAAAACACAGGGCACCCTAAGTTGATGTCCGTGGCACACCAATGTGCCACGGCACCCTGGTTGAGAATCACTTATTTATAGAGACATTTTTGTATCATACTATCAAAGTTGAGGAGATTGGGGGCAAAACAACTTCTTTGTATTTGTTCAACAAAAAACATATTTTTATCTATGTGGAATTTCTCTTTAAAAGGGAATTATACTCTCAATTCATTTAACAGATTCACTTATCTTGGTTGGTGTAATACACATAGCAGTCAGTTATATCTATTTATTTTTTCCTTATATCTACAGTTGCCTTTTGATGGTGATTTCTGATGAAATATTCATTTCATTCACAACATCTTGAACCTGGCAGTGGGCTTCAATAGATCCAAATGGCTTGTGAGGGTCATTATTCTTTATCAGATTGAAAACTGAAACAATTGCAAGTGAACTATACCAGAGATTCGCTGCAAATAAAAACATACATAGATACATCTGACTTCTGTTTGAAGGACATGAGTATTAGTACATTATTCTGTTAAAAACATAAATAACCTTTATTCATAAAGTACTGAAAAAAACAGAGAAAAATGTAATAATAGATGAGGTCAGAAGTAAAAGATCTGTGGTTATTTTCTTCCTTATTTTATTGTACTTACCTTATATTTGTATTAGATATATGATGTATCTGTTTTTTCCTAGAACTGTTCTACATTCCTTGATGTATACGCCATCTAGCAAGGTTTGACAACATGTGGTTTTCTGTTGTTATTGGACTATTATTCCCATCATCATTAGATGACCACCGACTCACCCGTCCCTAGACTTTACATTCTAGTGTTAATAACAGACAAGTAACAGAGACTGGAAAATCAGATATTAAATGTAATACAGTGTATAGAATGATGCTTCCTTGTAATTTGTTCAGTTTTTGACTCCTTTGATCAAGCTAACGACAAGGGAGCATTCTGTTGAAGGTCTCCTAGCATTATAGATTCATCTCCTATCATAAATGCCTCATCTGCAGTAGTGCAAAATGAGCAGAGAGGTTAAACTGCAATGTAGCTATGTTCCTCATCCTCCATCCAACTAAAAATTACATTAGCTCTTCATTATTGAGACATTGGGATTCTTAAGTGACATTGTAAGTATTAACCCTTTGAATTCCAGAGAGGTACAAAATGCATTGCAAAGAAATGCGTTATGTCCCCCTCTTTCACTCAAAAGTTTAATAATGTAATGGTGGTTTGATCGAAGGACCAGCAAATGTAAATGCTTATAGTATATTTGAACATAGAGAATCATTCTAGCAACAGGAGCTAGATGTGGTTCAGCCACCCTTTAAGCACCATAGTGGTGTTCAGCACATTGAGAAGTAATGTGTTGGACATCTCTCCGGTCCATATTGGTTTTAATGGATGTGAGTTTAGAAAGAAGCATGGGAAAATGAATGCCGGTTGGATCATCTCCCACATGAAACTGTTTACTAGGAAAGGTTTAAAACTGGCTTACTGATAGAGATTTAAGCTTTTCAGTGCCAGAGGGTTGTCCAGGCAATTGCAAAGCAATGTATTAGACACTCCTCTAGCACTCAAAGGATTATTGGAATACTAATGCCTCCTAAGGCCCCTTTTGCAGAGATGACACCAACACAATAATTCTGTTCTGGATCTGTAACCTGGGATGAAAGGTAAAATTGGGGGCACAGGTGTCTATCACCTTGTGGGACTGCACTCCAGCATGCAGCATGCACCCACTGGGACACAGTGCAGGCCACCTTACTTATTAGCTGTGTTGGAGTTTGTGATGACATTGCAACCTCCAATGAATGGCTGAACCATGTGCGTAACTGCAAATAATATTTTCTGGAGCTCATGTGGGCCGGCCATCGGACAGGCCCCTGTTACATTGCAATTTTTGGTAGAACACAGAAGTGAGGTGAGTAAAGATACATGAATATCAAAACTATTGCAGAGGTCAGTCACAGTTCAGTCACCAATGTGAAAGAGTCCTAATAAACATCCAGTTAGCCTCATTTGTGGAGAAAATCGGCATAAGCAGTAAGGGCCTAATTCAGCAAGCTAAAATGGTGCAATTCTGGTGCAAACCAACTGCACCATAGGTGACACATGAAAGTTCCTCAAAATCCCATTGACGTAAATGGGATGTAAACCCTCTGAAGGCTACAGAGATCTCAAGTGCACTGTGAAGCAATACATTGGAAACCTCTGTAACATTTATGGAGTTAAATGCACCATTTCAATCACAATTCATTTTTCTCAGGTACCCTATGATGCATTTGATTTGCCCCAAAATGATTCCACTTTAACATGCTTAATTAGACCCTAAAAATCAATTCTGTGTGCATTGATTCTCCAAAAATACCCATTAATTATTGGTGGATATCATGTCCACAGACATGATTCTTCATGTAGGAAGCAAAAACACAAAACTGCCCTCAATTAACCCTTTGAGTGCCAGAGGGGTACGCAACGCATTGCTTTGCAATGCGCTGTGTACCCCTCTGAAACTGAAAGGGTTAAGTCTTTTTTAGGAGCCATCAGTGGGAGGGGTTTGTAATGTTTCAGTTGTGTGACAAAGCAGCATGTCTGGCTCCATATACATTATATCCAGTACTAATTAAGGGTTAATTTTGGTGACCTCGTCCACACATAATTGATTCTTATTGTCCATTCTGATTTTCTGCCCAGATTGAGCTACATGGGGATTAATTATTGGGAGATATTAGTGTTCCTGTAAAGGGAAATTACCACCAATTAGTTAAGCTAGGAATAACCCTTTGAGTGCTGCTTTGCTTCGCAATGCATTGGATACCCCTCTGGCACTCAAAAGGTTAATTACCTTAAAGGGATAGTAATGTTTAAATCCAAAAGCAGCTCATATCCTTTGTCATAGTGAATAATAATAATGTCTGCAGCTCTCAAAAATCATAACTTGCTAGCTGCGCTATTATCATATGATTCATTTTACCCATCCCGCCCCTTATCCCATTCTGAAGCTGCCTCCCTTCAGATCTGAAGTTTGATTGCTTGACCGGACAGATCACAATGAGGGACAATCTTGCCTCTGTCAGTATAAGGTAAAACCTGTTCTACTTGATGAAGGAGGGCAGGTATTTCCTAATACTGACTGAATATTGTCCATCATAGTGATCTGAGAGCAAAATGCTGACGTTTTGCTGGGAGGAGTAAAATAAATCATATGATAACAGTGCAAATAGCAAGTTTTGATCTTTAACCCCTTAAGGACTGGCGCGCGCATGTTCAGCCGGTACTTGATGACCACAGGGATTTTTTTTTACTTCCGGTTCAGGGCTCCTGGAGTGGCGTGCAGCCGTTCCGGGAGCCCTGAACTCCATGACTTCCCAGGACTGTCACTGGTCCTTAAGTGCCAGACCATCGTGACAGTCCTGGCACATCAGGGGATGCGAAGGGGTTAAGACAAGGGATATGAACTGTTTTTGGTTTTAAACGTTACTATCCCTTTAACATATTTTATTGATACAGAAATATGAGAGAGCTAGGGCCTTTTACATCAAGCTAAAAATATGCAATTCCATATCAAAACTGTGGAACTGAAATTCATATTCAGCAAATTTCCATTAATTTAAATGGGTCTTTGACCCCTTTGAACGCTAGACAAGTCTCCAACACATTGCTTTACAAGTAAATGAGAACTTCCATTTGCCATGTGTGGTGCAGTTGGTTTGCTCCTGAATTGCACCTTATTAGCTTGATGAATCGGGTCTCTGGTACCAATAATCCCTCTGAATCCTGTTCTCAGATACGTGCTAGAAACATATATGTTTAATACAGTTACTTAATTAAAGGGATAGTATTGTCAATTTTATACGAAAATTAATCTTGCAGTCATTAAAAACTCAAACTTAATGCACCCAGTCCCATCTCTCAAACCTTTATGGTGTGAGAGATAATCATAGTTAAAGTCCCCCCCCCCCTTTCCCTGACGTCAGTGCTCTAGCTGACTGCAGGGGAATCCGGTCCCGGGACCATCTAAGGCTCTTCAGCAGAGTCAAGATCACGTTATTGAAAAATAAATTCTTCACTGGAACGGTCTACAAAGTGTGCCTGGTTTGCAAGCTTACTTTGAAGACTGTTCCACTTTGAGTTCCTTGCCTATGGGCACCTGAAATGTAAATCCAGCCCTATGTTTCACGCATAGTTCAGTGCACGTGTTACTCCTATAGTATATTTTAGTTTTCAGTATGAGAGTGGTTTAGACCAGTAATGTTAAATGGTATATATTAATGTTGGAATGATTAATATCTCCATTGCCTTAGGGGCCTGAATGCATTACTTTTCAACCCCTTTTCGACCCCTCTTGAACAGAATAATTAATGCACTTGTGCTGCAAAGTTTATGGGACTTGAATAGGGAGATTGCTTTGCTTTCTTCTCTGCTGCTGAAGCACAAGCATCATATTGCTTTTCTATGCATGCATAACCCCTTTGCATCATTACAGTTTGCAGGGTTGAGTGCTTTGGGAATTAAAGGGGTTAGCATTTATTTAACCCTTCCCGTGCCAGCATAATGAGATGGAAATTAAATATATGGTTTACATTTATCAAATAGTCCCTGGCATTGTATGTATAATTTCACATACATATCACCTTCAATTACACATTTAAGAAGTGCTGTTCAGCAATTTGCAGCAACCAGTTAATGGAACCTTCAGTCTTGCTCTGATCTGGTATCTGTCAGAATCAGAAGTTCAGATGCAGATTCAGTGATTAGGATGGAAAAGTTACCAATAACACCAATCGCCCATTACAGGTAGCATAAAAAAATAGGTAACCAGGTAGCAAAAAACATTATTTATTAAGCAGATGTTTTTCTAAATATTCATGAACAGCAAAATGCCATTTTAACTCCTTGGATACTTGAATCCTCTGTAGCTTCAAAGCAGTTAAAGGATCTATGCCTTCAATATAGTTTCTGTTGCTAAATGTATGCCTGTTAATTCAGCACCATGGACAGCGCTAGAAGTTTGCAGCTCCCAGAGTAGGCTTTATAAGCCACTAATATGTGTTAGACATCCCTTTGATCCCTATATTATAGACTAAGGAAGAGATGCACTAAGGCAAGGGTGGGAATAATGGGATTTGTAGTCCTCCACATCTGGACAGCCTCAGGTTGCCCAATCCTGCATAAAGTTGAAAAACGAGGCAATAACTTCTCTGATAAATTCTTCAATTCCTATGTTATTCTCAAGTTTTACAGATATTAGTGCATAGCTTACATATAATACAATAGGAATTGTACAATTTATATCACTATCATCACCTTTTTATCACACCTTACACCATTTTATCACACCACTGCTTTTCTTTTCTTAAATGGGCAGAAAAATGAACATGGTTCATATCCTTTTAAATAAGATTTTTTTTAAATATATTTTTCTATGAATATATGTTAAGTGCACAAGCACTAAACTATGTAATAAGCATGCTTCTTCCTACAGATGTGCAGGCATGTAGCTATCCATAACCATTTGACCCCTATTTGATTACAGAAGCCTCTAATGAGTGGAACATGCGATTGATCTAAACGAGATAAACCGAGAAAAATGAAAGGAAGCGTTCTAATTTCAGATCAATTATCTGTTGTAGGTTTTGTATTTTTTTTTTCACAAGCTTGAGAATCATAGCCTACTGGCCACTATACACATTCATGTGGAATGCAGTTATAACTATTGCAATTATATATTTTTATAATTATGAAACAAGTGAACTAAATTGATATGAGTCCTTTTCTTTTGTAAGTGATGCAAGGTGGGAAGTACTAACACTATTCCACACTAAACCAGAAGGTGGAATCAGTTTTCTCATCCTAGGCCAGTCTACAACCAATTTACTGAGTTCCTTGCACTGAAAATTCAGCCCTTGATGGCACATGAATCAAGGGTAAGGCAATTATGATGTGTGAGGGTGTTTCAGGGCATTTTTACAGGGCATTTCAGTGCCTTGGTTTACATTATATAATAAGGTGCAGAGGAAACTGGTATAACTGTACACCATTCAAGGCCTGCATGTATTAGTCTTTTATCAGTGATAGTGTGTGTGCCGTTATGCATTAATGTGACCAGACATTCATTGTGTGTACACTGAAGTGTAGCTGCTGGTGGAATATTACATTCCCTGACAGAGGCTGGTATATTAAGAAGAATTGTAGCAAATAATCTTCAATATAGGGGACAGACTGCCCCATTGTCATCCCCTTGCTACAAGTGGCATTTAGGGGAGGATTTTGGGTGTACTTAGCTTAGTAAATTGACATTAGACAGTAGTATGGACAAAACTAAAACAATCCTGCAATACTCCATATGAATAACCCAAATTAATACAGTGTAGAGCATTTATCATACCAATATTTTATTTTACTTATTTCAAACAGAACTACCACCCCTTGCAATCATGGCCCCAAATAATTACCCATCTGGCGACTAGATGCTCAATAGTGCTAGTTGCCAGAATTATTACTGCTTTAATCAGAACTATACACACAGTCAGGAAACAGCGCAGACATCTTTCCAAAGTGATGTCTGCGCGCTTGCGCTGTCCCAGCCTGCTCTAGGAGGCATTGCTAGGAGCCATTCGGATCCAAAAGGGACTGACAGTACAGGCGCACAGGCGCCACAGTTGAGAGATGTCTGCGCTGTTTCCTGCCTGTCAGTCCGGGAGCAGTGTATAATTTCCTTTAACGTGGTAATAATTCTGGCGATTAGCGCTATTGAGCAGCTAGGCCCCATGATGAGTAATTATTTGGAGCTATGATTGCAAGGGGTGGTATTTCCGCTTTCAACAAAATTAGGGTTTTGTTGCATAGTTTAGCCAAAGTATGTTTACGCTTGCTTGCTTACTTTTCCAAGGTATCCCATGTTAAGTGAGTCCTTTGCAATATCCTAACCAATATATTTTACCATCATTATGACTTACAGAAGTACTCTATATTGAAATTTCCTAAATTTTAATAATAGCTCCTGAAGAAATTGCTTGTGTAGAAACGCATACAATTTAAAAACACCTAGTTTAAATATACCTAACCTAAACATTACTTTTAAAGACATAAAATATCTTCATGATTTCACTGACATGCTTTCAACAGAAGTCATTTGTAGTCACTTCTTATAGGTCTAACTCACCCAATGACTATAAACCACATAAGTACTGTATAGCACATCATGATTTAGGTATACCAAGGTTAGGAAAACTAATAACACCATGTACTCTGACTTTAAATTTAAATTAACAAGTGGTGGAAAGGCAGGACAAACTTATCTAAAGAAGGTTCAGAACCTTTCATTGACATGTTCCTCTGTCAACTTCAACTGTTCCTGTGCTTGCACAGACACACATCTGTCAAGACCTCCTCACACACATCATTACAAATGTCCATACACCCTCAGTCATTAGGTATAAAAGGGCCTTACTGCAGAAGTTCCCTCCAGAGTGGGAAGGACCACTTTCCTACAAATATCTTACCATGGCGATAAGTTCCTCAAGCACATACTCATCATCAGCCTCTAGTTCTTTTGAAGAAGTAACACTTCCTTATAATATCCCCTCATACCTTACTATAGCTAGAAAATCCTAATGGCCCATGTGAATTTTACCCTTGTGTCTTTGTTCAATAGATGCCATTTCAGACAGTCCTGGATGTCAGGTCCATGGGGGAAGACATGACAGAAGTCTATAGCCAATGCATGTTTATAATCATAGAAGACATAGGGTGCAAATAAAATGTATCACTCATTTAAATAGGGTTATTAGTAGGTAGGTAACTAGTAGCTTAATCCCTTGAGTGCCAGAGGGTTACGATACGTATTGCAGAGCAATGTGTTGCATACCTCTCTGGTACTCAAAGGGTCAATAATGATTTGAGCTAATGATTGTGTCACCTTGAAATACCAGTAGAAATACCAACCATAAATAGCACATTTTTTGTGGACCCCCACCCCTTTCAGTTAATATTTCTAATGCATGTGGCATTCAACTGAGATCACCAAAAACACACACCAGTCATATACAAGGACATCATTGTTAAAACTCAGGTGATCTGTTATAATGAATGATTCACCGATTAACGTTGATGTAATCCAGCAGGCGCTTCTCTGGAATTGTACCTGCTCAACACTTACCTTAATATGGCCAGAAAATGGTATAGGTCACATTGAATTTTTCCTTGTGCCTTTGTTCAAGAAGTAACAATTTCAGATGACAAAGTGAAACACTGAATAAGCCTACTTAAAGGGATAGTAATACTTCATTTTAACTTTATTTTATTTTGTAGGCATTAAAAAAACATGAAGAATTATATAAGTCTTATCTCTGAAACCTTTATGGTTTAAGAGATATTCACAAACAAAGTATCCCTCCCCTGTTCAACCAGATCAGAAGGGAGATGCCCAGGTAGACTGCAGAGAGGGACAATCTTCAATTAAGATAAGGGAAAAAGCTGAAAAACTTGTCAAGGGGGGAAGGGCTTTCATTGTTTTCATACAAAGAAAATTGTCCCCTTCTGTTATCTGTCTGGTCTTACAACCAGACTCACATCTGAGAAGAGATGGCTTACACTAGGAAAAAGGGGAGGGGAGGGGAACTTTGCTTGTGAATATCTCATAAACCATAAAGGTTTGAGAGATAAGACTTATATCATTCTTCATGTTTTTTTAATGCCTACAAAATAGTTAAACCGAAGTTAAAACGAAGTATTACTATCCCTTTAAAGGTATAGTAATACTTAAATACAATTATGACGGATGGCTTCAAAGCAAATAGGATATTGATCCAGGGAACTATTTGACTACCAGTTGGAGTCAGGAAGGAATAATCCCCCCCCCCACACACACACACACGCACACTTAGGACTACATTGGAAATTGCTCCAGAGGGCTTTTTTTTGCCTTCCTCTGGATCAACAGGGGTGTTATTGGCATGGGCTGGACTTGATGGACGCATGTCTTTTTTCAGCCTTATCTACTATGTTACTATGTTTAAAATGTAAAAAAAAATGTCTATTGTAAGGTTTATCTCCCTGAGTAAAACAAGGGTACTCTCACTGCTGAGAGATATTTTATTAAAAAATTATAACAGCTCAGACTTGAATTTTTTAGGTGCAATATCACAGTGGCCTGAAAATTTACAGTGGCAATGTTGCTACACCATCCTATGGAGATTTATGGTCTACAGACCAGAGCAGTCCATAGGATGGTGTAGCAACAGCACCACTGTAAATTTTCAGGCCACTGTGATATTGCACCTAAAAAATTCAAGTTTGAGCTGTTATAATTTTTAATATAATATCTCTATAACAACCCCTACAACATATATTTTTTTACATTTTAAGTATTACTATCCCTTTTAAAGTGATAGTAATGTCTATATCAGAGGGCACATCTGAGTCTTCTATAGGTTTTTTAAAACACGTAGCGCTATGTTTAATGACTTACAGTTCTGTATTCCAAAAGATGCTCAAACTGAAAGAATCCCCCTCCCGCCCCTTCTGGCTGCCTCCCATTGAATCTGTTATCTGGTTGTGGGACCAGACGGATGCAGTGAGGGATAAACTTCAAACAGTATAAGGAAAACCCTGCCCCCTTGACAAAGTAGGGCATGATTCTCCTTTTGCTTACTGAAGATTGTCCCTCACCGCTCTCCATCTGTAACGCAGTTAGAGGAAGCATGACATGGCCAGAAGGTGTGGGAGGGGGATCTTTTCAGCTTAAATATCTTTTGAACTCAGAACAGTAAGTAATTAAACATAGAGCTAAGTGTTTTAAAAAACACATAGAAGACTCAGAGGTATACTTTAATATTGATATTACTATCGCTTTAAGTTTACCATGTGGACTGAGCAGAGTTTGTGGTTCTGTTTTCCTGCTAGGAACTATTGTCCTCTAATCATGGTTAAGGGGAAAAAAATGAAGAGTTCATTAGAATTTTATGGTTGTGGTAAGGTAGGTGTGGTGGTGGGGGTATTGCTAGGAGGAGTTTGTTTTCCTTTAAATCTACAAGAGCGCAAAACCGTGCACAAGGTTTAGGGTAAACCATGTCTATGAGCAGAAGAAACTCTGCAGGATATTTAGCACCTATAAGTGTCTTCTTATGAGAATTTGTATACCCGAAGGATTGTGCAGTGATAGAAGGAAGTAACAGCCAAACTCACAGAAAGAGTAAGGAATGTTGAAACTCTAAGATCATGTGAATGTCAACAAGCTGTAGGCAAACATGAAAATACTGATTTATACCAAAGGACAAACATAACCAGCAGGCAGAGGTTTTAGCTCCACAAGAATGAATATTTGGATATATGAAATCTTCACTCATGAAATATCATCCCAAAGTTAAAAAAAAAAAAAAAACAAAAACAGTTCCTTCATTGGAACCATACAGACCGTTTGGGGGCTAGATTAATTGCTAATGTTTTGAGGATGTCGCTAGCATCTAAGGGGTTAACAGAAAAAAAAACAGAAACCATACGCAATATGTGTTCTGAGGCTTAAAAACTAAGAAGCAGTTTTGTTTTTTTATACGTATAATATCTATCCATATTGACCATTTGAATGCGGGGGAGTTGAGAAGTGCTTTGGAAAGCATTTGCTATATGTTCCTTTCACTCTCAATGGGTTAAAGGGCATGTTGTAACTATTGTCAGTTATAAATAAAGCTACTTGCAAAAAAAAAAAAAAAAATAGTTCTTTTAATTAACTAACTTACCTCCAAAAATATAGCAGTGTCTTATAGAGCTTTATGATGAAGAATGTGGCTCTTGAAAATCTTGAAAAAATGAAAATCTCATTTTTATAGCAAATTCCAATATTTTAACATAATGTAACTCCTGCTTATTCTAGGCCAATATTATTCTATCTGTAGGAGAATGCAGTTTCTAATTCTGTTCCATGCACATTTAACATTATGAAAAAAAAATACAGAGACATAAATTATGCAGGTAAAAATACGATTCATAATACAAGGAAAAATCCCTTCCAGATAATTAGGGCAATACTTACAAAGACCAAAGTAGGCCCATCCTTTGTCATTAAGAACAAATTGCAATTCCCATGTTTATGTATGAAAATAGGGGGCAAAGGGTTGGCCCTCAGCTCTGTATCTAGCCTATGGGTCGAGTGTAACTCATCATCCTCTGCTAGGGTGACCACATGTCAGTTCTGCCATTCAGGCACATTGCACAGAGAAGAGCACACCACACAGTTCTCGGCACTAGAGGGAGAAATGCCATTGAGTGTTGAGACTGAAAGCCATGCCTGTGGTGGACTACAAGATAATGTACATTACACCTAAACCCTTAGACTATCTTTACACTACAATAAAATTCCACTGCTTGATGTCAGGCTCAATGTTTAGAACTCTGTCTGGAGGCCATTTTCCTGTAGCCCAGAAGAGGCATCACTTTCTGTCACAGCAGGCCATGTACATTTCTTCTATATTTTTAACTCTTTGCTCTGGAGTCTTTATACCAGGACTTTGTATTGTATGTATGTATGTATATTTTTATTTATCTAGCACCAGCCGGTGTATTTGGCACTTTACAGATTACATTTAATATAGCAGGGGTACAATAAGTGCGGTGATTAAGTGCTTATATAGGCAGTCATAAGGGGAACGACAGATGAGTATACATTAGGATAAGAGGTATTGTCCCAGAAGAGGGCTGCCCAGGACAAGGGGGACAC
Organism: Rhinophrynus dorsalis; assembly: GCA_037306005.1. Taxonomy (NCBI): domain Eukaryota; kingdom Metazoa; phylum Chordata; class Amphibia; order Anura; family Rhinophrynidae; genus Rhinophrynus; species Rhinophrynus dorsalis. The sequence continues at coordinate 193,909,852 of CM074722.1, read as the reverse complement.
ACATACAAAATCCAGGACACCTGGTCACCCTAACCTGGATAGCCCACATACTTCCTGGTTGTCTTCAAGCCAAGAATAGATTTTTGCCCCCTGAATGGCTGTAAAAAGTAATTTTGTGTCAGCACAGTGCAGCCCCTGGCTCTTTTCTGTGTCTTCTCCCACTGGGAAAAAACTTAGTAAAATGTGACAATTGCCCTTAAAGAAGCACTTAGTTCTATATGGATAGTTTCCATTTAAATAAAATGCTACCTTTTTCTTGGGATTCAACTTTCTTACATTTCTATGACCATTTTTAATCATCTTTTAAAGACCTGTTTTTGGTCTTAAAAGGGCTTCATTATACTGCAGAGACAAAATAAGATTAGGATTCCGATACATCCAAGCACAAACTGAATGTAGTCTTTTGATGGATGCCCCCAAAGTGAGCTTTGCACAAAACATAATATTAAACCTGCATATGAAATGCATATATCAACAGCAGCCTCAGATGGTGACTCGGTCATGTTATTCAGTCATCAATTTGACTGTAGCTATGAAAAAAATGGGGTTTATGAAAACCTCTCCAGGTATCTGTAACTACGGAACTGGAACTGAATCTGCAATTAGATATTTGAGATTAATTTGCAGTTCAGGGTTTGTACAAGTTTCCTCTTTTAATAACAGCATCTCAGTGAAGGCTAGTCAGCAATAGGCTGCAGGCTAATGAAAGAGCAGAGGGGCTTGCAGATTCAAAAGAAAAGTGAGGTAATTGTGGGGCAAACCAACTTCACACTAGGCATACCTATTTACTAATTGGAAAGCTAAAGAGATCTCCAACGTATTACAAAGGAATGAGTTTGAAACTTCTCTAGCATTCAAATTATTAAAAGCCCAGTTTACATCAAGCAACTTTACTACTCGTGTGGTGTGGTTGGTTTGCCCCAGAATTACTCCAATTTTATTTTGTGCATAAGACTTTGGTCTGAGATTCTACTTCAAGGGATAGTAATGTTTCATAATAAAAGCAGCTCCAATTAATCATCATAGTATTTAGGCCATGGAGAGTGTTTTTTCTGTCCTGTCAGAGTTGTAGTTCAAGAGTAATTGAATGATAAAGTATCCTCCTCCCGCCCCTTTCACTGATGTAACACTGCTCACCTGAGAGCCTCAAGACTGTTCGGATGGATCTCAGAGAGGGACAATCTTCAGTTTGCATAAGGGAAAACCTGAAAAACCTATCAAGGGGGGCAGAGTTTTCCTTATGCTCACACTAAAAAGATTGTCCCTTGCTGTGAGCTGTCTGGTGTGTGGACCAGATTCCACATCTGAGGGGAGGTGGCTTACACTAGGTAAAATGGGTGGTTGGGGATACTTTTTCATTCAATTACTGTGACAGTATTGAAATAACTCTCTGACAGTAATGAAATAACACTCTCTATGGCTCAAATACTATGAAAATTAATTGGAGCTGCTGTTTTATGAAACATTACTATCCCTTTCAGGCCTGGGCACTCTGCAGCCCTCCATCTGCTATTAAACTACAGTTCTCTCCATCTTCAGCAAGCCAAAGGTGGATGGTGGGAATTGCATACCAACAACAGCTGGAGAGTCAAAGGTTAACCTTTTAAATAAAATGTCACTGGTCAACTTTTTTTCCTAGTGTATATATATATTTAACCTTTTGAATTCCAAGAATTTGTCAAACTCATTGCAGACAGATGCATTTCACACCCACTGGCCCAAAAAGATTTAAAGGCTTTTGTGAAAAGTGGAATAGAAATGGTCTTGTCCAAATAAGAATTGTGTCGCAACCTGCGTATCAAAATTGTTGCTAATTGCTCCAAAAATAAAGGCAGTCTTAGTGATTAAATCTTAACGCCAGGCATAAATTGTTCTTGTTGTAAGTATATAGTGACAGCTATGTATACAAAACAAATTCACTGTTGTGAATTTTCTGCAAATTTTCTCAGAATATTCTCAGACATATTTTTAAACTTGTCCTTACCTCTTTATAAATATGACCCGATGTAAATTTTAGTGACAATTCTTATACACTGAGAAGGCTTTTTATACATTTCCCCCTGTATTCTAGAAATAAATGGCTATCTATCTGATTTAACTAAAGAACTTACCTAGGTAGGTGTCCTTCTAACAGTAGCCGTTATATCTATTTACAGAACAGTCGTTAACCTACACTATTAAAATTATTCTCAAGGCTTCCCATAAAGCAACGTATAATAGGCTGACCAGACCTCACCTTTAACCGTGGACACATATGAAAAATACATACTGCAGGACTTCTTTGATTTCAGTGCACACCTGAAATATGCCTATTTCCTTTGTGTCCCTGGTTAAAGGGAAGGTCTGGTCAGCCTAACGTATAAAATTCAAAACCTTTATTACCACATCCTATATTTCATTGTTGATATCCTGCCATATACCTGCAAGTCCTCTATGCACCATGCATGGTGGACACTCTCTGCTTCTTTAACCTCTATTGTTGCATTGCGACTTAAAGGCATAGTAATACTTAAAATGTAAAAAAATATATATTGTAGTGTTTATCCCCCTGAGTAAAAAAGGGTGCTCTCACTGCTGAAATGGGTTTTATTCAATAGTTAGTACAGCTCAAAGATGAATTTTGTAGGTGCAATATCACAGTGGCCTGAAATTGTAGAGTGGCGCTGTTGTTACACCATCCTATGGACAGCTCTGGTCTATACACCATAAATCTCCATAGGATGGTGTAGCAACAGCTCCACTGTACAATTTCAGGCCACTGTGATACTGCAACTAAAAAAATTCAACTTTGAGCTGTAATGGCTATTGAATAAAACAAATTTCAGCAGTGAGAGTACTCTTGTTTTACTCAGGGGGATAACTCTTACAACATTTTTTTTTTTACATTTTAAGTATTACTATTCCTTTAAGGCTTTTTCCCTTTCTGTTCCATACCTTCCACCCAGCATTCACCAAACCTCAACCCTCGACAACTTCAAATCCAATCTAAAACAGCACCTTTTAAATGTAGCACTACCCTAATATATAAACCTTATATTACGGTATATGCCTATAAGAACTGTCAAGAATTGCACTTCCTCCTCTACCTCCTTGTATCTGTATGTCACCCATGCTATACTTAGATTGTAATCTGTATGGGGCAGGGACTTCCTTACAATTGTATAACCACTTAGCTACTTGTAACTCCCTTACAATTGTATAACCACTTAACTACTGCACTTACTGTATCCGCTGTATGCTAAATGTAAACTGTAAAATGCTAAGTATACCTGTTGGTGTTCTATAAATAAAAATAAACATACATACGTACATTTACTTTTTTTTAATAAATTTGATCTCTTTTGTAGCCCACTGCTAATTATAAGACATTAACCCCTTAATGACGCTTGACTGTCACGGCACGTCATGGGTTGTTTTGCGTTAAGGAATCATGAAGTGCCAGGACCGTCATGGAATTCCGGGCTCCCTGCTCTGCTGCACGTCATTTGGAGATCCTGGAACCGGATGCAAAAAAAAGGTCCGTGGTCCTTAAAGGGATAGTAATGTTTCATAATAAAAGCAGCTCTAATTATTCATCATAGTATTTGGGCCTTGGAGAGTGTTATTTCAATTCTGTCAGAGTTGTAGTTCAAGAATAATTGAATGATAAAGTATCCCCTTTTACTGATGTAACACTGCTCAGCTCAAAGCAGCAGGGAGGTGCCCAGGTAGATTGCAGAGAGGGACAATCTTCAGTTAAGATAAGGAAAAAAGCTGAAAAACCTGTCAAAGGGGGGCAGGGTTTTCATTGTTCTCACAGTAAGAAGATTGTCCCTTGCTGTTATCTGTCTGGTCAAGCATCCAGATTCCACATCTGAGGTGAGCAGTGTTAAACTAGGTAAAAGGGGTGGGAGGAAGAAATGTTATCATTCAATTACTCTTGAACTACAACTCTAACAGTATTGAAATAACACTCTCTATGGCTCAAATACTATGAACATTAATTGGAGCTGCTGTTTTGTGAAACATTACTATCCCTTTAAGTGCTGGCCGTGAGGGGGTTAAGATTGATTAAAGCATATTGTTTGTTGTTAGGAGTTCAAACTTCACTAGAGATTACTATATACAGGAAACTGCAGATATAATGAAAATATATTGATAGGCACACCTAATTAATATATAAAGGACATCTACCTAGATATGTCAAGGCATCTAAAAAATTAAGAGCTGTTTATTCCTAAGGGATGTTCTCCTAAAATAAATGCATCAGTATATTTATGTGTAATATTTTTTTACTTTAAATACAGCTTTAAATATAGTTGTATACTTTTCTGTTACATAAAGGTCCCAGTTTGCATAAAATTCAGTTTTTGATTGCTTTGTTCCAGCTAGGTCTGTTTTCATTTGCTGTTATTGGCTCTTACAAATGGCTAAATAAATTTCTCTAGATTGTATCTTACCTCATCGCTGTAAACTATAGATTTCCTGGGTCTTTGGAAGGACTGTTAAGAATCTTCCCCACAGAAATCCATTGACCCTGAAGATTAGTTGGGTTCTATGGGGGAAGGGCTAAGCAACCATGATGTAAAGCAATAACAGGATTTGTTTTTTGAGCAGCTACTAGCAGAACTACATTATAATAAGAACCTCTAACAAAAGACAAAATGGCTTATAGGAAGACATTTTATTTTTATGCATATATATATAAATATATAAACTAGTGTAAAAGCCCGCGTATACGGGTCAAGGTCCAGAACCCTTTGAATGCCAGAGGGGTACGCAATGCATTGCTTTGCAATGAATTGCGTACCCCTCTGGCACTCAAAAGGTTAAGCAGCTGCTACCTCAGTGCTCCACGCGATGCAGTCTTCGGTCGCCTACCTCACGCGCCTCACGATGCAGTCATGCGTAGTAGAGACTGCTGAACGCACGCAGTCTGTACTGCGCATGACAGCTTCTGACAAACATCCTAGCAAATTATTATATATATATATATATATATATATATATATATATATATATATATATAAATACTGTATATATTCTACAAAACTATAATAGAAGATTTAAAGTGGAATTGTTTTTTTTATTATTTTGAAGATGTGTTGGGATTTAATCCTTTGAGTGCCAAATGGTTGTGCAATGCTTTATGCATTGCACACCCCTCTGGTACTTAGTAGGTTAATGTCCAAATTTTGAAACCGATTGGTGATGCTGAAAAGGCTTTGAGAGTAAAGTGAATAAACAGAAATCAATTCCTATGATCCTGTAGAACATTGCAGCCAGTTACAGACAGACAAGAAAAACTAACTGAAGAGTATGCAGCAGCAGATGGAAAATCACTGGGGAATACTGTACTTACAGCCCCTAGGCGTAAGGTGTACCTAGAACAGGATTGCTAAACAGCAATCACCTATACTTCTTCATAAAGAGCTGAAACTTGCTTTTCTAATAGACTAGATGTCAGCATATAAAATATACCTTGGAATAACTCTTTTCATTCTGAAGTGTGTGGACATGGAATTGTGGAATACTGCTTTGTCACACAAAACTAAATAATAGTGTAATCACTCAAGCTGAAATAAACTGGGTATGTATTATGGGACAATATAAATCTTCAAATTAATATATCATATTAAACAAAGGTGTCTCTTTAGTTTTTACAGCCAGCCAAGCATTTCAAATGCAACCACAATAGTCTCATTAAATGAAAGATTAAGCTAAATAGGCTAGTGATAAATGACAAATTGGCATATCTTCCACTGCGCAGAACATGCTCCAGAGTTAAAGACAAATTCATTTAATGTACAATAAATTTCAACGTTAAATCATTGGTGGTCTGTAGATATCGTTCTCTCATCCCTTTCTATCGTCATTTTTAAGTAAAATGTGTCATAAATTAGTTAAAACAATGCAAGCAAAAAACATAAAAGGCTTTGTTAAAATTAAGATTCATAAGGTCAAACAGCAGTAATATTCAGAACTTTGATTTAAATTAAAAGCAGTAAAGAACAAAAAAATTACTGTATGAATTATTAATAAGGTTGTCCAGCAGGCCAAATAGCAACAATAAATATAATAGAATTTATCCAGCAAAGGAATGTATAAACATTTTACAGCTTACACCATAAAAGGCCTGAAATCTTACTAATCTGATGTATGACTATGGAAAATGTCCTCACTCCTGTTACTTTAAAGAACGACAGTCAGTAAATGGACAGAGAAACTTTCAGGTCGACCCAGGTCAAGGGTACACAACCTGTAGCACTCCATCTGTATCACGGCGCCCGTGATTACAGCGTCATTTTGACAGGCTTATTTCCTGGTGCCTTTTCATTGGCTGCGCTGTACAGCTCCTCCCAGTGACAGCCTTTATATACTCTGGGCTGTCACTTATGGGTTGCCCTTTCATGGTGTACCTGATGCCTAGCGCTTGTTCCGTTATATTGATACCGGTGTATGACCTGCACTGCCTGACTACTGTATTCGTTACTGTTCCTGTTTCTGTGTACTAATTCGGATTGGCTGACGTTCCTGCTTCCTGTTCTGACCTGGCTTGGCTGACATTCCTGCTCCGGGTACTGAGCTGTCAAGACTGACGACCCTGCTCCGTGTACCGACTCGGCTTGGCTGACGTTCCTGCTCCGTGTACCGAATCGGTTTGGCTAAGGTTCCTGCTCCTTCCGCGCCCGGCTGGGTGAAGATCCTGTATAGTGCCTGTTGCTGTCCTCGCTCTGTGCACGGTCGCTCACGCTACTGTGCACCACAGAGCTACGGTACTTCGTTACCACCTTGTAGTCCAGTCCATGATTCGAGTCTCAGTGTGCCAGTTATCCTCCATACCGTTATACTCGATCGCTTGGTCTTCCGCTCTTGGGTTCAGTTGGGCGCATCCGGTTGCCTTCCGCATTTGGACCATAGCGTTCATTAACCCCTCCTGGGGTGGTGCCCTTGTGCCGCTACTTGTTCCACCACTGTATCCTCCATACCGTTGTACTCAATCGCTTAGTCTTCCGCTCTTGGGTTCAGTTGGTCGCATCCGGTTGCATTTCACATTTAGACCATAGCGTTCATTAACTCTCCGGGGGTGGCACCGGGCACACGGTGGTGGATAATCTCCGTTGGGCATACGTTCTGTGGCACGAGCACTGACTCACGCTGTTGTAGTGTCCGGTGGGCGTCCACCGTTGCAACCTCCCGCTCAGGTGGTCTTGCCTGCTCTCCGCTGACATCTTGTCACTGTCGCTATCACTGCCTGTAGGCGACATTGGGCCTCCTCTTATCTGGGCAGACTTAGTCAGTGGCTCCACTGGTATCTCTGGACTCTCTTACACTGTATCAATCACAATTTACCTGACCTGTGTCAGTATTATATTCTGCTGTACATACTGGACCCGTCTGGGTTAAACTTGCTAATGTAACCTGTCCCGTGTCAGTTATCTATGTTCTATATACTGGAGGCTTACGTTATTCATTGTGTGCTTTCAATAAAATTGTGTTTTTTTACCAACATCTACCGTTTCTGAGTGTACTGAACCGTAACAATCTGTTGTTGAACTATAACTCCCAGGACCTCTATCCAACCATCTTCTGGCTGAGAATGATGGGAACTGTAGACCAACAACAGACAGACTCGGGTTGCTCACGTCTGAATTCTATTTAAACTGGAAAACAGTGATCCTTCTAAACAGTTGTTAGACCACAACTCACCTCATCCATAGCCAACCATTACCCAGAAGAAGATAATGAACATGATTGTCCATCAATAGCTGGAGAACTGCTTTTGCCCATACCAAAGCTAATGTTGATACTCTTTTCAAGACAAACGTTTATATAGTACAGAGCTGGGTGAAATAATTCGGACAGTAAATATGACACCTGTATATTGTAGCATCAAATTTATCAAACACTATGATACTATTCATCCAACATACATGAGTCTAGTGTTTTACTCCTTAGACTTAAAGGATTGAGTTCTAGTATAAGGGCAATATAGGTCTTGCCAAATTTAAAGGGGAGATCCCAACCATCCTTGTTTTCCAGTATAAGTTGCCCAGTCCTATTTCTTCAAGGGCCAAATTATACATTAATATGATGTATTAAAGCGGAACTACCACCGCATAACAAGTTTATCTTAAATAACTCACCATCTGGCGACTAGCTGCTTAGTATAGCTAGTCACCAGAATTATTACCTTATTAAATAGATTTCTTTTTTCTTCCCCAGCTGACAGGCAGGACGGAGTGCGGACATTTTGCTATAGTGACATCCGTGCACCTGCTCTGTCAGTCCCAGCCGGCTCTAGGAGGTGTTGCTAGGAGCTGTTTGGCTCCGAAGGGACTGACAGAGCAGGAGCACGGACGTCACTATGGCAAGATGTCCACGCTCCGTCCTGCCTGTCAGCCGGGGAAGAAAGGAGAAATCTATTTAATAAGGTAATAATTCTGGCGACTAGCGCTACTAAGCAGCTAGTCACCAGATGGGGAGTTATTTAAGATAAGCTTGTTCTGTGGTGGTAGTTCTGCTTTAAGTAGTACAGGGCTGTCAGAGTTCAGTCCTCAAGGGCCCCCAATAGGCCAGGATGTAAGGATTTCCCTGATTAAGCACAGGTGAGTTAATCAGAGGATCATTCATTTTGACTGACTCGTGTACTTAATCAGGAACATCCCTAAATCCTGGCCTATTGGTGGCCCTTGAGCACTGAAGTTGGACAGCCCTGAAGTAATAAATATACATGCCAGGACATACCCCTTGATGTCAGCTTGGTACAGCTGGATGACAAAAAGAAGAATAGCGGCAGCAACACACAGAAATGAGAGAAGGATTAACCCATGTTTATTGAGCTGTATGCAGACCACCAATGCCAAAGTGTTCTGGGGACCTCATGTCCTTCATCACATGTTATCACCAAACAAAATGTACACGTGGAGGAATATTTATATATATTGAGTGTGTGTGAGATTAACGTTTCACTATGAGTAAAAGAAGAATACTCTTAGTTGCTTCATTATAATATTATTATAGATCAAACTGGCATGAAGTGTTGGATATGTTACTATCAATTTCTAGTATAAGGCTCCAGCTCTTTCACAGAGAGCAATAGAAAAAAAACTGCAGTCTGAACACCTGAGGAAAGAAGCACTAAGGGCGGTATTATGGCGATATATATATATATATATATATATATATATATATATATATATATATATATGTATGTCTGCTGATGGAGACAAATATTATTATATGCACTAATAATTAGTGATCCATGGCAGGGGTGGAATTTAATAATTAACATGCAGAGTTGTCATCCTGCTAGCGATGTTGAAGGGATGCCCTCCCTTACACATCACCAGCAGTTCAAAAGGCCTGAAGCCTGAGCACATTCTTACTGTTCCCACCAGTGCCATAGGGATGTGCATTGCATACCCATGTGGAAGTGAAAGTGGCAGACCAGACATATGAGAGGGTGCACAACAAAACCCAAACAACCACTGCAAAGTGTTTTTCTCTGAATACTTTTCAGCTGATTATAACATATGCTACAGTGTCCTGCTTTTTAGATTGTTTTGCTTTTGTTATCTCTTGGATCCTGTTATCAGTTAAATATTACTGTTATTTATATAACACAAACACATTATTCAGCCTTTAAGTGTACATTAGTAAAACAACGCATATAAAATGTTGTGACAGTATAACTTTAAACATATTTGAAATCAATATGATGAGATCTCCTCTAGCCACGGCTTACATACAAAAGAGAGAGACAATATGTAAAGCTTTAGCAAGATTTTAAGACTGAGAAGAGAGGTTGAGTTCCCCAAACTGCACCCCGGCATCCACTCACATCCTTTCAACTAGTCAGACACTGACTGGTTTTGAGCGGATGCCTGCGTTGCAGCCTGACAAACTCAAAACTGCTGGCATCCTCTCACATCCGCTCACACCTTGCCAAACAGTGTCTGATGAGCAGATGTAAATGGATGCCAGCTATGCTGTTTGGCAAACTCACATCTGATTTCTCTATAACCCCTTAACCTCACCTCTCAGTCTTATAATCTGGCTAAAGATGTATCCATTGTCTTTCTCTCTCTTCTTCATGTAAGCGAGATGTCATTATATTTGTTTCTGGTATGTTAAAAATTATACTCACAATATTTTATGTGCATTGTTTTACTAACAAGTAAACCACAATCTAAAGTAGAGTTAGTGTAAATACAAAGCAGGACAAAGTAGCTCATGTCATAAGCAGGAGAAGAGTATTCAGGGAAAGACACTGCAGTAGTTGGGTTTTGTTGTGTGCTCTGTCACAGGACTCCTTTCACTGCCACAAGGGGTATGCAGTGCACATTGCTGTGGCATGGAAAGGGTTAAGAAAGGGCAGCTGCTCTCTGCTTTCCATAGCAGAGACAACAAAATGTCATCTGGATGTTGGGAGATCTCAACATCTTCAACCTTGGGTTGGGAATGCTGAGACTGTGAACACCGATAGAAAAGGTAGATATTGGAGCTTAGTGCATGTGGATACCAGCCTCATTAACATATTAACACACCCACATGAATATGCCAATTGCTCATTAAATTGCATTTGCAAATACAAGTGAGCAGATGTTGAATTTGTGAAAAATCATAAACTTGTCGAAACCATGGGGGATTCATGGCGATGTTGGCGGATTGTGGCAGATATGATGGCTAGGACACCATAGTGCATACTGACAATATGCCATCAACACAAATTTGACAACATATTGCCATCCTGGCTCCTTCTCAACCTTTAGTGCACCTCAACCCCATGTGGCTTTGTTGTTAACAGTGTAAAAAAAAAGGGCTAGTAATGTTTTACAAAAACAGCAGCTCCAATTAATCTTCATAGTATTTGAGCCATAGAGAGTGTCATTGCAATACTGTCAGAGTTGTAGTTCAAGAGTAATTGAATGATAACGTATCCCCCTCCCGACCCTTTTACCTAGTGTAAGCCACCTCTCCTCAGATGTGGAATCTGGTCCTTTGACCAGACAGCTCGCAGCGAGGGACAATCTTTTTACTGTGAGCATAACGAAACCTGCCTTCTTATCATTTTTTAGTTTTTTCCTTATGCTCACTGAAGATTGTCCCTCTCTGTGATCCATTCCGAACAGTCTTGCTTCTCTGAGGTGAGCAGTGTTACATCAGTAAAAGGGACAGGAGGGGGATACTTTTCATTCAATTACTCTTGAACTACAACTCAGTATTGAAAGTGATAGTAATGTTTCATAATAAAAGCAGCTGTAATTAATCATCATAGTATTTGGACTTTGGAGAGTGTCCTTTCAGAGTTGTAGTTCAAGAGTAATTCAATGACAAAATATTCCCCTCCAGCCCGTTCTACTGATGTAACACTGCTCAGCCAGAACAGAAGGGAGGTGCCCAGGTAGATTGCAGAGAGGAACAATCTTCAATTAAGATAAGGGAAAAAAATGAAAAACTTGTCAAAGGGGGCAGGACTTTCATTGTTCTCATAGGAAGAAGATTGTCCCCTGCTGTTATCTGTCTGGTCTATTGACTACATACCACATCTGAGAAGAGATGGCTTACACTAGGTAACAGGGGAGGGAGGGGAAACTTTGCTTGTGAATATCTCACAAATCATAAAGGTTTGAGAGATAAGACTTATATTGTTCTTCATCTTTTTTTAATGCCTACGAAATAAAATAAAGATAAAAGGAAGTATTACTATCCCCTGAAATAACACTCTCAATGGTCCAGATACTATAAAGATTAATTGGAGCTGCTTTTATTGTGAAACATTACTATCCCTTTATGGATCACCCAGCTATGCAAACATCCTTGTTAATCAGGAGAAAAAAAGAGCCCTGCAATTTATTTTTTTATATAATAAAATGTACTGCCACTTTAACTCCCCTTGCTTGTACATGCTGCTACTATTCTTCTTCTACAAAAAAACAATAAAGTATTTCAAACATGTTAAAGGATTTAGCACTCTTAGCTCAATTATTGTATTTTGCAATTAAAGTGACAGGCTTATTTTCGACTTTACATATTCTGCAAGTGCATAAGATATAAACATAAATTGCCTATAATGTATCTATAAAATAAGGCTACTCCCACTGCTGAGAGATTTATATTTCCAGAGTTATTACAGTATAAAACCCATGGTTTTTTTTACATTAGCAGTGCCCTCTAGTGGTCGAATTCTAATTAGATTTCCTGTTAGATTCTAAAGGAGACCAAAGTCAGAAAAGTTAAGAGACATACAGTTCTCCATAGAATGTGATAGAAACTGCCTGTCACTTCCTGTCAGTTAGAACTATAAGGAAGTAAACACAGTAAATTCACTTCCTGATTATTTAAACTGCTATAAATTTTGAATAAAACATCTGACAGCGATGAGAGTGACCTTCTTTTACTCAGCAGGAAATTCTCTATAAAATATGTGTTTTCATTAAAAAAGTTTACTGCTCCTTTAAATTGTAAAGCAATGTGTTCACTTGTGGTGCTATATAAATAAACAAATTTATTCATTCATTCAAGTATGCAAAAGCTTGATATATTTTCCATAAGGGACAAAAAAGGAACATAGAATAATGTGGCAGGGCCAACAGGTGAATCCAGTCTAGAAAATCTAAAATCCACGAGTTATTTAATCCTTGGCATTACTCTATACTTACACCACTATTTCTGCTAAGGTATATCAAGCTAATAGTTCTTATTAGTTGACAGAACTGAATATTTTAATATATAATATAAACCATCCATAACAAAAATATGTCTAAAGGCTTCAGAATTCACAATAAACATGCTTACTGTGGAACTGACTTTCTTACAGATAGAAACAAAAATATACTATTGCAAATGAGCATTCCCAATAGAAAGGCACATTCTCTGGAACAACCATGAGATCAGGATCAATAAAGATTCATACTTTTGACTGTTTTTTATAGCACAAGTACGTTGCCACTATACAGATCCAAGGACTGATTAACGTGGAGGCTGCTGGAGCCCTAGCTCCAGGCTCAATGGAATCAATAGGCCCATTCTGTGAGTGCGCTACAGTAGGCCACTGTTTGGCCCACAAGGACAGCAGCACCTTTAATGCTTATTATTGACAAAAAGTAGAGTGCAATGTGAATTGAAAATTAAACAGCCCTCTGGGTGCTGTGTTTTGCCATGCTCTGTACTGTATCTACAAACCAATGGGATATATACAAATCTGGTAGCACTCCATACTTAACTGGTATTAAGAGTTTAATCTATTAAAAACCATTGCAACGCAGTGTGTTGCACAACCCTTTAGTCCTTAAAGGGTTAATGCCAGCAAGTCGCATAAGCTAACCTCATTGCATGCACAGAAAAATTGTGTAAAAAGTGGTATAAAATGACACAGTTTAATCTACACCTTTTAATCCCTTAAGGCTCAGAGGGATGTGCAACACATTGCTTCTTTTGTCCTTAAGGGGTTAATACATAAAGGCAAGATGCATTCATAGCATGGTAAATTGACGTTAGGCAGGCATAGGGCCTAACAATTTTGTACATTGACTCCATTGTATACTCTACTTCTTGTAGAATAAATCCATCATAACTTTCACCTGTAGCACCATTAGATCCTTAAAGTGGCCCTACACAAATCAATAACAGTTGTACCTGGAAAGCAAGACTTTTCTTTTTTATTTGAATTTGAAAACTTGTTCAGTATCACCTATTTGTTACAAAAGTAATGGTTTCATTTTAATTTTAGTCTACGTCATGTCTTGGGGGTTGAGGTATTTCCATTTAACCCTCTAAGTGCCAGAGGGGTAGGCAATGCATTGCAAAGCAATGCGTTGCATACCCATCTGGCACTCAAATGGTTAAAGGGATATTAATGTTTTATTTTAACATTGTTTAATACTGAAGATATTAAAAACACATATGAATTGCTGTAAGTCCGATCTCTCAAGCCTTTATAGTTTGAGAGATATAACCTGCTAAAGTTCCCCTCTCCTGGCCATTTTATAGAAGTCAACGCTGTGCCGCCGGCCAGTCAAATGACCAGAATCTCCTGCTGTCAGCTAGAGCGTTGATTCTGTGAAACGGCTGGGATAGGGGAAGTTTATCAGGTTATAGCTCTCAAACTATAAAGGTTTGAGAGATCAGACTTACAGCAATTTGTTTATTTTTTAATATCTTCAGAATTAAACAATGTTAAAATAAAACATTACTATCCCTTTAAGTAAGCCTACCCTATTTTAGGTGTATATTTTGGCTTCAAGGCAGTAGGTTAAAACATGCAATTTAGAAGCTACTACTTGACTGTCAGTCTTGTGAATACTATACATAAAGATATCAGTAGTTTCCTTCATTCATGGTTCTTGTTCAGGCTACACAGGTTCTGATAAAATTTGCATCAACACAAATAGTTGAATGATAATCCAGCAAAACGTATGTTCTAATTAATGGTCTTAATGGATGTCAAGGTGACGTACACTCATGTGGCATCCACATCTTTTTTGAAAGCTGTGTTTTAATTATGTATATTCTATCTATATTAATCTCTAGAGAGGTTTAATTTGGATTTTGTCAAACCTTTTCAATTATTTCTTTCACTGAGGATTTTCATGATAGGATTATATAGTAGGTGTTATTTTACCACAGTTGATTTGCTTCTCCTGACACTTAAATTGTTGGATGCTAGACATGGTAGCATAGTTGATGAGTTGAAAAAAGACACACTTACTTCAAGTCCAACCGTTACTGTGTCAACCTAGTTTTTGTTGATCCAGAGGAAGACAAAAAAGCAAAAATAAACATTGAAGCCATTTCCATTTATGCCCCAGGTGGGTGAAAAACAAAGATTTCCTGACTTCAAAAGGTAGTCACATTTTTCCCTAGATGAGCTTGCTATCTGCATTGAAACCAGTTGTCAAAATTCACTATATGATTCTGTGCAAAAAAAAGGATCCTTTACATTTTAAAGTATCTACAGTATCTGCCAACTCAGCATCCAGAGTCAAAGAATTCAACATCTTTACAACCCTGCCTTTGTTTTCATCGAAAGTGCCTTTCATCCAATCTTAAAGGGATAGTAATACTTGAAAATAATTGTATTTTATATTGTAGCCCTTAAAAAAACTTGAAAAATGGTTTGGAAGATATTCACATGTAAAATATAGTAAAATTCTCTTTTCCTGGCTGTTTCAGCCAAGTCTGCCATCTAGTGGACAGATTTGGAATTCGGTCCACAGAGCAACCAGCAGCTCTTTAGCAGTGCCGAAATCACGATCTTTGAAAAGAACTACTTCATTGGAACTATCTACAAAGTGTGCCTGGCTTAAAAGCACACTTTGTAGACCATTACAATTAAGAAATTCTTTTTAAAGATGGGGATCTCAGCACTTCTGGAGAGGAACAGCCGTCCAGGACCGGATTCCAAATCTGAAGGGTGGAGCAATGATGTCACTCCAGGGGAAACTTTACTTCTGAATATCTCCCAAACCATAAAGGTTTGGGAGATATGACTTATATCATTTTTCAAGTTTTTTTAAGGGCTACAATATAAAATAAACCTATTTTAAAGTATTACTATCACTTTAATGGAATGACACCATGGGGTTTATGTACTATGGTGTGATAAAGAGGTGATAAACTGCAGATGACTTCTCCTGTGATATCACTTCTCCAATTTCTGTGTTATTCTATGGAGCCTATGCACAAATATCTCTGAAGTTGGAGAAACCATAGAATAACGCAGTGCTTGGAAATAATATCACTGGAGAAGTCATCTCCACTTTATCACCTCTTTATCACGCCTTAGTGCACCCCATATTGTTTTTTCTCAGAACTTTGCTAAAAGTGTCCCCCAAAGAGTTCTTTGTATTGGCCTCAAATATACTGTATTTGCAAATTGCATTTTAGTGTTTAAATTCCACTTGCCTAAATTAAATACATTTTAATTCTTTTTATAACTAAAATCTCTGGCACATCTCTATACTGTTTCCAGGTCAATTATTTTTAAGACATTCTAGATTTGATTAAACCAAGAATTTATAAAGGGGTTATAATTACATCTCCATCCTATGTATTTATACCCATTTTATACACGATAGTACAACATGACTGGCTTTTGCAGTAGGTGAGTGACACTTGAACAAAGCTATTTAGTCTATTGTCTACCAGTAATCCAAAATCATTCTCTAACAATAACTACTCAAGCAATTTCCTATTTAGTATATACATAGCATGTTTGTTTAGCAACCCATATGCATAACCTTGCATCTATCACGTTTCCACCCAATCAGTTATTCCAAATGTTTCTGCAGAGAAAAATACAGACTCATAACAACATTGTTATTTGTTATGATAAATTAATGATACAACATATGTTTGTCAAATTGCATAATCACTCTAGAGTAGGCTTGAAAACAAAACTGACAAATTTTAGAATATTTTTTTAAACACCTTAAGGAGCACAGTGGTCTGTAATACATTGTGAAGCAATGTATTGTATTGCATAACTATCTAATTCTTAAAGGGATAGTAATACTTTATTATTACTATCCCTCATATTGCAGGTATTTGTAAAATAATTTAATAGCCTCCAGGTTCATCTCTCAAACCTTTATGGTTTGAGAGATAACCGAAGGCAAAGTTCCCCCCTCCCTCCCCCTTCCCTGAAGTCAGTGTTGTACTGACTGCAGGGATACCTGGTCTGACTTTAATCATGCGGCTCTGCAGCTAAGCCGAGATCCTGTTAGTGACAAAGAATTATTTCACTGAAACGGTCTTCTACATGTTCTTGGTTTGCAAGCACACGGAGAAGACCGTTTCAGTGAAATAATTATTTGTTACTAACGCGATCTCGGCTCAGCTGCAGAGCCGCATGATTAAAGTCAGACCGGGTATCCCTGCAGTCAACACAACGCTGACTTCAGGGAAAGTGGAGGGAGGGGGGAACTTTGCCTTCGGTTATCTCTCCAACCATAAAGGTTTGAGAGATGAACCTGGAGGCTATTAAATTATTTTACAAATATCTACAATATGAGGGATATTAATAATAAAGTATTACTATCCCTTTAAGGTCAGGTCCTGTGCTACTACTTTTTCTTTCTTTTATCAAAGGATATTTTTTCCCCATCATCATGTTTTTTTGCCCATTTAGTCCTAAGTGACAAATTCCACAAAGATATAGAAATTTGACCTTTAGAAATGTTTAGCAAGGCAAGATGTATGCCAACATATCGAAAAAGGTACAATCCAGAATTAAATCAGATTGCCATTTTTGGGTCACGTTTTGTTTCATTATTATAGGCTATGTTGTAAATAGTTCCCCGGGGGCTTTGTTTGTCTTCCTCTGGAAAGCAGATTTGATTTGGCACAAGTTTAACAAGTCTTTTTTTTTCCTCCATGAACTGTGTTTCTTTCTACCCCTGTGTATTTAAACAGAAATTATACCTATAGGAATATGTGACATGGGATTAACCCTTTACAGACCAGGGGTGTGGAAATCATTGTTTCACAAAGCTTTAACTCTGCTTCTTAACCCTTTGAGTGCCAGAGGGGTACGGAACGCAGTGCAAAGCAATGCGTTCCGTACCCCTCTGGCACTCAAAGGGTTAAAATGTTAACAGAAGATTTACTGAAGGTTG
The DNA here is from genome assembly GCA_037306005.1 of Rhinophrynus dorsalis. Taxonomy (NCBI): domain Eukaryota; kingdom Metazoa; phylum Chordata; class Amphibia; order Anura; family Rhinophrynidae; genus Rhinophrynus; species Rhinophrynus dorsalis. Next base: position 193,892,252 of record CM074722.1, on the reverse strand, counting down.
TAAGATAGATGTTCTTCATAAAAAAAGTCAGTTGTATCCGTTTACATATTTTTCACATATTATATGCAGTTGTTTGTGTTTACTCTGTAACATTTTAGGTTTATGCTTAGTTTTTACTTGTACACAATAACCAATATATGTTAGCCACAGAGAAAGCCCCACCCATGATGTTTTGGGCATTAGAACTGTATCAGTGTAGAAGTAGTTGAGCAGAGTTCATATGTAAAGAACAGAAAATAGATTTTCCTTCTTCCAGTGTGTCAAAATGGGAACCATGGGGTAAAGTCTCCTCGTTCAGGAAAGCAGTGCACTTCCAAAAAAAGGTCTCTGAGGCATAGACTCCCTCCTTCTCTCCACTTTACCCCACCAGCTAACATCCAGTTTTAAGTGACCTCATAAATGGAAGAGTGTTTGGGCACTCTTCTCTTAGTTAGTCTTCTTTTTCTTTTCGTAGTATATGGGACTGTATAATCACCAGTGAGGTGGGCTTCTATTAACAGCTTGCTAATTCATGGATTGTCCAGTTCACATGTTTTTTATTAGAACCTTCAGGGACGTGCACAGACATTTTGGGGGGCAGGGGCTCAAATGGAAAAAAGGGCACTTCTCGATAAAATCAGATTTCATTTTTTTTTTTTTTAAAGGGCACAAGGGCACTTTGGACAAAAAGGGCAGGTGTTCAAGCCCCCCTTGGTGTCTATGTGTGCACGTGCCTGAGAACCTTAAACGTGGTGGTTGGCTTGACTTTCAGCCTTTACCTCTCTAATGAGCTTCCCTGAAGTCTCTTTATTTTTTTTATAATGGAAGCCCGAAGACTGAAGTATAGTAAGATTATTTAAGTGTTATGGTCCTGTATATTTGTCCCTTTTTTGGCATTCATTCCCATGGAGGAAATTTGCCTGATTTGCTCTTCATTCACTCAGTTCTATTTTGCTTTCTGCATGCTCAGGCTGCCTTTAGGTGCAAGTGGTTTTAACCCTTGCACTGCTGTTTTAAAGGGATAGCAATACTTGTTTTGTGAAAGCTTTAATATTGTAGTTATAAAATAAATAAAGCAAAGCATCAAGGACTTTTTCCTATAACTTTCATACTTTTAGTGTAATATCGATCTAAAGTTCCCCCTCCAGACCTTTTTTAGGTAAGTCAGCGCTGTAGCTGACAAATCTGGATTCTGGTCCCGGGGCCGGACAGCTCTTCTGGAGAGCTGAAATAGCAGTGCATACACAGCAAATCATCATGACAAGTGTCTACTGCCTCAAACCAGGCACACTTTCTAAACCGCTGTCATGAATATTTGCTGTGTATGCACTGCTATTTTGACTCTCCAGATGAGCCATTCAGTCTGCAGACCAGAATCTAAGTTTGTCAGCTAGTGCGCTGACGTAGCTAAAAGGGGCAGGAGGGGGAAACTTTAGAACAATATTACACTAAAAGTATGAAGGTTATAGCAAAAAAACATTGATGCTTTGATTTATTTATTTCATAACTACAATATTAAAACAAGTATTACTATCCCTTTAAAGCGATTTTCTCTCATTGAGGGACTGCCAGTGAGCTTTTCTGTTGAATCACTCACGTTTTATTATTCTTTAATACTCTTTAGGTTTTGTATTGAAATTGGACACTGGCCCTTTAAGGCCAGGTGCCCATGCAGTGTCCAAATTGTAGTCATACACTAAGCTTCTCTGGAACATTTCTCACCTCTGGTTGCCCCTAGGAATTGTGGGTGGGCTTATAGTGCTTCTCAGGCCCCACAGGCTTGTCCTCCCCATAACCCAAACAGTAGCAAGTAGACAACTGCTTAGAAACCTAAGGCTGTCAAGTTCACCCCTGCATGATAAGGGGTCCTGATCCATCTCTGTGCTTAAGGGGTAACCTCCATTTTTTCGAAAGCACATCTGAGATTTTGGTGATTTCAAAAGGGTACCATATAGACGTCAAATCCCTCACCATTTTTTCCTGTCCATAATTCCTTGAGATCCATATTGGGACTGTCTGTTTATAGACTCAGTTTCTTCTTTGATGGAAAAGCAGGTGCTGCTCCTGGTTCCTCCAAAGGAATGCTTCATCGGATTCTGCTCAAACCTTTTCTTTGTTCCCTAACAAAACAGTGGATGCTGTCCTATTCTGGACCTAAAGGGTCTCAACCAATTTGTTCTGATCCCATGGTTCAAAATGGAGTCCTTACAATCTATCATTTCAGCTATGTGTCCATGGGAGTTTCTTGCTTCCCTAGATGTGCAAGACATTTATCTGCATGTTCCAATCCATCTAGATAATTGGTGCTTTCTGAGTTTTGCATTTTAGGGAACTCATTTTCAGTTTTCTGCCTTTCTGTTTCTATGTAGTCTACTCTGAAGGTCATGTCCACCTTGGTAGTTCACACCAGCAAGCAAGGGAACTCTGTGACCCCCTACTTAGACAACCTTTTACTCAAGGCTCTTACAGAGGTGATTTTACGCACTCAGATTCAGAAGTGCGTCTACATTGTGAAACAGGATGGTTGGGTACTCAATAACAAAAATCCTCTGTAGTGCCTTACCAGGTCCTTCACTTTATAAGCATGCATTTTGATACCCAACAAGGGAGGGTATTTCTCCCAGATCACAAAATTCAGTCCATGTATCTCCAGGTGTCTCAGGCAATATCCTGGTCAATGGCAAAGGTGCGAGAGTACATCATGGCTCTGGTTTACTTGGTGTCTGCCATGGAGGTAGTTCCCTTTGCACAGTTCAATATGAGGGATTTGCAACTGAACTTTCTCTAGAATTGGGCCAGACATCAGTCTCATCTGTCCCATGTCACATTTCTGTCCTTTTGCTCTTGGCCTCAGAGGTCCCTTCTGACGTTGGGTCCTCTATTTCTCATTCCCAATTGGATTGTGGCTGGGGTGCTATTCTGCGTCCTTTCATGGCCCAGGGCCTCTTGACCAAGAAGGAGAGCCTTCTGGCCATCGACATGCTGGAATTACAGGCAATTTGACTAGTATTGATTCAGTCCTATAATGCAACGGCGGCTGCTTACATCTGTTGTCAAGGAGGAACTAGAAGAGTGTCTGCTTGGACTGAGGTCTGGAAGATCCTGTTGTGGGCCAATGCCTACATGCTGGCCCTTTCAGCATTTTATATTCCAGGGATACAAATATAGAGGCAGACTTTTTCAGCCACCAACACCTGGAACCCAGAAATTGGGAGCTGAATCAGAGCGTTTTCTATTCAATTGTTGGCAGTTGTGAGCTTCCAGTGGTGGATCTCATGGCATGTCACCTGAATCACAAGGTCTCTCAGTTCTGTACCAGGTCTGGATCTCCTAGCTCTCACTGTGGATGTGATGACCATCCCCTGGGATTTTCCTCTAGCATATGAGTTTCTTCTAAATCTCCTGATCCCCAAGGTGCTGAGGAAAATCAGGATAGAACAGGCTCACATCAATCTGATTTCTCCATTTTAACCCTATCAGGCCTGGTTTACAGTTCCATTCAATGTGCCTGTAGTGGAACCCTTATGTCTTCCCTTGAGACTTGACCTCCTGACTCGCTCCGTTGTACCACCCTTGGGTGAAGCAGCTAACGCTGATGGCCTGGCTCTTGAGGTCATCATCCTGAATAAAAAATGGTTTTCAGATGAGATTATTGCTACTATGCTCCAGGCTAGAAAGCCTGTTTCTTCTAAGGCCCATCATTGTTTGCTGACCAAAGCTGTTGCATGCGGCCTTTTTTGGCATCTAATTGTCTTGGTCTTTCTACAGGGTGGTTTTGAGAAAGAGTTTATCCTTAGTTTCATCAAGACTCAGATTTCATCTTTCTGTTCATTTCAAGGAGCACATGGCTTATTAATGTTCAAACTTTGTTCAAGGTGTGGCTTATGCCTACTCAGTGTTTGAGGACCCTACTCCACTATGGGATTTGAACCTGGTTTTGGGAGTGCTCCAGAAGCTCTCCTTTGAACCTCTCCTTTTAGTATCTTTCCATCTGCTGACCCTTAATACAGTGTTTCTTCTGTCTATAGTTTCTGTTTAGCATGTAGCGGAACTTTGGGCTTTGACCAGTAATCCTCTCTTTCTGGTTTTTCATTGCTTGGTTTTGCATACTCCTATTGGCTTTTTGCCCATGGTTGTTTCAAATTTTCACATCAAACAGGAAACTGTACTTTCTGCTTTTTGTCTGGCTCCTTGCAATAGAAAAGAGCAGGAACTTCATCTGTCAGATGCAGTAAGATGCTTGAAGTTCTGAAATCATCACACACAACCTTTTCATTGAGCTTTGAGTCTCTCTTTGTCATTCCTGAGGGCCCACGTGTGAGCCAAGCTGCTTTGTAGGTGCGCTGTGATCAAAAAAAGTAATAACGTGCCAGGACTGTCACTGATCCTTAAAGAAGGGACCATCTTGATGGTCCTGACATATCACAGATCATTAAGGGGTTAATGCTAGAGAGGTCTCCAGTGCATTCCTTTACAACGTGATGGAGGCATTGCTAGTACTGAAGTGGTTATAGGATCCGTTAAGTTCAGTATAAATTTTCATTTGTCCTCTATGGTGCATTTGGTTTGCCCCATAATTGCTTCTCTTTATTTCATGCTAAATACCCTATTAGGTCCTTATTCACTAGCTTAAAGGCATAGTAAATTTGTGTTATATCTGATAGGGCTTTTTTTGTTGAGTAAACTAAGGGTACTCACTCTGCTGAGAGATGCATATTTCCAGAGTTATTACAGTTTAAAACCCATGTTTTTTTTTGTTTTTTTTTACATTAACAGTGCCATCTAGTGATTAAATTCCAATTAGTTATTCTGTTACATTCAGTTTGAGAGGAATGTCAATGACAACCAGTTCTACATGGAATTTGATACAAACTAGTGAGTCATGCTGTCAGTTAGAACTTGCTGGAAGTAAACACACAGTAAATTCACGTCCTGATTATTTGAACTGTTATAACCTTTGAATAGAAGAACAGAAAGTGGTGGATGTTCCCTTGCTTTACTCAGCAAGAAAAACTCTAATATATAGGGCGACGTTCAAAAAGTCGTTCTATTGAAAAAGTTGTCGGATCATGAGTTAGTGGTAAAATAAGGACAATATTCTCAGAAGTAAATCTGTCACGCTTGAAAATGCATCATTAAAGTGATGGTAAGAAGATATTGATGAATATTGCCCTTAAAAATTCCGATGTTAAAAATGTCTTTGATTTTGTCTTTGAAATTAAAGTTATCAAAGAAACAAAGATTTTTTTTTTGTCTTTCAGGCGATTCATCTTTAAACAGACTTTTTTTAACAGTTAACTCTATAGTACCGCTTCTCACTCCTGCTAACAGTTCTTTCATTTGTTTAGACCATTTTTATTTTGTCTGGAAAAAAATGATGTTAATCAGATGAAAAAGTGTCAGTTGAAAGTTTTTTTTCTGAAAATACCTTACAATATGACTGCAGATTAAACCACTCCCACTTTTAAGACGGCTTTTTCCCTTTGACGGAGATGGCAGAATTGGATACAAAAAATGACGATAACATGTCTGAGAATTTACGGACCATGGCCTATGAACTTTTTTATTCCGATTACAGACAACCTCAGTAAACACTACGCTTTGAACATCTCGCCCATAATTTTTCATAAAAAAGTTTACTGCTCCTTGAAATGGTGCAATTTTAAAGGAAACCAACTGCAACCATTGCTTTGAACGTTTTTTTCATCTTCTTAAATGCTAGAAAGGTATCCAGTGCATTCAGAGGCGTAACTAGAAGCCACCGGGCCCTGGTACAGAAATTGCCATGGGCTCCCCCCCAACCACATTGCCCCCCCATCTCCACATTGACCCCCCCATTGCCACCAAACTCCACCTTACTCCCCCATTGCCCCCAATCTCCACATTGCTCCCAATGCCTTAATCTCCAAATTGCTCCCCCATTGCCCCCAATCTCCACATTGCTCCCCCATTGCCCCCAATGCCCCAATCTCCACATTGCTTCCCCCCTTGCCCCCAATCTCCACATTGACCCCCCATTGACCCCAAACTCCACATTACTCCCCCATTGCCCCCAGTCTCCACATTGCTCCCCCATTGCCCCCAATCTCCACATTGCTCCCAACGCCCTAATCTCCACATTACTCCACCATTGCCCCCAATCTCCACATTGCTCCCCCATGGCACCCAATCTCCACATTACTCCCCCATTGCCCCCAGTCTCCATATTGCTCCCCCAATGCCCCAATCTCCAAATTGTTTCCCCCATTGCCTCTAATCCCCAATTGCCTCCAAACTCCTACATCCCTGGTGGTCCAGCGGCGTGGCAGAAGCTCTACAGCTTTAGTTCCCGAATGTCGTCTCTTCAGTAATGCAGATCGCTAGGAGATGATGTTATCTCCTGGCACTTTGCATTACTAGGGTGCGGAAGAGGCCGCTCAGCTTCTCGAGGTCTGTGCCGAAGAAAGCACAGACCTCACGTAGTTGCTGGTGGCAGGGGGTGATGGGCCTGATCGCAGGTGCGACCCCTGCAACTCCCATTGTTGCACCACTGAGTGTATTGTATACCCTTCTTGCACTCATTGAGTTATAATAACATTAAATGTGTGGGTTAACACACCTGTTATCAAATTGCCTGTATATTTCACTTCTTTACAATTTGTGACTCCTTTGGAGTCTGCAGTAAAAAACTGCTGACATTAGAGCCAGGAGACTATTTATCACTACAGTTTCCTGCAGGCAAATTCTAGGGGCCATATTTGCTAATGTTATAAGTGTGTGTGTGTGGGGGGGTAGATTTGCACACAAAAATAATTAGCAATGTTTTCTTGTTCTTATTTAACAACATTTCTAGACATTAATGAAAATTGCACTATGTGCATCCAAAAAAAATCTTAAAGCACAAATGCACAATACAGTACAATTTGCTATTATGTAGCCTGGAAAATAGCATAACTATTGTATCTTACCTTGCTTTTGATATAAATGCTAAAAACAATACACTGAATTGCTTACTGTTTCCTCTCATATATGGAACGTAACTTAGGGCCCTCTGGAGTAATTCTGGAGCAAAAACAACTGCAACATAGGGGACAAATACTAATTCCCATTCATTTAACCATTTGAGGACCAGAGCCTTGTGCAACACATTACTTTGCAATGTGTTGCCCACCCCTATAGTCCTTATGGAGTTAAATCCCCCTTTTAACCTCTTCAGTGCTAGAAAGGAATTGATTTGCAGTGTGCTGGAGATGTCGCTCACATTCAGTGAATTAACCCTTTGAGTGCCAGAAGGGTACGCAACACATTGCTTTGCCTTGCATACCCCTCTGGCACGCAAAGGGTTAAAAGCCTAAATGAACCCTTTGAATACCAGAGGGATTTGGAATGCATTGCTTTGCAATGCGTTGCATACCCCCACTGGTATTCAGAGGGTGAAATCAATGAGACCTTTTCCACTATACTTCATGTGGTTTGCCTCAAACTTATTCTTTTGAACATGGGAGGTGAATGAGCAATTTACTCCAAGTTTTTTCCACTTAACACGCTTGTTCCATGGGAGAACGATGGGGCAGATCATCCCTTTAGAAAAGGACACATGAAAATGCATACTGCATGGCTACATGGGGACCTTTGCAGCCCAGTAATAATCACTGCAGCCTTGCAGTATGCATTTCTCCTATTTGAGTTTATTATCTGACAGCCTTAAGTATATGGGATTTCAGAGATTTCCTTTCCTTTACACCTTGTTTAATGCTATGTACTTAACAAGGCACAGAGAAGTCAGTGTGACTTTACTCCATTTCCTGCTCATGCTGCAGGGTATGCTTAAAGCGCTTGTTGGCATTAAAGTCAGTGGAGAGTGTCCATCGCTATGCATTACAGTGCTCACATTCTGTAGAACATACCCTTAGGATCAGTCACTGGTGTTGCAGGTAGGGAAGGGCAAAAGTCCCATTTTCTTCCTAGCAGTAGTTTTGCATGAAAGCTATCAATTTGCTGATTTTGCCTTAACAATTCCCACTCCTATAAATCCTCTAAAATGCTCTCCTTATTTGTGGCTACCAATGTAGTGTTTGTTTGGTTCACTGTCTAACAGTGCAGTGGGTTAACCCTGTGGTTCAGTATGTGTAGTTCTATGGCTAATGTATGTGTGGTTCTGTGGCTACCATGGGACAAGGCTGGGAAGTCAGTATATGTTGTTCTGTGACTACTGTGGGACAAGACTGGGAGGTTGTTATGTGTGGTTCTATGCCTACCAGTGCAATAGGACAAGACTGGGAAGGTTATTATGTGTGGTTCTATGCCTACCAGTGCAATAGGACAAGACTGGGAAGGTTATTATATGTGGTTCTATGCCTACCAGTGCAATAGGACAAGACTGGGAAAGTTAGTATGCCTGGTTCTTTGGATGTCAGTGGGACAAAGCTTGGGGAGGTCAGTATTTGTGGTTCTGTGGCTACCAATGCAATGGGACAAAGCATGGATTCCATATGTGTGGTTCTCTGACTACCAAAACAGTGGGTCAAGGCTGGAGGTTGTGGTGGTAAAACACAGAAAAACTTCACTTTTCCTAAGAATTTCTGCATAAGGAGAAAAGTGTAATTTTTCTTACTTTTCTCTATTTTGGGCAAAGTTTTTGCACATCCGTTGTTAGAAGCTAATCAAGTAGATCTGCACTGGCATATCTCAAAGATACAAAGGGTGCCCAATAGAGATTGTTATCCAAATAAACATGGCTCAAAATATGTGGTAATGTACTCGCAATTGTAGTGGTTGGCTAGAGGCATATACTTTCTCCCAATACCATAAACAATGGTAATATGACAGTAACAGCTAAAAAGCCATACAGTATCTACATTTTGCAGTATACACTGTATCTTCAGAATCTGATGGATAAACATACAAAGAAGATCAAAGGTCTTAGTAGACTATAGCAGTTTACTAGCCCAATAGGGCTGATTTCAAGACACAACACTTTAAAATAGTAAGATTATTTTACTTGCAGAGATATGTACAAGAAAAGTTACTTATGTACTGTTGAGTAGAAAACTCAATGGTATACTCAGTTTGAATGGATAAAATGTATCGTGTAAGAAAAAGTATTTTTTGGTACTTGTATGATTCACTACAGAGGGATGAAATGCATACAAATTTAGCAAAACTGGCTCAGAATAGAAGCAAAATCCCACTGATAAATAAGAGAGTTGCAAAATCGATGATAACTTTATACTCATTTAAAGGTAATTTGCTGTCCTGCTTTGTGTAAAAGGTATTTAATACTAATCATTGAAGAAAAATCCTATTGACGGATTTAAAGCTAATAAAGAGGAACTGTGCTCTAGGCAGAATTGTATTTTATTTTAACAGATTAACAGCTTAACCCCGTAACATCCAGTGACTTGTCAGGATCGTCTCTGCTATTTTTCCCTTGTGGACCAGTGATGGTCCTGGCATGTCACGTATTTATTACTCACAGCACTCCTTCGGGGGTGCTGTGAGTAGTGACGGGGACTGAAATTGACCACTCCAAGACCGGAGCGATCACTTTCAGTCCCCCGCTCAGCGTACCAGCACACGTGATCAGTCACATGTGCCGGCACGTCAAACTTTGCTATTTGGTCCTTAAAGGACCACACACCCTAGGACTTCTGGTCCTTAAGGGGTTAAGTAACAGACAGGTATACAACACATTACAAAACAATGTATTGCACTCGTCCCCGGCCATGAAGGTGTTTATTTACCTAGGTAAGTAAGTGTCCTTTATACAGCAGTCAAGTATATCTATTTTTTTTTTTTTGCAATATATCTACAGTATCCTGTAGTTAGTAATCACTTTTAAAGTCTCCCTCCTCCTAACAAAAACAGTAGGCTTCAATAGACCTGAATGTGTCTACAAGAATAATTAGAAACAACAAAAAAATAGTATGTATATATATATATGTATTTTTTTTATATATACACTAGTGATGTTCAGAGGCCGGTCCTGCTCTGCGTCCTGCTGCCGATGCAGTCATGCACTGTAGAGACTGCCCGAAATCACAGAATGCTCCCAGCACAGAACTCCCAGCATTCCTACACCTCCCAGCATTCTGTGCATTTGGGCAGTCTCTACTGCACATGACGGCTTTTGACAAACATCCTAGCGAATTATTATATAGGATACTTAACTGTTGTTTAAAGCACATCTGCTTAGGTTGGTGCCTCTGGTGATTAAATGTGAGTCACTGTGGGGTAGATTTCCCCTTTAACTATATCTCTTTAAAGAAGCTTTATATTTTGATTTCTCAACCTAAAATTAAAATCAATTTATTTAATGATGAAACACCAACATATTTCATAATGTCAGGTGTTAAGTTATTCCATAAATACATTTTACAGCACAACATGTTTTTGTTGCGCAAGTGTCAGAGAGATAGTGGATTTGATTCAGGCAGATAGCAGCAAGTAAAATTACATGTAATAAGAAGAAAATGTGCAGTGAATTTTCTTAAAGACAACAAAGTACAGCTTTCATTTCCTAATAATCTTGTTATTTTTGTATAGATCTGTCATGACTGGACTAACTTTCTTCAATCTTTATGTTCTCAGATGTGCTTGATAATTGGTACTGTCATTAGAAACAGCGGAGTTGAGGTTCTCAAAAACGCTGTTCTTGGGCTAACCTAACACGTTTTGGAGTGCTGCAGAAAGCAAAGGATATTTATTCTGAAGCATGAATTCTGTATCTAGGGCAGAAACAACAATTTCCATTGATTTCAATGGGCCTTTTAACTCCCTTGAATGCTACTAGCTAGAGAAGCCTTCAATGTATTGTTTCACAATTCATTGGGGACATTGCTAGCAATTAAGGGGTTAAAAGCCAGATTAAAACCAGTGCAAATTTGAGTAATTTATTTTGGCCCCTATTGTGCAGTTGGCATGCTCCAGTATTTCTCAATTTTCTTTCTGCAGAAGGTCCTAGTTGTGCACTATATAGCTGAACTGCATCAGTACTAGTAGGGTATCACCATTACATGCCCCAAGCAGGAAACGTACTGTAACCGTTTGAGAGCCAGAGGGATATGCAACACATTGCTTCAGAATGCGATGCAAACCTCTCTGGCACTCTGAGTGTTGAGCAATGAGATCTGGGGCCTTAGGCCCCCTAACCCAGTACTTAGGAAACCCCAGGTTGTGAAACAAGCTCTGCTTGGTCAGTGTATGAAGCTGCCAGCTGAGCTCATTTTCTGAGCTGACATTAGCCTCCAAATCATGTAGCTTCACTTTATGGTATGTACAACCACACACTCCACCATCACTAAGACTTTAATGAGAGAAATGCCTGCAAGTCTCCCATATAGCACATGGAGAAAAATAGTTACACCGACTTCCTTTGTCCCTTGTTTACTGCATAGTGTTAAACAAGACTCAGCCAAATATACTACCACACTGCCCTCCCCCATAGTGTCAGTGCATTAAGAGGAGATGTTCTGGTGTAAGTTAGAACATAGGTGATAAGCAGACACAGAGCATAAGAATCAATTACAGCTACTGTTTTAGCATAGATTCATATTAGTACATCTCCACCCATATATCTCTGGATGCAGATTTCAATGCAACTAAAACCTATAGTCAGGTTCTTTGGGCCTTTATTCATCAGGTTAAGGAGGGGCGATTCAGGAAAAAGCCATCTACACCATGCTAGTAGGGAGGGAATCAAAATTCCACAAATTCCTATTGATTTAAAATGGGGTTTTAAACCCTTGAATTCTAGAGAGATGCAAAGCACAGTGTTGGAGATTTCTCTACCATTCAATGTGTTAAACAGCCCCATTAAAATCAGTGCTCCATAATTGAACATCTTTTGCTTGATGATTAATGCCCTTTGCAATAAAACTATTCTGATGTCAAGGAATTAAACAAGCAGTGAAGGCAAGCAGGGCAAAGTAGTGACCAAGAGAAGTCTTTGCAGGCCAAGTCTTGGTGATGATACCTACAATATATTCACTGCTTATATGTTAAGGAGCTGATTAGAGCTGCTTTATATGACTTTGTTTATTTTCACTTCAGGGGCTTACTGCTGGGCATTGTGTTTGAAATCATAGAGCAGAAGCACAGAGGTTTGACCTGCTCCATATGCATTACCATTGGCTTCTGAGGGCAAATAGGTCCTTTGTGCTGCTGTTCTCTGTGATGTAAATTCCCTTCTGTCCCCTTACCACCTATTCTATTAGATCTTTGGCTAACATTCAACATGCTGGGCTCACTGCTAAATTATTCTAGATCTGTCTCTGTCCTAATATTCAATCTTTTGATCTGCGTGGTAAATTTTGAACATTTATGCCCTCTGATGTTTTTAATTTGAATTTTCTACATAACCATTTATGTTTGCCTTTAATATTTCATTTGTCTTATTTTCCATCCCCACATTCTCACGCACAAGCTTTCCAAGACTTACAGCTGAGAGCATATTTCCATTAGGAACAGATTGTGTATTGTACATAAAATTATTCTGCCTGTAAGTATGTATGTATTGATTTAATATTTATAACTGAGACTATATAGCGTACACTGCTCTGATGCACTACTACTGCCAAACTAGCTGCTAATTATAAAAGGCAACTCTTTGCAGTTTTGTTTTCTCACAGTGAATACTAATCCCGTCTCCTAATATTCACTGTAGCTCTGGAGTCTCCTGTGGGTAAACATTGATCTACGTTTTCCAACAACCCCATGGCTGCCAGAGGTGGTGTACAGCTGTCTGGGGTATTCTGTAATAACAAGATTAAAAACTATCTAATATTCTCATATTATTCAATTTATACACCGATTTCTCAGTTCTTAGGGCACAGATTACAGTGTAGGATTTAAATCCAAGTTGTGCATCTTGTGGACCTCTGATTTGTTTGTGGATGACAATACCCATCATCCTCAGCTGGCATTCAAATGGCTGCCTGAGGTTAATGGGATTTATAGCTGGAGAGTCACGTGTTGACCATTACTTTGCAATGCGTTGCCTACCCCTCTGGCGCTCAAAGATTAACCCTTTGAATTCCATAGGGGTACGCAACGCATATCCCCTGGCACTCAAAGGGTTAAATCCAGAGATATTTATCAGAAGCAATAATTTTGCACCAGAATTCCTCTGTTAGTTGCTAGATTTTATAATATGTGAAATAATGTGTGTCACATTCCTGATTTGAATAAGCAATAATAAGATCTTTTAGCCAACATTTCAGTGAGCCTAATGCACTAAGTAAGAGAGGCAATTCAGGAACTAACCAACAGCACTATAATGAACAAATTACAATTGCCATTGATTTCTTTTACTCCTTTTAATGTGTTAGAGAACATGCTAGTATTCAAGAGGTTAAAGTCCCCATTTACACAAAGGGGATTTTTTTGTTCCTTATGAAGCAGTTGGTTTGCTCTGAATTGTTCCGCTAGAAGAAATAGATGAATTCTGGAGCAAACCAGCTGCACCATATGGCACAATTAAATATCCTCTTTTGTTAAATGAGGCTTTTAGCCTCTTGAATGCTAGTGATATCCCCCAGCACATTGCAAAGCTATGCACTGGAGATCTCTGTAACATTTATGGGGTTACAATCACAACTTTTATTTGTTCCCTATGGTGTAGCCATGTGTCCAGCATATTTCCTTGGGGTTCACTTTTGAAATGTCCCACGCTTAAGAGAGTGCAACACGAAGGCACATAAAGCAGGTTGCCAGCTTCAAACGCACCACATCGGAACCTCGCCCCAAATCAAAAGGGCTAGATTCTTATAGTGTAGCCTAAAAAGTCACCTCTATCCACTGCCCGCATACCATAAGCTGTGCCTCTGACCTCCGTGCAATTTCTATACATACTTTTAATGTAACTGCTGTCTACGTAACTGGTCCACTCTAAATGAATAAAGGAAATGCTTCACACAGTATAATGTAAATGATGGACAGCGGACAGCGCGGGCAATGGATGGAGGCAATGTTATAGGCTGCAGCATAAGAATTTCACCCTTTCGGGCAAGATTCTGATGTACCTCTTTTGAAGCTGTGACCTCCTTATTGCGCTTTCATGTTGCACGCTGTGCAGCATTTCAAAAGGATACTTTCCTTGGGACCAAGCAAAATAAAACACACATACAAGTACATACACACACACATACATATATATATATATATATATATATATATATATATATATACATTCACACCTGTACACACACATGCATATGCACACACACATATATACACACACACACACACATATATATATATATACACACACACACACACACACAAATAAAAACACACATTATGTTATTAGTTATATATATATATATAGATAGATAGATATAGATATATATATATATAGAGAGAGAGAGAGAGAATGAGACACAAATGCACACATACATACACACAACACAATATATGCACGAACACATATAAATACACACACAAAACACACACACTGACCATAGCAACATTTGCATCTACTCTATTATTTAATCTCTACTGATTATGTTTAATATGTTGTGAGAACTAATCTTCCTTTATCTTCATTTATGTTAGTTGTGGGAAACCTATAGAGCTTTTAGGTATGACTGCTCAGTGTGAGATTGAAGTTGGCCACCTGAAAGCATTTGCTAATTATATGTTTCCTTTAAAAAGTGAAGAAGAATTTTTCTAGTGACATTTTACTTTACCTTATAAAAATGTTCAAGAAAAATACTCTTACCACCAATGTGACTTGAAAATCATCTAAAGGCTTCTGATTCACAAGTGTTAAATTGAGAAATGATTGTCTTAATGGATCAGTTAAAGAATGTATCCAGCATGGGGAAAAACTCATACTGGAGACCTGCAGTGACTTACATGACAGATGTGGACAATACCACTAATTGTAAAAAACAAGAGGAATAGAAATATATTCAGCAAGCACAAGAATATACTCATGCCGATGGGGATTTCAAGTGCCCATGGCCATTCTGTTCCTGAATCCTGAGTAGTTGTAAAAAAAAAATAGAATATTTTAGAACCAATATCAATAAACCAGAACTTAACCCTTTAAAGGAAAATGAACATCTCCTAATAACAACCCACTTACCTTTCTATAGCCTTTCTAAAATCCTAATGGCCCCAATGAATTTTGCCCTTATGTTTTTTTTCAAGAGATAAATTCTTCAATCACCCCTAGATGTTATGTCCATGGAGGCAGACATGACAGTTGCTGGAAGTTTTTGTAGACTGAAGCAGGCAGAATGCATGACCCTACTTAGTCTTTTAAGGACCAGAGGGGTTTGAAACCCCCCTCTGGTTCTTAAAGGGGTCAGATTATCATGTACAGTGAGCAGAATTTGAGGTTTTGTGATCCTGCTAGCATCTATCATGTCCGTCTCCATGGGCACGACATCCTGGGCTTGAACCAAGGAGAAGAGGAAAATTCACATGTGCCACTACAATTTTTTGGCAATGGAAAGATACATGTATGGTTATTATTAGAAGGTGTTCATTCTCCTTAAAGGACTATATTGTACAACCGTCTGGTCCTTAAATGGTTAACCTTTTGTCCTACATAGAAGGCAACAATATATTGTGAATCTGACCATGTAAGCAAAAGGGTTACTCTTATTAAGGGCCGTTTACAAGAATGTTGCAGTCCTTTTCTGTGAGGAGCCACTGTATGCTTGTGCAGATATAATTAGTCCTAAATGAGTGTGTTCTACTTACAGAACATTAATGCAGATGTAGCCATGCTTCTTTGTGGAATAAGCATTTTAGAATGTGCTGATTACATAGTGAGGGTGATGTACTATGAACAGTTATAACAATCACTGTACTAAGGAGAATTGGAGTAATTCTGGTGCAAACCAGCAGCACCATAGGAGAGCAATAAAAGTATCCTACATTTCTCATAGATTTAAATTAGTCTTTTAACTACTACTTTGTGAAACATCAAGGGGTTAAAGGCCTAATATATATATATATATATATATATATATATATATATATATATATATATATATATATAGATGGCCTGGGTGCTAATCCATAATGTCATAGATAATCTAAAAGAAATGCACTCACAGGTCTTTTGCAGGTGTCAAAAATGTGCTGGTTTATTCCAACAATGTTTCGGCCCCTTTTTCAAGATGCATTTCTTTTGGATTATCTATGATTCCATGAATGTTAGAAGCTATGACACACATCTGATTCCCCACCCCAGCTTTGTTTTACTGGTAGTTACAGATCAACAGATAAACTGTCTGACACCCCAGCCTTGTTCTAATTCCCACTGCTAGTCATGGAACCACACATACCATGTCTGACACCTCAGTCTTATTTCCCTCTTCACTGGCAGTCACAGAACTGCACAAATAATGACTGAGCCCACAACCTTGTCCCCGTGTCCACTGGTATGCACAGACCCACATATATACTGTCTGACACCCCATCTTTGTTCCATTGGTACTGACAAAACCCCACATACACTGTCTGTCACCCCAGTCATTTTGTCTCGTTGGTAGTCACTAAACCACATACACTCTTCCTGTCCCCCCAGTCTTGCTCCCCTGCCCACTTATAGTCACAGATCCACAGATACTCTGACTCCACAGCTTTCTTCCCTTGACCACTGGTAGTCACAAACCCACATATATACTGCCTCATTCCACTGTTATTCACAGAACCACACATACACTGTCTGATACCTCAGTTTTTTCTATTGTCCACTGGTAGTTGCAAAACCACATACCCACATGGAGGCTGATATGCTAAAAAGAACTGTAGTAATTCTGGAGCAACTCAAGTACACCATAGTGGGGCTATGAAAATCCCTGTTAATTTAAATTGGGCTTTTAACATTTTTAATGCTAGAAAGGTCTCAAACTCATAGTTTTTAATGTTTGTTGAAGACATCTCTAACATTCAAGAGGTTAATAGCCCATATGAATCAATGGGGATTTGGGGACTTTTTATTTGTCCCTTAGCCTTATTTCAATGTTAGTCACAGACATGCAGATTCTGTGTCTGACACCTCAGTCTTGTTCCAGTGTGCACTGTGTCTGACACTCCAGTTTTGTTCCGCTGTCCACTGGGAGTCACAGAACCACACATCCATACAGCAGGACTGGCCTACCTGCAGCCCTCAATCTATTGCTCAACTACAAGTACCATCATTCAGAGATGTAGTCCAGAAAATGCTAGCACATCCCATGTTGCCCACCCTGTCTTGACCCCAAAGAGCCGGGCAGTCATTTGTAGCCTTACGCCACCTTTACCTATCCTAGTAACAAAGTGTCCATTTGAATGTACATGTGGAACTCACATATTCCCCCCACAAAAATAAATACATAATAATAAATACATAAATGCACAAACATGCAGATAGTGCTGAACCTCCATAAATAAATAACACTTGTCCCTGTGTCTGTAGTCTTGCCTTTGTGCTACAGTCTTGCCTTTGTGCTCAGCACTACATTGCTTCTCTCATAGACCAGGTTGCTGATTGTAACCTATGTAGCTCAGGTACCCGGCCTGTCAGATGAATGGTGCAGCTTTGAGCTTATTTATTTATGGGTCTCCCATTCCACCATTTCTTGAATGAAGGCACAAAGACAAAATTCATATGCACCGTTTGTATTTTCTGGGCTTAGTAACGTATATGGGGATTATTATTAGGTGGTGTTACTTCCTGTTTAATGTAATGGAAATTTTGGAAATTTTTATTTGTGTCCTCTAGTACAGTTGGTTTTCTCCAGTACTGCTCTAATTAATAATATTATTATAGCTTTCAGACCTCCCCATTTACTGCCCCCTTAACCCTTTGAGGACTTTGGATCGAGGGTTGATGGGCTGACAGTTGGAGTTCCAACAATTGTCAACTCTGACCACAAATATTGTGATTAGTGTTGTACTGCACAAGGCATGGTGTGATGATCTGGCATGTTTAGGGTTGACACCTTATCCTTTTAATACCAGACACTTGTAAAAGATGTATACTGTAGGTCCACATAGAAGCCATTGCAAAAGCAGTATACAGCCTTTTACTTTGCGGTTGCTGGTTGACTACAGTTCCATCATCCTCTACCAGTGGTTACAAAGGGATGGGGTGGCAGTCTCATCCTATCAACCTACACAAATGCATGCAGATTATCATCATGGTTTTAGAAAACATTCCATTTACAGCAGTGTTGTCCAACTCAGTAACTGCAAGTGCAACGCCAACCATTGGGATATGACTAATTAATAGGCAATTACTCGATTAATTTGTGTGCTGTATGTACCACATCACAAAGTGTTTCTGTATGTATTGATTGTTAAGCTTGAACTGACAATAGCTGTTGAGGGTATGAGTCTACAGCAATTCAACCCAGTTTATCACCAAATTATTTTCTCAGTATTAGTATAACTGTTTAAGGATTCTAAATTACCATTGTCATTTTGAAATTGACTACTGATAGATTAGTACTAAAAATAAATAAGAACCTAGTGCCATATTCAGTAAGCTAAATAGGAGCAATTGTGGAGAAAACCAATTGCATCATTGGAAGCAAATGCAAATTCCCCAAATTCCCATTGATTTAAACAAGGTTTCTAAACCTGTGAACACTATAGAGGCCTTCAACTAATTGTGATACAATGCCCCTGAGATCTTCCTAGAATTCAAGCTGTTAAAATCTTGTTGAAATCAATGTGAATTTTAATTCTCCATCTAAAGCAGATGCATTACTCTAGAATTTAACCTCTTTATCTTGATGAATGCAACTCCAAGTATTATTATGGTAGATTCAGCACCTTGTAGCTTTGCCATAGAGATGGGGTAACCAACCCGGTCCTCAACAGCTACCAACAGTGCATGTTTTCAGGATATCCCTGCTTGAGAACACGTGGCTTTAATCACTTTAATTGATGTACATTTGGTCAAGCAGATATAACCTGAAAACCTGCTGTGCTGGTAGCTCTTGAGGACCAGGGCTAGATACCAGTGCCACAGACTAAGGACAGAGAGACAAGCCTGTCAGATGTCTCTGTTCTTCTTATGTACATGGTACTGAGTGCTACAAAGCTGTTCTTTCTTATTAAAGTGAGAAAAATACTGGAGGATGATAGGAGTGACAGTCATTAGTGATTCAGCCCTGGCTGGTACAATCATTGAAGTAGATTATATTAGCTTTGTGCTGATTAAAGCTGCTTGGAAGAGAACAGTTAAACTTATGAAGCCTTGGGCTAATGAACTCCAGTTGAGGATCATCAATAAAAGTATGCAGGCCTTAAAAGATGCTGCAGTGTGAGTACACTGAAGTCTGAGTGGGCTAATTTGATCATAGTTGGAAACATAGCTATGGAGACGTGAACAGATTGCCCTTCTGCATTTGATCTCTGTTTGAATTACAGCAGATTGCAGCAGTGGGTCATAAAAATGCTTGGTGATCTGAGGATAAAAGCAATATGAGTCCGGAGGGAGTTTGGTTTTGTGTTTACTTTTAAGTGCTTATAAACTGGACAAAAAAATAGTAGAGCATTTTTTCTTGACACATTGTCTTGAAGGCTCTATATAAAGTTATAAAGTATCCAGGGAAGAAAAATGAGTCAGTTCCACATTGATCATAATGTTATATATTTCTAAAGTCTGTAGTGCCTCTATAATTTAAAAAGTAGATATATTCAAATAGCAATATTTTTGACCCCACTTTAACGTCTTGAGTGCCACTGCTGTTTTTAATTCATTGCTGCATAGCGTTTTGGGAATTTCTTGCCAACTCAAGTGTTCTTAAAGGTTAAGTTAGGTTTTGAAGGGATTTATAAAGCAAACACAGGCATCCTAACTCTTTCATGTTAATATCATTATTATTTATGAATTGTCAGCTTGCTCCAAAAAGCTTTGTAGTGGGGAGATGAAGACATCTAAAATCGCTACCAATTCAAATGTAACTACACTGAAGGAAAACAGATGCTTGCTTGAAATCTGGTCTAGAGTAAATAAGGGGACTTATTCATGAAAAGGTTACCAGGAAGTTGATGGCAGGTAAGAGATCACACTCTAAATATACTCAAGTTATCCAATAAAAGGTATCACATTTACTTTACCAGTCTCCTACT
This sequence comes from Rhinophrynus dorsalis, assembly GCA_037306005.1. Classification (NCBI taxonomy): domain Eukaryota; kingdom Metazoa; phylum Chordata; class Amphibia; order Anura; family Rhinophrynidae; genus Rhinophrynus; species Rhinophrynus dorsalis. The sequence continues at coordinate 193,872,212 of CM074722.1, read as the reverse complement.
TATTTCCATGGTACCACCTGTTAACTATGAGATGATGAAATGTGAGAGTTGTCTGAATCTTGCTGTAGATGGTGTGTGAAAGTTCTCTGGAATCTGATGGTGGGTGAGTGCTATCTGTCCCATTGGAATTTAATAGTAGGAGCATTTCTCCTTGTCAGTTTATGATGCCTGAAAAGTCTGTGTCTGTAGTAGCTGATGGCGATTGAGGGCTCTCCTGCAGGTGATGGTTTATGAGTGCTTTTGGGTCTCTGTAGGAGTTGTTCGCCAGTGAGGGACATTTCTCCGTGGCATCTTGTTGTGGGAGAGCACTTTTCCTTTGTCAGATTATGGTGGTTATGAACTCATTGGGGGTTATGCAATAAGGTGTGATAAAGAGGTGATAAAGTGGAGATGACTTCTCCAGTGATATCACTTCTCCAAAGTTGCAGAAATCTTAGTGCATCGGCTTCATAGAATAACATAGGACTTGGAGAAGTGATATCACCGGAGAAGTCATCTCCACTTTATCACCTCTTTATCATGCCTTAGTGCATCTCCCACATTGTGTCATTGGTAGTGTATGCTGAATGAAATCTCTTGGACAATTAATGGTTTATGAGTACTCTGACAGTTTGATGGTAGGTGAGAGCTATTTCTCCTTATCAGTCAATGGCATGTGATAAGTACTTCCCTCTATAGTAGTTTTAAGTGAATGAGAGCTATTTGTGTCCCTAGCAGTCAATGGTTTGTATCTGCCATCTCTGGCTATTCATTATGGAAGGCAACTGTTTCTTCCTGGTAACTGAATATGTGTTAATGAGAGTTTTCTGTTTCTTTAGCATATGTTGGTGGGAGGACATTTTTATGTGTCTCTATTAGTTAATTTGTGGTAAGTTCTCTTTGTCTGCTGATGTGAAAGCCGTCTTTCTCTCTACCAGTTAATTGAGTGTAAGAGCTCTTTCTCCCTACTAGTTGATGCTCGGTGAATATTATCTTCTTCTGTGGCAGCTGATGATAGGTGAGAGTTCATTCTATTAACTGATAATGTGAGAGAGAAATCTTTCTCCCTTGCAGATTTTTGGTAGGGGAAATCTTTCTGTCTCTCTAATAGATGACAGTGAGGGAGAGAGCAATCTGTTACTAGTTAACGATAGGTGATAGCTCGACAACTCTCGGGCAGTTGATAGTGAGTGAGAGTTCTTTCATCTTGACGGTTAGTGGTGGACTGTCTCTATGGTAGTTGATGATGGGTGATCTTTCTCCTTGCTAGTTGAATGTAGTTGAGAATTGTTTGCTTCTCTAGTAATTGAAATAGGGTGTAAAGTTTGAAGTATCCTCATATCAGAAATTTCATAAACTGTGTGGTTCCTGAGGGACTACCTTTACTGCAGGGGGTAATTACAGGGCCCTCTAATCCTTTTTTATGTTCCATACTTTTTTGTCTGTGTATGTCTATTCCCTATTGTACAGGGCTGCGGAATAAGTTTGTGCTATATAAATAAAGGATAATAAGAGTACTAGCAGTAGATGGCAGTGGTTGTGCACTTGAGTCAGTAGTTAGGTTTGTGGATGCTGACCTGTGTTGCTGTTTAGTCAATATTAGTGAGTGTGAGGTGGGGGTTTGACTTGAAGCGGTGACTGAGATGATGGTTGTGTATCTGAAGGCATGTACCAGGAAGTAGCAGGAAGGGTGGATTCACTAGTTTGCCCAGTAGGTGAGAAGAAGCAAGAAGTTATCATGTTATCATAGTTGAAGATTCTAGCAGAGTTCTATATTAGTCAAGGGATCAAAGCAGAAAACTGGGTCAGGTGGAAATCAGTCATAGTTGGGGATCAACGACAAATGAGCAAGTTAAGAAGCACACCCAAGTTCAAGATGAGACTTGTGAATGCGCACAACCCAGGGAAAAGTACAACATGCATAAATGGGAGGAGAAGTATGTGACGTCACACCACTCACAAGAAGAGCCCTCCAGGTGACCAAGCCTGTCTTGGGGAGGAAATATGAAAAGAGTAGATGAACACAGAGGAATGAACATCAGACACTGGAGCCCATTACTGTTTCTCAGGTCTTTACCCTCTCCATTCAGTGAGATCTTAAATGTAGTAAAGGGGACAAAGTAGGAGAGAGGATCTTGCAAACTAACCCAAAGCAATGTAAAAGGGAGGCCACTGTAGGAAATAATGAATGAAGTTGTTGAAACAAAAATCTGCATTTGGCAACAAATCAGGCAAATTAGGATGTTCACAAAGAAACTGCGATATTGCTCCGAAGACTAGTTTGTTTTTTCTGGCTGTCCTTTTAATTTGGAAGAGACTAGTAGAGTAAAAATGATAACTTCATTGTATAACTGAGTGGCTTTGGATGAAAACTTTCAAGACAAGTAAGTCTCGTCTTCAGGCATTCTTATTATGCCATAAAGAAGAGACCTAGTTGTCTTGAAAGCTTTCATCTAAAACCACTCAGCCAATCTGGGAGTCTTCCTTCCTCAACAACTATTGGCTAAAGATTCGTAGGAATTTTTTGGCTCCCACGAGATATCCCCACCAAAGAATGTAATTTCAACTTCTCAAACTTCTTACACAATGTTACCGCACTCCCCAACTCCTGCATTCTAAATACCCTTCTGTCTCTGCGTCCTGCTGGAGAGCTCGTCTAGCCCAGGATCTTTATTTCACATTTGGTGGATCTGTCCCCTTCTTTTTGGCGACGTGTGTGCTATCATTGGGAAAATTCTGGGTTTGCCTATTCTACAGGACCCATTATTGATTCTTTTTGCATATGGATTTCCGGAGGCCTTGGCTACCTCAGGACCCTGTTCCTACATCTCACCAACGTGGCTAAAACCCTTATCCCTCTACACTGGAAACTTAGCTCCACTCCTAGCATTCTGAGTTGGATACAGCGTGTGAATCAAACTTGCTCCCTGCACAGGCTACACGCTTTATCTACAAAAAATTGATTCCTTTTTAATCTGTTTGGGCCACATGGCTTACTTATCTTGGATCACTGCCTTCGGGTTAAGTATGGGCTGGCTTTGGCTCTGGTCAACCGTGCCCCCCCCCCCATTCCCCTCACCCCTCCGTCTTCCTTTTCTCTCTATCCTTTTCTCCCTTGACTTGGTTCTTTTTCCACTAGGCCACATTTCCACTTTTCTTCTTCTCTCTACTGCTTCCTTTTCTTTTCTCTAGTTCATCTCAATGGAGTCCCAGGTTGAGGTTTCCATTAGTGCCTTATGTGCTAGCCTGTTGACTGGGCAATGTACTGAATCACTACCCATTTACTTTGCTTATCTTTTATCTTTCTGTTTCTCTTGCCTTCTTCTAAGTAACTGATTCCAATTCCTAACAATACTTTCTGGAGCATGTCTCCATTATCACTTTGAGTGTATTCAATGATTTATGCTGTCTGTGTGTACACGCAACTTTTTCTGTTGTTTGTGTACTTGAATTTTCTTCATGTTAGTTAAATTTGTTGAGCTTACCTACTGTAAGAGCTTCATTTTTGTACTGACGGATGTACCTTTGTAGTTATGTACTCTGATATCCTATATGATAATTCGCTAGGATGTTTGTCACGATGCAGTCATACGCAGTAGAGACTGCCTGCATTCGGGCAGTCTCTACTGTGCATGATTGCATCACATGAGTGAGGAGACAAAACTGCATTGTGCGGAGCAGTGAGGTAGCGGCCTCTTAACCCTTCGAGTGCCAGAGGGGTACTCTTGTAAAGCAATGTGTTTTGTACACATCTGGCACTCAAAGGGTTAACATTTCCCCAGACCTTGACCCGTGTACACAGGCTTTTACACTAGTTACATAATAAAGGTTTTTGGGAGAAAAAAAAAGATAAAAAAAATAAAACCACTCAGCCAAGAAATGTATCATTTTTATTCCTGCATTTTCTATGGCTAAAACAGTACCACAATTTACCCCTTTTAATTTGGATGAAAAAAGTGAAGAAAATATGGCAAGATGACCACAGAAAGCAAGACTAAGCAAGCATACACAATATGCAGGGGAAGTCCATGTAGCCAGAAAATTCCACGTAAAATATTCCCACACTTTCTTGAGAGGAAGGTAATTTGGATAAATGAATAAAATGGGCCTGCTCAGAAAATTGTCCAAAGAATTCTAGAATGACTGTATGCTTTTTGGAATAAGTCAACTTTAAAATCCATCAGCAAGTAGGCCAATGGAAAGAGAGTAATTGAAATGGTTGAAGAAGGACAGTAGATCAGGAATGTGGCATTTTAATCCTGGTACAATCTTAACAATTCATTTGAAAAAAAGAGTATAAGTTTTTATAACTTTGAAATGAAAACTATCTGTGCCATGGGATAGCTTTGTTTACTCAAAAAGAATAAAATAAATAGTTTGCTCAAGAATTGTTCCAGTTCTTTGTAGTACATCAGCCTCGCATTGGGGAAGATGCACTAAAGGGTGATAAAGTGGAGATGACTTGTCCAGTGTTATTACGTCTCCAAATCCTATGTTATTCTATGGAGCCAACAGACTAAGATTTATCCACCTTTGGAGATCTTAGTTCATCAGCTCCATATAATAACATATAAAATGCACCAGAGGAGTCGTCTTTGCTTTATCACATCTTTAGCACTCCTTAATGCTTAAAGGGATAGTAATACTTCATTTTATCTTTATTTTATTTTGTAGGCATTAAAAAAACATGGTTTGAGAGATATTCACAAGCAAAGCTTCCCCTCCCGCCCCTTTTACCTAGTGTAAGCCATCTCTTCTCAGATGTGGAATGCAGTCCATAGACCAGACAGATAACAGAAGGGGACAATCTTCTTCCTATGAGAACAATGAAAGCCATGCCCCCCTTAACAAGTTTTTCAGGTTTTTCCCTTATCTTAATTGAAGATTGTCCCTCTCTGCAATCTATCTGGGCACCTCCCTTATGATCTGGCTGAGCAGTGTTACATCAGTAAAAGGGGCTGGAGGGGGATACTTTGTAATTGAATTACTCTTGAACTACAACTCTGACACAATTTAAATAACACTCTCCAAAGTCCAAATACTATGATGATTAATTAGAGATGCTTTTATTATGAAACATTACTATCCGTTTAACTGCCATCCTGTTTCTTTAATCCCCTGGGAGAAGATTCACTAAGGTGTGATAAGGAGGTGGTAAACTGGAGATCTCTTCTCCAAGTACTATGTTATTCTGTGGAGTCAATGCAGTAAGATATCTCCACCTTTGGAGATCTTAGCATATTGGCTCCATAGAATAACACAGGAACTGGAGAAGTTAAAGTGGATCTCTAACATCTTTACAAGTAATGCTCATTAGTTAGAGCATTTAGCGAATAAGTTTAAAATGTTACTAATTTATTTTAAGAAAACGTTATTTGCGCAAAAAGTAAGGTTTTAAGAGTGTCCAGCACCCTACTTCCGGCTTGACGTAGCTTGGAACGCTGCCTCTGCTCCCGTCCCACTACCCAGCATCCTCCGATGACAGAAGCTGTCTGTCTCTAAGCTGGAGCGGTCTCATTGGCTAGATATCAATCTCTGCCAATGAGATCTCTCCAGCTTAGAGACAGAAAGCCTCCATCATCAGAGGATGCTGAGTAGTGGGACGGGAACAGAGGCAGAGCGGCAAGCTGGAAGTAGGGTACTGGGCACTCTTTAAACCTTAATTTTTGTGCAAATAACATTTTCTTAAAAAAAATACATTTTAAACTTATTCTCTAAATGCTCTAACTAATGAGCATTACTTGTAAAGATGTGAGAGATCCCCTTTAATACCTTTTTTATCACTCCTAAGTGAATAACCCTCCTGGTCTCTTCTATCCTGTAAGCTCTCCCAAGCAGGGCTCAAGCTATTGCAGTGGTTTGCGTCACTGAGATGATCAGATTTATGTATGTGTCTGTTATTGTTAGTACACTCTGTCTGTACAGTTTTGTGGTTATGTTCATGTCTGTGAATAAAATAATATATACAATGTACTATTTGAGATCTTGAAGTGTTTTCACCTAGAAAGATTTTTTAGTTAATTAAAGGCACCACTGGCTGCAAATTATTTTCAGAATTAAAGTATAATTAGTTATTAGTTTGTTTGTCCATGGGGAAAAGCATACATAATTTGTGTTCAGGTCAAAACAATGTCAGTGACTGCCACAAGGCATGAGAATTGGGAATCTGGATTCTGCTTACTAGCGGCTAATAATTTAAGGCCATTTTAAATAAGTAAAAAAGGTGTAATTCTGGAGCAACTTGACTTTAAACCTTAGGGAAGAAATAAAAATTCCCCCAAATCCCAGATAGTTTAACCCTTTGAGTGCCAGAGGGATACGGAATGCATTGCAAAGCAAGCATTCTGTACTCCTCTGGCACTTTAAGGGTTAAAGGGGCGTTTAACACCTTGAATGCTAGAGCTCCCCCTGCATGCTCTGTGGCATTCAGTGGGTTAAAACCCCATTTAAATAACTGGGATGTTTTATTTGTTCTCTGTGGAGAATTTGGATTGCTCCAGGATTTATGTAGTTTATCGAATACGACCCATAGTTTTATAAGTATCCACTCTTATTACTGCCACCTTTATATATTTATATTTCAGGTAACTGAAACCAGAACGGGTCCCTTGGGCTGCAGTAATTACGACAACCTGGACTCCGTCAGTTCCGTATTAGTCATGGGTCCTGAGAGCCGGGTGCAGCTTCTTGGTAAGAATAAATCAAAAAAGAGAAATGTCAAGCACATCTAAAGACAGACCTACATGTATGAATATATTCGGGGTAGTCAGCTGCTGGGCCTTGAACTGTTGGGGTCTGTAATTCTCATAGTCCCCAACCAGACAACAGCTGTATTTTCTGATTAATATGTATTCCAGAGATTATGTATTAATCGCATGATCTGTCTGAATACCAAATACTCTACAAAAATATAAATGCACACTAAATTATATAATATGTATATTATTAAATACATACTTGAGAAGGAGTGTGGAACAGGTAGTACTATATTTATAAGAGGGCTGATTAATCTACATCTCCAGGCCCTAATGAAAACAGTAGGCACATTCTCATCAGTATTAAGTGAGCCATGTGACCCACCTATTTGACTCACACATAGACCCCTAACTCACCCAGTAGCTGAACAGGCCAGCTTCTCCTGTAGATCATCACTAAGGTCTCACATAACCTCCATTGACTTATTTTATATATGGTCACAGAACTTGCTCAGATTTACTTTGCTTAGTATTGACAAACTTTGAAAAAAAGATTCAAATTTGTCACTTTGAGTACCAATGTTTGAGGAATTTTTAACACTTTGCTATCCGTCTATTTAGTCCTGATTCCCATAGGTAGCTTTCTAGGTATATATGAGGAAAACTATATATTGTGTTATTTGTTTTGGGGGTTTTTTTCAGATCAATTTTAGCTTTTTTATGGTGCCTCATGTGAAGTAAATTTTGCATTGTGAGACAAGCTATGCAAATATAAAAAATGACTTATATTGCTAAAATTCTACACTGTATATCAAGAACATTTATATTTTTTGTGGAAATTTCAATTATTTTTTTTTAAGCCCTGAATACCCTAAGTACAACGATCACAAAAATTTTAGATGTCCTTATATGCATGGTATTTTCAACTAATAAAATAAATGCATATTCCATTCATTAAATCAGGGCTGTCCAAGTTCAGTCCTCAAGGGCACCAACAGGCCAGGATGTAAGGATTTCCCTGATTAAGCACAGGTGAGTTAATCAGTGGCTTATTCATTCTGACTAACTCACCTGTGCTTAATCAGGGAAATACATGCATCCTGGCCTGTTGGTGGCCCATGAGGACTGAATTCGTACAGCCCTGGGTTAGATTATTAAATTACAATAAAAACAACTCAATATACGTCACGTATGTCCTGAAAGGAGACTAACTTATGAATCAGAAAACTGCTGAAGTTTCTTCCTGCACGGAATGATGAGTCAAGAAAATTATGTTAAAAATAGGGCTATTCAGAAAAGTTTCAAAAATGTATGCTGAAGCTACAATTTACTGTATATTTCAAGCAAGCTTAGTGTAATAAAAAATATGAAATATGAAATGTCACAAAACAAAAAAGTATAAAATATGAATGACAAATAACTACTCAATATATTGTTACCCAATTTGAAAAGATTCACAAATATGTGATCAATACCATAGGGGGCATCGGGAGGGGTCCTGATGCCTCCCCCCCCCCCCCCCAACGAGAGCTGATTTGTTTTTACTTGAATTCATAGTGCAGAATCCATCCTTATAAACGAACATGGTCGATCGGTGTAGGGCTAGTTCGAAGTCTCTCACTACGCGGCAAGTGTAGGGTGAAGCTACTAAACCCAACCTTGTAAAATTCTCAAGACTGGCCTTTCAAGTCCACTTTGCTTATTTCTTGAATTTTATGAGGTTGGCACACAAATGTACATGATTTGCTGAGGACAAGGACCAAAAGAGACTGGAAAGGTTATGGTAAAAAAAAGTATCTGAACCTGACAGTACACACCCAAGGATACTTAAGGAACTTAATTCAGTAATAGCAAAACCATTATACTTTATAGTTATTGATTCACGTTCACCAGGCTCTGTAATTGGAGGAAAGCTGATGTAGTACCATTGTTCAAAAAGGGGTCAAGATCCAAACCAGGAAATTATAGACCTGTGATCCTGACTTTTATAGTGGGAAAGATGTTAGAAGGGTTACTTTCGGACAGTATTCAGAAATATTTGATGACCACAAATATAATTAATAGGAGCCAGCATGGTTTAATCAAGAATAGACCATCTTTATAAATCAGATTTATTGCATTTTATGAAAAGGTAAGTAGTAATTTAGACAAGGGAATTGCTGTTGATGTAGTATACTTGGATTTTGCAAATGCCTTTGATGCAGTGCCTCACAACAGGTTACTGTATAAATTAAAAGGCTTCTGTTTGGGAAGTGATATCTGTGCATGGATACAGAACTGGTTAAATGACAGATGGCAGAGTTATTGTAAATGGCACCTTTCAAGTTGGTCTAAAGTTGTAAGTGGGGTGCCACAGGGTTCAGTCGTGGGCCCAATGCTTTTACATTTGTTTATTAAAGTGTTAGTAATGTCTAAAAAAACTTTTTTTGCATTTAGAAGAGCTTAAAAAGCCGATCTAAATGCAAAAAAGAGTATCTCTCAAACCGCTATGGTTTACGAGATACGGGCGTTTAAAGTTTGATTTCTCCTTCTGACAGCTTTAATGCTGTCAGCAGGAGATCCGTGTCGGTCGACATGGTGGCGCTTCAGAAGTGCCGAGATCTCGTTACTTACCCGGAATCCCTTCATTGGAATGGTCTAAAACGTGTGCCTGAACACTCAGCTTTTTAAGCTCTTCTAAATGCAAAAAAGTTTTTTTTTAGACATTACTAACACTTTAATGATCTAGAAGTGGGAATTGAAAGAAATGTCTCAGTCTTTGCTGATGACATTAAGCTGTGTAAGGAAAAACATACAGATCTGGATGTTTTTTCTCTAAAGAAATATGAGAAACTACTTGGGAATCCTCACTAGAGATTTAGGAGTACTGATAGATGATAAACTTCACAGCAGTGTGCAGAGTCACTCAGCTGCTGCAAGAGCGAATAGGGCACTATCCTGCATAAAAAGAAGTATGGATGCATGAGGCATCCTTTGAAAATGTCGCCCACTATTGGGCGTGCAATACAACTGCACATTAAAAATGTTGTGTTGAAAACAGAAATATCAGAATGGATGAAAATAGCGACATTCTGATATCACAAGCATAGAAAATTGTATACAAACAGGAAGTATCTGAAGACTGAAGTACTAGATACATAAGAAGTATAATGTCATATTTAGTAAATTAGACTTCATGGAGAAGGAACAAGCCTGCATAATGGACAATGGCTATTAGACTTAACCCTTTGAGTGCCAGAGAGGTACACAATGCATTGTATGCCTCTCTGGAACTCAAAGGGTGAATTATTATGATTAGATTCATCCTATATGCCAATGTTGGCTTTCTTGCTGAAAAAGAAGGTAAACCAATTATTTTATACTGCATCAAATATCTTACATGTCAAAAATGTATTTTCTGCTACAGTTGTTCCTGCCTATGTGAAAGTCCCAGTTCTCACCCACAATGCTCTGGATAAATCTCTTGCAACCCACCAATTAAAGGCTTCCTAAACACTCCTATGCCCCACTTACTTGCTCACTGCTCCCACAGTAATACTTGGTACACATGCTCTGTACGGGAAGTTACCCCACCTGTATAGCTATCTCTGGAAGTGGTCTTACCCCACTTATTTGACTCTGCATACAGTGGTCCCTACCATTTGTACAGCTGTCTCTGGAAGTGGTCTTATTTCCTGACTCCTAAGACTACCTATTGCCTCTGCATACAGTGGTCCCTACTTCCCGCTATGATCAGAGGATCTCTCAGCTCATTGCAGTGCGGTTTCCAACACTGCTGGAACTTCCAGGTAGCTGTCCATTCAACCTGCTTCTCCTTGATAGCAGTTCTCAGTCCGCTCATTTGTTCACGGCATCTAAATATCGCTGGCATTGGAGGCAGTCCTAACCCGCGCACCATTCCACCTATAGTGGTTCCTACCTTGTGGTTCTCAGCCCACTTCCCATTCTGGGTTCTCTGTGCCACTATATTGGCAGGGGTGGTATCTCCGGAAACATCATAGTCTCCTTTCCTGTAGCAGTCTACCCTCTCTCCTATCTGATAGGTAGGTGGTTTCTGCCTGACTTCTGCTCGACTGTCAGTAAGCTGGTTCCTGGCAGTCCTGCACTTCATTCCTCAGAAGCTGTTGTTTCCTCTCCCTTGGAACTCTTGCATCCACTTATCTGTATAGGGTCTCCCAATAGGTCTGAATCTTTTCCTCTGTCTATACTGCTGTCTCAGAATCTCCTATGCACCTGCTACTGCCCCATACAGAGTTGCACCTGTAAATCCCATACACACACACACACACACACACACACACACACACACACACAGGGCTGACTTAACCCTGTAAATGCCAGACTTTTTCAGGGGGAAGTAATTATTCTTCTCATATCTCACTTCCTGTCCCACTGTAGGCTAAATAATTGTATCTAATAATTGTTTGCAGTGTGTTGGATGCCAGTCTGGCACTCACAGTGTTAAGTCAGCCCTGTGTATGTGGACGAGGTTTACAGGTGAAGCGCTGTACATGGCGGTAGCAGGTGCATAGGAGATTCCAAGACAGCAGTATAGACAGAGAAAGAGATAGTTGTATATATGGGAAACAGACTGCCATGTGTACCGAGTATTACCGAGGGAGCAGTGAGTAAGTAAGTGGGGCATAGGAGTGTTTTGGAAGCCTTTCATTGGTGGGAGGCAAGAGATTTATCTAGAGCATTCTGGAGGGGAACTGGGACTTTCAAACAGGCAGGAACAACTGTAGCAGAAAATACATTTTTGACATGTAAGATATTTGATGCAGTGCAAAATAAATGGTTTACTTTGTTTTTCAGCAGTTAAGCCACCACTGGCGTATAGGATGCATCTAATCATAGTAATTAACCCTTTGAGTGCCAGAGAGTTACATAACTCATTGAAATGCATTGTGTACCTCTCTGGCACTCAAAGGGTTAAATCTCATAGTTGTTGTCCATTCTGCAGGCTTGTTCCTTCTACAGGAAGTTTAATTTACTAAATATGGCATTACATTTCTTTTGTATCAGGTACTTCAGTTTACTGTGTGTATATTATATTCTTATGCCTGCAATATCAGAATGTCGCAGTTGTAATCCAGGCAGCAATCTGATATAGCTGTTTTCAACACATTTTTAATGCACATTTGTGTTGCACGCCTAATAGAGGGCAACATTTTCAAAGTGAACCGATGCAATGGATGCTAATATAATTCTACCTCTATATAAATCCTTGGTAAGACCTCATGTACAATATGGAGTAAAGTTTTGGGCGCTATTGAATTGAATTGGAAAAATTGCATATACGTGCATCAAAACTGATAGTGGGGTTGGAGGATTTGAGTTATAAAGAGAGATTAGCCAAACTGGGTTTGTTTACATTAGAAAAGAGGCGTCTAAATGGTGATATGATTACCATTTACAAAAATATTCTAGGTCAATACAAAGAACTCTCCAATTAAATATTTGCTCAAATTGCTGAGCTAAGAACGAGAGGTCATCTATTAAGGGTAAAGGCACTTTCGATAAAAACAAAGGCAGGGCTTTTCTTACAATAAGGGCAGTAAAGTTATGGAATTATTTGCCTCGAAATACTGGGTTGCAGATACTGTACCTGCTTTCAAAAAAGTAATGTATACCTACCTAGCACAGATCAATATTGAAAATTACAACAGTTGGCTTCAGAGGTTTTAAATTATTGATCCAGGGAGATAGCTAACTGTCATTTGAAGTCAGGAAGGATTTTTTTTACTCACTTGATGCTTGATTGGAAATGGCTTTTTTTGCCCTTCTCTGGATTAATGGGTGATTTGGCATAGGCAGGACTTGGTGGACGTATGTCATTTTTCAGCCTCATCAACTATATTGTTATGTTACAAATTGTTCAACAAGGCATGTAAGAGATGTCTACATTATTTCTGCATTGTACACCCTTGAAGAAGTGACACTTGGATCAGAATTCCTGTGGTGGCTGATCCCATTCAACTGATTACTAAGATGGATGAGAATAATTCTGAGACAAAACCCCATTTGAATCAATGTGTATTTGTCCCCCATGATGCAGTTGGCTTGTCCCACAATTGCTCCTGTACTTTGTACATTAGCCTCATCATGGGAATTGACCCAAATCTCAATCCTTATCCACTGCAAGGGACTAAGTGGTCAGTTTTATACACATACCCATCCAACTGCCTGCATCATTTAAGCATTTTAAAGGGATAGTAATATTTCACAAAAACAGCAGCTACGATTAATCTTTATTGTGAAACATAACTGTTCCTTTAAAAACACTGTATAATAGCCCCCACTTACCTTTTTTATGGCCAGAAAACCCTAATGGCCCTATGACTACCTTGGTTCAAGAGAAAATATAACATCTTCAATAAGTCCTGGTTGTCACGTCCAAAAAAGTGAACATGACTTACACCACTGAAATATTGACACCTTCTGTAGACTCGTGCACTCTGTCTACTTTGGTATGGGGAAAACATTGTAGTTTTGAGTAGGAGGAGTTTATGATTCAGGAGGTCTGCTAGTCCACCTCAGTAGACATGACATCCAGGACTGATTGTTCCTCAGTAGACATGACATCCAAGCCTGATTGTTCCTCAGTAGACATGACATCCAGAACTGATTGTCGATGGTATCTCTTGAACCAAGACACTTGTGGAAGATTCATGGTAATCATTAAGACTTTCTGTTCATAGTGAGGCAAGTGAAGGGTTTTTATTAGGAGGTGTTAGTGTTCATTAACCCTTTGAGTGCCAGAGGGGGACGCAACACATTGCCTTGCAATGTCTTTTGTACCCTTCTGGCTCTCAAAGCGTTAAAAAGCAGTAGCGATCACATTGAGAGACGTGCTAAGTATGTGCAAAGTCTATTTCAGAACAAACTGTCATTTCCATCAGGTATATGGTGTGTTTTTTACATATGTACAGCTCCACATATGCCAAAAGGGGACAATGTGGGAGTGTATGAACATTCTGTTCTTCTGAGCTTACACACTAGTCATGTACAGAAAAACTATGCATAATAAGGTATGCCTGGTCCAGGGTTTACATCAACAGGATGTGCACCCAGATTGTGTGAACAAGTCATTGTGTACCTGTATACGAAGATGCACACAGAGTGCTTCTTTCACATAATCACATAACATGTTCTATATCCTGTTTTGTATATAAGCCTCAGCATCATCCCACTGTATACATATATCTACTCACGCTTATACAAATAAATTCCTTCTAAAATGCAAATGTATTTGTAAACCACAACTGCATATACACATTGGGGTGAATGTACAAATTCTAATCAGAACAAAAACAAGCACTGGAATTGATTTTATAGCACTACACATGCCTAATACCAATTTACCAAGCTCCCCTTGTTGCTTGAACCTATGGGGCAGGTGTATGGGACTTCCTGTCCTAACAATAGTGGAGTATGTGCACCAATAAGCATGACAGTGATCATGCATACCCTGAAACACAGCCGCTGTCATTGGAGGCTGTCAGTGGAGGATTCATTCCATTGACATTAACACATTCAACAGAAGACCCTGCAAAGCTGTTACAATGCTGTCTACTGTCACCTGCGGCTCAGTCCTCTTTCTCAACTGATTGGTCAGCCCGGCTTTTTAACTCACCTGTCTTCTCTCACCTGTACCCGATTTTCAAGCTATTGTGAGTTGATTAGAATTTGCCCAGTTTGCTCCTCTCTCATTAACAACCCTGGCTAGCTTGACTACTTCTTCTGCTGCATTGTGATTCTGTCCTGTGTTTGACCTGCTAGTTGCTGACCTTGGCTTGCCTGACTACTCCATTTGGATCTGGATTTGACTCAGGTTACCCGTACCATACGGTGCTGACCTTGCCTCACTTAGAAGCTCCCATGCTGTCTGCGATACGTATCAGCTGCTAACCCACATGCCTGCTAGCATCATCTGTGTAGCGGAACGTTGCTATAAAAGCTAAATGTTTCACTAACACCACAGATTTTCCTGTTAGAAAGGTTCCTTTTCCCACCTATATTTTCCTCTGGTGATGAAACTTCTCACCACCATATTGTAAAAGCCCAGAATTTCCTTCCATGCAATGTGGTGTAGAGTAGGAGACAAAGAAAGAAGCAAGCAGAGGGAGACAGAGAAAACATTTAAAATAAAAGTTAAAATAAAAATAAAGTTGAGGAACCCATAGATTTTTGGCAAGCCTGAGACCTGCAAACACATTTTTTTCAGTGCTATTTTTGTTTGAATACAGCAATTAATTTTATGAAGCCTAGCCTTGCTGTAATATCCTGAATATTTAACTTTCTGTAAGCCCCCAAAACAAATATTTCTCGGTCTTTTTTCTTTCACAAGCCTGCTTCTCTGCTAACCATTACTTTTAAAGAGATAATTACAAAAATAAAATAAATAAATATATAGAAAGTGAGAAGCGCCAACACCATATATCATATATTGAAAATCCAAAAATAAACAACTGCTGAATGGCATTAAATACCAGATAAACGTCAATAAAATAAATATTTATTAATAATATTAAAACCAGATGATCCACAAGGTGTATCCACTAACAATAGTTTCAAAACCTGAAGTATATGTGACCGTTCACATTAAATAACGTGTATGTTCCGTCTAGCTCAGTGTTTCTCAACTCCTGTCCTCAGGACCCACTAACAGGCCAGGATTTGATGATTTCCTTGTTAAAGCACAGGTGAGTTAATCAGTGTGAATGAGCCTCTGATCACCACACCTGTGCTCTAGCAGAGAAATCCCTAAGTCCTGGCCTGTTAGTGGGTCCTGAGGACAGGAGTTGAGAACCGCTGGTCTAGCCGGACTCCCATCCACACACCACTGGGGGCGGGCATACAGTCATATGGAAAACAGACCACAAACAGATATTGATATATATTATATCTGTAAGGAACACTCATGTATCCCTCCCATATATATATATATATATATATATATACTGCCGCTCAGTGGCCCATCGGTCATCTAAACTGTAACACAAAACACACTTTTATTGCTGTGTCTTTTGTTAAGATTTTAGTCACTTTTTATTGCTCTAGACTGTAAGCTCTCACGAGCAGGGCCCTCTGATCCTCCTGTTCTCCACATCTGATTGTACTATTTAATACCCCTGTATGTCTATTCCCTATTTTACAGTGCTGCAGAATTAGTTGGTGCTATATAAATAAAGAATAATAAATAATAATAGTTGCTGTCTTTTTGTTAAGGTTTTAGTAATTGGGTGCCTTTGTATACAGACACAAGACATGGGGCGCGATTAATGTAGGGCACAGGTCTGGCGTTTGACTGATACAACACAATTCCATTTGGTATGTGTTGAGGTGTTCGGCAACCCGGGTGCACTGAGTGATAGTCTGCAGAATTTAAGCAGAGGATAGGTTGCAAGACAGACTACTGAGCGGCAATATATATATATATATATATATATATAGTTTCAGATTCTGAGAGGAATCTAGTCAAAACTAAATGTAGGGTGTGGTCAAAGCAGGGTGCATGCTATTGTTATCACATATTCTCAAGTCAGCTATTATGTTGGAGCCATTATTAAAAGGATAGCAATGGATTATTTTTACTAAATTTAATATTATAGATCTTAAAAAAATAAATAAATCAACTAATGCCAGTCCGATCTCTCAGACTTGTGTAGTTTGAGATCTATAAGGTTCTAAAGTACCCCCCTCCTGCTCCTTTCATAGACGTCAGCTTCTAGCTGACAGAAGCAGATCCTGGTCCCGGGACTGTCCTGGGGCTGTTCAGCAGAGCCGAAATAGTGCTATCTAAAATTAAATACTTCATTGGAATGGTCTACAAAGTGTGCCTGGTTTGCAAGCACACTTTGTAGACCTTTCCAATTAAGTATTTAGTTTTAGATATTGCTATTTCTGCTCTGCTGAAGAGCCGTCAGTCAGTCCTGGGTTATATGCCGTTGAGACGGCCGCTCCCGCGTGAGAGCCGTTAGGAGAGGCGGCCGGTCCAGAGGATGCTCCTCAGTCTGTCTCCTCGACGACCACTGTACCAGTCGGCTAAAGGGAGGTGGGAGATACCTGTGACCCGTGTATACGGGCTTTTCAACTAGTTTCAAATAAAGGACTTCTTGGCACACTCTATGACACTTGAACATCAATTCTATTATGTGCCCTAGAGCCCCAGGAACTTTGTCTGCTGCGAGTTGTGGCACCTCTGACATTTTGATGGTGTGGTCTCCCAATCAGACCTATGGCTGTATTTGAGGTGGGATCTCAATGAGGAGGTAACTAGGTGTGATCTGCTTTCCCCTGCTCACATGCTTCTTACAGAGGTAACAGCAACATGTTTACCTTTTATATAGTGAATGAAGTATCTCCATACTATAGACTTCATAGACTGAGGGGTTTCTGAGGGGCTACTACTACTACTGGGGCTAGGTGCTGCTGTAATTGTACTCAAAGGTTCTGCCCTTCCAGCAGCAGCAGAGGCATTCATCATAGCTAGGGTTGTGGATGTTGATGACCTACCTGTGTTACATGTTACTCAACACTAGTGTGTGTGGCTGTTGGGGTTGGACTTCGAAGCAGTGATGATGCTGATAATGTCTGAAAGGATGATTGTGTATTTTTTGGCATCTTGTCCAGAGGCAGACTTTCCAATTGTTTTCTCAAACGGTTTATAAACAGGCACAGTGCTCCTTTTCAGTGGTGAAAATTGAGCTGTTGCCTTTCAGCTCATTTTCTAGCCATATCATCATCTCTCTCGCTCTCAACATCATCTGTATGAAGAGGATGCTGGAGGGATATATTCTAGATTAACATCATCATCAATAGTTAGGTCATCCTCAGCATAGCCTACAACTTCTACCCTACTTCTTTTAAATTCCTCTAGGCTTTATGAAAGTCTCAAACCATTTATTTTCCCCCTTGGAGGGATTTTCACAATGTTTGCTGCTACTTTCAGGATACTGCTTTCAACACTAGAATGTGACTCATTGTCATCAGTGTTCATAGATGATTTATTAATACAACTGGTGGTGGTGTAACTTTTTATGTGACATTGACAGACAACCTTCTCAGGAGGAGAAAGATATATATATATATATATAGTTCATATGGAAGCACTCTCACCGAAGTCCAATGAATGTCCGGGTGCTGTACTAAATAGGAGTAGATACAGACAGCAAAAAGGATGAGTAAGCACTCTCAGGTCTTAGAAAAAAAGTTAATTTTACTGAGTATCAACTTTTCAAATGTGAATCGCACACTGAAACGTTGATACTCAGTAAAATTCACTTTTTTCTAAGACCTGAGAGTGCTTACTCATCTTTTTTGCTGTATACATATATATATATATATATATATATATATATATATATATATTAACTATCCCTATCACCATCTTAAAGGGATAGTAATGGATCTTTAAAACGTAATATTGTAGCTATTGAAAAAATAAACCTTTAAGGTTTGAGAGATATTCTGGCCTCAATTACTTCATTTTTTGAATAGCTACAATATTAAATTAAATTTTAAAGATCCATTACTATCCCTTTAAAAAAACCCACACTCTACTAAGTAAATTATTCACTTGTTTTGAGATATCTTACTCTTATTGCTTTGTTTACCAGTCCTAAATCATTCTCTATATTGCCTTTATCACTTTTATACACAATCAAAGGGGGGGGGCATGCATGGCTGCTTTTAGATGAATAGGAAAAGCATGTTTATAATATATTTTTTGGGGGCTTATGCACCTAAGAAAGAAGTTTCACAAATGATGGCTAGGAGTGTGTGCGTGAGTGCGCGTGTGCGCGCGCGTGTGTGATATTTAACCCTTGAGTGCCAGATAGGTATCCAATAAATTGCAACACAATGTGTTGGATACCACTCTGGCACTCAACAGGTTAAAAGAGTGTGAACTCTTCATTTTTTTTTTTTTTTTTCATTCAACGGTTTAAAGGAAAGGTAATTTTATTTTGGCTATTCTGCAAGTGCATAATATTTAGAGTCAAACTACCTGTACTTTTTTTTTTTCCTCGTCTTCACGTGTTTTAACACTTTTACATCCCTGAAAGTGATATCATTGAATATCTGAATCCAGAGAGTTTTGTGTGTTTGACAGTGAAGGAATGGATATTTATACAGTACTGCAAGTCTCCCTGCAAATCTGAGTGATCTGTATGTTGTAGACACAAACTTTTCTATATTGTTTCACTGTCTTTTTACCTTGCATCTTTTTTAAATTGCTGCTCTCTGTCTGCTTTCACAGCACCACACAGAATGCTTTCTGGGGAAACAAATTAGATTGCTCCCTTTCAGGGACATAAAAGCGTTAAAAAAAATAGATGAATAAGAAGAAAAATAATAAAAAGCATGGACAATCTATCTTTACATATTTTTCACATATTATCCCACTCCGGATCAGTGCATTCAGCCAGTCTCTACTGCACATGACTGCATTGTTCCAGCAGTCTCTACTACGCATGTGCGGTTACGCACACAAGGAGCTTTGCAGGCTTGCGCTTTATATATATTTATATATCTCTATATAATGTAAAGTTAAAATTAATGGTTACTATTACTTTAATACTATCTCAATGCTTATGCACATAAATTAATAAAGTCGATTAACCCTTTTAGAACCAGAATTTCTTTAAAGAGGAACTCCTTGTAAGCTGTAGTGCTCTCTAGCTAATGAGAACACTTCAGCTTACAAGAAGAAATCCTCCGTCATCGAAGGAGGCTGGATTGTGACTCTAAGTGGGATGGGAGGAGAGGAAGAGTGACACACTGCAGCACTGTACCTGCAGTCTGTCTGGAAGTAAGGGCACAGATCATTTTTAAATCTTTAATTTTAGCCAAACCATAAATTTAAAAAAAATTACACAAGTATTCAAGATAGTCGCTAAATTACGCTCTTTGAGGGCCAGAGAGGTATCCAGCACATTGAACTGCAATGCATTGATACCTCTCTGGCACAC
Source organism: Rhinophrynus dorsalis (assembly GCA_037306005.1). Taxonomy (NCBI): domain Eukaryota; kingdom Metazoa; phylum Chordata; class Amphibia; order Anura; family Rhinophrynidae; genus Rhinophrynus; species Rhinophrynus dorsalis. The sequence continues at coordinate 193,852,564 of CM074722.1, read as the reverse complement.
AATGGGTTAAAGGCTTAAAAAAAGCCTTCTCATTTCCATATATAGTTAATAATTACAGATGCAGTGCTGGGAGAACCACTGACACTGCCTCATTCCAGAATCATTAATGCATGTGGTAAGATACAGCTGCAACATTTGCTAAAAATACCTTCATTTTGGACACTGCTAATGGTTTTTAAATGACGTGTAGATGAATGCAAAATTTGAACATCTTTGAACATTGATATATTTTATCAAAAAAAAAAAAAAAGAACACAGTTGCTTTTAGGAAACAAATGACTGAAAATGTAATGAAACGGATGGTGAACTGGGAGTTAACGTTGTCTACTCATGTGTACACTGAAGGCTGCAGAAATAAAGTACACCTGAGGCCTCAATCATAAAACAGACACACTGTCATTCTTCTACATCTGACAAACTTTTTTTCCAAGTAAGTGGGTCTATTTACACTTCTACACTAGGCACTTAAATTAGGCACAGTGCAATTTAGTTCCTCTGTCAGTGTACCGCTTGCAGGCAAGTGAGAACCTGATGTGCATGCACAATCACATGCAATTCATTGTATGCAAAGAGCAGTTTATCAATAAAATAATGTGTTTTTGCATGTATTATCTCATCTTAAAATAGAACTAGTAATAAATGCTCCAGAATCCTTTATTAAATCTGGCATCAGTGTGCAAGCTGCTGTAATTAACTGTAGGTTCTAGGTTTCAGCCATGGGAGACAAGACATTCAATCCTTTCTTGCTCTTACATACAGACAAAAATAGGTGCATTGAGTACACCTGATTTTAATAAGTACATGGTATAAATAATAGCTAAAGGACCTTTTGATTACACACTGTTGGATTGTGAACACTTACAGGGTTTCTAGTGGAATTATGTAGAAACAGCAGTCTGTTCATGGAGATAAATACACTTTAACTAACAGAATGCCATATTTGGCAAGCAAATGAGAAGAGCTGGATTAATCCAACTGCTCCATAGGAAAAAGAAAAATCACATCACAGTTCATATAAATGGGGCTAAAGAGAGAACTCAAGGAATTAAATGGCCCATTTAAAGGGATAGTAATGTTTGTTATTAACCCCTTAAGGACTGGCCGTGCACGCACGCAGCAGTCACTTAAGGACTTGGTTTCTAGTTCAGGACTTCCCGAACAGGGGGAGCCCCGGAATTCCATGACAGTCTTAGTACGTCATGGGTCGTTATGTCATATCGACCCATGACGTACTATGACTGTCAAGGGTCGTTAAGGGGTTAAACTACAATCATCTTCTTCCTACTTTTTTATAATGTGCAGCAGTAAAACCATATAAAATTTTGCCTTTTTACATTTATTCTCTAATAAAGTTTCCCCTTCCCGCCTCTTTTACTTACCTCAAGCAACCTCTCCTCAGATCTGGAATCCGCTCCTGGGACTGGACAGATTACAGGAAGCAACAATGGGGGAGATGTGTAAAATTGGAGTTATAAAGAAAGTGTCTGTAAAAGTGTCTCGAAGCAACATAAGTATATGTATAAACATTTTGCTAACTCCAGTTAGTTGACTTTTTTGAAAAGTGGAATAGAAATGGCCTTGGCCAAATAAAAATTGTGTCCCAGTGTATTTATAAATAAATTCGCTAATTGCGCCAAAAATAAAGCCAATTTTAGGGATTAAATCATAATGCCAGGTATAACCTGTTCTTATTGGAAGTATCTAATACTGCTACGTGTGCGAAATATATTAGCAGCTACGAAAATATATTAGCAGCTGAGAATTTTTGCAGAATATTCTCAGACATACATATTTATAAACGTGACTTTACTTCTTTATAAATATGACCAGGCGTTGTGAATTTTAGCAGCAATTCTTAAGTATACACTAAGAGGGTTTTTTATACATCACCCCCAATCTTCCCTCTTTCAGTATAAGGAAAAGCTTGTCCCATTAACAAAGGAGGCCAGGTTTTTCCTTATGTTGGAAGAAGATTGTCCCACATTGTGTTCTGTCTGGACTGGCTTGCTGAGGTAAGTAAAAGGGGGGAGGGGACTTTATTAGAGAGTAAATGTAAAACAGCAAAATTTTAAAAAGTTTTACTGCTATACATCGGTATAAAAAAGTAGGAAGAAGACTCGATTGTACTTTAATAACGATACATTACTATCCCTTTAAATCCACAAGAATGGTTATTTGTCTACTATGGTACAGTTAGTTGGATCCAGAATTGTTCCAGCTCTTCTTGATACATAATCTTCTTTTTTGAGCAATTATGGGGCAGACCAGCTACACCATAGGGAACAAATAAAATTGCCTATTTATTTCAATGGGGATTTTAAGTCTTTGAATGCTAGAGCAGAGGTTCTCAACCTGTGCCCTTAGTGGCCACTAATAGACCAGGACTTAGGAATTTCCCTGTTAGAACATAAGTGTGTTGGTCAGAGGCTCATTCATATTGATTAACTCACCTGTGCTCTTAAAAGGAAATTCTCAAATCATGGCCTGTTAGTAGCCACTGATGGCACGGTTTGAGAACCACCGTGCTAGAGAGGTCTCACCAATGCATTGCTTCACAAAGCATTTTAAAAGTCTCTAGTATGCATGGAATTTAAAACCCCATTAAAATTGTTGGTAATTTGGATCATCATCATTTGTCCCCTGTGGAGCAGTTGGTTTGCTCCAGCATTACTTATCATTTTCTTTATGCATACAGCCCATAGTGTTAAAAACCCCAATATTGATAGATACACCGATGCTCCAAAATATTATCTTCTAGAGTTTCCTTTTCCTAATGTGGGATTGTCTCTTAATTTCTAGGACTGCAGGCAATTCTGCCACAATACCTGCGTGGAAGATTTGTCAGGGCTGCCCTGTCCTATATCTCATGTAACTCCCAGGGTGAATTGGAATGCCATGGTGGGGAATGTTGGTGTCGCTGTGATCCTGTCTACCCACAATGCAACTGTCCCACAGATGACATTCAGCTTCTGGAGAAAAGTTTGGCACAGGCACAAGAACAAGTGACAAATGAAAATAAAGAGTTTGAGGAATCAGGTGAGGAGCTTGATTGTTACCATGTTACCTAATTTTTAAGACTTTTCTTTTCAGGATTCTTAACTATCATTAAGTATCTCCTAATTTTTAAACAATTTAACTTGCCTAGTTAGCTTTTTACTCAGCAATCCAAAATATCTTTTTATATTTTTTTACATTTAATCTGCAGTTAATCATCTCTTTTAAGTCTGCTTTTAGTTTGCACTTCTTCACAGCAGACAACAGATATCTGTATTCTTGATGTGAACACCTATAGGACAAAGTCCTACCCATATTCAGCAGAGCACTTTAATCTGAAGTCAGAATGTTAAATTAAATTCTCCATCTATAGATTTCCCTAGATAGGTCCTTCTCTGTTAAACCAAGAGCCACATATTCCTGTAGGTACTGTTACCCTTTAACATGGAGATTTTGGTATTTTGATATTACTCAAAGCTATATTGGTTTGTGCTTCCTCTGAAATTGCAGATAGTAATAAGTGAGCAGCTAGCAGTAAGTGAGACAAAAGGAAAACTATATTTGATATGCTGTTTTATTTAATATTTTTAATATGAATTCAGATGTTCAAGTGCATTAATATTATTATTATACTGACAATAATTTCTGGTCCCTTTTACTAGAAATACGTTTCAGATCTCCAACATTATATATCATGGTCCATATAGTCAAAAGGAAACTGAAGCAAATCTAGGTTAACCCAGCTGTTCAGTAGGGGCAAATATAAGTCCTCTTTGATTTAAATGGGGAGTTTAACCTTCTGATTACTAAAGTGGTCAAAAGATAATCCCTTTAGATACTTCTCCAGCATTCACAGGGTTAAAATCCTCATTAAAATCAATGAGGATTTCAGATTTTTTTTTTAACCCTCTCACCCCCCTTGCCATGGTGCAGTGCATATGTTCCAGAATAACTCCAGTCCCCTTTTGAGGGGGGATGCAAGCAGGGTGTTGGTTGTATAGCTAGGGGTTAGACCTCACCTAGAGTATTGTGTTCAGTACTGGAGACCACATCTCCAGAATGTTATAGATACTCTACAGGAAATTCAGAGAAGGGCTACTAAAATGGTGGATGTTTACAGGAAAAGAAATATCAGGATCTGAACATGTATAGCTTGGTGGAGAGAAAGAGAGGGGATATGATAGAAACATTAAAATACATGAAGGTATTCAACAAAGTGCAGGAGGGAAGTACATTTCAAAGAAGTAAAAATGGTAGGTAGTAGATAAGTGGAATAGCCTACCAGCAGACGTGGTAGGAGTTAATACAGTGACAGAATGTAAGCATGCATGGGATAGGTATAAGGCTGTCCTGAACATAATACAAGACAATGACCAAATACGATCTGATGTTTTTACAATAGGAAAATGGGCAGCACACTTTGTGGACCATTCTAATGAAGAATTTCTTTGTAGACAATACTATTTGACTGTGCTGAATAGCCATCCAATCAAATGGCCAGAATCTCAATCTGTCAGCTAGATCACTGACATCTGTAAAAGGGGCGGGGGAGGGGGGAATTTAAAAGCTTATAAATCTTAAAATATACATCTTTAAACAATGGGATTTACTGCATTTCATTTATTTTTTCATATGAACAATAATAAACCTTCTTAATTCCAGGCATTACTATCCCTTTAAGGACTGCTGACATGCCAGTACCGTCATGGGTGGATTTGTGTTATGATCCAGTGACGGTCCTGGCACATCATGGAATTTTTGGATGGCAGCACGGCAACATGCCGCTCTGCCGTCCCAGAATTCATTGCTTAAAAAAATCGCCACTATTCTTAACAGCCATCCCCTGCCTGATCGTCCAGTCGTTAAGGGGTTAAGGTAGATGTTTTGATTGTAATTAGTGCAAAAGCACCAGACAATTTTATTTGCTATTACTTTTTAATATAAAAATTGCAAGAAGATCACAGCATTGTCCCTGTTCTTGCATCTCCTATCTGTGCTCCTAGTGTCAACCAGCCCAGCTTCCAGCTTGTTCTCTATCTGCTCCCACCTTGTGCCATACTCAGTAACTATTGCATTAGCCAATGTATGTTGTTGGCATGCACTTCTGTGGCCCACGTGCTCCCAGATCTTAGCAGGTCCTTTCAAGGAATGCTATAACTGAATCTTGGGGCTTCACCCTGCATGCTTCAGACAAAGCATTTCCTGATCCTGTGAAAATTTGTGGTGCGAGTTACCCCCGGTATCCTATTGAAATGTCACCCTCTATTTGGTGACCATCAAAAGGGCAAAATCATAATGTCTCCCTGAATAAAAAGGGCGACATTCTGATGTTTCACGCAAATAGAGTGCAACATTTCAACAATTGCCTGCTCATTCAATATTATCCAGCTGTGTCCTGGCTGCCGCACTATGGTATGCCATTTAAGGGACATCAAGGAAGTGTTTGTGGGTAACAGGCTACATACAGCCAAGCTTGTCTCTCTCCAGCTAAAGCATCACATTGATGTTAGCAGCAAAGTTTACATTATTTCCAAATGCTGCCAAATAAGCAAGGAAGTGGACCAGATATTGGCTGTTTCACTGGGATCGTGAAAGTAAACAGCACATCTACAAGACATATTCATAGTCCTGGTGGGCTCTGCAATGAGTTGACTATTAAAATAACCCTGATCACTGCTGTACTCACCGGTCCTGCTAAGTGCATCACCTGCTAAACCCGGTCATACCACTCACACAGCACCCGCACCTGAACTGAGCTGGATCACTGCTGTACTCACAGGTCCTGCTCAGTGGATCACCCACTAAACTTGGTCAAGCCACTCACACCACGCCTGCACCCGAACTGAGCTGATGCAGATTTACATCTCCAAAGCTCTAAAGTTCAGTGGACAAAAATAACTTGTCTTACCTACAGTATAAAAGGTAACAAACACATGCACATACACATCATATTTTAACCCCTGAATGACCAAAAGGATGCAAAATGCATTGTTTTGCAATGTTTGCCCACCTCTCTAGTCCTTAAGGGATTAACTTATTGAATGGTGGAGATGTCTCCAGTGCATTACTGTGTAGATCATTGTTGATGCCACCAGTTTTCAAGATGTTAACCTGGACTTTTCTGTGTTAAAATGATTTTTGTTGTGGCTGAATGTATTCCATAGAATATCATAATGTATGTTTATGACACTTTTCCATATCACTTGTTTCTATGTCACTCTGTAAGACTGATCTGGGTCCCAAACTGGATTTTGTGTAACCAGAGGGTTCCTGGAGAAGTTCATTCATTCTACAGAGTGAATGTAGGTAATGGCAGACAGGAGAACAAGGATCTAATGGAAAGCTGTTTAACCCATTGAGTGAGGGGTATGCATGGATACTCCTCTTACATTCAAGCAGTTAATCCTTTGAATGCCAGAGGGGAATGCAACTCATTGCAGAGCAATGCGTTGCATACCCCATGACACTCAAAGGGTTAAAAGTGGTTCTGTGACTATCAAACTACCAGAAAATGCAATTTTGTGTGATTTTTTTTCTTTAAGGGCTCTTACACACAGGTAACTTTTTAGTGTTAACTGGGAATGTTTTTGTATTTTGGGTGCGACCGTGTAACAGGTTTTTCCATTACTGCATCCCGGTAGAAGTGAAATTGCAGGGAAAATGATGCTGACATGCAGTTTCAATAAAGTTCCATTGAAACCAACTCTACAAATTGCAAGCTGTATTATTCTACAGTTGAAATATGATGCCCGTGTGAAGTGCCCTATAGTGCACAGTGGTTTAAAACTCGTTTTTTTTTTTTTTTATTGCTTTGCTATTGCTGTGACAAAGTCATCTGTATAAATGGGTATAAAACATAGTCTAACTTATACATCTTTAAAAGTAAAAAAAAAAATCACATACAATTACATACAGATGTTATCTAATGCAATTGTTTCCTAATAATTTATTTTTAGGTTTAGTAACATTCAGATACATTTGATATTGATAAGGATTCTTTCTGATGGCTTCCATCTTCTGGTGGCTGCCATTGCTGCCACTCTCATGTTCTGGTTGCCACACTAGCAGTGGTACAGTGTGATTAATAAATACAAAAATTGCATCCAAATATGTCCCACAACAATAAATCTGTGTCATATTACAATTTAAACATTTTAGAATCCACATAGGTTTGCAAGGTTCTTGAAACTTAGTAGTTACTGGTTACATATATATTTAATTCCCAGTACTCATTCATAACCCCACTTCTCTTCCACCAGCCAATCTCCCACTTCCCCACTCACCTACCTTGCCCACCCAGAACCCTCCTTTTACCCAGATAATAGTCTCTCCTACCCAGAATTAATAATTCATACTCCCCTATTTCTACTCTTTAGCTTGATGAATAAGACCCTTTGCTTTGTACCGCTTGACTGGTAGCCATGATGAAACCACACATACTGAACCCCCCAGCCTTATGCCACTACAGTGGAAGCCATAGAACCACACACTGACCCCCACCCTTGTCCCATAGTAGCCATAGATCCACACACACATTGACCTCACCAGCCTTTTCCCATAGCAGCCACAGAACCACACATGCAGACTCCCACCCTTGTCCCACAATAGCTATAAAACTGATCACATGCTGACCCCACTACAGTGGTATACATACCTTCAGAAGCTTTGTCCCACTGCCACTTGTAGCCATGGATCCACACATACTGACCCCCAGCCTTGTGCCAATGCACTGATAGCCATAGAACCACACAAACTGACTCAGCATTGAGCCACTGAACTGGTATCCACAGAACAAAACACATACTGACTCCCCAGCCTTGAGCCACTGCACTAGTAGTGATAGAACCACCCATACTGATTCCTCAGCCTTGTCTCATTGCACTAGTATCCATATAAACACATAATGACCCCCCCATCCTTGTCCCACAGTAGCCATAGAACCACACATTTAGACCTCTATCCTTCTTGCACAATAGCCACAGAACCATTCACATAGTGACTCCACTGCAGTGGTAGCCATACCCCTTTCAGCCTTGCTCCACTGTCACTTGTAGCCACAGAACCACACACTGACCCACACCAGTTTTATTAAGCATATAATTTTAAAAGGCCACCTGTTGTAGTCCAGCTCATGTCATCTGCCAGTTCTCCATAGTGCAATCCATCCTGGCATGCTCTCCTTTTACCGTGGTGCAGTACCACTATATGAGATACCTGAAAAGAGCTGCAGGAAAGCATCTGGGTCCTGCAGAACGTCATACTGTATATAGATTGGCTGATTGGAGAAATGTTCTGCCACTCCCGACAGCCAATTCCAGAGACAGTTGAGGTTAAGTCCACCCCAGCTGCTTTAGTGCTTTCGGGCCTTGTTCCAATCAACACATATAAAAAAAGCTTTGGGGTGGCTCTCCACCACCAGGTTGATGGCTGCATGTGGCCACCATGAGCACATTTGTCATGGCTGCCGCTTGCAGTGTTGCTGATGGCCACACTTGAGAACCACTGTTATAGAGCTTTTCAGTGCATTGTGAGTCAATATGCTGGAGAGGTCTCTAACATCCTAGAGGTAAACTCATTGATTGTTAGGGGTTCCATTGAGTTTTTGAATGAAAATAAAGGGATTCAATGCAAAACCAAAAATAATGAGATATTGTATATACTGTACTATTATGAGTCAGCCCTAGTAATAAAATAGACACATTATATACGTATTAACTGGCAGAATAATACATGTTTAAAGTGGAACTTTCACCCCTCATACACTTTGTCTCATATGATTAAACTAGTAAAATGATATGTAGATTGGCTTTTTTTTCTATGTACATACTTTAGTAGATATTCTCTTTAAAATGTAGACTTCCTGTGGGCACTTCCTCATTCTGCAGTACAGGGTAATGTCGGCACAGCCGAGAAGGACTTCCCAGTCTTCAAATTCTCCTCTCACCTCCCTCCCAGCTCTCCCTAGGGGCGCATTCACGCTTTCCTTCATACTGATGTGCATCATGTATATTGTAACAGCAAGCTCCGTTTGTCATTATATGGAGCTTGCAAGCTCAGTATAATGACAAACGGAGCTTGCTGTTACAACATACGTAATTCACATCAATATGAAGGGAAGAATGAAAGCACTCCCTCGGAGATCTGGAAGGAAGGTGGGAGAAGGATTTGAAGACTGGGAGTCCTGCGCTTCTGTGCCAACTTTACCCTGTACTGCAGAATGCGTAAGTGCCCACATGAAGTCTACATTTTAGAGCGAATATCTACTAAAGTATGTACATATAAAAAAAAAAGTCAATCCACATACCATTTTACTAGTTTAATCATACAAGGCAAAGTGATTAGAGGTGAAAGTTCCCTTTTAAGGAATATACAGATCCAGTTCTACAATTACTCAAAAAATGTAAAACCTTTATCTTTGATGTATGTGTCACAGTGTTATCATTTAGCCCTTCCAGTGCCAGAGAAGTATCCAACGCATTGCATTCCAATATGTTGGACACCTCTCTGAATGCAAAGGGTTAAACATCTAAAACCAGGCAAGAGAAAATATAACGTACGGTTTGCATATTTGTATTTGTATAGCACATCAGATGTAAATAGTGTTTTACAAACAAGTTCAAGAAATGAAATAATATGAGTGTAGTGTAAAGAGTGCCCCTAATTATAAATGAGTTGGACTTTTATTAAGGGTTTTATCTACAAATTTCTTCTCCATAAACTTTATTGGGGATAAAACCAGTGATAACACTTATCAACAGCAATATAATTTAGGCCTCAAACCAGATTTTATAATCAGTAGTAGTCATATCTGTATTCAAGCAGATGAATGTATTGTATACATTGCTTCCCTTAAAGGGATAGTAACAATATGTAAAAAAATAGATACTGTAAGGTTTATTATCCTAAGTAAAACAAGGGTGGTTTTACAACTGAGAGGTGTTTTATTCAAAAGTTATTGCAGATCAAGCTTGTTTTTTTAGGTGCAGTATCTCAATGACCTGAATTTGTACAGTGGCGCTGTTGCTACACCATCCTATGGACAGCTGTGGTCAGTTGACCATAAACCTCTTTAGCAACAGTGTCATTGTAACATTTCAGGCCATTGGGCTACTGCACCCAAAAAATTCAAGCTTGACCTGCAATAATGTATTAGCAAAACATCTCTCAGAGTTGGGAGCACCATTGTTTTACTCAGGAGGCTAAATCCTGCAATGTATATTTTTACACAGTAATTGTTACTATCCCTTTAAAAGTGTTTTCAAGTTTCAAACATGAAGCTCTCAAGGGATAACCTAATTCCTACAGTGCTCCTTATAGCTCACTAAAGGGCCCAAAGCATCTGACAGGTTCTGCATGTACCAGCTGTCCCGTTAATAATGTGGATGGTGTTACCATGACAACAGTACCATGCTGATGTGACTCAAATTGTAGGGATGCAGACAAGACAGCTGACAGCTACAGTTCGAGAAAGGCCTCAAACTAATAGATGTGTAGATGCTGTTAGGGAAGTTATGAATAAAATGTTATAAGTAGCTAAAACTATCGCTTAGCATATCTCCTGCCTGTCCTAAGTGATGGTGAAGGTGACCGGCCTGTTTCCTTGGGAATGCTTATTTCAACATTCAAGGCAGGGCAATTTAACATGACATCCCCCAGGGTTATCAGTATACCAGAAAAGTGGCCGTAGACTAATTAGGAAGTAGCAGTGCTGTGTTGGAGCTCCAGGGACTATAAGCCTGGTGAGGTAATAGAACAAGACTATTAAGAAACCATTTTTTCAGACATTTGTGGATTAATATCGCTGAAGTAAGATAAAGGGACTCATTATTGTAGGTACAAACCTGTAGTTTTGCTGTACAAAACAAATGTATTACTGTAGTTAGGAAGCACTGGTGATATAATATCTCTCATCAAATTCTGGTTCATGGATTTAAATGGGGTCAACTTCCTTAACACCTTCGATACCAGAGTTATCATTTTAGAAATTGAGATCTCACGTGGCAAGACCTGGGTATGTAATAATCTTGTTTTTAACACCTTGAATACTATAGTCCCCTCTAATATCTAAGGTAGTGTTTGTTAGTGTTATTTCCCAGGGTACACTAACAGGTCAGCTTTCCAAGATATCCCTGCTTAACCACAGGTGGGTTATCAGTGACTCAGTCATTTTGATTGAACTGTCTGTGCTTAATTAGTGATATCCTTTACCCTTTGAATGCCACATGGATGTGCAGTGTATTATGCGGTGGCACTCAAAAGATTAAAACCTGAACTGTTAGTATACCCACAAGACTGGACCTGAGAATCATTGATCTAAGGGGTTAAAATATACATACATTATAGCTCTAAAGCCTATTTATACTCTAAGAAGAAAGTCGTAATGACCACTATGAATCAGTTCTGCACGTATTGGTTGCTCAAAATTGATATTTAACCCTTTGAGTGCAAGAGTGGTGCACAGTGCATTGATCTGCAATATGTTGCACACCCTCTGGTACTCAAAGGGTTAATAAGTACTGGATATCATGTTTACAGAGGTGGACATTATTCTTTTTGTTGGAGCCCAAACCCCTCCCATTGATGTGATCTTTGAAAGAAATACACATTACTGGGAGGCATTTAGACTCCTTGAGATCAGCAACAAAGCATGATTATCTAGTACTAATTAAAGGGGAACTACCACCCCGCAAACTGTATGTTAATTAAGTCTTCATCTGGCGACTAGCTGCTTAGTAGCACTAGTCGCCAGAAATATTACCTGGTTTAAAAGATTTTCTATTTCTTCGGAGGCTGACAGTAGCAGGAATCACGGACATCTTGCCATAGTGACGTCCGTGCGCCTGCGCTGTCAGTCCCTTTTGGAGCCAGACGGCTCTAAGCAGCTAGTCACCAGATGAAGACTTAATTAACATACAGTTTTTGCGGGGTGGTAGTTCCCCTTTAAAGACTAGTTTTGGCTCCAATTTTTGCCCATATTAAATGGGTTTAACATTAGAAGGTGGTAATGTTCCTTTAAAATAAAAGAGCTGAAGTACATATATTTTTTGCTAGCTTCTCCTCCTGAGAGATCACTGTGCTGTATCAAAACTAACAAAAGCTAAGAGGTTTTGTCTTTTTAGGCCAGCAATTCACCTATTCTTTATTATCTTTTGCAGTTGAGTTCCGTTCCTTCCTAAAGAATCTGCCTACAGACCGCTTTCTTAACAGCACAGCTATATCTAAGCTCTGGAAGGCTGATCTTCATATCCTCCGGCGATATGAACAGCTAAAAGCTGGCTTCAAGCAGCTCCTGACTAAATCTCAACGTCAAATGCGCCGTCTCATTAATCTGAGCAAGCACTGCTTGCGTCAGCCTCGGTACACCCTGCTCCGAGAGAGGTGAGAACACAGTGACTGATAACTTATCCCTGTTTCCATAATGTGACTGAGAATTGGGAACTGGGGGAAGCTTTATGATTAAAATATGTGATTAGTATATACATATATATACATGTATATAGATAGATAGATAGATAGATAGATAGATAGATAGATAGATAGATAGATAGATAGATATGTGTATATATATATATATGTATATATTCTTTAGGTCCAAATATCTATCCATCAGTGAATATCACTCATTAACTCTATTCATCAAAGTATGGAAGTACAGTTACCTAGAAGAAGTAGGACAGTTGGCTGACTTGTGTAATTAATGGTCTAGTAAGCATTAATTAGGAAAAACATTACTGAGGCTGAGGTACTTAGTAAAAGTGGATCAATTATCGTGCAAACAAACTGCACCATAGAAAAAAAGGGTCCATTGATTTAAATAGGATTTTAACCCCTTAAATTTTTGCTAATGGTATTCTTGTTAGAGACCTCTCTAGCATTCAGTGGGTTAAAACCCCATTTAAATCAGTGGATTTGCACCAGCATGTCTTATCTTTACCTTCCTGCATGCGACCCTTTGAGTTGTATGTATTGCTATACCAGTTAGCATACTGGGCCAAGGCATTACATTCAAAGGAGGCATTTTCATGAAGAAAAGACCACTCTAACATTCAAAAGGTTAAAAGCCCTGTTTAAATTGATGGGGATTCACAGAATTTGTATTTCTTCACTTTGGTGCAGCTGAGTTGCTCTAGAATTGCTGCCATTTTGCTAAATATATTAGCCTCACTGTAAGTCTTTTCCTGCTAATTAATCCTTTGAGTGCCAGAGGGGTAAACAGCGTATTGCAACGCCTTGCATGCCTCTCTGGTGCTCAAATAGTCTGCTGAGAGATTCTTCATTAACACTGCAATAAAAGCCTTCCACAGACTTCAATAGCAAGAGATCCACTGTTGAATGGAATGGCAACAATGGCTAGTGAAGTGGTGTGAGACAGAAAGACTGAGAAGCCGCACAATGTCATCTGCCAGGCATATTGTTTCCTAACATGCCGTGCAGTGCCCAGGGATTGGTTATTGTGATGTGCATCAAATGATTCAGTCTCTCATATGGATATCTGCACCACAGTGCAAACACACTGTTTAAGTCACAGAGCAAACATATCATGCTGCAACCACATCTTCACCATGGCTGCTCATGAGAAAGTTGCTGCATGCTGGGTCTGTAAGTGACTGTTGGTATGACTACCATTGCTGTTAGTTAACTTGGGGCTGATTTTCAGCCAGGTCATTGAATGGAAATAGTTTGTTGATCATGTACTTGTTTATGTGACCTGGTACTTTTTATGAAATCACCCATCAGTCACCCCATATAGGACAAGCCCATTTATTCAGTGGTGATATCGCTAACATTTAAATCGCTTGTAAAAGATAAGCACTGTACAATGCCCTTGTTATGTATTACACACCAACATTGCTGAAACTATGTACAGAAAAACAAGAGAACAAGCAGGGGGTGCCTATTAAATAGGCAGTAACATAAACAATAGAAGTTAGAAATAGAATGTAAAAAAAAAACATTTTATAAAGCACACACTCCCACGTCTCAATTTATGATTCTATAAGACAACTCAAAGTACTGATTGATTCAGATGTGCAAGAAAAAAAACAAGTTGGTTGTACTTGTCAGTATCAGACAAACAAAATAATTCACACTGAGTTCTTGATAACCCATAGGATTCATACACTAAACAAAAGTTGTTTACATGTTCCACACTTGGGTAGTATGAACCCTTTGAGTACCAGAGAGGTGTCACAATGGAGGTTGTGCACTAAGGAGTGATAAAGAGGTGATAAAGTAGGGATAACTTCTCCAGTGCTATCATTCTCCCTTTCCTGTTATTCTATAGAGCATATTCACTGATATCGCCAAAGTTGAAGAAATATTTGTGCATTGGCTCTATAGATTAACCCCTTCGCGTCCAGTGACGTTCCAGGACCGTCACGGCTGTCTGGCACTTAAGGACCTGCGACAGTCCCGGCATGTGACATACCTTTTACTCTCACCGCTCCTGCAGGAGAGCTGTAATAGCAGGGACTGAAATTGATTGCTCCAAGACTGGAAAGATCTCTTTCAGCCCCCCGTTCGGCGTGCTACCACACGTGATCAGTCACTTGGGACGGCACGTCAAACTTTCCTATCTGGTCCTTAAAGGACCACACACCCCGGGACGACTGGTCCTTAAGGGGTTAACAAAGGATTTGGAGACATGATATCACTGGAGAAGTCATCTCCACACTTTATCACCTCTTTATCACACTTTAGTGTATCTACCCCCCCCCTCCAGTGCATTGTACCTGCTTTAGTGCAAATGAACACAGTGGATGTACCCCTGTTTTACTCAGTAGAAGCTTTATAACAAACAGATTTTCATTAAAAAGTCTACTGTTCCTTTAAATAGATATAAATCACTGAGGCTAATATATTAAGAACTCAAGCAATTCTGGAGCAAGACAGATGCACCATAGGGAACAAATACATCTTTCAGTTAATTTAGATAGGTATTTAACCGCATGGAATGCTAGAAAGGTCTTCTAATACATTATGAATCAATGAGTTGAGGACCACACTAGCATTTGGGGGGTAAAAGCCTTGTTTAGATCAAATGGATTTTTTATTTGTTCCCCATGGAGCAGTTGGCTTGCCCCAGAATATCTTAATGTCTCCACTTTTTGGTACATTAGCCTGAATGTATTTAAATCAAGTAGGTAGCAGCTTATTGTAATGCTTTCTGGGCATATATTATCTCTCTAATATGCTTGAGATGCACAATCACATTTGCAACTACAGTACGCATAGCTGGTTATTATGTGGTTTGAATTTCTGTGCCTTGAGTTGATTGATATCAGAACTGCATTCTGTAAAGGAACTAATAGTCAGTTTTGGGTCTTAAGTTATTAAAAACACTGCTTAAGTGTTATGTGCACCTTAAAGTTAACACCTTCTTTCCTGGTGCAATTTGTTTTTCACTGAGTACCTGTCAACTTTTCTATTTGTGGTCAGGGATTCCAGAGTATGATAATTATGGAGGGTTGCTGTTCCCGTGAGCTAACGTAAGCTTCAGGGGACGAGGTGACGAAGGTGACCTGAAAAGAGGGCCACCTTAATAAGTCCTTTAAAGAAAGGGGTGTTGGTGGGGGGGCACAACTGCAATGCGTCCCGTGGGAGAGTCTGCGGCCCGTTATTCAAGGGCTTGGAGCTCCTCCCACAAACACAGGCCCTGCCTTGCACTTGTGGTGAGGGCTTCCAAAGTATGATAATTATGGAGAGTTGCTGTCCCCCTGAGCTATCGTAAGCTTCAGGGGATGAGGCGACAAAGGTGACCTGAAAAGAGGCAAAAGAGACTGTACTGATATAACTTTATTATTGAAACTAGCGTAAACATGACATGTTATTTGGCTAGGTTAGTAAGTGTTCTACCGATTTAGTATCAGGATTGGGATGAATCTATTGAGGTATGTAGATTGCCGTCTACCAAGTTGTATTATATGAACGGGCACTTCTTGTGGCTTATTATACTGCCTAAAAGAATGACCTGGGTACTGACTGGAATTCAGCCTAAATGTGACAGGATAGTGTGTGTATAATTTGTGAATGTGGATATACTGAGTGGCCTGTAAACAGTGGAAGTAGTGGACTGTTATCTGGATGCTGTTGTGATGGCAGCAGTGAGGCGAGTTTAGTGATTGTAGGGCATCAATGGACATAATGATGAAATATGATAAGTGACTGGCATAAGACTTGTCACTTGGAGTGCGATGGAGTGAATTGCTCTGAGTGGCGGGTGAGTTGGTTCTTACTCATAAATCCTATTGATCTTGTGTGACAGGAAAACCCGCCTGAACGGAGAAGCCCAAAAAGGCAAGACATGAATCTGCCTTGACTACTATGTAGCTGCTAAATGACTTTGTGTTAGGAAATCATAGATGCATCTGAATGTGTTCCCGGTGATGGAGGTGAATATTTAATGTCTCTGAGACTAGAAAAATGGGCAGCCTAGATGGCCTACTAATGATGGTGATGCTACTCAAGAAGTGAGTTGTTGCATGATTAGATTTGTGAAGGCTTGAATACTGCTGAAACTGCAAGATAGGAGAGGATAAAATGTCAGAACATTTAGATCTTCCTGTGGCCATGTTCTGTAGAACGTTGGGTGCTACAGATGCTGAGGAGCCCTTCTCCTTCTGCCGCGTCTATATAGAATGCAGGCTATATGGTAGGTGAAGAGGAATAGGGACTGGCCTTTTGAATTTGGGAGTTTGACCATATGTGTAAGTCTGAGAGGCTGTTTGATCGAGGGTGGATTGGAGTGTGTGACCTTGACTTTAATGAGTAGGTAAGGATTAGAGTGTAGTCCTTCTTCCTCTGCAAAGAGGTGAGAATAAGAGTGTGATTGCTTCGGCCTCTGAGAGGAGGTAATATTTATAGTATAATTCCTGTTGCCTCGGCAAATATTAAGGATTTAGAGTTCAATTCCTTCAGCTGCTGCAGGGAGGCAAGAACTGAAGTGTGATCCTTCGGTCTCTGTGATGAGGTAAGGATTGAAGTGTGATCCTTCAGCCTCTGCAGTGAGGTAAGGATTGAAGTGTGATCCTTTGGCCTCTGCAGTGAAGTAAGGATTGAAGTGTGATCCTTTGGCCTCTGCAGTGAGGTAAGGATTGAAGTGTGATCCTTTGGCCTCTGCAGTGAGGTAAGGATTGAAGTGTGATCCTTTGGCTTCTGCGGTGAGGTAAGGATAGAAGTGTGATCC
Organism: Rhinophrynus dorsalis; assembly: GCA_037306005.1. NCBI lineage: Eukaryota > Metazoa > Chordata > Amphibia > Anura > Rhinophrynidae > Rhinophrynus > Rhinophrynus dorsalis. Next base: position 193,835,385 of record CM074722.1, on the reverse strand, counting down.
TTTGGCCTCTGCGGTGAAGTAAGGATTGAAGTGTGATCCTTCGGTCTCTGTGATGAGGCAAGGATTGAAGTGTGATCCTTCAGCCTCTGCGGTGAGGTAAGGATTGAAGTGTGATCCTTCAGCCTCTGCAGTGAGGTAAGGATTGAAGTGTGATCCTTCGGCCTCTGCAGTGAGGTAAGGATTGAAGTGTGATCCTTTGGCCTCTGCAGTGAGGTAAGGATTAAAGTGTGTTCCTTTGGCTTCTGCGGTGAGGTAAGGATTGAAGTGTGATTCTTCAGCCTCTGCGGTGAGGTAAGGATTGAAGTGTGATCCTTTGGCCTCTGCAGTGAGGTAAGGATTAAAGTGTGTTCCTTTGGCTTCTGCGGTGAGGTAAGGATTGAAGTGTGATTCTTCAGCCTCTGCGGTGAGGTAAGGATTGAAGTGTGATCCTTCGGCCTCTGTGGTGAGGTAAGGATTGAAGTGTGATCCTTCAGCCTCTGCGGTGAGGTAAGGATTGAAGTGTGATCCTTCGGCCTCTGCGGTGAGGTAAGGATTGAAGTGTGATCCTCCAGCCACTACGATGAGTGAAGAGGTGAGGTATCTGTTTGTGGGACCTTCTGCCTCTGCGAAGAGGTGAGGTATCTGACTGTGGGACCTTCGGTCTCTGCGAAAAGGTGAGGTATCTGACTGTGGGACCTTCGGCCTCTGCGAAGAGGTGAGGTATCTGTCTGTGGGACCTTCGGCCTCTACGAAGAGGTGAGGTATCTGTCTGTGGGACCTTCGGCCTCTGCGAAGAGGTGAGGTATCTGTCTGTGGGACCTTTGGCCTCTGAGAAGAGGTGAGGTATTTGAAGAGGTAGGGTGTGGAGCTATCTCTATTAGGGTTAAATTCTGCCTGAGGAAGGACCTGCTTGCTGAGGGGATGGGGAGAGAGGTACCAATGCTGTATTGATACATACAGTATGGAGTAAATGAGCGTTTGTTGCAATGGGAATGTTGTATTGTTACCTACGGTATGGCTGTGGTATTGGTACATAGGGTATGGTGTAACTGGACATTGTTACAATGGAATGTTGTAGTGGTACATCGGTATGTATAACTGGACATTGTACTACAGGAGTGTTGTATTGGCACATACGGTATAGTGTGACTGGACTTGTTACACTGGGAATGTTGTATTGGTACGTACAGTATGGAATACCTGGCGTTGGTCACAGTGGGAATGTTGTATTGGTACCCACAGTATGGGATACTGGACTTTGGTTACGATGTAATGTTGTAGTGGTAAATACGTTATGGAATAACTGGACGTTGGTTACAATAGGGATGTTGAATGGTACATACAGTGTGTGTAACTGGACGTTGTTATGATAGGAATGTTTGTGGTGGTATATACAGTATGGAATAACTGAATGTTGGTTACAATAGGAATGCTGTAGTGGTACATCATTAAGGTGTGACTGGACGTTGGTTTAGGAAATGTTGTATTGGTACATACGGTATGGTGTAACTGGATGTTGGTTACAATGGGATTGTTGTACATGTACCTACAGTATGGTAACTGTTCGTTGGTTATAGTAGGAATGTTGTATTGGTGCATACAGTATGGGGTAAATGGATGTTGTTATTATGGAATGTTATATTGGAACATCCGGTTTGGTGTAACTGGATGTTGGTTACAGTGGAAATTTTATTGATGCATACAGTATAGTGTAATTGAACACAGGTTACAATAGAAATGTTGTATTGGTACTTACAGTATGAAGTAACCGAACGTTGGTTCCATAGGAATGTTGTATTTATATATACAGTATGATGTAACTGGACGTATGTTACTATAGGAATGTTGTATGGGTACATACGGTATGGTGTAACTGGACGTTTGTTACAATAGGAAAGGTGTAGTGGTACATGCAGTATGGTGCAACTTGACATTGCTTATGATGGGAATGTTCTAGTGGTACGTGTAGTATGGTGTAATTGGATGCTAGTTACAATGGGAATGTTGTATTGATACATACGGTAAGATGTAACTGGACGTTGCTACAATAGAAATGTTGTATAGGTACACACAGTATGGTGTGACTAGACGTGGTTACTATAGGAATGTTGTATTGGAACATACGGTATGGTGTAACTGGACGTTGTTTACTTATGGGAATGTGTATTGCTATATACAGTATGGTAACTGGATGCGGTTACAGTGGGAATGTTGTATGTACATACGGTATGGTAGCTGGACGTTGGTTACAATGGGAATGTAGTATTGGTATATACAGTATGGTGTAACTGGACGTTGGTTACAGTGGGAATGTTGTATTGGTACATACAGTATGATGTAACTGGACGTTGCTACAATAGGAATGTTGTGTAGATACATACAGTATGGTGTAACTGGACGTTGGTTACTATGGAAAAGTGTATTGGTATATACGGTATGGTAACTGACCATTGGTTACAATAGGTATGTTGTATTGGTACATACGGTATGGTGTAACTGGACATTGGTTACAATGGGAATTTTGTATTGGTACATACAGTATGGGGTCACTGGACGTTGGTTACGTTTCAAGTGTTGTATTGTTACATACAGTATGGTGTAAATGGACATAGTTTACAATAGGAATATTGTATGGTACATACAGTTTATTAAATACTCATTAAATGATTACTGAACAAGGGCCTAGATTCCATTGCAGTTAACTTTATTAGGGTTTTTACATCAAGTTTCTCCATACACTTAAATGACAATCTGCTCTATAAAAACAGTTATAACACGTCAACTCCAGTGTAAATTTGTCCTGCAGGTTTTACATAATAAATTAAAGCCTAAACATTTCATCCACTAGTAGAAGATGGTGAAGGAACTCCACATCATATTACTGGTTATAGTATAAACAGTGCTTTATTAATCAGTGTTAAAAAATATCAGCTGTGCCACTCAAACGATTGAACACTGTCTGCAATCTAGCTTACATATTTCTGACTGTATGATTGAACATTTTGCAGTGAATCTCATAGGGCAGTATCCAGAACTGCACATCTTTTGCTCCTTGAATTTGTCCCTATATTTTTCAGGTGTCTTATCTGATGTTTTGTATTGTTATCAATAATGCAGCGGTTTTTTATAATCCAGAATTTAATTCTGAGTTCACTCACTTTCATCTACTCCTGAAGCAGTGTGAATGGGGTAGACAGTGACCCTACAGGCACAATTACTTCAGTGCACACCAGGATGCGGTCTCAGTATATGAACTTTTACTGTACCATGTGGCGTAATGCTTGTTGCCACCCTTTGCTTAAATTTGCTTTCTTAGAGATCTGTGCATCATAAACAATTATTACTGGACTACAGCATCACAAACAAACACTTTGAGTGCTAGACGGTTGTGCAACAGGAATACATTGCTCAGCCTTCTCTTGATAAAATGGTTACTGCTGTGGCATTTCAAAGACATCTGTTTGTAAAATAGATAGTAAAAGCAACAGTTCCACTATATATATTAAAATTGTTGCAAAAAAAAAAAAAAAAACATTAACACTTTGAGTGCCAGGAGGTATCCAACACATTATGTTGCAATGTTTTGGATACCTTTCTGGCACTCAAGGGTTAACCTCAAACTCAGAGAATCAGATGTACTCATCAGAACTGTAGCAATTCTGGGTCAACCAATTACAACATAAGGAGCGAATAAAAAGTCCTAACACTTTCATTGCTTTAAAGGGATAGTAATGTTTCATAATAAAAACAGCTCCAATTAATCTTAATATTGGGGCCATGGAGAGTGTTATTTCAGTATTGTCAGAGTTGCAGTTAAAGAGTAACTGAATGATAACGTATCCCCCTCCCGCCTCTTTTACTGATGTAACATTGCTTGGCTCAGAGCAGCAGGGTGGTGTCCAAGTGGATTGCAGAGAGGGCCAATCTTCAATTAACATAAGGGAAAATCCTGAAAAACCTGTCAATGGGGGCAGGGCTTTCATTGTTCTCACAGTAAGAAGACTGTCCCTTGCTGTGAGCTGTTTGATCTGTGGACCAGATTCCACATCTGAGGGGAGGTGGCTTACACTAGGTACTACTACTACTACTACTACTACTACACTACTAGATCTGAGAGGTGGTGGCTTACACTAGGTACTACTACACTACTCTTGAACTACAACTGTGACAGTATTAAAATAACACTCCCTATGGCTCAAATCCTATGAAGATTGGAGCTGCTGTTTTTGTGAAACATTACTATCCCTTTAAGTGGGACCCTTCAAAAGCAATGTGTTGGAGATCTCCCTAGTGTTCAAGTAGTTAAAAAATCCTAGATGAAATCAATAAGACATTTTATTTGATCCCTAAGGTGCATCTGTACTGTTTAAGAACTGTTCAGTTATTTAGCATGTCACCCTTCCTTCTGTAATAACATTTGCATGAAGCTTATGGGAGTACCTATGTTTTAGACAGCGGGGAAAGTCTTAACAGTATAATTTTTCATAATACCGTTCTACCCTTTTATCAAAATACTTTTCAAAATATGGTCATATCATATTCTTCCTTAGGAAGAGATTGGTGCCATCTATAAGGTTATGATTTTAAAAGTCTGTGGTTGTGGATAATAGAACTTGACTCCTGTGTATCTGTTGTTGTCATTTTGCCGTGACAGTAAAAATCACAGGTTGAGCGTGAATACAGAATGTTTAACTGGAAGCTTTTGTAGAAATTGCTGACACCAGTGAGGTCACTAATTCCGTGTGTTCTGTATCACAAGATAAAAGAGAGGAATTTATGCTCTTTACAGCTGTCTGAGAAATATGACTTTTTATTATTATTTTCATGGACACTGAGCCTGGAAGATTGCAGAAAGAATATCACGCTTAAAATGGGATGGATATACCCATAAAGACAAGAAAATGAAAATAAATCTGAAAAAAAAAAATAAAGATCAAAACCCAATGGGTCATATGACGCCAAAGGGGAGTATTGTGGAGCAAACCAACTGCACCATTGGAAACAAAGCAAAATTCTCATGAATATTAATGGAGCCTTTAACCCTATATTGGGGCTTAATACCTGTGAGTGCCAGAGGGGCAATTCAATTGGTATCCCCCTGGCATCCAAACGGTTAATCTTTAAATATGCCTTTTAATGGGATTTTTAATACTTTGAATCTAGAGGGCTGACAAACACATTGCTTCAGAATGCACTGGACACCTCTCTAGCATTTATAGAATTAGAAGCTCCATTTAAATCAATTAGGATTTTCTTGTCCTGTATAGAGTAGTTGGATTCCTCAGTACTGCTCCATGTTCCTTTGTGCATATGGTCCATAAGAACTACAGTATGGAAACCAGGGAGTATAAAATTCCACGTATAAACAGCCATATGGACATTCTAATATTTTGTTACAAAAACTACATATATCAAGGCAAACATTAACACAAAGACAAAATTCAGACAATATATTGTACATTCACAAGTGATAACACTTTGGGGGTTATGCACTAAACTGTGATAAAGAGGTGATAAGGTGGACCTATCCAGTGATATCATTTCTCCAATTCCTATACGATTCTATGGAGGCTATGCACTAAGACCTTTTTGCATAGTCTCCATAGAATAACATTGGAATTGTAGAAGTGATATCACTGGTGTTGTGATCTCCACTTTATCATCTCTTTATCACACCTTAGTGCATCTCCCCCCTCGATTGACTAATAAATCAGGACAATATGTAAACATATTATTTTGTAGTCATTAAAAATCTTAGTGGACTTCCAGGTTAATTAGTAGGGGAATTACTGCCAGTTCAGGTAGTGTTAGTCAACGATAACACTTATGCTGGGGGGATGGAGAAGGGCTATTTTTGATTGCTATAAAGCCATTATGTGCATGCTGGTGAGCATTTTATAACTGCACAGTGTAGATTGACAGTCTGATTGATCTGATAGAGTGAAAAATGCCAACAGGGTGAACCAACCAGCAAATGATCAACCACTGTCAGCTGTCCACTCACTTCCTTTTATAATCATTGAAATAAAGACATTAAGAAGCAACAGTGATTTATTGGATCAGTATATATAACTTTTTAATATAAATTGTAATTAAATGGTTGGGTTGCACCTCATTTGTTGTATTTCATTTAATTGTGAGATCTGGTAAAGTTTAGCCGTAGAGCACAAAAAAATCACCAGACAGAAAAGAAAAAAGTTAGTCTCTTCTTTACAGGAGAAGGAGTACAAGGGGGCGCAAATTAGAGCTGATCTGAAATCACTTCAATTACCCTGTGCCTTTTGTCAGTGACTGTGCATTCTTATGGCACTTTGTTAACAAGAATAAGGTGACCTGGTACATTTCTTTTTAGAAATGACCCCTGTGCCAAATCTTTGGCTTTTAAACTCACACTGATGGTTATAGATTATGGGAGAGGAGAGGGAGGAGAACGTAATAAAAATTAAGGCTAATACAAAATAAAATATGAGGAAAATTGCGATGAAACACCTGCACACACACACACACATTAGTTTATTACCAAGCTCACCACAATGATTTCTTTCAGTCCTTGTTGATTACTATTTAAGTTTTTCCCAGAGTATAACCAAAAATGACTGATGTGTACTACTCCTTGATTAAGCTGGTGAGATAGCTCAGTGGTAAAGTCCCTGACTATGGAGCCTGTTCAAACTGCAAGGTTGCAGGTTTTAATCCCAAAAGGGGCAACTCAGCCTTCTGAGGTTGATAAATGAGTACAATTGACTGGGTAATAATAACATCTATTATTTCAGCTGCCGATTCGGTTAATTCTGAAAACTTTTGAGTCCCACTGGGAGAAATGTGCTATATAAATGCTAGTTATTATTATAATTTACTAATTGTAACAAATGTGTTGTATCAAGTAATGACCTTGGCAGTGTTGGCACAGGAATGTCCTTGCAGGAAAGGACTTTTCTCTCTAACAGCTAGGAGAACTGACTCTTTAGCGCTGATAGGATGTGGGATGCAGGCAGACTTAGTCAGTTGATGGTGCTAGGGGATTCCATGATTAGGAAGACAGGTTGGGTAATCTGTCACCAGGATCACTACAATCAAACAGTTTGCTGTTTTTAGGGTTCTCGGGTCCAGAATATAGTAGATCAGGTTTTAGATTGTTTGGAGGGACTGAGCATGACACGGCAGCCTTGAAAAAAATTAAGAAAATCAGGGACAGATAAAGATCTGCTAAGAATGGTTTCAGGGATTTAGGTGACAATTTTACTCAAAAGGTCTCTAAGGTGGTAAATTCCATGTCTAAAAGCTTGGTGAAACAGTTTGGGTTTCTAGTGCATTGGACGGTCTTTTCTTTGAAGGCAATATTTATAATAGAGATGGACTGTACCTTAGTGGAAACTACCTTGGGAATCCTTGTTAGAGAAAGATTTAGGTGTTCTAATAGACAGTAGACTTAACAACAGGGTGCAGTGTCTCTTAGCCACTACAGGAGCCATTAAGGTACTATCATATAAAAAATGGGTATATATGCATATACAAAAAAGACAGTCCTGTGCTTCTCTATATACTGTGAACATAAGTGCCCTGTATTTAGCATATGTAATAACTCTTAGTAAATCTAAGTGAAAATAAGTGAGAATTTCGTCCCACAAATTGGCCAATCCGTGTGTAAGCTTACCACCACGCCAAGATATCTCACTTTGAGGTAAGTCCTACTCTAATGCACCTATAAAGACCCTATCTAAATTAAAAACAGACATTCTCTGAGGAAAGATGTTATAATAAACTCGTCAGTGGGGACCCTTTAAATATCATTTTGATGTTTTTATTTCTTGTGGGTCCCAGTGTAAAGCAATTAAAAACAACAGACATACAACAAGACAAAAAAACGAAATAGGTGTAGAGGGAGGACTTACCTGATACTGGGCCCATGAGGGCCTGCACTGAAAAATGCTTACATAGAAAATTATGTTCCATTTATATCCTTCCCCACAAGTCATGTGAGGAATGGATGATACCAAACAGGCAAGGGGGATTGCATACTGGAACAGGCCAAAAAACCTTGTTCTTAAAGGCCAAGTGAGAAAGAAATATATATAATAGGAATATAACGGTGATATAGCAAAGGCTGAACTTGATGGACGCATGTTGTATTTTAGCCTTATCATCTATGTTACGATGTAGATCATTTGGACTCTTATTTGTTCTCTATGTGGCATTTGGTGTCCCCAGAACTGATCCAATTTCATCTTTGCATATGGCCCATGATGTCTACAGTATGAAAGAATAGAACAGTTTAATAGTTTTTTCCCAAAATAGCACATACATTAATGCAACCATTAATACAAATGAAAAAAGCAGATTATATCTATTTTACATCCACAAATTACAGTAAATACACTAATTCAGAAATCAGGACAAAATGTAAATACATTGCTTTAGAAATTTTAACATACCTCTGTGTCAATTAGTAGTGCATTTACTGCCAGATAGCGTCAGGCAACAAAAACCTTGATTCGGGGGAGACAAGGATGGGCTATTTTTGTTTCTATGAAGCCATTCAGTGCATGCTAGTGAACAGTGGAGACTGACAAGTCTCATTGATCTGATAGAATGAGAAATACCAATAAGGTGCACAGGGTGAACCAAGCAGTGAATGATCAACCAGGACAGCTATGCACTCACTGCTTTCTTTAATCATTCCAGTAAAGCCAACACGAAGCTGCAGTGATTTATTTGATTGGTGTATTTAAACTTCTTTGGGGGTTTTTTGAATATGTGTTTGTCATTCACTGGTCAGGTCATTACTCACAAGGCCTATATAATTACATTGTGAGATCTGTCAAAACTTAGCCATAGAACACAATCAGTCACCAGAGAAAAATAAATCAAGACAACCTCTTCATTACAGGAGATGAGGTAGCACAAGAGGGCTCAGATCCTTGCCTTTTGACCTCCCATTGACAGTTGTAGAATATGAGAGAGGAGAGGAAGGAGGGAGTACTGAAAAAAATGAAGAATAACTGAGGATCATATATGTGGAAAAAGAGAGAATAAGTCGCCCACACACACTCAATCAATTTATTGCCGGGGTCCCCACATCTAGCATTCAAGGAGTTAAAAAGCTCTATTTAATCCAATGGGAACATTGTGAAATGTTATTTATCCCTTATGGACATCATCCTATATAATAATTTGCTAAGATGTTTGTCAGAAGCCGTCATGCGCAGTAGAGACTGCCCGAATGCACAGAATGCTGGGAGTTCTGTGCTGGGAGCATTCTGTGCTTTTGGGCAGGCTCTACAGTGCATGACTACGTCTGTGGCAGGACACAGAGCAGGATCGGCCTCTTAACCCTTTGAGTGCCAAAGGGGTAAGCAACGCATTGCAAAGCAATGTGTTGCATACTGCTCTGGCACTCAAAGGGTTAACATCACCCGGAGCTTGGCCCATGTACACACCCTTTTATACTAGTAAGGGATAAATATAATTTCATAATATTCCCAACGACAAGTTGGTTTACATCAAAATCTCTCTACTTTGCTGTTAAGTACAAGGCCCATTATTAAACAAACTGACACCATCACACAAATTAAATTATGTAATGTGGTAATGAGCCATTGCAGCTTTGGTTGTGAGACTTTTCAGCTTTAAAGGTTAAAATAGATGGACATACAGACAGTGAGTACATGTCAGATTTTAGAATTAAGCATCTGATTAACATTTTTGCTGAAATAAATGCTGTTTTTTTTGTTTTCAGGCACAGTAATTAGAGTTGACTGTTCAGTGATCTGCTAACCTTGCACGTCCTTACAGTCAACTCTCTAGTACAGGGCTGTCCAAGTTCAGTCCTCAAGCGCCACCAATAGGCCAGGATGTAAGGATTTCCCTAATTAAGCACAGGTGAGTTAATCAGTGGCTCATTCATTTTGACTGACACACCTGTGCTTAAGCAGCGGAATCCTTACATCCTGGCCTATTGGTGGCCCTTGAGGAGTGGACTTTGGACAGCCCGGATCTAGTACTAGATTGAAACAGGTACCTTTTTTATGAGAGGCAAGAATGACATTTAAGAAGTGAGAACATTGTAAGATTTGCAGAGACTGGAAAGAGAAAGGCTGTACATTTTAGAAATGCAAATCAGTAAGAAGAAATGGTTAATCTTTTATCAATCAAGCTATGAATTATTTCAGTATGCTATATGGTGGTTTCTAAAAACAATATTCAGTAAACGTGGTGTAACCACTAGAGCACATGGTGGATGCAGGCCATGGCAACCCCTGCGTCCCCAGTTTGCTGCCTGGTACAGTAGGATGAGGAGATAATTTCCCTCTTCTACATTAAACAAACACATTATTTACACCCAAAAATCAGCACACATCCTCTTTCTTCTACCTTATACCATACTTCAGTTCACACTCAAAGTGCTACCTTTTTCCCCTTGGGTGATAGAGAGGTCTAAGTTAAGCAAAGCGTTGAAGACCTCTATACCATCCAGTGTATTAAAGGGATAGTATTACTTCAAAATTACTATCCCTCATATTGTAGCCCTTAATAAATTGAGTTAAATGACACCAGCAGCATCTCTCAAACCTTTATGGTTTAAGAGATAGCCGCTTTCAGAACGCTGACAGCAAGGGAGAGGAAACTTTGAAAGCGGCTATCTCTTAAACCATAAAGGTGTGAGAGATGCCGCTGGTGTCATTTAACTCAGTTTATTAAGGGCTACAATATGAGGGATAGTAATTTTGAAGTAATACTATCCCTTTAAATCATCCTTTTTTAACGCATATTGTGTGGCTCTTTGGCGGACTTGTTGGTCATATATGTCTAGTTGCTGTTTACTGCACTTACACTTATTTCCATAGTAATAGATATTTCATTTAGATCAACAGCTCTTCAACACGTATGTTTTTAAATAATGTAATCAATTTAATGCTAGAGACATGTCCAATGTATTGCTTTTGCAATGTGATAGATATGATTCTAGCACACTGATTCTCAACCTCAACCTGTACCCTCAGGGCCCACTAACAGGCCAGGACTTGGGGATTCCCTGTTAGAGTATAGGTGACATAATCAAATTGACTGATCCTCTGAACAACACACCTGTGCTCTACTGGCCTGTTAGTGGACCCTCAGTGCATGGGTTGAGAACCACTTCTCCAGCATCCAGTTAGTTAAATATACTAGCTTGACAGCAGTGATCTTGCTAGACCAGGTAAAGTCTACATCACTTCCCTGTATTGGTTGAAGTATGCAAAATGTGTAGTCTAGGGACTACATCTCCCATCATCCTGAACCAGCCAACAGCAGGTGGTCCAAAAACTGAGTGCCCCTGCACTAGATACTGTGACCACAACATGTTATTTACTGGAGCTGGAACTCACTAGTTTATTTATATAGGATTTGTAAAGAATTTATAACATGAGAGATCTTTTGTTTGATTTAAAAATCTAAGGCAAAGTACACTAAAATATACAGAGACTGATGTACTATGGTGAGTGAACTGGTGCAATTCTAGGGAAAATTAATTGAACTGTAGGAGAGACATATATTTATTTTATTATATTTATTGGGGCACTTAATGCCTTGCACACACCATAGTAGACAAACAAAGACAATGATTTACTTGGGGTGAGGGGTTTACCCCTTTTCAGTTCCAGAGGGGTATGCAACGCTGAGGCACTTATAGAGAACCTTCTGTAGCATTCAAGGGTAAACCTTCCCCCACATCAATTGGTATTTGGGGCATTTTTTATTTGTCCCCATGTTGCAATAGGTTTATCCCAGAATTGCACCAGGTCTCAGCACATCTGTCTCAATGTGCTAAATGAAACATTGGCATCGGTTTTTAGACTCTACACCTGGCTAATGCCAATTTTTATGAACAGGAGGAAAATGGGGAATTTAGGGTGTTCCTTTCCTCTAAGCCTTGTTTAGCACAATGTATTAAACAAGGAGTACAGAACATAGCGGGATGTTACAACATTTCCTTAAGCATGCTGTGTGGATGGCTTATGGGGCTTGCCAGCATCAAAGTCCAAACAATGAATGTAATTATTTATTGTTACTCACCATAGTAATCTAACACTGTAGTGCATTGCCTGAAGTGCAGCCCTAGGATTAGAGGCTAATGCTAATGAAGCTTCAATATTTTGCCCCTCTGTGATGTTCCAACTCTCATAGCCTTTTGCATAAAAAGAGATAAGAGGACTATTCTACCCTAAAAATACTTTTGTAATTTAAACAGAGATTTACTGTAATTGATAAAGGAGTGTTAAATATATCAGGTTTTATAACCTCACTCAGGTATAATTATAGTGGTAAAAAATTAATTGAATGAAGAAAAGGAAATTACACTTTTTTAAAGGAAGTTTGATCTGGCAACCTCAATCAAATTAAAGGAAACTTAACCCCAAGACATAATTTAGGCTTAAAGGGAATGTGTCAGACACACACATACAAGAAGACAGGAGGTGACATAGAGAGAGGCAGATCAAGCCTCTATACTGAGCAAAACAGAGATGTAATAACTAATTTCTCTTTCGTCCAATGTGGATCACCGGAACCATGAAGTAAATTTTTATCCTCCACGAGAGCAGGGTACTTTATCAAAGGAGCTCTCTATGACAGAGACTCCCTCTTCATCCACTGTATCCCTGCCTTGACATGCTTAGTTTTAAAAATGACATCACTCTTGTTGGATGCAGGGCAAACATTCACTCTTAGCTAGCTTTCTTTTTTGTTTTCTTCTGATAGCAATGGGGCTGTATAATTAGGAGGGCTCCCTTCTTTGACTGTCAGTGTTGGTTTGAGCCAGAGTAGAAACTTCAGGGACCTGGGTCTGGTGGAGGATGGCTTGCTAAGTCAGCCTTATCCTCAAGTCTTTCTCTGAGCAGCTTGGTTGCTTGTTCATATAGGAGCTCGGAGACTGAAGAGAATTAGTTATTTTCCGCAGAGTGCACAGTTCTGGTCATTATGTACCAGTACCCTTGTCTGGCTGCAACATTGGTGGTTATTCAGTAAAACATGAAGAGGTGGTAGAGTAGAGATGACTTCTCCAGTGATATCACTTCTCCAGTTCCTATGTTATTCTACAGAGCCTATTCATAAGTGCACTTGTTCCATAGAATAACATAGACATTGGAGAAGTGATATCACTGGGGATTTCATTTCCACTTTATCACCTCTTTATCATACCTTAGTGCATAACCCCCTTAGTCTCTCAGTGGAGTTGAATCCTGTCTTTTATGCTGCACATTAACAGCATATAGACCATTGGAAAATATTCTAATGTTCCTTACTTCTCTACTGATTAGTGGCAATTAACCCTTGCAATGCAAGGTTTTCATTGTCTTTTCACTTGCTAACTTGGTTTTCTTTTTTTTTTTTCTTTTTTTTTTTAAGTCTTTATTAATAGAATGAGTACAGTACAAGAAATGCAAAAACAGCCAAAACAGCTATGTGATACAAAGGTATTGGTAAAATACACAATGGTTAAGCGAAATGAACAGTATCACAAATAACAATAGTTAAATAATATCACTCATGTACATTAAACAATGAATGGGAAACGATTTGAGCAAAACATGGACAAGTCGATGTGTATGCAACACTGTAACATAACCATAGAACAGTAATACCCCTAAATAGTAGAGTATTAGATTTGTAGGAAATTGCATTAGTCACGGTTGAGGGCATCGAATCATAGATAGGCTGGACTAAAATGTGGCAGAAGGAAGCAGGGAAAAATTCAATATGGAGTAGGGGAAAAAGTCCACTGTAAGGCTACAGGGAAAGTTAGGGGTGGTGTGAAAAGAGTAGTAAAGTAAGGGAGAGAGAGTGGAATGAGGGATAAGAGAAAAAAATAGAAAGGGAATAGGGGAAAGGAGAAGAGGGAAGGGGAGAGAGTAAAAGGAAAGAAAGAGGAAACAGAGGAGAAAGATAGATCCAGTCTCGGGCTCAGATCGAAAAACATAGTCTACACCCAATTATTAAGGAGGGGGTAGCGAAAGATTCTTCTGAAGGTACACTTCCCACGGATTTCAAATGGCGCTGAACTCATGCAGAGTTTTTGTGACCTTAGCGTGTAATTTCTGTGCTGAATGGTAGGTCTGAACCCTAGAAACCCACATGGATAGTGAGGGAGGACTCACAGACTTCCATAGGAGAGGTATCAGGGATTTAGCAGCATTAGTAAGAATAAAGAACGAAGGTGTGAATTCATTTAAAAAAAGGCGTGGGCGTTAAGAGCAAAGAGTAGAAGTGTAGGGTCCAGCGGGAGGGAGATTCCCAGTATCCGAGAGGAGAGTCAGCAAATATGCCTCCAAAATGGCTGTAGTTCAGAGCATGACCACCATATATGTAACACCGAACCACACTAGGTAGAACAACTCCAACATTTATCTGGGACAGATGTAGGTTACATTTTGTGTATGGTTTGAGGGTTACGATACCAACTATTCAGCAATTTGTAGTTACATTCTTTAGTAGCTACATCTGGGAAAGAAGAGATAAATTGTCGGAAGATACTCAACCAGTGTGTTATCGGAAGATACTCAACCAGTGTGCATGCGGAAGGAATAAGGTCAGCTCTCTCTCCCATTCTCAAAGGAAAGATGGTTTCAAATCTAGTGAAAGAGAGAGAAGGAATCCATACCATTTAGATAATGAGTGAGAGAAACGAGCCGGGTGAGTGAACATGGTGGAAAATGTGGATGAGGAGGAGGAAGAATAAGAGGAAAGGGATGGAAAGTCGCGTAATAACATGGTCAGCAGGTAAACCATGGATAGAGACCAAGCTGTCGAAGGAACGTATGGAGCCTCCACATATCAAGTCCCCAATTCTCCCAGATGCGCCGACCTCCAAGCGGAGATAGAGGAAAAGTGCTGGCCAGGTGGGAACGCAGGGTTCAGGAGGAGAAGCATGTCATGTGACGGGTAAGGGATAAGGTGAAATTTGTTTTTGAGTGAAGCCCAGAAGGAAAGAAGGTGGCCAAGGATGCGGTGGTCCGTACACGAGGGAGGAAATGAGGTAGGGTCAAACCAACAAAGATGGCCAAGGTCAATGTGAGAGCGAATAACTGTATGCAATCCACCCATTCCTTCACTGGGGAATGAGTGAAATCAGAAGGTTTATGGAGAGAAGAGGCTTTAGAATAAAGAAGTAGATCAGGGGCACCAAGTCCATCCCTAAAAGGACACCAACGAAGATATGACAGCAGAAGAAGTGGTCTGCGGAATCTCCATATAAACGAGTTGAGTATGCATTGCAGTGAGACTATGATGCGAGACGGGATTCTATTGGGTAAAGCATAAAGAATTAAGTATGTAAGTATGTATGTAAGTATGTAATTTTCGGAAGAAGACCATTTTAGATAGGTTGATTCTGCCAAACCATGAAATATATAGAGTGTTCCAATGTTTGGTTTCTGATCTGAGGGAGCGAATCAATTGTTGCAGATTAGCATTGACCAAATCTTTCGGATTCGGAGTGAGAGTAATCCACAGGTATTTAATACCCAGCGAAGGCCAGAGGAAAGCGAACGTGAGATGATTTGGATGATAAGTCCCGGCAGGAGACCTCGCAGTCTGTTAGCTAAGATTTTGGCCATTAGCTTTACGTCTATGTTCAATAGAGAAATAGGACTATAGCTACCGCAAAGTTGAGGGTCCTTCCCGGGCTAGGGAATGTGGGCCTCTATCTCCTGTGTCAGCCAAGGCTGGCCGGATGCAATACAGTTAAAGGCAGCAGTCAAATGATGCACGAGGGCAGAAGAGAAGGAGCGGTAGTAAAGTGGGGTGAAGCTGTCTGGGTCAAGACTCTTACCCATCTTCAAAGACTGTATGGCTTGAAGCACTTTTTCTGTGAAGGGAGATTCCAGGTCAGCCGCTGCAGTAGCTGACAGAGTAGGAGAGCCTGAACAAGTAAGAAAGTTCTTAGTTTTATTCCGCCAGGCATCAGAATCTTTCTGAATGGAAGAGAGTGGTATATTGTAGAGGTCTCTGTAAAAAGTCCAGAAGGCTGCAGAAATGTCAGGAAGTAGAACCATCCTTATCCTTTACACCAGAGATGTAGGCCTGTGACCTCTTGATCTTTATTAAATGTGCCAAGGTTTTACTGCATTTATTATCAATGTAGGATCTATATTTATACCAGTGATAAGACTTGAGGTAGGTGTCATGTAAATGAACGGAAAGCTTGTTACTGGTCTGTGTCATTTGGGTCCAGATATGTGGTGATGGGGTAGTTTTGTGCAAACCTTCTAATCTGCGATTGTCAGTAATCAATCCATCTACAAATTTCTGTAGTGATTTTTTGCGGAGAGAACCCAGCCGAATGCACTCGCTTCTAAGGACACACTTATGGGCTTTCCAGGTAGTAAAGGCCAGCATCTCAGGGGAGGAATTTAAGTCAAAATAGTCTCGTAGAGCAGACAAAATTCTGAATCTATAGGGGGGGTCTCGCAAAAGAATATCATTGAGTTTCCACTTGGGAGTACCAGGAATAATCGAAGGGAAAGAAAGTGTGAGTGTGATAGGAGCATGGTCTGAGAGTGTAGTAGGTTCAACAGAGGTGTCCAACATGAAGTGCAGAAGGGTCTGATCAATCAAAAGATAATCAAGTCTGTAATAGGAGTGGTGGCATGGAGAATAATAGGTTAAGTCTTAAGTAGAGGGATGGAGGAGTCACCATGCATCTACCAGTTGGTGTTTGTTTAAAACTGAATGGACCCTACGCAACATCGAGGAGGAGTTTTGGAACTTACCGGTGGAAGAATCCAATTCAGGAGTCAAAGTTAAATTGAGGTCACCGGCCACTGTCAGGAAGCCCTTGCAGAAGGAGTCCAATGTTCTGAAAAGAGCAGTAATAAAAGATAGAGCACCTGTACTTGGTAATAGACATTAACTAGGGTGTAGGTGCGATCATGGATTTTCCCTTTCAGGATAAGAAATCTTCAGGGTCTACCTGATCTGCAATGGGATACCAATGGGTATGTTTATCCATTAACATGGCAACTCCTTTTTTCTTTATGGGAGCTGAAGCGTACCAACAATGTGGGAAGTATGGAGATGTGAGAGAGGGATGATGAGGGAGTGCTAGATGGGTCTTCTGAAGAAAAAGGATGTTAGTGAGAAGTCTGCAAGCCTCTCTCATGAGGGAAGAACTGTATTCCGAGGTATTCAGACCCCTAACATTCAGGGAAGTAATTTTGAGAGTATGAACAGAGGGGGTCACCATCATCGGAATGGTACAACACAAGTGAGAAATTGAAATAAAAGCGCAGGCAGCCATCGACCAGTAACCCAAGACTGGAGATGAAAAATAGAGAGAGTAAAGAGAGATGAGAGAGGAAAGGTGAAATAAAATAAGAGAAAGAAAGGTATGAGGGAGAAGGCTATCAACAAAGAAATAAAGCACCAGGAGAAGAAATCTCCTAGGAAAGGCCAATATCATGGAATAAATGTGAGGCTATAAGGGGTGGAACAAAGTTCAGTTCAATTCCAAGAAAGACATGCAATCTTGGAGAGTAGCTGTATAAGAGGGTACATAAAAGATCCAAACATTACGCTTAGTATGTGCTATGAATGGGCAAAAGGAGAAAGATTGACCTGCTGAGTAGCAATGGGAATCCCAGCATGAGGGGGATTCTGAATAGGAACAGCATAAATGTTATCATGGGTGAGGAGAGAAGGTGCGAGGTGAAGGAATGCTCATGGAGATAACCCTGAAGGTAGGAACATTAAAAGAAATATGAGAGTCTAACTAAGGTAGGGCAAAGGTATGTGGGGAGGTGAGAAAAAGTGCGGAAAGAAAAAGAAAGTTCAACGGGATCTGGGTGTATAAGGAAGTGTTTACCAATGGGCCTCGTAGAAAGTTGGTTAGGGAATCCACTAAGGCTAAATGAAGAATGATATTCAAAACAATACCAAGTCACCGAACAAAGGGTAGAGAGGCATAAAGGGCAGGTGGAAGGAAGACTATTGCCAGAGGGAGCATCTAAGATGGATAGAGAGTACGTGGCAGTACAAGAGCATAAGGCTATACTGAAACCATGGGTAACCATATATATAAGAATAATAGCTCAAATACATGAAAGCTAGACAATCACCTGAGTCCGACCCAAGCCTGGAGCTCATGCACCATCTCATCCAGCCACCAGCCCAGCTCAGGGTCAGCAAACCAGACGACAGGGTACACAATGTCATAAGTATATATATAGGAGGGCAAAGGTCAGACCCGTAACATAGCAGTATAAGCCATGCAACAGTTACAAAAGGTAGAGAAACCTTAAGCTTCCACATCATGGTATAAACTGAGCCTCCCACCGAAAAAGGAAATCGGAGAGAGGTTCAGAGATGGACCACAAAGTGGAGGTCAATATGGAAGGGCGAAGGGGGCTCAAATCAGCCAAGCCGATCAGGGCCCATAACGAGTAGATCAGATAAACCTGCCCGAAACAAACAAGCCCACAAAGCTATCCCACTTCAACAGAGTTAAAACATGGGGTGAGGGGGTTAATGCCAAACCCTGACAATATAAAGTCCCTGCGGGGGCATCACCGGGAACAGCCTGGCAGAAAGAACCATACCCATCGGGAAGAACCCAGCCAGGCCCACACAGAGACAATCGCCACTCCCCCAGAGGGCAACCTCTAATACCCAACTGAAGAGTAGGTAAAGAGAGGAAACAAGTCTTAATAAATAGGAAAGTATCGCCCGATCCGTTTCGGGGAAAAATCATCAAAAGGATGACACCCCAAAGCAGGCCGGGAGAGGCTCACATCATGTTCCCCAACAGCAGCACAGGGGCTGAAGATCATCAAGGGCCCATAACATAAACATAAAAATAACAATACACAATAAAGATCATATCGCCAATGTAGTTCTAGGGAACATACCCTAACAAACATTTTCCGATTTTATGAATACGAAACGTCATCCGGCCCGACACAAGTTGAGAGAGATGAGGCATCAAAGGCCTCTATCAAGATCCCCCGGTAGAAGGGAGGAGGAGGCATCTGAATTAGTGAGGCCTATACCGTAGTATCATGGAGAGGCAGAAGGGTCCCTGAGATTAGCATAGAAAAGAAATAAACTGAAAGTTCAGATAAATCAGAGGCACACTATGGAGACAAGTAGGTAAACTAGAATATCATAGTCGAAGAAATTTGTAACAGGATGTCAGTCCCAGTCTCGAGAAGCCGCACCGCTAGGTACATCAGATGATTTACTCCACTTGCTGTCAGGTCCCAGCGTAGAATTCCAGCAATCCCTCTTCTCTCTGGGAAGATCACCCACGGACAACAGCACGAAAGGAGACGCAGAGGAAGCAGATGAGGGCAGTGGTTCAATGCCCAGCATGCAGCAAAATTCTGAAATCTCTGAAGGGTCACAGAGAAGGGCAGAGTATGTAGCGGATAGATTAAATGGAAAGCCCCAACGGTACTTCACTCCTAAATTTCGGAGATGGTCAGTGAGAGTGAAAAGGGCCCATCTCTTCTACAGAGGGTGAGGAGATAGATCATTATAGAGGTGCACCGCACATCCAGCAAACTTGATTTCAGAGAATTCCCTGCTGCATGTCAGGCGGGAACCAGGGGGACCGCGGGGCCGCAAGGCCCGGTGAATGCGTTTGGTCTTAAGAGGGGGGCCATCTGATAGGCCCAGAACCTCCGAGAATAGGGTCTGCAAAGAAGGCGCCAAGTCCTTTGCTGGAACTGTTTCGGGGAAATCCTTAATTCTAATATTGCATCGTCTCCCCCTTTTGTCCAGGTCCTCTGGCGGGAGGTAAGAGAAGCAATAGTGTCCTCATGCCACTGCAGAGCATGGTCAGTTTGATTAAGTTGTGACCAAGAGGTCTCCCTAGCATACTCCAAGACACAAAGTCTGTGACTCAGTTGAGTCAGATCCTTCTTATGGTCAGAGATCTCTTCCCTAACCATTTGCTTAATGTCCTGTTTGATCTCCCCCATGAATTGTTTCATATCCTCTTTGGTTAGGAAAGGTTTCAAGTCGGCTTTGGTAAATTCTTTTTCCCCACAGGAGACGTGAGGTTGGTGAGTCTATGTCCGAGTTCAGGTGTGGAGGAGTATGGACCGGAGTAGAGAAGACTGGGGATGCCGTGAAAGTTGAGTCGTCAGTCACTACACAGCGTGGGCTTAAGGGCGTTGCTAGGCCTCCACTGCCTCCGCGTCGGATAGGGAGAAAGTCTGAAATTTTCCTGGAAGTTGGGTGTTTTATGCCCCTAGGCCTGCTGTTAGGCATGTAGCAACTAAGTAGAGAGTATGCAAGGTCAACACGCTGCCCTGTGAGGGGTAAAAAGCAAGGTTCAAGCCTGTAAGTCCGGGAGCAAAAAGCTTAAGCACACCCCTAACTTGGTTTTCTTAACTTTGAATTCAGTCCTCTTATGGTAGTGACTTCTTATTAACTTTTATGCACTCTTCTATTCTTTTACATACTTTTTACTTTATGTGGTTGTGGTGCCTTGAAGATCACATGTGTAGGTCATATTGGATGGGAAATGGAACACTGCTCTGGGACTTCTCTGGCCTCCATTAGTATTTCAATGGCTGTATGGGGGCTGGGATGCTTATGCCAGTGCACACTATCCCCACCCCCGATATTGGGGGTACACCTTTGTGATGGCAGGATAGGAAGCACTCCATATTTATTATTAGATTCAACATGATATGCAGTGGCTGGTCACTCCCTCCTTGACTGTTACATTAACCCCTTGCTGTAAGATAAGTAGTTTTACACATATTGAAATACTTGTATCCTACTTTCTTTTATAGTTAAAGGGGTCTGTTGACTATGTCAGAGACATGGGGCAAGACTAAGGCTACTAAAGTTTTAGGAGTCCCCTTAGACATTTAACCCATTGCTCCTCATGCCATACTGGTCTTCCTTTGGAATTAGTATGTCCCTGTTGTTCATGGGTTAAGACTTAAATTTCCTCAGTACGTACTCTCCTATCATTTATTCATTGGGTCTTAGACTCTTGGTTCTACTGCCATCCTGCACTCCTTCCCCCCAAAAGGGATTTAGCCATTTTACAGAGGGTGATGCCAACATTATTGGGGATTTCTCTGCTGAGAAAGAGGAAACTGATGCAGACAACCTGGATTTGTCCTTCTCTTTTGAGGATTCTTATAAGGAAAACCCTGGTTCTTCTGCTGAAGGTCTAATTCTGTCTGTCCTGCAGATGCTTAAAGGCATAGAATTGTTTAATTTTAAGTTGTTTTAATATTGTAGGCATTAAAAAAAGATTTACATAGACCTTTATGATTTGAGAGATATAACTTGCTAAAGTTCCCCCCTCCAGTCTGTTTCAGAGAAGTCTGCCCTCTAGCTGACAGCAGCAGATTCCAGTCATTTGACCAGATGGCGGCTCTTCAGTAGAGCCGAAATCGCGCTATTTAGAAATAAATACGTTATTGGAACGGTCTGCAAAGTCTTCCTTGTTTTGTCTTGGAGGCAGTTCTGTTTGCTGTATTCTATCTGTGAGAGTTGCAGCTGGAAATTCTCAGGAATTGGTCCAGACAGCAACAGCATCCTCTTGTCTTGTGTGCCTGTTAAAACAGACGAAGGCAGACCTTTGTTGGTGGCTCCAGAGGTCCTATCTAAATCAGGGATGGACAGTGGTTATCCCAGATTGCTTTTTAGTCATGACAGGTGCCAGCTTCACATGCCACACTGGGTGCTCAGATAGACCAGGGTCTCTGGACCAAGGAGGAAAGTGTCTTGTCCTAGAGATTCCGGCAACTTGTCTAGCCCTGCAGCATTGTTCTCAGTCCCTGCAGGGATCCCCAGTGTGGATCCAGTCCAACAACACGATTTCCCCTGATTTCTGTTGTGATGAACAAGCTCATCCTGATTGCCCCATTCTGGCCCCATTGGGCCTGCATTTCAGATCTTTTAAATCTATCCATGTCAGATCAATTTCAGCTTCCCCTGCATCCAGACATCTTGACTCAGGGTCTGCTGTGTCATTCATGTATGGAGAAGTTGTCATTCATGGTTTGGCTGTTGAGGTCAGCATCCTGGGTCAGCCTGTCACTGCTTACTATGTTGCTGGCTTGAAAGCCAGTTTCTTCTATGGCATACCACAGTGTTTGGTCCCTGCTGTATAATAGGTGTGAATACAGTAAAGGATTACTGACACTTCTTTGTTGGCAGCAATTCTTATATTAGTATCAGTAGATGCAGTTTGTATCTTAGTGAATGTAGTATGTGACCAACCTTTTTTATTTAAGCTCTGTTAGTTCTGATGTAAACTGGACTAACATGAAGAAATAAACATTGAAACATAAAATTTTGCAAAACAGGATCTTGACTTTTCCTTTGATCACATTTTTACTACCATTTAAATGTTTCTCCTTTGCCAAAATATAATAAAATTAGAAAAATAATATGTAGCCTTAATTACAAAGCTAGCTAGAATGTCTGCCATGGCAATTTCCCTTGTTAGTGAATTTCCCCATAAATTACCCTTTCTATAAAGAGCTCTGTCCTCTACTAAACATGAAAACTTCATATCATCTCATATCAGTAGATAACCTTGGAATAAACAGTTCTGTTGAGGAATATTTGTACTGACCTTCAGTTTATAGACAGTTACCAGATCACATCTTAGATACATCATTTGTTGGGTAAACATACAAGTGAGCAGAAATCTCTTCTGAAGGATTCTATATAAGAAAGCTCTACATTTTCATAAATTAGAAGAAAATTTGATTTCCAAGTTCAATTAAACCAATATATTTATAAACCATGGTTGCGCGTGTGTGTGATATAACTGCTTTAGAAAAATGTTCCTGTACCAGTTGTTGGGGATACAATTCTATTGGTTCCTGTTGATGGTGCTATGCGTGGAGAGGGTATCTCCATAAATAACACCCTTACAAAAGCCTTGCCAGTGGAAGCCTTCACACATTAACCAGAATGTTCAATGGAAAAAGATGCGCATCTCCCTCCACAAAAATTTTAAATATCCTTCATTTGTGTTCTGTGCACAAAGCTGATAACGTGTATCACTGTTCCACTGCTGGGAAAGACAGAACTGATCTTTTCTTTTCAGCAGCCCACCAATAAGTGTAGTATAACAGCCAGACACAAGTGCTGAATCAAATCAGATTTACTTGATTTATTTCTTGAATATGGCTTTTAACCTCTTGAATGTTAGAGATGCCTTGAAAGCATAGTAAAGTAATTTGTTGGAGACAAACACAGCAAGGGGTTAAAAGCCCCATTTAAATCACTAGGAATGTCAAGAATGTTTCTTTATCCTCTATGGTGCAGTTGGTTTAATGCAGAATTATTCAATTTCTGTTTTTTGCATAATCTCTTAATCATTTTCCCAAAGGCAAAAAAATTAGCAAACCTTAATGTGTCCTTTTTTTCTATAAAGACTTGGAGAAAATGTGAACATTGCGTTTCGGATGTATATTGATGGGAATTATTCTGTAAAATAAGTTTGCTTTTGTCATTCTTATTTTGAGAACTGAAGATCATAAATGCATGCATTTTCCTCTTTCTTAAGACCTTGACAAATGATACGTCCATCTTCAGGGGTCCCTCAGAAATTCCCGAATACGTGTTAGGAGTATCTTGGGCAAAAAAGGTTAAGAACAACTGTTCTAGGCAAAGCAATACCTAACTTGGAATCCTGTTGACATATATGTTTCTTTCCATGGACACTAACCATTTTTGGTTGATGTATACTTTATTAGTATATGCAATGTTTTATTACTACATATTACCTCTTGCTATATTGTATAACATATAATATCCCAGAGTCTTCTGTATGTTAAAAGTTACCTATTGTACTATGTCTCATACCTTATATGTTTGTAATTCAACAGTTATGCAGAGCTAAAGATCCCTTGTCCACCCCTTTCTGGCTGCCTCCTGCCAAATCTGTAATCGGGTCGTGCGACTTGACGGCTGGAGTGAGGGACAAACTTTAGTAAGTATAAGGGAAATACTGCCCCCCCTTGACGAAGGAGGGCAAGATTTCCCTTTGCTTACTGAAGATTGTCCCTCGCTGCAGCCGTCTGTATCGGACTGTAGCTTCTGGTGACGTGCCAGAAAGAGGCTGCATAACTGTTGAACTACAAAAATGTAAGGTATGAGAATTAGTGCAATAGGTTACTTTTAACATACAGAAGACTCAGGAAAAAACTTTTAAAGCGCTCATTACTATCACTTTAAAGAGAGTTGCTTTTTGTTTTTATTATCATTATAGACTCTAGTCTTGTTATCTAGTTCCTTCATTAATTTTCCTTACAACATTTAACATGTTCTCATGCCCACAACAGTACTTAATATTCTTGTGAAGTTATCAACGCATTCATAAAGAAGTACTCATAGGCTTGAATAAGTGTCATGTAGTGAGGAAAATGTATTATCAAACTTCAGTCTGACACCACATACTACTAGTACGTTTTAGCTGTATCGAGCCAACTTAAAAAAATCACCCAGGCATTTGTACCCCTTTTAAGCATGGGTGCTACATTATATGTCACAATATATATATATATAAATAATCTAAGAGTTTCTGGTTTACTGTCAGTCACGCCCTGGAGTTATCCCTTGCTGCAGTGAATTAACAGGGGAGTTGATCTAGACAGGAGGGGCAACTACTGTCAGAATCACCTCAGAGAGTTTCCAGTGGTAAAAGTGGTCAAAATCTGTCTCCTCCAACTCTATGCCACACTCCTGAACAATGTACCCCTTATTAATGCCCTGCCACAGTTAGGTGTGTGCCATGCAAGTGGTTAGAATATGCAAATACATGTGCTTCAGAAATAATTTCTCCCCCCCCCCCCCCCCCGCTGCTCACATTATGCACCGGACCCAAAGCTTCTCAGTATCACAAAAACAAAACACAGAAACACACAAAGTAGCCACTGAAACTACATTTATGTTTTCGAAAATGGGTGTAGTACGCATGTGGGGGCAGAGCCTACACATGTGTTACCTCATCCGTTGCCACATGGACCTGCTCCAAAAAAACACTCAAGCACAGAATGGGTGGAATGACAAACATCTTACCACCTTATTACTAGTAAAATGCTAACAAAAAAGAAAGTTTATGTGGACAGTGGAATTTTGCTGCAGTGTCACACTATGTCTCAGTAACTAATGCTGGACCCTGGAACATGGTTAGGTATATTTAGTATATTTCTGAATCCAAGTGGGAGAATGGAACAAGACTAGAGTGTCACATACAGTGTATGTGTGCTTTTATTACTTCCAGTGTACAGTCTATGAAGACTATGATGTCAGACACTTTCTGTATGGGTTTGTGACTATTAGTGCACAGTTCACCGTCTACTCTGATACTTAATGATTAATTACCTTGAATTATTATTTAATTTGCTAAAAAATTATGTACCCATGATGAAGCCTAGGGATGAGACCTGGCAATAATGTTTGATTTACTTAAATAATAATTCATTGTAAATCAGTTTTAATTATCTGAATAGCCTGTGTCTTTTAATATCTTCGGAATTGAGATTAGATATTGAGGGCTTGATTCTATTACCCGCTCTAAAACTGGTGTTACAAGAAAAACAAGTAGCGCGAATTTTGCAAACATGTGTTACGTCGGTATTCTATTGCAGAACCACGGTAAAACAAAACTGGGGTAGACAGCACTTTTCAGAATAGTAACAAAACTGGAGCCTACAAAAAACGCACAAAATGTCAAAGTCCAAGGAAATAGGCGTACATTTGACGACAGAAAGAGCAAGTTCAGTGTTAGATGTGTTCTTCACATAACAAAATCCGACAGAGTGCCCCCTCGACATATTAACCCCCCTTTTTAAAAGTCGACTTGCAGTGCTTTCTTCACCACATTAATCTGACAAATATTGTTCATAGTCAACAATTAACCCTTCCCCTTCCAAAATCGACTTACAGTGCTTTCTTTTACCATATTAATTCGACAACTATTGTACATCCAACATTTTTACCCCCACTCCCCCTTGAAAAGTCGACTACAGTGCTTCCATGACTTTCTTTCATCATTTTTATCTGACATTTTTCTTCTCCTATTATATTCTATATGCCCTCATATTTTGTATTGCAAGATTAACCCTATGAGTACCAAAGATGTATTGTAATGTGTTTGCTACCCCTCTGGTACTCATAGGGTTAATAGGCAACCTATATATGTATAAAAAAGGTGTTTGTTTTTATTATATATGTAATTTATGTGCAAATGTAATTAAATATTTAATTTCTGTGCAACAATGATTTTTTTTTAATTATATATATGTAATTTGTATTAAAAAAGTACTTCAGACTTCAAGAGGGGTATCATGACACCCCCTTAGCATGGGGGTGACAATTGCCCCCTTTATTACTTAAAGAGCATATAACCTATGTGAAACATAGGTTATATGCTCTTTAACCCTTTGAGTACCAGAGGGGTACAGAACACATTGCTTTGCAATGCGTTCCGTACCCCTCTGGCACACAAAGGGTTAATTCATAAAGGGGGCAGTTGTCGCCCCCATGCTAGGGGGGTGTCATGAGGGATCATGATACCCCTCTTTAGGTCTGAAGTTAATATGTGGAGGGGGGCACTTTATGTCCGATTTCTATGCTGTATACTGTATTATACACTGTTTTTGTTCGAACAGTGATGATTTTGAAACTGTCGTTATGGCTTCTACGCCTCAACCTCTGAGACGCAGAATTTCTGACTTAAATGTAACCACAAAACAGATACTGTGCATGCGTAATAGGATACTAATTGCACGTTGTTTTTAGTTGTTTCCTATGGGCTTTTTTCAGACTGGCGGTAAGTATAATTACCGCTGATTTTGCTTTCACAAGTCGGGTAATAGGATAGCAAAAACTGACTTAAAAAAAAACACCTGTTTTATTTTTATGTTGGTAATAGAATCGAGCCCCTTATATCTCTTTAGGTAGTTTATTTGTTCACATATTGTCTCATGGTTTGTGGCTCCAGTCTTTTTACTTATGCATAGACGGGATTCTCAGTACTAAATTGTTACAAAAATTACATTCTGTACCGATGTGGAAATTTGGGGGCACATTGCATAGTTGTATACTGAAACCTCACAAATAGTATATTTAATAATTTATATTCAAATTGGTAACACATGTACCATTGAAGTAATAAATTCCATTGGATATAAAATACATTATCCAAAATACAAAGAGGGTAATGAAACTGCATTGGTGATTTAACTTGTGTATCGTATATCACACAATAATTGAGTGAGAATAATTAAACCTGATAAATTGAAGAACTTCATTTGTCAGCAAATAGTCATCATTTTAAGCTAGTCGGTTGCCTCATTCGTGCTAACCTTGAATGCAGCTTACTTCATACCATTTTACAGAGCATTGTTGTCATATTGTGTCAGTTGCCCAGTCTTCAAATGTACATCCTCAATATACAATTAATAAATAATGAACTTGGTGCTCTATCCCTTAAGTGTCAAGACATTCACAGTTTTTAACATACATATGGTTCTCATAAAAACTTAATAGAACTATTTATATACACACAGTTAATAAATAAAATGTTTTAATAGATTGTAAATAAACATTGTATCTTTTACTGGTGAGAAATATAAGCATACTCCTTTATGGTAAAGCACCGAACGCATGTCAATTCTTAGAGAGCATAGGTAGAATCCATGAATAAGTAAGAAATGTTTTTTTTCTATTTTTGATGAAACTCTTTACTTTTCTATTTCCTTTTTTTCATATATTTGATATATCAGACACACGTTTTAGACCATTCCAATAAAGGGATTCCTTGTAAGTAAGGAGATCTCGGCACTTCTCAAGCGCCTCCATGTCGACCGACACGAATCTCCTGCTGACAGCTTTACAGCTGTCAGTAGGAAACAGCGAACTTTAAACGCCTGTATCTCTTAAACCATAGCGGTTTGAGAGATACATTTTTTTGCCTTTAGCTCAGCTTTTTAAGCTCTTCTAAATGCAAAAAACTTTTTTTAGACATTACTAACACTTTAAGCTAAAGAGTTGTCATCCAGTAATGTGCTATACCAAGTAACATTTTGATCAAGTTGGGAGAGAAAGCTGCTGCTGAAATTTTGAAATTACCTATGTGTTGAAGCAGACAGGCAAAGAAGGGCAGCTGGAGTTGCATGCATTTGCAGAAGTGTGGGTGTCATTTCTTTGTAGACAGGGACAGTCAATCTGAGCTGTGACTGAGCCAAACAGTAGCAGATACCAGAGACAGAGACATACATTATTTTCAGACAAACAATACATCACTCCATATACTATCAGCTCTGTCATCTACTAGATATGATCCTGTTTTCCCCACTGTTAATGTGTTTTTTACAGAGACAACATATAGAAACATGCTTAGCTTTTGGATCAAGAGTGAATTATCTCCATACTGTTTTTTCATAGACTAAGGGGTTCCTGATGGTTTGCTACTATTACTACTACAACTACTGGGGCTAGATGTTGCAATAGTACTGTAGCAGGACCCAGTCCTGGTACTATATTATATTTTATTATTGTGTGTGTTTTACATGGAGTGTGGTAGTAGACCGATTGATAAAGGGGTTTCGTGCCCCTACACGAAGGTTGTGGTGGGGATGGTGACAGCCCTATCTGCTGGTGGCCTCTGCTGACCACTGCTACTACTAGAACTAGGATACGCAAGCTCCTCTTACTCATGTTTCAAACACAGAGCAGAGCATCTGGGGACAATGGGAGACTCTTGAGGTAGCTTGGCTTTGCATGCACACATGCAGGCAACAGCAGCAACAGATGAACTGGTGCTATGTGTTACTGTCTACACAACTACTCCAAACAATTTTTTCTCTCTATATCTCTCTGTGCTTTTACAACTTTATTTGTTTCAGCTACCCCTCACAGCATGACAGAAAATTCTAGATTTTTGTAGTTTCTATACACTGTTTTAATATACCTGATTCTGGCTCATGTATCCTGTGCATGTCCATGGGGTGTATTCTTATACATACACATGCACTGGTTGTGTGGGCATACTTACTGTATGGAAAGTCCTATTTTCATTGATTTCTAACGTATCTCCTTACCTAACGTGATTGAGAAATAAGGTTTACCTTTCACAAATAACCTGAAAATAGTATTTTGGAATGCATGCAGCCAAGTACGGGATGTTGCATAAGCTGTTATCTGTGCTTTTTCATTTATCTAGGCCTTAATCATTTGAGTGCCAGAGTGGTGAGCAATGACTTACTGTGCAATGCTACTCTGGAGCTGAAATGGTTAAAAGGAAACTAAAATAAGGCTTTATTATGCAGTCATCTTTTATGATGTATTATAGTGCACTGTTGTAGTAAGTGAATCTCCTATGCAGCTTATTGAAGTAAGTGAAGCAAATACAAAGATAACTTGGATTTTTTTGTATTTAAAGGGATCATAATGTTTCAAAATAAAAGCAGCTCCAATTACACGTCATAGTATTTGGGCCATTGAGTGTGTTATTTCAAACCTGTCAGAGTTGTAGTTCAAAAGTAATTGAATGATAAAGTATCCCCCTCCTGCCCCTTTTACTGATGTAACACTGCTAACCTCAGAGCAGCAAGGTGGTGTTCAGATGGCTTGCTGAGAGGGCAATGTTCAGTTAGCTTAAGGGAAAAACCTGAAAAAAACTGTTGAGTGGGCAGGGTTTTCCTTATTCTCACAGTAAGAAGATTGTCCCTTGCTGTGAGCTGTCTGGTCTCGAGATCAGATTCCACATCTGAGGGAAGGTGGCTTACACTAGGTAAAAGGATTGGAGGGGAATACTTTATCATTCAATTGTTCTTGAACTACATCTCTGACAGTAGTGAAATAACACTCACTATGGCACAAATACTATGAGGAATAATCAGAGCTGCTTTTATTTTGAAACATTACTATTCTTTTAAGAAGCTAAGACCAATTCTGGAGAAAAATAACTGTGCCGGAGGGGACTCATGGAAATTCTAAAAATTCCCATTGTTAAAAAAGGCACTTTTAAGTGCAAAATATTGCTTCTCAATACACTAGGGACCACAATAGCATTTTAGGGGTTTAAAGTCCCCTTTAAAGGGATAGTAATACCTAAAATGTAAAAAAAAATATGTTGTAGGGTTTATCCCCCTGAGTAAAACAAGAGTACTCCCACTGCTGAAAGATGTTTCATTCAAAAGTTATTAATTTTCAAAGTTGAATTTTTTTGGTGCAATATCACAGTGGCCTGAAATTGTAGAGTGGCGCTGTTGCTACACGATCCTATGGACAGCTCTGGTCTCAGGACCATAAATCTCCATAGGATGGTGTAGCAACAGCGCCACTGTAAAATTTCAGGCCACTGTGATATTGCACCTAAAAAAATCAACTTTGAAAATTAATAACTTTTGAATGAAACATCTTTCAGCAGTGGGAGTACTCTTGTTTTACTCAGGGGGATAAACCCTACAACATATTTTTTTTTACATTTTAGGTATTACTATCCCTTTAAATCAGTGGGAATGTTTTTTCTCTTTTCTGGTGCAGTTGTTTTCTTCTCTACAAAGGTGACAAAACAAATCCATTATAATTTCCCTTTCAGGGTAATATTTCACTGTACTAACGTTTGATCTTTAATCCTCATTTTCTTCTGTTTACTGCAGGTCTGTATCATATTGGTGGCACCGGGCTCAGTCTCTTCTCTACTGTAGTGCTACCCTCATCCCTGGTGCATTCGTGGAAGCCTCCCACAGTTGTACCTGCACCCTTCAGCATCCTACCTGCCAAGGGTCTATTCCCTGCATTCAGGGTCCTGGCCCCTTATGTTCTGTTTGTTCATCAGTTTATCAGTCACAGTGTGGCAGCTGCAACCCAGGATACACTGTATCAGCACAAGGTCTTTGTCAGCCATCAGTGCCTGAGTCCTCAGAAGCTTATCTAGGAACAGAGGGCAATTTGCAGGACCTGGAAGTTAAGTACTTGCTCTTAAAACGAGATGGACGCCTAAGAGCCCCAGCTTTTTTTATATCTGGTGATCTGAGACTAGGCGTTTGGTTCCAGATGGGGGGGAGGAAGCGCATGCTACTGACCTGTAAGAGCAATAAGCATTGGCCACGACAGCTACATCTGCTATTGGGACTTTCAATGCGTCTCTGTATGGCTGGGAATGGAACAAGAGACCCTCAAGTTGCAATCTATGTTAACCCATTTGGAGGTAGCCACTCAGAAAGTTGGCTGTTGCCAGCTGGGGTCACAGGCTACCCAAGCTGGGAAAAGACTTGGGACACAGATGGGGGAGACCGGTGCCAGAACTGGACTTTATTACTTGGACATCGCTGGAGGTCATTTTTTGAGACTGTCCATTTTTACTTAAGAAGCAGCCCACTTGAGGATGAAGCAGAAGAAGATTCATCTGAATGGACTGACAAGCAGACTCTGGATGACAAATCAGAAGACCCAGAGTATGTTCGCATTGATAGTCTTCAGGCATTTGGTTACAGTGTTCCTTTCGACCCGGAAGCTATCAGGGGCTTAGCTCTACAACTAGAGCAGCCTGGATCACGGGAAGGGGCTGTGTTGGAAATGCAGGAGTTGAGGAAGAGGGTGAATTTCTTGTCCCCTCCAGGTGTTCGTAAACTGGACCTCTTTAGCTGCTTGTTGAGGCACCGACTTAAAATGAGCAGCAATGAGGTGGGAAGAATACAGGGCCAACTGACTTCATTCGGTAGCCAGCCTCCAAATATCTCAGCATATGATACAACCAAGCTCTGCAGCTAGATATCCCAACTACATTAACCCCAAAATGTCTTCTGTCCAGAAAAGAGGATTAATTAGACCAATGAGTCTTCTGTAAAAGGCATGGACAAGCTTTGGATCTGCAGCTGATATTGAACTACAACTCCCATCAGCTCCAGACATTGGCCAGCAAAGGAGAACATAATTGTAGTCCAACAGCTGAAAATCCAAAGCTTGTAGGACCTATGCTCTGTAATGACCATTTTCTGTACAATGCATCCACCTAATCACTTTAGTGCCCACATGCTATGGAATGTTTATTAATTTGGGTTGCAAAATCGACAGCACTAAAGTGGTTAAGTCAGCAAAATAAAGACAAATGTTAACATTTAATTCCAGTTTATTTTAAATGTTATTGTATCAAAATAAAGAGGTTCACTAGCTATGGCATAATAATGAAAATCGGGTGCATGCTGGTAAGCCAAGAGTGCCAATTCCAACAATAATAATGCAATTCTATGAAACAATTTAAGCCATATTAACTCCTTAAGGGACAGGGAAATATATTAATCTATTTGAAAAATAGGGGTTCAAATAAATTGAGAAACACAACAGTATACTCTTTCTTTTAATGCAGAAGCACACTGAAGGTTTCCAGTACATTCTGTGTTAACATGGCAAAACAAATATAAACAAGCTGTACTAGATTTATTTTGGAGGTTTATCTCCCTTGAGGTCAGACGGTCCACAACTCATTGTGAAGCCTCTGGTCTTAAAAGAATTAAGCCCTAGGATGCTAAAAACATCTCCAATACATTGATTTGTAATGTGTTGGAGGTGTTTTTAGCAAGCTCTTGCAGACTACAATTCCCATCATCCCCAGCCAGCTATAATCCTCAACAGCTGGAGAGCCAAAGATTGCCTACCACAGATCTGAGGGGTTAAGTTGGATTCAAAATTTTATGGACCATTCAACAATCAGAAATGCAGACAACTGAGGTTAAATTGTATTCATGTTACAATAATCTACCAGAAAAAGTCGTATTATGGGCAGCGGTGCCATTTACAGGGGCTCTTTCATCTGCTATAAAGGGGTTAATGGAGCTTGGTCAAGCATTGATGGTAAAATGTCCTAATTGCAAAAAACAAAAAAGCACAAGAAAATATAAGACTTTACAGTGACCGCTGTGTGTTCATGTCATGAATAAGTACATATTGTGAGTGTGTCTGTGTGGACACAAGCTTTAGTGTGTGGCTATGAATATGCAGGGGTTTTGTGTGTGTGGGCTTAAGACAACACAAGAAGGGAGCATTGTAGTCCCAAATGCAATTTAGTTATATTTAATTTGTGTGTAACCCTGGTAATGAATGCAGATCTGTATCGTGGAACAGAGGCTCATTGAGTGGCTACCCTGAGATTACAGCCTATATTGAAATAAGTGTCTGTAAACTCAGAGAAGAGATAATGTGGTTTCTCCAAGGTCAAATGAAGATGGTATTGGCATAAATGCATTTTATCAATGGACACAGATTGAACTAATTATACTCTGATGGGAATAAATGGGCATGACAAAAGATTATGGGTTATTTTCTGAGTCATGAGGCATCTAAAGGCCATTCACTTGAACAGCCCATCGGGTGATTTATACCTTTGCAGTTTTTTAATATCTATGACCCTATTTGTTACTGTATTTGTATCTGAAACAAGGGTCAATAAAGAGATAAAGTGAAAGAATAAAAAATGGGATCAGCAAAGCATTGCAGTCCGTTCTATCTAGTGTCAGCAAATGTACCCATCTTCTGCCAAACACTGATTATTTTAATTGAAATGATTATTGCATTTATTTATGCTTACCATGAAGCATACAGAGTATTTTCAATGTCAGCATTGCAGTAGTTCTGATGACCTTATACTCTATGAATTTCCAAAATTAAATTGGGACATTCCTCTTGTCTCTTCCCTACCATTCCTGAAACACAGTTGATCAGGATTGTTTCTACAGGTAAACTCATTGAGGTTAGTGTATGGCATATTGGGTCTGATGTTTAAAGTCAAAAGTGGAGCAGTTGTGGGGCAAACTATAGGGGACACATTTCCATTTCAAAAATTCCCATCAAGGTATAGGGAACTTTTAATCCCTTGAATGTTAGAGAGGTGTCCAATGCATTGGGAATATTTAATTGTGTCCTCTGGTGCAATTTTGCATTTATACATCAGGATCATTGAGGCCTAGAAGTTTTGAGGGATGACTCAAACGTAAGTGTATTTACTTAGATGTATAGTCCCAGTTATAAGAACTTTTACTTTACCCAAAAAGCAGTGAGGTGGAGCGGAGAAGTGCCATTATAATGTTTAATGAAGTCTGTAAATGAGCATTTTATTATTTAGAAATTTATAAAAATTAAAGAGTAACCTACATCTGTGCAAACCTTAACCTCAGTGGGAGCATTCATCATGACAGGATTCCATGAATATCCCCCCCCCCATTACTTTATTCCCCCTCTTTGGTGGAAGCTGATATGATATGACAGCTTTAGAAGGAGGAGAGAGTCAGTGTCAAGACAGACTGTGTCACATAGGTCAGAGATCTCAGCTCTGCCAAAAATAATGAGTCCCTAACGAGTAAACCAAAATCTATGAAACCATTACACCAGATGAAAAAAGGCACAAAGAATAGTACTCTTAAATAGAAAACTTTAACGAGACTAAGTCTGGCAGGGCTGAGATCCGCTTTAGGTAACAAGAAGGTTTTGTGATATAGATGCAGAAGATGGCTTTGTATTTAATTCTGAGTAATAACTAACATTTTAGTTACTGAAATACGATCTCTATAAATACAGCATTTAGGATGCTACATCTTGAAAGTGAGAATAACAAAATATTAGGCAACCAATAATGAGAATATTGAACTTTATTGCAAAATACTTATTGGCTTCTCTACTGACATCAGAAAATAGTGTTCTCTACATTATAATACTTTGTAAACAGGATTTAATGTCTATGGAGCTCTGAAGCTACAACGTCTTATATTTTCAATTAAAGTGGACTGGTTATCTTTTTACAATTTAAGTGATAATGGACAAGTCATTGTTTCTTAAAATATTATATGAGTTATTTAGTTTCATTTTCCTGGTATGCTAAACGTGGCTGAAATCTCCTATAGCCCCTATGCAACACTCCTTCCTCTGTGCCTTCTCTCTACACCTCCCTCCAACTATGTTAATAAGGGTAATGTTCCCTTTGGAAAAGTAAGCCCTTGGGTACATAGTAAAATGTATAGAGATTGCTTCCCTCTATATTTTTAACACACATATACAATTCTGTCAGAGGCATGGATCAAGGATGCCATCTGATCTGATGTTGCCTTATCTCCCTGTACATTCCCCACAGAACTGAATGGGAAGGAATTAATATGAGAGGTTAGTGGCATGGTCACTTCACTTAAAAGGATAGTAATACTTCATTTTATCTTTATTTTATTTTGTAGGCATTAAAAAAACATGTAGAACAATACAAGTCTTATCTCTCAAACCTTTATGGTTTGAGAGATATTCACAAGCAAAGTTTCCACTCCCGCCCCTTTTACCTAGTGTAAGTCATCTTTTCTTAGATGTGGAATGCAGTCCAAGGACCAGACAGATAACAACAGGGGACAATCTTCTTCCTATGAGAACAAAGAAAGCCCTGCCCCCCTTGACAAGTTTTTCAGGTTTTTCCCTTATCTTAATTGAAGATTGTCCCTCTCTGCAATCTACCTGGGCACCTCCCTTCTGCTCTGGCTGAGCAGTGTTACATCAGTAAAAGGGTCGGGAGGGGTATACTTTGTCATTGAATTACTCTTGAACTACAACTCTGACAGAATTGAAATAGCACTCTCCAAAGTCCAAATACTATGATGATTAATTGGAGCTGCTTTTATTATGAAACATTACTATCACTTTAAGCGCATTTAGACTCAGAGAGGCAGGGATCCATGATCCACAGTTCCTGCCTCTTGCTTCAGTGTAGCTAAAGCCACCATGGATAAAACAGAGAGGGGGTAAAAAGCAGTGGATCTCTCTGACTCTTTATCTCTGTCCAGTTACCATCTGCCTGTGGCATTGTATTCCCTATAGAAATCAATGGATAAAACAAACCCCATTAGATTTAATGCACAAAGCACATTGCATTTAACACAACGCTTGAGTGTTATCCAACCTTCTGGCATTCTTCAATGAGTTAATAATAAACACATTTATAATTTAATACACTGGATAGAGGGGACTTATGACCCTGCTCTTCAATTATTAAATATTAGCATATAATGAAAGGAGAGGAAATGAGGTGTGAGTGAGATCAGTGGGGAAAGAGAGTTGCTTTCTGATCGATATGTCAAAAGTACAATAAAAACAGCCACTAAAGCTCCAGACTGTCCCGTTGTTTTAATATAAATGTCAATTTTGTCCCATTTTTACACTTTTTAATATAACTTATATATACGTCCGGGGAGGGGAGTGAGGTTACTGAGCGGGAAGTGAGTGGACCGGTTTCATGTGAGACATATTGGAGGGAATTGATGACATAATAGTGCTCAGACTCACCTTGGTACCAGAGGAGTTCATCTCCACAGCGTACATGCACAGCAATGACTTCTCCTGGCTGCGTTGTGGAAATGTGCACATGCTCTGTCTTTGCAGCTAGTTTCTTGTGAGCATGCACAGTCTCAGTCTGCTGTGGCACTGATGTGCTGGGTATTTCTTTGCCCTTGCGCAAGTTCCGGCTCCGCCACAAACAGTCTGGTCGCCATGGAGCCAGCTGGTAGTCTGGAACCGTAAGCGTGTGATGCACCACGGGAATGGGCACCGGAAATGGAAGCAACAGCAAAGGAATGGAAACGTAAGTGGGTCCAAACCGGAGCTGATCTCCAAATATCAGAAGCCCGAGTTGTTTGACTTAGCGGATCCGGAGCCTGAAGGGGAGGGTGCGGGGCTGACTGGGATTGGAGAGATGAGAGGGGCAACATCTATATAGACTACTGCCAGAGGCTCCACCTCTGTATAGACACATGCACCTACCAGAGGGGTCACATCTATATAAACACATGCACTTACTGAAGGGGCCACATGTGAACAGATACATATTGGTGGGGCCACATCTACATAGTAACATAGTAAATTAGGTTGAATAAAGACACAAGTCCATCAAGTTCAACCTTTGCCTCATACCCTAGTGACATGAGAAATGTATAGCTATCCTGCTACCAAATAAGTTAGTCTTTTTCAGACCTTCCTTATCTGCCTAATAATAAACAGTATAACTCTGTATGTTCCCTTTTGAAAGAAATGTATCTAATCTTCTCTTGAATGTATCCATTGTATCTGCTATAACCACCTCCTTGGGCAAAGAATTCCACAATTTAACAGACCTTACTGTAAAAAAACCCTTCCTGTGCTGAAGTCTAAACCTCCTTTCCTCTAATCTCAAGAGGTGTCACCTGATCAGGCCTTGGAATAAAGAGCTCACCGCAGAGATCCTTCTATTGACCTCTTATATACTTCTACAATGTGATAAGATCTCCTCTTAGTCATCTTTTCTCTAGAGTAAATAAACCAAGTTTGTCTAGTCGTTCCTCATACGTCAAGTCCTCCATTCCCTTAATTAATTTTGTTGTTCTTTTCTGTACCATCTCTAGTTCTAGTATATCCTTTTTCAGAGCTGGTGCCCAAAACTGCACTGCATACTCAAGGTGAGGTCTTAGCAGAGATTTGTACAATGGCAAAATAATGTTATCCACTCTTGCTTCAATAGCTCTTTTTATGCAAGTCAGGATTTTGTTTGCCTTTGCTACTGCTGTTTGACACTGGTCACTGTTTCCAAGTTTGTGGTTGACAAAGATACCAAGGTCTTTCTCTAGCAACGAGTCCCCTAAAATGATTCCATTAAGTTCATAAGTAGCCTTCGGATTATTTCCTCCCAAATGTATGACTTTACACTTCCCCACATTAAACTTCATATTATATTTGTTTGCCCAATCTGCCATTTTATATAAATCCCCCTGTAGGAAGCAATTATCCTGTTCTGAATTAATTACTCAGCATAATTTAGTGTCATCTGCAAGTATTGATATTTTGCTTTCTATATCTATTTCTATGTCATTTATAAACATGTTAAACAGCGGTGAATCTAATACTGAACCCTGAGGTACTCTACTCTCCACTTTAACTGTATTGGAGAATTTTCCATTTACAACCATACACTGTTCCCTATCCTTCAACCAGTTTTGTATCCAGTTGCAAAGGTCATCTCCTAGCCCCAATTTCCTTATTTTATACCCCAGCCTTCTGTGTGGCACTGTATCAAATGCCTTTGCAAAGTCTAGATATACTACATCTACTGCCTTGCCATTATCAAGGTTGCTGCTTACTTCCTCATAGAAGCTGAAAAGGTTAGTTTGGCATGATCTATTCTTCATAAATCCATGTTGATTCCTGCTAATTATCTTATTTATTGTGTTGTAATCCTGAATATAGTCCCTTATTATCCCTTCTAGCAGTTTCCCACTACAGAGGTCAAACTCACAGGTCTATAATTTCCAGGTTCTATTTTAGTTTCCTTATTAAATAGAGGCACTACATTGGCTCTTTGCCAGTCTTGTGGCACTGAGCCTGTGGTGAGAGAATCTTTAAAGAGTAAATATAGGGGTTTTGCTAGCACTGCACTAAATTCCTTAAGAACCCTTGGATGTATACCATCAGGACCCGGTGCTTTGTCAGTCTTCATTTTGTTCAGTCTACCCATGACATCTTCTTGAGTTAACCCAATATCTGATAATTGTATTGCTTTATTAGTTACTTGTTGAGGCTCTTCTACCATACCTTGCTCCCTTGTTTATACTGATGCAAAGAAAGTGTTTAGAACATCAGCTTTTTCCTTATCCTCACTAATCAACTCACCCATCTCATTTTTGAAAGGTCCAATGCACTCCCTCTTAATTTTTTTGCTATTTATATATTTGAAAAACTTTGTGGGATTAGTCTTGATTTCCCTTGCAATTCGAGTTTCATTTTCTATTTTTGCTACCCTAATTGCCCTTTTGCAATCTTTGTTGCACTCTCTATATTTTAAGAAAGAATGTTCAGTTCCTTCAGACTTAAATAGTTTGAATGTTTTTTTTTTCTTTGCCATTTCCTTCTTTACATGTGTAGTTAACCATACTGGCTGTGACTTACTTCTTTTACATTTGTTCCCCATTGGTATATATTGTTAGGTACATTTCCGCAACCTAAATTTGAATTCTGACCATTTATGCTCAGTATTTTTGTCTTTAAGTAATGTATGCCAGTCTATGTGTTGCATTGAAGCCCTTAACAATTTGAAGTTAGCTTTTTAAAATTAAGAGTTTTGGTTGAACCTATGCAGTTTTGCTTTGCCAGGCTGATTTCAAATGTAACCATGTTGTGATCACTGTTTCCCAAATGTTCACTTACCTTAATATTGGATACCATTTCTGTGTTATTCGTTATCACTAGGTCCAATATATTGTTATTTTTTGTCGGCACTTCCACCTTTTGTGACATGTAGCTTTCACAAAGTATGCTCACAAACCTGCTAGGCCCAAGCTGGGCAGTTCTAGTTCTCCTATTTTATCTACCATACTATCACGGTGCCCGTGATTGGTGCTGTCCAGTGTCAGTCACTTGCTGAGTATCATGATTGGCTGTCTGTGATTAGCCCTCCTCACACAGCCTTTTTAAACCCAGGCTGAGCACTTCCAGGTTGCCCTTTCGTGGTGTTTCTGACTCCACTCTGCCTGACCTGTATGCTAGTGTTCCAGAGTTCCAGTGCTCCTGTGTTCCAGCACCTCGCGGGTTAATCTTACTGAGTTCCTGAATCTCCTGCTCCAGCCGTCTCCCTGGCGACATTGTTCATCTCGCTGCTGATCATACTTTGTTGGTTTACTCCACTAAACCTGGTTGCGATATACATTGTTGGTCCCAGCGTGCGGACGCTGGTTTACTCCACTAACCTGGTTGCAATATACATTGTTGGTCTCAGCGTGCGGACGCTGGGTTACTCCACTAAACCTGGTGGCGATATACATTGTTGGTCCCAGCGTGCGGACGCTGGTTTACTCTACTAAGCCTGGTTGCGATATACATTGTTGGTCCCAACGTGCGGACGCTGGTTTACTCCACTAAACCTGGTTGCTATATACATTGTTGGTCCAAGCGTGCGGACGCTGGTTTACTCCACTAAACTGGTTGTGAGATACATTATTGGCTCCAGCGTGCGGACGCTGGTTTGCTCCACTAAACCTGGTTGCAATATACGTTGTTGGTTTCAGCGTGCGGTCGCTGGTTTGCTCCATTAAACCTGGTGGCGCTATTACCATTAGTCCCAACATGCGGACGTTGGTTTGCTCCTGAACATCCAGTACTGTGGTCCGTCGCTGTCCACTTCCTTGCAGTTGTCTGAGTATCCCTGGCAATAGACTCCTGCTGAGTAAGACCTCTATACTTAGGCTCTATGCTGTTTTAGTCACCTGACAGCTGGTCTACTCGCTCAGGCTGCCCTGCCTGGTATTGGTGAGGCCGGTAGAACCTTGATGATACCATCCTGTAGGTTGCCTCACCCGGTATTGGCAGGGCCGGTAGAGCCTACTCCAGTACTCCTTTGGGCTGCCCTGCCCGGTATTGGTAAGGCCGGTAGAACCTTGTAATTCACCATCTTTAAGGTTGCCTTACCCGGTATTGGCAGGGCCGGTAGAGCCTACATTCAGCATTCCGTGGGGGCTGCCTTGCCCGGTATTGGTAAGGCCGGTAGAACCGGTATATGTCATCTCACGGTTGCATTACCCGGTATAGGAAAGGCCGGTAGAGCCTGTCATTAAAACTGTCACTTGGGTTGCCTTGCCCGGTATTTAGGCAAGGCCAGTAGAACCTATTATATGTTATATTACTGTTGTATTGTTATGTATGTTTACCCTACGGGGACTGCCTTTAACTTTTAATAAAGTTAAGTTATTTTACCACACCTTAAGTCTGAGAGTCTTCAAATCCGTGACAGTACGAAAGGGCCATGACCTCAGACAGT
Organism: Rhinophrynus dorsalis; assembly: GCA_037306005.1. Classification (NCBI taxonomy): domain Eukaryota; kingdom Metazoa; phylum Chordata; class Amphibia; order Anura; family Rhinophrynidae; genus Rhinophrynus; species Rhinophrynus dorsalis. The sequence continues at coordinate 193,794,632 of CM074722.1, read as the reverse complement.
AAGAGTGACGGTAACGCACAGAATATCCATTGGAGGATGGATACGCTCGAGCAACGTTTGGATCAGCTACCGGTTGCTATCCAAACTATTCTTGAACGCAGTTTGGTACTTGCTGATAAGTCCGGTTCTAGCCCGGTGGTCTCGCCAATTCAGACACCGGAGAATGAGTCTAGGTCCCCAGGGACCGCAGTCAAAGGGTTAACGGCTTCTGCACCCTTGCCGCTGAGGTATGACGGTGACCCTCAACTATGCAGAGGGTTTATCAATCAACATGAAATATTTATGGAATTGACGGCACACGCATTTCCTAGTGATCGCAGCAAAGTTGGGTTCATGATATCCCTGCTGACTGGCAGAGCATTGGTTTGGGCTAACCCACTTTGGGAAAACGCTAAACCCTGCACAGAGAATTTCTGTGATTTTTTGCAAGCCTTTCGAAGACTATTTGAGCCTCCTGGTAGAACTACCTCTGCTGCTAAACGTCTCATGGAGATACAACAGGGCAGACACACTGTTGACGATTATGCCATTGAATTCTGCACCTTGGCAGCAGAGGTAGGATGGAATAACGAGGCCCTGTTGGCAGCCTTTGCTCAAGGATTGAGTAACCAGATTAAAGATGAGATCGCAGCAAAAGATTTACCTACTGACCTAGATAATTATATCGAATACGTGATTCTAATTGACGCCAGAATACGTGAAAGATTAACCGCCAGAGAGCGACGAGTACTGTTAAAAGATAATGGGTCCAGTAGCATATTTTGCCCACCCAACCCTTCCTCTGCATCCAAACCTAGTGAATCCATACAGGAACCATATGAACCTATGCAGGTGGGTTTCACTAGGTTAACTAAGGAGCAGAGAAGGTATTGCAAGACACAAGGATTATGTCTGTATTGCGGTAAAAATGGTCACCTGTTGAGATCTTGTCCGGTACGTCCGGGAAACGCACACACCTAGGGTACCTTGGGGGACAGGCCCTAGGTGGTGTCCAATCGTCCCCATTGTTGGACACACTTAAACCCACCATACAGGTGGTATTGTCATGGGCACAACGCTCGGTTGAGGTTTTGGCCTTGGTTGATTCTGGTGCAGCTGGGTATTTTATGGACAATACCTTTGCTGAATTGCATGGGGTACCACGGATTCAGAGAGAAACCCCTCTTGCTATTGAAGCAATTGATGGCAGACCTTTGGAACCCACCCAAGTTACTTTTGAAACGATGCCCTTGTCCATGACTATTGGGTTCCAATTGATTAATTCTCCTCACCATGCCGTGATTTTGGGCTTTCCTTGGTTACAGTTGCACAACCCACAATTTGATTGGCAGAAATGTGAGATTGCTGCTTGGTCTCAGTTCTGTATGGATAAGTGCGTTACTGTAACGGTTTGTTTTGACACTCAGACAGCAGGTAAAATAAAACAATCTTTTATTGAAAGAAAATAAATACAAAGGATCGCCCTCTACAGTTGACAGCAACAACTGCAAGCTATTACACAGTACACATAGCTTTAATATAATGGATAGAAGGCACCCAACATAGGAACAGAGAATAGGGAACTGGCCCCTAAAGGGTGAATGAGAACAATTTGTCAGTCTCAGCTGTGGGGTTTGGCACGCCCGTGTGGTGTAGTGATAAACTGAGCAAATGTGCACAGCACAGAGTTCATATAAAGATGGGTAGTAGATGTTCAGTGACCAATGTGAGTTATAGCAGCACAGTAACCCAAAATACCCCCACGGGCGTTCGTCAATAGACCACTGAGCCTGCAAGTGCAAGAGTATGTAGCCCCCACGGGCGTGATCGAGACTAGCCTGAGATGCGAAGCTGGCGTTTTAGCCTCCACGGGCGTATAACCGGAGACCAATGTGAGCACAACACGAGCCAATAGCCCCCACGGGCGTTTACCTACGGATCTAGCAAGAGCTTGGAGCCTAACCTTGCCAACAATAGCCGCACCAGACAGCTCCGTTGTTAACCGTGAGACCAAGAGCCAAAGACGCCCAACCGGCCTAACAGGATAGACTACTCTGCAAACGTAACAGGGAGTCGCTGTCCAAGTAGCGGCCAACTCAGCAGCAGTAGACATACAAGGTAACGGTTCTGTACTTAGAAAGGAGGTGCAAGGGTTAATAGGTACGTTTGAATCTCCCAGGCTCGGTATGGTAGCTTAGCTCTGCAGCGTATAGAGGCTCGGTACAAGAGGCACAGCTTATGCAAGTCAGCAAGGAACTCTGCACAGATGGATGGGTTACCCAGGAGGGTAATGGTCACACTCGATCGGCACAGCAATGCAGGATTCAGAATGTCGCTGCGGCGACAACAAGCCAAGCAGGCCGCGATGATCTTGAAACAGGAAGTCAGCCAGCCGGGTTGTAGCACGTAGAGGGTTCTCAGACAAGCCGGGTCGTAGCACGTAGAGGATTCTCAGACAAGCCGGGTCATAGCACGTAGAAGATTCTCAGACAGGCCGGGTCGTAGCACGTAGAGGATTCTCAGACAAGCCGGGTCATACACGATCAGGAACACTGGAGAGTAGTCAGAACAGGCCAAAGTCGGTACACAGGAATCCGGATACAGGAACACAGCAACAGCAAGTCTGGCTCAGTAACACCACGAAAGGGCATCTGACAGATGTAAGAGTCAGGTATAAAAAGGTCACCAAGGGGCGGGCCAAACCAAGTGAACAAATCACAGTCTGCCACAGATGAGAGTAATAGAATAATCACAGGCACTGTGATAGTTACCCATCCTGTTAAGGTCTTGTGCACCTTCCCTTCACTACCTGATGCCTACCAGCAGTTTAGCGACGTTTTCAGTAAGGGAGAGGCTGGCACCCTACCTCAGCACAGACCATACGATTGTCGCATAGAACTGAGTCCTGGAGCAGTACCACCGAGGGGACGCACGTATCCATTGTCTTGTGAGGAGAACCAAGCTATGGAGGAATACATAGCAGATGCCCTCAGTAGAGGGATCATAAGGAAATCTACTTCTCCGGCCGGTGCTGGGTTCTTTTTTGTTAAGAAAAAAAGTGGCGAACTGCGACCTTGCATAGACTATCGTGGGTTGTATAAGCTGATGGCAAAAAATGCCTACCCAATACCACTCATCACCAAGCTGTTTGATAGACTTAAGGGGTCCTCAATTTTCACCAAATTGGACTTAAGGGCAGCCTACAATTTGATACGTATCAGAGCCGGTGATGAGTGGAAAACTGCCTTCAATACGAGATCTGGGCATTATGAATACCTAGTCATGCCATTTGGTCTATGTAATGCTCCTGCAGTATTTCAAGAACTGATCAATGACGTTCTTAGAGATATGTTACCATCTTGTGTTGTAGTCTATCTTGACGACATACTTATCCACTCCAAACACCTGTCACAACACATCAAGGATGTGTCTGAAGTCTTGCTGCGCTTACGAAAAAATAAATTATTCTGTAAACTGGAGAAATGCGAGATCCACAAAACCAGTGTACCGTTTCTGGGGTTTATAATTGGCAAAGACGGCATTGCCATGGATAAAGAGAAATTGACGGCAGTCTTACAATGGCCTAAACCCAAGAGCCTCAAAGCCATCCAACGATTTCTGGGCTTCGCCAGTTATTACAGGAAGTTTATTAAAAACTTCTCCTCTATCGTGAAACCTCTGTCTGGGCGCTAACCCATCCCTCTGGCCGGTGGCTGCTGAAGAGGCCTTTGAGAAGTTGAAGGTAGCCTTTGCTGAAGCGCCTGTGTTGTCCCACCCTAATCCAATACTCCCCTTTACTTTGGAAGTTGATGCCTCAGATATTGGGGTCGGGGCGGTGCTCTCTCAGCGACAGGTTAAAGGTGGTACACTCAGACCCTGTGAATTCTTCTCAAAAAAACTGACTAGTGCTCAAAGTCATTACGAGATTGGTGATCGAGAATTACTGGCCATTATCCTCGCTCTCAAAGAATGGCGTCATTTACTTGAAGGCACAAAAAAACCCGTTTTGATTCTAACTGATCACAAGAATCTGACGTGTCTTTCTGAGGCCAAGAGATTGTCTTCTCGCCAGGCCAGATGGGCACTGTTTCTATCCCGATTCAATTTCGTTGTATCATACCTGCCGGGATCAAAGAATATTAGGGCTGATGCTCTGTCTAGACAATTTGAAGCAGAGGTTGACAGAGAAGAGGTACCAGCCCCTATCATTCAACCCGATCGAATATTGGCTACCAGACGTACTAGTATTACTTCACCACTAGGGGAGGAGATTTTGGCATCCCAAGCCTCTGCTCCTCATGAGACTCCAGTGGGCAAATGTTTTGTCCCTGAGCCATTCCGTACTCGATTACTTGAGACCTACCACTCCTCTAAGGCTGCGGGACATATTGGTAGGGACCAATTGTTCTGGTCTCTCTCTCTCAGCTATTTTGGTGGCCTTCTATGAAAGCAGATTGTGCCAATTTTACGAATGCCTGTGCCACCTGTGCCCGTGCCAAAACCCCTAGACATCTCCCTGTGGGCTTGCTTCAGCCGGTTCCTAATGGTGAACGCCCTTGGTCTCACGTCTCTATCGACTTTATGGGAGAACTGCCCAGGTCTAGAGGGTACTCCTTCATATTGATGGTGGTAGACAGCTTCTCTAAAATGGCACACTTCGTACCCCTCCGTGGCCTTCCTTCGGCCAAGGAACTGGCAATGGTATTCGCTCGAGAAGTATTTCGGTTACATGGAGTACCCAGGGTGCTGGTGTCTGACAGGGGGAGCCAGTTTGTGTCCAGATTCTGGAGGGCATTTTGCGAACAGATGGGCATACAGCTATCATTTTCCTCGGCATATCATCCCCAGACTAACGGGGCCGCTGAGAGGGCCAATCAAGGATTGGAACAGTTTCTGCGATGTTTTGTGACTGACCATCATGATAATTGGGCCGACTTGTTGCCTTGGGCAGAGTTCGCCAGGAACTGCGCAGTTAATTCTTCCTCCGGGAGCTCTCCGTTTTTGATCAATTATGGGTTCCAACCCTGTCTGCTCCCGGATTCCTTTCAATCACAGCAGATTCCAGCTCTGGATGAGCATATAGAGCAACTCCGTTCCACATGGGCACAAGTTCAGCGACATCAGCGTCATGCCAATCGCAGAAGGCTTCCAACGGTTTCCTTCCGAGTCGGGGATAGAGTATGGCTGTCCTCCAAGAATCTAAAGCTCAAGGTCCCATCTAATAAGCTGGCACCTCGGTTCATTGGTCCGTACAAGATAATTTGCAAAATTAACCCTGTTTCCTATGCCTTGGAATTACCTGCTTCTATGCGCATTCATAATGTATTCCATGTGTCTCTCCTTAAACCTCTGGTTTGTAACCGTTATACTACCACACCTGTGAGGCCAGGTCCTGTTGAAGTCGAGGGGCAGGAGGAGTATGAAGTACAAAACATTATTGATTCCCGCAGAGGTAGAGGAGGGGTACAGTATCTGGTGCATTGGAAAGGTTATGGTCCTGAGGATCGTTCCTGGGTAGGCAGTAAGGACCTTCATGCACCCAAGTTACTACGAATATTTCATGCCAAATACCCTCAGAAGCCTAGACCCTACTCTGGGAGAGGGGGTCTTTGAAAGGGGGGTACTATCACGGTGCCCGTGATTGGTGCTGTCCAGTGTCAGTCACTTGCTGAGTATCATGATTGGCGGTCTGTGATTAGCCCTCCTCACACAGCCTTTTTAAACCCAGGCTGAGCACTTCCAGGTTGCCCTTTCGTGGTGTTTCTGACTCCACTCTGCCTGACCTGCTTGTCAGGCTTCTGGGCCTGTTCCTGCTGTACTTGCTGATCCTGTGTTCCAGTGTTCCTGTATGCTAGTGTTCCTGTGTTCCAGAGTTCCAGTGCTCCTGTGTTCCAGCACCTCGCGGGTTAATCTTACTGAGTTCCTGAATCTCCTGCTCCAGCCGTCTCCCTGGCGACATTGTTCTTCTCGCTGCTGATCATACTTTGTTGGTTTACTCCACTAAACCTGGTTGCGATATACATTGTTGGTCCCAGCGTGTGGACGCTGGTTTACTCCACTAAACCTGGTTGCGATATACATTGTTGGTCCCAGCGTGCGGACGCTGGTTTACTCCACTAAACCTGGTGGCGATATACATTGTTGGTCCCAGCGTGCGGACGCTGGTTTACTCCACTAAACCTGGTTGCTATATACATTGTTGGTCCCAGCGTGCGGACGCTGGTTTACTCCACTAAACTGGTTGCGAGATACATTATTGGCTCCAGCGTGCGGACGCTGGTTTGCTCCACTATACCTGGTTGCAATATACGTTGTTGGTTCCAGCGTGCGGTCGCTGGTTTGCTCCATTAAACCTGGTGGCGCTATTACCATTAGTCCCAACATGCGGACGTTGGTTTGCTCCTGAACATCCAGTACTGTGGTCCGTCTCTGTCCACTTCCTTGCAGTTGTCTGAGTATCCCTGGCAATAGACTCCTGAGTAAGACCTCTATACTTAGGCTCTATGCTGTCTTAGTCACCTGACAGCTGGTCTACTCGCTCAGGCTGCCCTGCCTGGTATTGGTGAGGCCGGTAGAACCTTGATGATACCATCCTGTAGGTTGCCTCACCCGGTATTGGCAGGGCCGGTAGAGCCTACTCCAGTACTCCTTTGGGCTGCCCTGCCCGGTATTGGTAAGGCCGGTAGAACCTTGTAATTCACCATCTTTAAGGTTGCCTTACCCGGTATTGGCAGGGCCGGTAGAGCCTACATTCAGCATTCCGTGGGGGCTGCCTTGCCAGGTATTGGTAAGGCCGGTAGAACTGGTATATGTCATCTCACGGTTGCCTTACCCGGTATAGGAAAGGCCGGTAGAGCCTGTCATTAAAACTGTCACTTGGGTTGCCTTGCCCGGTATTTAGGCAAGGCCGGTAGAACCTATTATATGTTATATTACTGTTGTATTGTTATATATGTTTACCCTACGGGGACTGCCTTTAACTTTTAATAAAGTTAAGTTATTTTACCACACCTTAAGTCTGAGAGTCTTCAAATCCGTGACACATACTTCCTGCATTTGCTAGCATACAATTAATTTTTAAGTCTTTACATATATCACTCCCTAAATGCCTTTTATCTACATCTTTTTTTTACTAGGAGTTCCTCCCTATTTACTACATTTATCCCCACCCTTTCTCCACCCCCTGATCATTTACTTGGACCTGGTTCCTATCTGCTCTATGTACCCAAGTTTTACCATCCCCCCTTTCCTAGTTTAAAAGCTCCTCCAAACTTCTTAGCATTCTCTCCCCTAGCACAGAGGCTCCTCTACCATTTAGGTGCAATCCATCACTTCCATATAGATTGTACCCAAGAGCAAAGTCAGCCCAGTGCTCTAAAAACACAAAACCCTCCTTCGTACGCCAATTCCTGAGCCATTCATTAAGCTCCCTGAGCTCTCTCTGCCTACCTGCACTGGCGCATGGCACAGGTAGTATTTCAGAAAATACTACCTTAGAGGTCCTTGCCTTGAGCTTGCATCCTAAATCCCTGAAATAATTCTTTAGTGACCTCCATCTTACTCCTACTTTGTCATTGGTACCAATATGTACCAAGAGAGCTGGATCACTTCCAGCCCCTCCCAATAATCTGTCAGCCATGTCTGCAACATGCTGAACCCGCGCACCCTGGATACACCATACTTTTCGGCATTCACGTTCCTGGCGGCAGATTACCCTATCTATCCTCCTAATAATAGAGTCCCCTATTACCACCACCTGCCTTGGTTTCTGCCTACTCTGCATCCCATCTAGCCTGGAAGGAGGACTATTCTCCTGGCTGCTAGAGGAATCAGCCCTCTCCAGTGTTGCCAATTCTGAGCTATCCTCATCAACATCTTCACACGATCTTGCAAATCTGTTGGACTGAGTCAACTCAGAACTGGCCTTCCTCTTCCTCTGCCCACTACCTCCCGTCTTTACTGTTACCCAGCTGCCTACCTGTTGCTCCTCTTCTACAACTGTACCCTCTTCACCACTAACCCCACATACTACCTGCTCTGTGAGTTCTAAACTCCTTTCCAGGTTTCCAATGTCTCACAATGTTGCAATATTTCTTTCCAAATCCGATATCTTAGACTCTAAAAAGAAAATATGCTCACACTTGGCACAGCGGTATGACACCTGGAACGATTGCTCCAAGTGTTCAAACATGTGACAAGAAGTGCACTGCATGAGATTGCCTAACCTGCTATCACTCATGCTTGGTTTTACAATTCAAATAGATTTATATTGTCCTCTGATGCTCACTCTAAGGTAAGTAACCAACTTTAAATGTGAATGCAGTAGTCACTTGAAAATGCAGTCTCAAAGAGCATGCTCAAATGAGTCTAGGGACTGTATTTATAATTACACAGCAGCCAGGTGACTTCCCTTAGCCAGTCACCCTTAATCACACATGCCAGAGAAAACCCCAATACACAGTTGTTGTTTTTAACCCTCGCAATACCTACATAAATTTTTTTTTCTTAAACCTTAATAAAATACCAAACACACTCTCATGTACTTAACCAGATTCTTTCTAACTCCTTTGCTTGCCTGCAGTCACTTGAAAATGCAGTCTCAAAGAGCACCAATGCAGTCTCAAAGAGCACCATCTGTATAGATACACATGCACCTACTGGAGGGGCCACATCTGTATGATACATGCATATAGACACATACCTATATGAGAGGCCACAGCTGTAAAGACACTTGCCTACCGGAGGGACCATAGCTGTATAGACATTTGCCTACCAGAGGGGCCATATCTGTACAGACACCTACTGGAGGGGCCACATCTGTATAAACATGCACCTGCAAGAGGGGCCACAGCTGCATAGACAAGCAGCTATCAGAGGTGGGAGGGGAGATGTAAAAGAGTCCACAGCCACATTTATACCAAACTGCTCTACATACACCTAATCGCTGCTTGCAGCTTACTACGATCTGACACAGTCACACACCCCGTCCTGTTTTTGTCTCAAGGAAATATGGTCAGCCTTGTTACAATATTTTTAAGGTTACTATGGAATCTACAACACCAATAAGGCTTAGTTTTCCTGGGCTTTAGGGAATAGGAAGGGGAGGTTCTACTCTTCCCTTCATCCTATTTGCATGCAGTGTCTAACCCATAAAGCTAGTTTCTCCCACCTTGCATCCTGCTTTAACCCTTTCAGTCATTTTGTCCTATTTTTCTGTCCTGTATACTTTATTAAAGGGGAACTACCACCTCGCAAAAACTTTATCTTAATTAAGTCTTCACCTGGCGACTAACTACTTAGTAGCGCTAGTTGCCAGAAATATTACCTGGTTTATAAAGATTTTCGACTTTTTCAGAGGCTGACAGTAGCAAGAAGCATGGACATCTTGCCATAGTGACGTCCGTGCTCCTGTGCTGTCAGTCCCTTTTGGAGCCGGGTAATATTTCTGGCGACTAGCACTACTAAGCAGCTAGTTGCCAGATGAAGACTTAATTAAGATAAGGTTCCCCTTTAAGGGGTCTCCTGGCTGTCAGAGTACAAAGGAGATATGGGCAAGTCCAAGACCACCAGGGCTTCAGGGCCCCCCTTTAACCCATTGGCCCGTATGCCAGATTAGTCTTCCTAGGGACTCCTCTGGTACTTTATGTTCTGTTGTCCCTACACAGCTCTCAGTACCCTCTTCTGCTGAACAGGAGCATACATGGGTGAAGGCCTTAATTTTTGTATTTGTCCTATTCCTTCCTATGTTCAGGGGATAATTGGATCTTGGCCTCTGGACCATCTTGTTCTCCCAAGAGGCATTTCAGCCATTTCACAGAAGGGAATTTTGCCAAAGTAGGAGATTCCTCAGTAGGGGAAGGGGACTCTGATGAGGATGATTTGGATTCACCCTTCACGAACTCTGGTTCTCATGAGGTGGGTCACATCTGAGCTGTCCTGGAAACTTTGAAGGCCTTGGATTCCAGTTCTTCTTCCCTTGATATTTGTAAAAGGTGCAAAAATTCTTATACCAGCTATTCCTGGAGGAATGGAAGATGCCTAATAAGAGGTTGTGCCTTCCAAGACATATTTCTCTCATATATCCTGATATATCTGCTGATGCCTTAGTACAGTGGGCTACACCACCACCACCACCATCAGTAAATCTTCCATTTTCTCACCTTTCCAAACTTATGGCTTTGCCACTGGCAGATTCTTTGTCACTTAAGGACCAGGCAGATAAGCTCCTGGATTCCCTTTTGAAGGTGATTTTTGTAACTTCTTGTTCTACTTTACATCCCACTTTGGGTGACTAAGGCCATTGCTTTTTGGGGGATCAGCTATTGGAGGCTGCAGAAGCAGCCTTTGATGCCACCAGATTTCCCGGTAAGGCCTCATTTTTTCTTGGTTGCTCCACATCGTACTCTATGGCTGAAGATCAGGTCAACTACCCAGTCTTCCAAGAAGTCCTTGGTGCCCCTTCTGTTTGTGGTTAATCACTTGTTTGCCCCAGCGTTGGAGGATGTTATTAGCCATGCCACTGGAGGTAAGAGTGCTTTTTTGCCTCAGGTTACTCCTAAATGTTCTTTCTTTCCAAGGAAGACATGCTTTCCACTAGTCCTGCCAGTATGTGTATGTGTCCAGGGTATTCATAGCAGCCCAGACTCTCTACTTCAAACTCAAATAAGGCTGGGGAAACTAGAAGCCTGGTCAGAAGCCCCCAGCTGGGGGTTGCAGGTGTCTTATCAGTGTCAGGCAATAGGAGGTTTTTTGTGTCACTTTCACATTACATGGTATCTCTCCATGTTTGACCAGTGGGTTTTGATGGTGATTTTGGAAGCATACTACATAGACTTCAAGTCCCTTCCTCCCTGTCCTTTCTTCATGTCCAGAGTTGCTTGCGGTCTATTTCTTGACATAGTCTCTTCTCTGGTAGATATTCAGGTAATGTTTTGTTCTTGCACCCCGGTTAAAGGTGGAGTCCTTGCACTCCATCTTCTCTTTATGTGTTCAGGGGAGTTTTTGGCCTTCCTCAACATAAATTTTGCTTATATTCATACTCATATTCCCATTCATGCATATCATCAGCGTTTCTTGCAGGTTGACTTTCAGGACCATCATTTTCAGTTCACCGTTCTTCCTTTTGGGCTAGCTTCCTCTCTTTTTACAAGGATCCTGACAACCTCGCAGCTCACATCCACTCTCTAGGGATCTTGTTGAATGAATTAGCATTATAACACAGATTGCGCCTTGTTTGGACATTATATTATAAATCGTGTTGTGTTGGTTGTGTGGGCCAGGACCCCAGCCAGATGATGTTATAATTATTAATATAGATATTATGAATTTTAATGTATTATTATTTCTTTGGCACAAGATAAGTTAATGGATTCCTGGTCCACACTGACAATACAAGCAAGTCACAATGTGTATATTTAATTACCTCTATGAGAGTTAATCAGTATACCTTTTTTGTTATTCAGATTCTGATGTACTGATGTTTTCCCTTTATTGACTATACTGGTGATTGACTCATTTGAATTGTAATTGCCAGAGTAACTACTTGTGAGTTCCTGTTGTTAATTAATGTTATGATGTATGGCAGACCATTTGTATATGGTTTTATTGTTCCCTCTGAAAAAATGGCCAGTAGTCCACAAAACATGTTAGGATGATTTTTTTAAGTATTTATTTATATTTTTAACAATAAATCATTGATTTTAGTGTGGTTTGCTGCAGAAGGATAACAATGTGCCTTCATGTGTGGTCCATTTGTGAAGGCGGACTAGTATTATTATTTCCCGCTGGCTTTAAACTCTTCCTGATTTGTATACAGGCCAGTTGTGTACTCCACTGTATGTACCCATGATTGTGCACTGTTGTTATTATACTGATATAATTTTTGCTGTGGCTATCCTCCTGTGTGTTGTTTTTCTAACATTGAACAAAGGATTGGATGATCCTGAAATTTGTCGGACCGGAAAGCTTATTGTTTTTTCACTATTTTTTAATGTCATTTGAATACATTTTTAGCAATTCAACTTTCTGACTGATCTTCATATTCTGCAGAATTTCCATTGTTTCCAGACTATACCTGTATAGGGGCAGGTTAACCCCTGTGGCTTTATACTGGTTGTTTGATAGATTCAACCAGAGAATATTCTTATTTGATCATGCTAACATTGTGATCACGTTTATGAATTGCTCTTTATATCTTGTAGAAGAGCACTCCCTGTTTTCGATTTGTATTCTATGTGGAACACAGGACTTCCCTCAAGGAGAAAAAGCAACTGTTTGGATTCTGGGCAGGGAGTCCTTTATGGGTTCTCTGGTTCAGGTTACCCTTTTTCTGTCTCGCTTCAATCTTTGCTGTACTTTAAAACTGAGCTGGATTGGTTTTGTAGAGGTATCTACAAATATACATTTGATTTTATCCTCCCCCCAGCATCACAACACATACACATACACACAAACAAGATATTATCTCTTACCCTTTCAGCAACAGCATCTGTGTTCTTTAGGATCTTATCAGGGGACAGAGCATTGTGTAGTTTACCAGAAAATGATACCTTCTACACTAGGCTTTGCAGCAGTACAGAGGGTAGATGGAGAGGTGTGAGAAAATTGTACAAATTACATGGAATAAAAAAATAGAAATTATTAACAAAACTTATGAAATAATCTGAATTGCTTTATTTCCACTATTTTGCAGTGTTGTATAAGAGTTCAATATATTAGTTTCCTAATGACCTTCCTCTTTCATCCATTGTGGAGCACAGTAACCATGGGGTCAAATAGGCAAAACCCTCTGGAAGAGAAGACTCCTTCTGACCAAGCTCTATTTAACCCCACTTTAGTTTTAGGTGTCCTGTCTGAAGGGGTGCAAGGGACTTCACTTTTTCTTCATTTTACTTAAATGTTACTTGTGTTTCATTTATTTAAGTCATTCCCACATATGGATGGCTCCTATCATGTGTTCTTTCATTATGCAGAGTTGAAGAGGATACAAAAGGCATATTCTTTACCTGTGTGAGGGCTTGCCCTACAAGAACCTGACACTCTTCTGTACCACCACAATGGATCCGTGGGTCCAGGAACATGAGTATGCTTTTCTGTGCATGTGTCTGCCTTGTCTGTTGTCCAGGCCTTGGCCAGACTGCCTTCTTCTTTCCAGAGGTTTTTGGACAAATTAGATCAAGGGTCCCCTGTTTCCTTCAGAAAAAGGGCCCACTCTCCTGCAAAAGCAACTCAACTGCTCCTGGGGACGATTCCTTCCTAGAAAGGGTTGAGACAGAAATGAATATGAATTTGTGGATGATTGGTCCCTAACTCTAGGGACTCCCTTTAGTAGGACCCCAGGGGCATTGTGGAATGACTGATCTTGGAGGGTCCTTTAGGGGCATCAGCTCAGGTCATCTTTAAGAGGTGGAAAAGAGCTTCTACCCAATATACTTCTTATGATTCTCTAAATCAGATTATCTTAGAGAAATGACAGTTTCCAGATAGGAAGGTCTACATGTGTAGATGTTTTGCCCTTCTTTACCCCTTCTCCAAAGCATTGCAGATGTAGGGCAACCCTCCTGAAACTGACCTCCCACATTTAAAAACCAGGCAGATAAACACCTGTATTTTCTCTTAAAATTAACTTTATGGCTACAGGGGCTGTTCTGCACCCAGCTGTAGCTACGTTCTGGTGGGGAAAGCTATAGATGTTTGGTGGGATTGCTTGCTTCAGGTGGTCAGGGAGTATTCAGCTAGGGAAAACATTATGCATAGGATCTCTAGGATTCACACCTATTTTTGGATTAAGTTTCTCAGTAGGACATCCACTCTGTGGCTGAAGATTTAGTTGGTGGATCAGTCTTCCAAAAAGTATCTTTATCAATTTATAATTAATGGGCAAGCAGCTCTTTTCTCCCAAACTGGAAAAGGGCATTAACTAGGGCACTGAAGGCAAGAGTTCTCCACTACTCCAGTCTAAGCTAAAGTGTCAGTTTTTTCCACTGCTGTCTAGCCTGTTTTGTTACACCACTACTACTCCCAAGCAACCAAGACTCCTTTCTCCTCGAGCCAAGCCATTTTTCTCACAAGTCCAAGTTGGCCTGAGAGACTAAGAAGCCACACAAGATAAGTCTCCCTCAGCATGCCTAGTTATGTGTTGGCCTGCCCTAGGCAATATGAGAATGCGTTTGGTACACCTGAGATGTATGGGCAATCTCAGTGGTGGACCCATGGGTTTTATCAGCAGTGTGATATGGTTATTGGATAGACTTCAGGTACCCCTCTTCATTCCTTTTCTTTATTTCAAGGGTCCCCCAAGACCCCTTGAGGGCTCTCCAGTTCCAGGAGGCGGTTCAAGCCATGGTGGACATGGAAGTCTTGATTACAGTACCCCATCAGGTTACTCCAATCTCTTTATAGTCTGGGATCTGGGAGGTCTCCCAGTGTAAGACATGAAATGACTCATGCATAGTACAAGTATCAAGATAGAATCCCATGCTCAGTCTTTTCCGTTATGTGTCCAGGGGAGTTCTTGGCTTCTCTGGACATGAAAGTTTTGTGTCTTCAAGTTCCCCTTCACATGAACATCAGAGGTTTCTCCTCTTGCTTTTCAGGATCTCCATTTCCAGTTTACGACTCTTCCCTTTGATCTAACGTCCTTTCCAGGGGTAGTCACCAAACTTGTGTCAGCTTTGTCCAGATATATCCAGGCTCAGGGGGTCTCTTTTTCCTTTCTAGACCTTATTTTGCTACAGGATGCCTCTGTAGATGTACAGTGTCTGCATCTTGAGACATATATGTTCATTCTGGAGCACCTCAGCTGGGTGCTCAATGTCCAGAAGTCCTTACTGGTCCTTTACCAATCACTAGTCATTTTTGGAAAGAGACTTGACACTCTCCAGGAATGAGTCTTACTGCAAAAGGACAAGGTCCAAACTTTGTCCATGCATGTGTCTCAGACCCTCATCTGTTTGTCGGCACCTGTGCGGCACTTAATGAAGGTTTTAGGAATGATTCAGAAGCAGTGCCTTATACCAGGTTTCACACGTGGACCCTTCAGCTGGATATCTTGAGGAAATATTCCAGGCAGCAGTGTCATCTGTCTTATGTAAAGCCTCTCTCTGCCCAGACATGGGTTGGTGCTGTTTGCTTCAGGAAATCCAACTGACAGTAGGTCCTCGATTCAATATAGTAGAGTAGTCTTTAGTGATGATGGGTGCCAGCCTGTCAAGTTGGGGGGCAACCTCTGGTCATCAGGAGGCTGAGAGTCTTTGGTCCAGCCATGAGGGTAAGCTTTTTATCAATGTGTTTTGAATGTCATGCGATTAACCTACCTATTCAGCACTGGTCTCAGTTGTTATGCTGGCACCTGGTTTGGATCCAGTCTGACAGTGCAACAATGGTGGCATATGCCAGTCTCCAAGGAGGGACCATAAGCACTTCCATACTGTCAGAGGTTCAGTGGACTGTTTTAGTCATCAGTGTCTGGATCCCTGTGAATGTTTTTGATTCCATAGTTCTGAAGTGGGACCTTTTGGTGGTGAATATTATAGCATTTCAAATGAACCACAAGGACCCTGAGTTTTGCTCCAGATCCTGGAGGCCACAGGCCTTGACTGTGAATGAATTGTTGATTCCATGGCAGTACCCCATGGCCTACTTATTTCCACTTATTCCTCTGATCCCCAGGTTGTTGAGAATGATCAAGACGGAGTGTGTACACATGATTCAGGTTGCCTCTTAGAGCTTATTTCACAGAACTAATCAATCTGACAGTAGACGAGCCATGGCATTTCCCTTTTCTTCTTCCAGACCTCCTCTGTCAGGGTCCACTTTGTCAACCAGACAGTGAGGTTAGCCTTGACAGTGTGTCTCTTGATGCTGATTTCCTGAGAAAGAAGGGCTTCTTTGAGCCAGTTTTTGTGACTGCTTAAATCCCATAAGTTGGTTTCATCCAGTATCTATTATTGGGTCTGTTCTTTGTTCTTCAGGTCGTGCAAAGAACATGGTTCGCATTCCCATCCTTTTTTCTTCTAGTTGTCTTTTTTTCCAGGAGAGATTCCACAAGAGTCTTTGATTTAGTTCCCTCAGGATTTTTCATTAGCGCATAGCTCTGTTACTGGATGTTCAAACCTTTGCTAAACATTACAGAGTCAACCTGCTGGCCTCTGCTGAGGCCAGTTTCTGGTGAAAAGTCCTCCAGGTGCTTTTTTTGTTTTCTTTCTAGTAATTTCTTTTGTTACATAGTTTTGTGTTCTGGTGTCCACTGACACCTGAGGATCATGGTTGTGTTTGGTTTTGACTCTGTTGAGACGATTTGTTGTTGTAAGTTTTTCTCCCTCTCCCTGGAATTCTTTTAGAACAGTTTTGGTATGTCCCCATGGTTCTTATTCTCCAAAACTGACAAAAGGGAAATAAACTTTTTGTGTACTTATCAATAAATCCTTTCCTCTTAGTCCTTGTGGAACACAGGACATCCCTCCTGGGGAAAAACATTTCATGGGGTGTATAGGTGACTGCCTTCCTGCCATGCTTTTTTTTCCATGCTTCTTCGCTACCAGTAAAAGTAAGGCTGCTGCTACTGGGCAGGAAGAGGGCGTATTCTCCTCCAGAGAGCTTTGTCTGCAAGTGCACTATTGGTATTTACTTAAAGCGGAACTAACACCGCTATCTGGCGACTAGCTGCTTAGTAGCGCTAGTCGCCAGAATTATTACCTCTTTATGGAGAAATATGCAGTCATCCTCTGCTGACAGGCAGGACGGAGTGCGGACATCTTGCCCTAGTGACGTCCGAGCGCCTGCGCTGTCAATCCCTTCCGGAGCAAATGGCTCCTAGCAAAGCCTCCTACAGCCGGCTGGGACTGCCAGCGCAGGCGCGCGGACGTCACTAGGGCAAGATGTCCGCGCTCCGCCCTGCCTGTCAGCTGAGGATGACTGCATTTCTCTCCATAAAGAGGTAATAATTCTGGCGACTAGTGCTACTAAGCAGTTAGTCGCCAGATAGGGAATTATTACAAACAAAGTTTCTTAACGGTGTTAGTTCCGCTTTAACACCCTGGTTCCTGTGTTTCACAAAAACTAAGACAAAATGATTTATCAGTAAGTACACAAAAACCCCATGTTCCCCTTTAAACACTGTTTGTAGTTGTGCTGTGTTAGTATATGTTGGTACATTTGAGGTCACCGTAATTTGTTTATCTGAAAGTAGCTTGGCCAAAAGGTAGGGGTTGTTTTAGAGCAAAGTAACCAGGATAAACGATTTTACTTAAAATGCTGATTATAACACTGTAGTTGTGCCACCATCATGTATATAGGTCCCAATCAACACTTAGCAGAGTGACTGTCCAGTGGTAGGAGCTGATCAAACACTGATAAATAACCTAGTATGATTATTGTTCAGCAACAACCAAGATGGAGGTCATCAAGGACGAATTTCTAACTGTATGGCTTTCTAAATCATGTGTTACCTTACACTAGAAAGAGGAGGTCAAACTGCAAAAAGAAAAATAGGTAGTAAACTCTGATTTTAAACTGAAGCATTGTAGTTTTTTAAAGAATCATATAGCAAAGCAAAATAGAGACAAGTGGCAAACAGGTTTCATTTTCTCCTCTTTGTATTTCATGTAGACAGTGCAAACATTTCTTGAAACCATGCATACTTTTATTATCACTGCTAATTTTTTAGAATCAGTATCAGATTTGTTAATAAGGTGATTTTCCTCTCTACTTTCCTCTCCACTGCAAAGTTAATTTCTGTTATTATAAAATCTGACAAACAATAATAATCACAAATTGTTTGCTGTGTAATTTTAAAGCGCAGTTTTATTAAATAGACCCCTAAGTATCGATTTTATTCAGCAGCTGTACTTAATGGACTGTATTCAGGGAGGGAGCTAAAGAGAAGCAATTCTGGGCCAAACTAATCATACAGTAGGAGAAAAATGAAAATTCCCATGGATTTAAGCTGGAATAAAAAACATTAAAGACCAATATGAATCAATGGGAATTTGGGAAACTGTATACATGTATACATTAATCAATTACTGATTGTAAGTGCAGCTAGAAATGATATGGGATTTCCAGAATACTGCAGAGCAAAGCAATCAAAAGATAGCATACCTAGGAAGTGACTGTGTGGTCACAAATCTCAACTCAGCAACTGACTTCTCAGTTATGTAACTGAAAAGAGCAAGTTTAACCATTCCAAGCTTTTCTTGCTGTCCATTGTTTTAATGGATGGTTCAAGAGTGATGTAAAAGTGATACCTTTTAATGAGGACATAGAAAGTGCAAGCTTTCAGCACACTAACAGACTCCCAACCACTGAGGTCAATGGGATGTACCAGAAGAGATCCACTGCAACTAAAATCGAGGCCTGCAAGTTTTGTACTGACATCTCTGCTATATCACTATTAGTCTCATGCATGGGTGGCATTCTCCCCTACAGAACAAGTCCTGTGAATGAAGTGACATTAGGGACTGTTGCCACTGACAGTCAGTCTCAGACACACCCTGGTGCATTTTTTGCTTAACTAGCAAATGTTGCAGGGAAGATGCACTTATGCCCATGGAGCCATAGTGCTGTAAGATAGAGAGATGATTTCTAGCTGTGGTTCATGCTAGCAATGAACATTACCCAGGTTTCCAGGGACCTTAGCAAGTAAGATCTAAATATCTTCATACACTGAATATAAGAGCCTTTCATTGATAGCTGTCCCTCCCTTGCATTGCAGCAAAGACACAGCTAGAATCTAGAATCATATGGACCTTTGATTGGTTACAAGTAGAATACCTGCATCAGAGCCCTGACTGAGGACCTGAGGAGACAGCCACTGGAGTCCATTTCCTGACCTCCATGGTGGTTTTCAGAGAACACTTAGGGGATGTACAATACGCATTTGTGTTCCAGCATCCAAAAATGTATGACTTTTTTACCATTAAAAGAATACATTTTGAAGTAGACATGGTCTGTTTCCAGGAGCTGTGCTTGCATTAAACACACATACACACTTCTAACAACTTCAGTCCTGTGCCTTTTATTGCCACTCTGTACAAACAGATTTGGTAAATCCATCTATTCATCATGTCTTTGGTCTTCTTCTTGAGTTTAATCTATTCCAAAATTCATTTGGTCCATCTATCATCAGGTCTTCTTGCAAAGTGCCCTGCCCATTTCTATTTCAGGAGCTTTTTTCTTTTTCAGTGATGTAATAGACCTTTGCTGACAAATCCATGCACACATTTTTCAGTCTCTCTTTGTTATGTTTACAATTTGCCGCTCCATGCTTCTTTTTGTAACCTTAAGTTATTGAATGGCTTTGGCATTCAATGTCCATGTTTCACAAACATACGTAAGGACTGGGATGAAACACTGGTCAAAAACTTTTCGCATGAGGCAGAGTGGTAAATTTGTCTTAAAGGGATAGTAATACTTAAGATGTAAAAAAATATATATTTTGTAGGGTTTATGTCTCCGAATAAAACAAAGGTACTCCCACTGCTGAGAGAGATTTTATTAAAAAATGATAACAGCTCAAACTTGAATTTTTTAGGTGCAATATCACAGTGGCCTGAAAATTTACAGTGGCGCTGTTGCCACACCATCCTATGGAGATTTATGGTCTACAGACCAGAGCAGTCCATAGGATGGTGTAGCAACAGTGCCACTGTAAATTTTCAGGCCACTGTGATATTGCACCTAAAAAAATTCAAGTTTGAGCCATTATAATTGTTTAATAAAATATCTCTCAGCAGTGGGAGTACCCTTATTTTACACAGGGGGATAAACCCTACATCATATATTTTTTTTACATTTTAAATATTACTATCCCTTTAAAGACAGTGCTACTAATATATATATATATATATATACATTATATATATATATATATATATATATTTATATATATGACACACCTAAATATTTTTTAATAAAAGCATGCCGTTTTAGTGATCCTGTAAGGTTTATTTAGTCCCCTTATCATTATTACCCAAAATACATCAATCTGTTCTATACATTTTCTTCTCTGTGGGGGTATTTGGTAATAACGGAGACTAGGCAGGTAAATGGTAGCTTCAGCTCAACATAGATAAATGCAATATGATTTGGTAAGGACAAATGGTAGTGCAAATTATACACTGGATAGTATTATCGCCTTGATGAAGAAGAATTTGCCAGCAAAATATCAGCATGCAATGTTTAACCCTTTGAGCACCAGAGGGGTCAAAGGGTTAAAATGGGCAACACCATTAATTAATGAAATGAAAGAGGAAAGACTTTCCCAGCTGTGATTGTTTACTGTAGAAAAGAGTTGCCTATGATTACTATTAAGAAATATATGCATGGGTAGCACAAAAAAGTCTCTGTGGACTTTTGTCATCAGCAAGGCTGTTTAATATAAACAGTAATCCAGGTTTATAGGTGAAAGGAGATTTCACCTTCTCAAGAGTAAGGTTTCTATACTGTAAGGGCAGTAAAAAATACAGAATTATTTTTTAAGGGAGATGGTGATGGCATATAAAATACAAATATTCAAGAAATATTTGTACTGCTGTTTTACAAGGTTTACAATGATTATATAAGGTTATAAGATTTAAGGAGTAAATTTTATGGATTGATGTATTTTTATACCTCTGCAACTATGTAAAGCCCTGTCTTGACATAAAATAAATATATGCAAAAAAAAAAAAATGCCCAACCTGTTACCCATTACAGTTCAGTGAAAAAAATAGTGAAAAAGTTAATACAAAATTATAGAGGAAAATAAATCTTAACTAAAATGCAAATAGAAGAAAAAACATGTAATTCAAAGCTTGCTTTGTAATTGCAAAATCTACAGTGTCATATATAAGGGCACTCAGAGGCCTGCTCTAAACCGTCTCTATATCAGTTGTATACCAATGAAATATGTATATTGGATGATCACCATCAATAACAAATTCTTTTTGAGGATGTATATATTGTAACAGATTTTCTCCACATGACAAAAAGGTGCATTGGGAGGTTGATACACTAAGAACAATTGGTACAGCTGTGGAGCAAACCAGTTGCACCATGTATAACAAACATTCTCAAAATTGAGTTAAACAGGGATTTTAACTCCTTGACTACTAGAGATAGTGGTGTAACAATAGGGGTCGCACCTACGACTGGGCCTGGCACTCCAGGGGCCCGGCTGACCCCACGCCCGGCGCCACTGAGTAGCAAGCAGCTGAGGACAAGGTCTGTGCGGGATCCGTCGGCTCTGTGGTAGTAATGCAGAGTGCGGGGAGATGACATCATCTCCCCGCACTCTGCATTACTGAAGGACCGCGCGGGAGCTCCTGCTAAAGAGGTCTATGCAGAAGACCTCTCCTGCCACGCTGGCTAGCAGCCGCTGGACCACCAGGGAGGTAGGAGATGGGCACGGGGGGTGTCAGCAGTGGAGGCAATGTGGCGATTGGGGGCAATTATGGAGGCAATGTGGCAAATTTGGGAGCAATTGTGGGGGCAGTTTGTGGCAATAGTGGGGCAATGTGGGGGCAATTGTGGCAATATGGTGACAGTTGTGGCTATTGGGGGCAATGTGGAGGCGATTGTGGGCAATTGTAATGATTGGGGGCAATGGGGGGGCACAATGTGGTTGGGGGGGGCCCATGGCAATTTTTGCACCAGGGCCCGGTGGCTTCTAGTTACGCCTCTGACTAGAGAGGTCTCTAATACATTGCAAAGCAAGGAGACATATCTAGCAGTCAAAGGGTTAAAAGCCCCATTTAAATAAGTATACATTTTATTTATTCCCAGTGTTTGGTTTACCCAGCAGCAGCCTCTGTAATGGGTGCTTCTGTAGAACACTGGGTATGTATCTTGTGATGGTGGCTGCTTTGAAAATGGAAAATATTATGATGATTGAGCTGTCAAGTGTCTGTCAGTTTACTTGAAGAAAGGATTACTAGGTGTACAGAGTGCTAAGGTATCTTCATGCATTTTAATAAATGTGTGAGAATCCAAATATAGTACTATACTGTATTGCTTTAACTGTTGTAATTCCTGGTACACAATAACAATATATATGCAATTGGATATATTTAGATTTCACAAGAGTGAATTAATGACTAAGTATGTTAAATTTCATCTATTCTACTGGTTAACATGGTACTACCCTTTTCATGGATTTAAAACAAAATACAGCGTTATTAGAAGCAGGAACACAATGTTACATCAGTGGGTATTTAGCATACTATTAGCACTTCACACCTTTTGAAGTCTATGTGATAATCTGTACTAGCAAATACTTTGTGGGTTGGACCATGGACTGGTAAGAGGGAGTTAATTATTTCAATTCCTTGTCCATCACAATTGCTGCTACAGTGATGCCAACTACATGAAAACTGATTGACAGCTTTGCTTCCCACAAGATTCTTTAGTGACTGTAGTATTTTATTTTTAAAACTCAGTGCTATTGTGCCACTTATTATGAGTGACCAGTGGCTTGTAGCCCTGTCTTCAAATACCACTAACAGACTAGGAATTAGGGATTTCCCTGTTTCAGTACAGGTGAGTCAGACAGAGGCAGCAGGCACGTTGATTAGCCCTTTACGGACCAGAAGGGTGCGATCCACATTGTTTCACAATGCATTGCACAGGCCTCTGATATTTAAAGGTTTAATTCAACTGTGCTCAAGCTGGGAACTCTTAAAAAGCTAGCATGCTAGTGGTACATGAGGACAGATTTGGGGGACTCCTGGACTAATGAGTGTTCCAACCCTAAGTATGCACTGGATCTCATAGGGTCCAGTTCTACTTACTGCCTCTTTCCATCACAGACTTGGATTACATTGCAGTTGATAACTTTATCAAGGGCCCTTTTCTACATTTTTTCTATAGACTTCAATTGAAATCTGCATTGTAGTATAGGCTAGTGTTTTACAGCATCAGTCCTCAGGGCAAGCCAACTGTACATGTTTTAAGGATATTGCTACCTAAGCACAGCTGAGTAAACAGTGGCTCATTCATTGTGAATGAGCTTCCTGTGTTTAATCAGAAATATCCTTAAAAAAATGACCTGTTCATGTGCCTCAACGACTGGAGCAGAGAATCACTGTTCTTGATCAAAATTAACTATGGGGCATTTGTTTAAGCAAAAAAAATAAAAATCCTGCAGACTAATTAAATTAAAATTCAGATTTATTTGGATGGGACATTTGTTTTATAAACACGTATAGTTTATTTCCCACAAAATTGCTCCACTTGTGCTTCTAGACTATATGTGTATCACACAGAGGCTAATGTACTAAGAAAGTGGTGGAATTCTGGGACAAACCAACTGCACCATTTGGAATATGTCAAACTTCATTGATTTAAATGTATCTAACGCCATGGATGCCAGAAAGAAATGCACTGGAGACCTCTCTAGCAATAACGAGATTAGAATCCAAACTATAAATAGTTGTCCTCATTTTCATCTGAGGTCTGTTGTGCCAGTTGCGTCCTGAATGTGTGAAGGGGAGCAACATCAACAGATACTTTTCTTATTATATTGGCATGGAAGTAGTGAACAATATTGTACACTTACTGTTTAATATTGTTTTTGGTGTAGCCACTATATTTTGAGTATTCTGCAATAAGCATGGATTGCTAGTTTCATCCTTAAATTGATATTATTATCCTATGAGATGCCCCTGTTTTGACAGTTATTGCTTGGCATTTACAAATGTTAAAGCTTCTCCTTGCTTAACATGAACTCTACAAAGGTTCCACGAAATTACAACGGATCAGGATAAGATGATTTCACATGAACTTTATTGCTGAAAATGTTTTTGGAGTATCAAAGTAAGTCCAAAGTCTCACCACCCCATGGTGACAAAACCATAACAGAAGCAAGAATCACACAATACCTTGATAGGTGGTGACATTTATATCCTACTCCCTGGAATTCAGAAGCAACCACAAGTCTGAAATCCCCAGCTCACCCTGCTGAGGACAAAACAGACAATTTTTAAGTGAACTACACCCCAGGAGTTACAGACCAATCAGAGAATAGCCTGCCTACTTCTGATAAGCCAAAGTGCCAGCTGACTGACAGACTTCCCCTGAGTTCCCTCATGCAAACTACCCTGGGTAATGTCACCCTGTCATGCAGCCATTGTTTTGGTGTACTGTAGCACATGAGCAGCGACAATGGTATATAAGAGTTAAGTCCCCTGGCTGGTTAGCACTTATCAAAATGCTAGCCATGGTGCTGCATCTGGGATATCCAAATCAGTGGCAGTACCAGGAAGGACCTGTTGAAACAAGCATTGGAGGACATAGTGCTGGGGTTAACCTCTATCATACTGGCATTCTACTTCTCCACTGTATACACACAAGATCAGGATATAGATGTCCAAGGGAACATATGGGCACATGTAGGTGTACTGTCTGCCACAGGGTCATACGTACAAAGACAAAGTGGAGAAATTATGGGGCAAACCAACTGTAAGATAAGGAACAAATTACAAGGGTTCTTTTCTATAAATTTCTCTATAAACTTCAATGGGTATCTTCAGATAAAACTTATAAAGTGCAATGTAGCCCTGGTCCAGTGATTTCAGTGGGTGATAGAGTGGTCATCAATCCTTTGTTTCACAATATTGCATAAGCTTTTATTGCATTCAAGGGGTTAAATGCCCCATTTCTTTATTTCATATTCATTCCCCATGGTTCTCTTGATTTACCCCAGAATTACTCCAGTTAATGAGCAGTCAAGGTAAGTTAGAATGTTTTCATTTATTTATCTATAGATTTACTTATTCTAAAAATGTTTTACAAGGAAGAATCCGTTGGGGGAGATTCACTAAGGTGTGATAAAGAGGTGATAACATGGTGATGGCTTCTCCAGTGATAGCACTTCTCCAGTTCTTATGTTATTCTATGAGGCCAATGCATTAATATTTCTATATTTTGGAGATCTTAGTGCATAGGCTCCATAGAATAACATAGGAACTGGAGAAGTCATCATCACTTTATCATCTCTTTAGTGCATAATCCCATTGAGATTCATTTTTAACTATGTCTTGGAGAGCATTTACACAAATAACAACATAAACACACATACAAATTATATAGTTACATATTGTTTTGAAATACAAAGAAGCAGGTAGTTTTAGGGATTTTAGACTGGGAATAGATCTGATTTTCTTGCATAGGTTGTTAAAGGCTTTTTTGAGCTCTGAAGGAGAAGGTGGCTCAAACAGCTTCTTTCTTGTATTGTGGTATACTCAGTGAGTTGTTAGCAGTGGTGTGGAGGTTATAGTTAGTATGGACAGCTGGAGTGAGCATACTGCTCAGGTGGTCTGGTAGCTTTCTAGAGAAGTGGCAATAAACTAGACAAGAAAGGTGAATTGTAATGCCTTACATCATGTTCTTATATAGTTGGAGACCTGATAGCCCATCACATCACAGACTTGTCTTGGAAAAATGTGGATTCCAGTGTGAGAAAAAGGAGAGCTGTATACATGTTTCAACTATATTCTTGGGTTAAGCTCTGGTGGATCTCTGGGTGCTGTTGGAGGGACCATAGGCAATGTAAGCAGTGCATACATGCACTATGTGTAGTAGATTACCTTTAAAA
The DNA here is from genome assembly GCA_037306005.1 of Rhinophrynus dorsalis. Taxonomy (NCBI): domain Eukaryota; kingdom Metazoa; phylum Chordata; class Amphibia; order Anura; family Rhinophrynidae; genus Rhinophrynus; species Rhinophrynus dorsalis. Next base: position 193,769,083 of record CM074722.1, on the reverse strand, counting down.
TGGAAATAATTTTTTTAAAGAAAAAGTATCTCATTAACCTCTTGAAAACCATAGGGATGTGCAATGCATTGCACACCCCTCAAGAGGTTAAACTTATAGTAGGAAACATAAAAAATGCTTTCCAGTATAGAAAAGTACAGAAAATTGTTCCCGTGAGGTAAGAGAGTGTTGACATTTGCACTAGTGACTGTAGGTGAACACATTTTGGGGGGAGCCTCAGCTGAGCTGGCCACACCCACACGCGGGTATGGCCAGAATGAAGCAGACACCAACTCCTAGTTTGTGGTGTCTGGTTTAGTTACCATTTTATATACCCTTTTACTGAATATTATTTAGCATCTTATATGCTAGAGAGGTTACCACCAATGCATTGTTTTATTAACTCCCAACTGTGTCTCCTTATTCTTCCACTTGCTTTTCTCTCCATACTTCCACCAGTGTTTGACAGGATGTCTTGTTTTCATCTCCACTGCATGTGTTTGACTTCCGCCCCCAATGTCAGGACTGATCTCCCAATGCACTGAATTCTACGTAATTCAGAAAGAACCTTTTTTGACTGTGCCTATGCCAGGGCCCCACAGTTCCAGGGCTAGTTTTCCAGCAATTAAGGGAAAAATCTATATAATGAGCAGTAGGTTAAAACTTTTTGAATTTGTCAGTAATAGGGTAAGAGTATATTTCCTGCAAGGAAATATAATGTGTGGCTGCGGCAGAGTCTGGTAAGGAAGGGGGTAACCAGGGGTGGGACTAAGGGCACCTACGGTTCCTTTACTAGAGACACCTGATATGTTAATCCATCCCTAGTATTGAGGGTTTAATCAGTTTACCAAAGAGAACCATGTCCTAAGAATAAGTGGCTCTATTTGTTTATCAGAAGGCCCAAGTTATGTGACTTTCAAATAGCAGTAAATTATTGCTGCTTGCAGTTTTTATTTGCATTTGATCTTTGTTATAGTCTACAATAAATTATTTCAGTTTACAATCTGATAGACTAGTGTCCCTTGATGAGGTGATGCAGAACACGCAACTTCTTAGGGAACCTAACTGTAAGGAGCAAATCAAGTGTGTTGGCCACTCCCTCTGTGTGTGAGGCCAGCATAGTCCTAATGTCCCTGCCATACACTCCAGATTATATACATCTTTACTGGCCAGCATATTTAACATATGAGTTTGATCACTTTTTAATGAGGTACATTTTTTTCTGTATCATGTGTGGCTAGAACTGGTGGTTGGATCATATGAGAAATAATGCTTTGACTATGGGCAATGCAAATAATGTCCTTCTTGATACCCCTTAATGGTAAACCCAGACATGTTCCCATTGGATATATAACTGTAGCAGGGATCTATCAGTGTGTAGGACACAGATACCCATGTGTCCTTTCTATTTATACTATCCTAGTGTACATGCTTTAAAATGGTTGGTGATAAATTCTCCTTGATAAAAAACATTTATCAGACCAACTATGTTTAGATCTGATTTATATATACAGTGTGTGTGTCATCAATCTCCAGGCTGCTCTAATTAGCTGAACATTCCAAGCCTCAGACAATAAAATCTGAACAATGTGCTACAATATGTTAGCTTCAAACAGTCACTAGAGAGAAAAATCTGATATAATTCTGTTGCTTAAAGCAGAAAAGGGTAACCTAGGGCCCACCAACTATTGTGTACTAAAACCCCCCATCATCCCCAGCCAGCCAATTGGAGGATGATGATGGGATTTGTAGTGCAACTGGAGGGGGACTTGGGGAGTTGTAGTCCACAACAGCTGGAAGGCATCAGGCTGCCAATCCACAGAGTAAAATATTTCTGTTTCGTAAATACAATAATACACAATATATACAACAGTGAGACTTTATAAAAAAACAACTGAATCTATCTTAACAGCTTCAGTAACATGTGGGAATGCAACAAACAAGTGTTTAGACAATTGACTCACCTTAAATATGTTTGAAAGTGCAGCACTTGTACAAGAGTACAGCTGATCAAAAGAATTAGGAAGGAGATATGATCTCACATGGTAGAGTCAGTGGGGAGCATATTTCGCATATGAGAGCAATACAAAAATAACAGGAGAATTTAGTGTTGCTACAGATCTCAGCAAATCTAATCAGCTGGTTGTGCAGTTCTGAACACTCCTCCAATTCAACCAGGTCTCTGATATTCAATGTTCTCCATACTGGTCAGTTTTTTGCCTGCATTCAGGATTATTCATAAAGGAAAAATATACACTCAGATCATGAAATGGAGCAAAATAATTTAACATCCGAAAACAGATAATTATTCTCTTTGAGGAAAATCAGATATTTGGTTACATTTCAAATGCTGCAGTGCTGGGGGCATCCATATTGTCTGTAGCTACCTTAAACAAGAGATTTGTGAGGTTCATGTACCAAGAAAAATACAATTCTGGGGCAAACCAACTGATCCATAGGCATAGGCATTCTTTGAATGCTAGCTCATTCTCCAAGTAGTCATGGGGTTAACCCTTTAAGTGCCAGAGGGGTACACAATGCATTGCAGAACAATGCGTTGTGTACCCCTCTGGCACTCAAAGTGTTAAATACCCCATTTAAATCATTGTGAATAATTATTCCCTTCCTGTAGTGTTGGTTTCCACATTTCTTTGGTACAGCTAATGGGACTGCTATTGCTTTAATACGCTCTATGTACAAAGCTAAAGAGAAGAAATTCTGGGGCAAACTAGTTGGAAATATATAAATATTCCTCTAATTCTAATTCACTTAACCCTTTGCATGCCAGTGAGATATCCAACACAATGAATTGGATACCTTTATGGCACTCAAAGGTTTATACGTGTGTATTAACTCTTTGGTTGTTAAAGAGGTCTCTTTAGCATTGTGTGAGACCAGAGGGGGTGTACAAGCCTTAAAAGCCCAATTTAAAAATGTGTCCCCTATGGTGCAACTGGTTTGTTCCAGAATTATTCTCTTTATTTGTGCATATGACTACATGTCTCTTCCAAAGAAAGGAAGAAAAATATTCTCAAGAATGAAAATATATGTAAAGATATTATTAACACCATAATGTGCAATACCTCACAGTGGGGTAAAGTACATCAAGTTGCTGCAACAGCAGTATACACCAGCAATATCTAGAATCCTACCCTTAAGTGCAGAGTGCCTTTACCACTTCCTAATAGGTAATCAACTCATGAACCTTCTTGGGTTTCGTAGAGATCTGTCCAGAGATAAGATGCCCTCAAAGTACTGGATGCCATGATGTTAAAATAATATTTACACATTTTCTCTTCTCTTTGTCATACTCTTTTTTTCTCTTTTCTATGTAACATTTGAATGCTAGAAAGGTCTCCGGTGCATTGTGTTCCAATGCATTGGAGACCTCCATAGCATTCAAGGAGTTAAAAGTCCCACGCAGATCAATTAGAGCTTGGGGATTTATTATCTATGGAGCAGACGGGTTGTACTAGAACTGTTCCAGTTTTTAGTACGTCAGCTTATCTTTTTTTATTTGTTCTTTCCATTTTCTCCAAAAGCAAGACAGGTAAAATATTACCTTGGGATTTGAAATAATTCAGCACTTCTCACACTGCAAACATATATGCTAGAAGATTATCCCCACCGTTCAGACTCACACTGTACACTTAGTGAGCAGACTCACCAACAGAAGGAGGGTGCAGCCAGTGCCATAACATCAGGGGTCGCAGGGGTAGCAACTGCGACTAGGCCCATCACCTCAGGGGCCCAGCTGACCCCTGCGACCCTCCCCCACCTGGCACAAGCTGAGGTGTGTGTGTTCTTCAGCACAGATTTCTTATAGCAGCTGAGCTCCCTCTCTGTCTCCAGCACTCTAGAATTACTGGAGCGAGTACCGAGCAGGAGCTCCAAGCTGCTAATAGAGGTCTGTGTCGAAGGAGGCACAGACCTCTCCTGCCACACCGCTGGACCACAGGCAGGTAGGGCAATGTGGAGGTGGCCAATGGGGGGTAATGTGGTCAGGGGGGAAGCCCATGGTAATTTTTGCACCAGGGCCTGGTGGCTTCTAGTAATGCCTCTGGGTGTGGCCAATGCAATCTTGTAAATATTCTCTAGGCACCTGCTTACTAGTGTAAAATGTGACCCTGAACAAGCTAAATTTGTCCAGTGATTGTGACATATCTGTCTAGAAACATGCAAAGTGAATGGAATATATAAATGATGAGCATACAATATTATCTGTATGCAAAATAATTACATTCATATGCACAAGGCTCAGCGTAGATCAGCTTGGCACACAAAGGTCCTTGTTCACATAAGACAAGTGGAGCAATTCTGGAGCAGATGAGGCACCATACGGTACAGTCAAAAATCCCCATTGACATAAATGAGATTTTTAACTCTCTAAATGCTAGAGATGTTTCCAACACATTTTGAAAAAATAGAGATGTCTTAATCCTTTGAGTGCCAGAGGGATATGCAACGCATTGCTGAGCAATGCATTGCGTACCCATCTGGCACTCAAAGGGTTAAGCAGTCATGGGGTTAAAAGTCCCATTTAAATCAACATGAATGAATAAATGTTACTTTTGGCATAGTTGATTTTCCACAGAATTTTTTCTCATGAATAAGGCTGCAGGTGATATAAAAGTGTGACATCTACAATGTTACTCTGTGCCCAGATTGTGCTCCTGGATGGAGAGTAGTAGAAAAGCTCAAAGTGGCCACTTTTGCAGTATGTGGCACAAGGGAGACATTTTGATGCCCAAACAGCTTTGTACATAGGGTCTAAGTCAATGATTCTCAACCAGGGTGCTGTGGCACTTTGGTGTGCCACGGACATCAACTTAGGGTGCCTCATGTTTTCTATGAAGACTAACAAAAATGGATATTTAAATAAAGATTTAAAGAAGTTGTTATGCACATTATGTTTCATTGTGTTATTATGATTGTAAGACCTAATAATAACTGTATATGTATGTATGGAACCTTCATTATGCCCTTGATAAAGTACATTAAATATGTTAGGGGTGCCCCGAATGTTCTAACAGATAAAGATTGAGAACCACTGGTCTAAGTGGACACATCACCAGTTTAGAGCATAGAAATGGTTCCTAATTATGTATTCAATAAGAGAAAGAGCTGCAATGCACTGGAGCCCTCTCTAACATTCAAGGGTTTCATAGTTCCAAAGATTGCCGTTGATTGGCTCCACAATACAGCACCTAATTAGCTCACTGCAAGTGGCCTTAAGGTCTAAAACTGACTGTTTGACACAATTGTACATCACAACTGTTTACATCTTAGCTTCCTGCAAATATAATGGATATTAATCTATTATACCACTCTGTTAGGAACATACAATGCTAACACAGCATTGTACAAGAGAAACCAGCCAATCATTGGACATGACTGTTTATGAAAGGGCTGCTTTGGAATTACACATACAGCATGCTCCCCAGCTCAGGTTTAATTATAACCTTACCTCTTTCAGTACTGGTTGGTCAACACAGAGGGAACATAGAAGGGCTCTACAGATACAGCAGAAGAATGGTACTTCCTGAAATGCCCATGTACTGGCATATTACGCACCTCTTGGCAAAGCTGCACGAAGGGTTGACTTTTCACTGTGAAAGCTTAGCAAATAGGTGATGGCCGTTTTAGCAGTAGGAAAAGTATTCCTGTTTTAGTGCTGAAACAATAGATATTGTTACTGTGTACCTACTTTATTATTGTAAATCCCTCTTGCAAAATCCCAGTTTTGACTCTAGGATGGAAATATGTCAGGGATGGGCAGTCTGAACTCCCCCCCAACATTTGAGTACAGCAATTCCCACCATCCCTCATCAGCTTTTGGCTTACAAGTGATGATGGGAGTAGTTGTCCTCAACAGCTTGAGGGCCTCAGGTTGCCTACCTCTAAAACAAAAGAAGTGATAAAGTTAGCTGGAGGTCATGAGTATGTTTGCAAAATAGAAGAGTGCAGTGATGGCAGCACTGCTCTCTAACAGCCTGCATTAGTGATAGGTCAGAGATGCAATGTTCTGCAGATCTCTCTCCAGAAGAGAAATGACTTCTGGGGTAATCACTGTGTTTCACTTGTGGGCAATATATCTTCTTTTAGGGCACAACTCCTGTATGACAGCCAGCCAGAAAGAGCTAACGGGCCTTTTGCAGTTAACACTATCCTTACTTGCAAGAAACCCACACAAAAATATTAATTTCAGCTGCATTCATAATTAACATACTGATGGAAGCGGCCTATTAAACATTAAAATGCTGATAGGGTGAAATATTATACAGTCAGTTCACAGTGTGGTGCATGATAAATATGTGAAGGGTAGACTGTCTGGGTGGAGGGACGGAGTCGGTCGGAAGCAGGGATTGATTGTGCAGTCAGGTGGGAAAATGGAAAGTGTGAATAAATTCAGACAATTAGTGCATGACCTGCTATGCTGTGGTCTCATGGATAGGAAGTCAGAGGATCACTGAGCCCCAGCGATCAAAAAGCAAGCCAAGCAGACGAGGAAAAATAGAGGTGAAGAGTTGGCAGGCAATTCATTGCTCAGTGCTATTGTGGTAGTCTGAGATGTGACTTTATATGTCAGGGAACGAGTTAATGAAACAGTCTAGCAGGCAGTGAAAAAAACAAGAAAACAGCGATCTTCTGGGAAAAAGTTTCAGTAAAAGATTTCCGTTTCCAAACTGTTTGCAGTTAATTGGCTGGTGAAGCAATCATCTGCAAGACTGTTGACCAAAACAAAAATTATTGCTTATTAAGAGTCTGATTCAACCCCTTTTAGACCTATAACTGGTTATTATATAGAACTGGAGCAATTCTTGAGCCAACCAACTACTCCACAGAAGGCAAATACACATTCCATTAATTTAAATGGGGCTTTTGACCCCTCGAATGCTAGAAAAGCATTGGATAGCTCTCTCTAGAATTCAAATGAGAAAAAGACCCTTTAACCCTTTGAATGCCAAAGGGGTATGCAACACATTGCAAAAGCAATGCTTTTGTGTACCCCTCTGGCACTCAAAAGGGTTAATTCAGTGAGACTTTTGGAAATCATGATTTGTTCCCACTGGAATAGTTGGTTTGGAATTCCTCCAGTTCTTCATAAATAAGACTCTTGATGATTTGAACGCTAGATGTTTGTGCTACTCTGAAGCTGAAATGTTGAAAACCCATTGAGTGCCAGAGAGGCAATGCATTGCAGTTGTGTACCTCTCTGGCACTCAAAGGGTTAAGTTAAAGTTTTTGTTAAGTGAATGTTTTCCTTTAAAGAAAAATACTAAATCTTCTACCACTGAAAAAGAGCAATATGCCGGTTTATAATCTATGATAAATCAACTAAAGTGTCTGGCTCCAGACAAGTAAACATGCATAAAAATACACAATCATCTCAGTCATCATCAACAGCATCACCACTTTGAAGTCCAACTCCATCCAGTCAAGCTCACTGTTGTTGACTAAGCCGCAACACAAGTCATCAACATCAACAACCCTAACTATGAGTGCTTCTACTTCTCTTTGAAATATAGCTCCACTGATACATACTGCTAGTCCTATTGTAATATCTAGCCCCTATAATAATAGTAGACGTCTCTCTGGAACTCATTGATGAATGAAATCTACAATTCAAACATTAAACATATTGGTCTCTGTTGACTCTTTAAAAAAATGTGTAAGCAAGGTGAAAGCAGAGTTGTATCTGGGTAGATCTGCATTTATATACCACTTGAAGCACAAACACAGGTATGATTGTGGGACAAACCAGCAGCAAATCAGACATCCAATAACTAGCAGCAGTAGAAACACTCCTACAACTGCAAGGGTCCAAGGGGCATGTACTAATACTGTTGTAGATGTTTCAGAGAGTGGGACAATATTTTCTTCAGTAACAATAAGACTTATGTCTCCAACTGCTATTGTGCAAATTCAAAGAATGGAGGAGAATGATTCTGAGTTATTTAGAGGTGACTTACAGTCCTCATACTGCACCACCACTAGTCATGTTATTAACAAACTGATGAACTGTTCTTCAGTATGTTGTTAATCCATACACTTAGTTCCTAGAAAAAAGTGGGAAATTGCACAAAGATAATAAAATAGTACTCGTGTGGAATGTCAACCTTGGCAAAATGGAAGTTGTCAGCTGTCCTATATTTTGTACAAAACAAAGGTTTAGAAATACTGGTGGCATGTGTTGCACCCCTTGTATAAGCAGGTGTGGACATCTGACCTCAGACAAGATGCCTATATGACTAATATAGTTCACTGTTCAATGGGTATATTTTCCACCAGTGGGTAGCAGCATGCAGCAACAGCAGGTCACTACCAATGTTGGCCCTGGCACTAGTAGTAAAGGCCAGCTGCAGCGTAGCCCATAAACCAGCATGCAGCTTTATGCTTGCAGAGCTTAAAAAGATAATCCCATCAAGGCTGCAGATTTGTTAAAGAATCTGCAGCAGGTCATAGATGAATGACTTGTATACCACCCATTGAAGTGTGTGTCTTCTGGTAATGGTTCCAACATAATGGCTAATTTGAGAACAGCAAATATGCTGCATGTATCCTGCTTTACCCATGTACACCATGTCTAAGCTGTTATTCAATTCCTCTCAGAATCAGAAATTCCAGATATTGCACAGAAAACTATGCACACTTTAGTTGGTCCTACAGTGACTGCATTGCATTATATTACATACAAGAGCATATCCAACTACCTCATCTCCAGTTTAAAATAGAAGTCTCTACCAGGTGGAATTTCACGTGCTACATGCTGGAACTTTTGTATGAGCAGAACAATTCCATTAGAGCAGATGGTCTGCGTTGTTGGTGATAGCATCAAAAACAGTGGGACACATCTATCCAGCAGCAATGTAAGAAGACTTGTATTTACAAAAAGGGCATCTAATACCAAGTGAGTATGTAGCAGGAAGGGGAAAAAATGTAAAACAAAGACACTTCAAGCACGGCAATACTGGAAGATAAGGAGGGATTTGTACAGTTGCCACTATCTATGCTATGATCCGTTAGGAATTATTGACAAATAATAAGGGAAGGTTATAATGGAACATACGTGATTTCTAGTATTCCTTTCTATTCATATCATGATCTTTAATTCACCATCAACCTCCACCACATTAAATTCAACCTTTTAATTTTTATTTATCTTTATGTTGTTGAACGGTATTAATCATAATTTAACAGCTTTTGTTGTTTATGAATATAATTTTAAAATTACACTGTCAATAGTAATAGTATATTTTGATTCTGAGTACACAGACATCATACAGAATACAATTCAGTATTCACACACACACATATTCAATCTTCAACAATATATAACACTTAACTTTGGAAGAGAGCCTGAGTGAACCTTCCACTTCATTATTTTTAATATGTCATATTCATGCATTCTCCTTATTTAAATTTTAAAATTACACTATCGAAAGTAACAGTGTTAACACCTTAAAGGGATAGTAATGCTTGAAAATAATTTAATTTTATATTGTAGCCCTTAAAAAAACATGAAAAATGATATAAGTCTCATCTCCCAAACCTTTATGGTTTGGGAGATATTTACATGTAAAATATAGTAAGTCTCTTTTCCTGGTTGTTTCAGCCAAGTCTGCCATCTAGTGGACAGATTTGGAATTCGGTCCACAGAGCAACCGGCAGCTCTTTAGCAGTGCCGAGATCAGGATCTTTGAAAAGAACTACTTAATTGGAACTATCTACAAAGTGTGCCTGGCTTGAAAGTACACCTTGTAGACCATTCCAATTAAGAAATTATTTTTAAACATGGTGATCTCTGCATTTCTGGAGAGGCACAGCCGTCCCGGACCGGATTCCAAATCTGAAGGGTGGAGCAATGACGTCACTCCAGGGGAAACCTTACTTCTGAATATCTCCCAAACCATAAAGGTTTGCGAGATAAGAGTTATATCATTTTTCATGTTTTTTTAAGGGCTAGAATATAAAATAAACTTATTTTCAAGTATTACTATCCCTTTAAGGACCAGAGGGCACATACGGGTCCTTCCATTTCCTCCTTTTATTATTTTTAAACTTTCTTATAGTCATAGCAGTCACTATGAGCATCTCCTGCCTCAATTTTTCAAACAAATCACAGCAGAACAGCACAACACGTTTACCTAATTCTGTAGCTGCTTCTATTGTGTTCCACTTCCTGGAATACAACACGTTTTTATATCAAAAAGGTGAAAAACACACAAAAAACTTTCTAGCCATTGAAAAAATGGGCAAGAATTTTTGCTAATGGGTGAAAAATGCAAACATTTTAATCGCTGGTTTTAAAGCGGATTTTCCCACGAAAAAGCAGACAACAACGTGGTTTTCGTAGAATTTGTCATGGGAACACAGCGAGAGATTTTGAGTGCTGGGAGGGAGGTATCCAACTTATTGCTTTGCATTGCATTGGATACCTCTCTAAAGAGACAAATGGAATTTTAAAATCTTTGTATGTCTGACACGTCTCCTCTGTGGCATTCAAGGGTTTCAATACCATTTAAATTAATGGGAGTTTCTGAAACTGTTATTGCTGTGATGCACTTGGTTTGACCCTGTCCACTTCTCCTCCTTCCCCTCCCAGTTCCACAAACGTTTTTTATGTTTTCTAAGCCCCGCCCCCACTCGCGGGTAAGCCCCATCCCTTTTTAACACAAATCCTATCATCAAACGACACCACAGACATCACAGGACTCCCCTTTCCGGGTGTGGCAAAATAAAAAAGTTCCCAGGTATGATACACAGCAGTCCCTCACAGTCACAGCTGCACTAACACGGAGCACACTCTGTCACAGCTTTGTCCCCTTTCACCTCAGTGCAACCACCTACCTGCTGCACTTTCACCATCTACTCACTTTCAACTATGTATTAACCCCAAAAAACTCATATCACATTTATTGTACCACAACCATACCACCATGAGTGATAGCATGTCGCACACCAGTTGTTGTTGGACTACAACTCTGTATAATCCTCACATACACAAAGGATGCATGAGGTAAATGCATTTATAATAGTGGGTATTTATCTCATTGCATACATCCACAGCGGGTCTCCTCCGCATTGCAATGCAAAAATCAGTGCCTATGCTAACGATACAGCTTGTGTTGCCTCTGACCACAGAATTTGTGCTCACATGACCATGTTCTCTTTTGTACTGTAGATCTACTGTATATGTCTCTGTGTATGTGTGTATATGTCTGCATGTAAGATATGTATATGTGTATCTATAATAATATTATTGCATGTCTGTATGAATGTGTGCATGCATCTCTATGAAAGATATATATGTGAGTGTATGTATAATAATATGTATATATGTGTGTGTGTGTGTGTGTGTGTGTGTGTGTGTGTGTGTGTGTGTGTGCCAATGTATGTGTCTCTATGTATATACTAGTGTCAAAGCCCTACACCTACACCTCCCAGCATTCTGTGCATTCGGGCAGTCTCTACTCTGCATGACGGCTTCTGACAAACATCCTAGCAAATCTATCTATATATCTATATATATAAAAGAATAAGCCTCATTGCATAATTTATGGTACCC